>CM060926.1:927734350-928984350 GCA_030737875.1 Allium sativum | reverse complement strand
TTAACATATGATAAGTATTGAACATGAAAACCAAGAGCAAAATAAATGCACAATATTTATGAACATAAGATGGGCTTGTATTAACATTGCAAAATAAATGCACAATATTTATGAACATAAGATGGGCTTGTATTAACATTGTAAATATAATCAACACAAATAGGCTTGTGTGTGCGCATATATCATTGTTTTATAACGTGAAACCATACCGCGTTTTCAAATCCATGAGGCAAGGCGTAAGCCCTGAAACATTGAGACATAAGCTTCTCGAATAAAAATAAAATGCAAAACATGTAAAGCTTATTGAAATTTAATAACCTCTATTAGAATGGATATTTATTGCAACTAAGGATAAAAAGATCTTTGAATCTCATGTCTGAGTCTCAGCCACTTTGAGGCATGTGAGACATAGGATTTTTGTATGCTTCATATGCCTCAAAATGTTGAGGCTTAAGTATATATGTGTATGTGTGTATGTGTCTTTAACAATAGTTGCAATACTTTTAGTGTCACTCTTTTGTATCAACATGGAATACCAAAAATGCCCTTCTACATATATTATCAGTTTTTAATATCTCTTAAATGCAGGATCCGATAATTATATTTCCTTTTCAAACGTAGGATCCAAAAATTATATTCGCTTTTCAAATATAGAATCTAATAATTAAATTTCCTTCTTAACTGTAGGATCTAATAATTTAATTTCCTATACAAATTCAAGATGCTAATCTACAATTGTTATCAATAAATATCACTTTAAATTATGATCCAATAATAACATTTCTTTATAAAATTAGCCCTTATTAATTAATAATATAAATAAAAATTCAAGCTTACAAAAAAAAAGATGTTGCGACTTAAAAATAAAGATTCAAACTGGTTACATATGATTTCAAGGAAAAAATATAATTAGACATTTATGCAAATCATTTTCTCTTAAAGTTGTTAACCATATACAATCTATAGAAAATCAATTTATGCGACATCGTTAATCGTGTGCAGTAATGCTCGTATAAATACACACACATGTATATATATATATATATATATATATGTATATGTATATATAATTTATTGCTAGGACTGGATCGGGTTGTGACTAACCTTACGTACGAAGGGCATTTTAAAATGTGTCATATGCATTGACTAACCTTACGTCCCAAACAAGGTATTACAAATATCGTAAAAGATAATACAGCATATTCAGTCAGACAAGTATATAGAATTACAAACTCAAGATATTTACATGAGAAAAAAAAACACTTAGATACCTGCCAAAAATTTATAATGTACTCTGCAAACAGTGAGAGCTCTAGTTTCTTGAACCTGGAAAATTAACTCATAAATCTGAGCCAGAAATAAGTTAATGCAGAATCAGAAAGATAAAGGAAGAAATAAAATGAACATACTTCTGTATATGTCTAAGGTCATTAAAATTTGTAACTGAAGAAACCCATCTCTCGGTAAATCGATTTCGAAGAGCAGGTGAGAGCTATTTTTTTCCATTATCACCTCAAGGATTTATTGTAGCCAAAACGGAAAAAAATCTTTATGAGCAGTTATCTCCTCTAGCACAGAACCTCCTTTTTCAGACAATGACAATAAATATACCTATAATAATTATAACAATAACAACAACAATAATATAAGAATGAATAAATGAAAATATAAATTGGAGCAAATGAACTCTAAAAATATCGCATGAAAAAAGGTTAAATAATCAACATGCCAGCGTTCACACTTAAGGTTATATATTCGCTTTTAGCATTCTCTATGGATTAGCTAAAAGACATCAAGTTGTGATCAATGCTAAAAACTTAAGACAAATTACTATCATTTAGAAACCAGAACATCAAACAAAAACGCACTATATTATTTTCAGAATATACAGATTTGATGTAATGATTGTGTATATTTTACCATTATAAACCTAAATATCAATTAAACTATGGAAATGTATCAGGTTTGTTTGTATAAAACCCCTCAATTATCACATTAACGCCAAAAAGCACATCGTTTTTATTTTATTGAGATGCCACAAATAATGGTTGATTCTTTAGGATCTTATTTTTGATATGTTGAAGTGTGGACGTCCTAAGTACTCTATCATCCTAAAACAGCTATTTCTGTTTGTCGGTCCATTAGTTAAATATTAAGAATTTAATATTGTAAAGCAGTATGATCACCAAAAAAATTACAGTAAGAAAAATTAATTATCCAGCCTAGGACAACAAATTTCGTAAGTACTCTAATGCCCAAACACAACTATTTATGAGTACACGATTATTTAACAAAATATTCCAGGTATCCTGACAGACTATTCAATACAATGAAATGCAGCGATGTGTCCACTTGTATCTATTTAAATATTTAAAACATGTTTGATTTTAAGGTTCATACTGTGAAAACATATCTTTGTGAAAGCAGATGGTAACTTAAAACATCATTGATGTATATAAAATAAAATGTACTTTCCACTTACTAATTAGATGCATATAAGATAAATTGTACTTTAATGCCCAAACACAACTATTTATGAGTACACAATTATTTATCAAAATATTCCAGGTATCCTGACAGACTATTCAATACAATGAAATGCAGTGATGTGTCCACTTGTATCTATTTAAATATTTAAAACATGTTTGATTTTAAGGTTCATATTGTGAAAACATATCTTTGTGAAAGCAGATGGTAACTTAAAACATCATTGATGTATATAAAATAAAATGTACTTTCCACTTACTAATTAGATGCATATAAGATAAATTGTACTTTCAACTTAATAATTTAACATCAAACCAACTTTAGTGTCTTTGAATACACTAACAACTGCTAGCAAGATAATGTCCGTTACCTATCTAAACTTAAGTTACCATTAATACATATTATTATAAGGCATCTAACATAGTAATTGCACCATTTATCATGTTTTTTGTCACTAACATGAATTCAAAAATTGTTCCCACTTGTAGGTTGTCATGTAAACTCTAAAAGATGGCGGGCATTTAAATTTCTTACCAAGTTCAAGAACACAAACTTAAGCACAGTGATCCAAAATAGCATTTAAATGCTGAATTATGAATCATCAGGAGTTAGAATGAGTGTTTTAAAAAAAGTTGATTAAAACAAAGAATAGAAGAACCAATGATTACAAAAATATTACAATTTGACTCCCATTTTAAATTAAATATTCTTATTTAAAACTCGCTTATACCCACAATTCAAATAAACAAAAAACATGAATTCCACAGTCAAATGAAAAGGCATCAAGAATACTTGGTTGAATCTACAATTCAAATTTCAATCTTTCCAAAATAGAATAACGGTTGAACTAGAGAATTGTAGCTCTTGGGCTTTTAGATGTAGAGGCATAAATACCACAATCATTTTGAAATCATAATTTATCCTAATGGGAAAATAAATTGGTTTTTTCGCATTGATGACCAACACAACATTTTTGGCTGACAATATTGTATACACATTTTTGGTTGAAAATAAATTGGTAATTCTTTGCATACTTAAATTTTCAATGATTAAACTATTTACTAGTAATTCTGACATGTGTCATGCAAGCGTGCACACATAATCACCACAGAAATAATAATGATAATAATAAATTAACATAAGTATTGAACATGAAAACCAATAGCAAAATAAATACATAAGATTTATGAACATAAGATAGGATCGTGAAGAACGAATGTGTAAAAAAATGTATTAACATTGAAAATATAATCAACACAAATAGGCTTGTGTGTGTGTGCACATATATCATTGTTTTATAACGTGAAACCGTACATGAGGCGTTTTCAAATCCATGAGGCAAGGCGTAAGACCCGAAACATTGAGACATAAGCTACTCGAATAAAAATAAAATGCAAAACATGTAAAGCTTTATTGAAATTTAATAACTTCTGTTAGTATGGATATTTATTGCAACTAAGGATAAAAAGATCTTTGAATCGCATGTCTGAGTCTCAGCACTTTAAGGCATGTGAGACATAGATTTTTGTATGCTTTCATATGCCTCAAAATGTTGAGGCAAGTATATGTGTGTGTGTCTTTAATAATAGTTGTAATACTTTTAGTGTCACTCTTTTTTGTATCAACATGGACTACCAAAAATGCCCTTCTACATATATTATCAGTTCTTAATATCACTTAAATGCAGGATCCAGTAATTAAACTTCCTTTTCAAACGTAGGATCCAAAAATTAAATTTGCTTTTCAAATATAGAATCTAATGATTAAATTTCCTTCTTAACTGTAGGATCTAATAATTATATTTCCTTTACAAATTCAAGATGCTAATCTACAATTGTTATCAATAAATATTACTTTAAATTATGATCCAATAAATAACCTTTCTTTATAAAATTAGCCCTTATTAATTAATAATATAAAAAAAAATCAAGCTTAAAAAAAAATTAGATGTTGCGACTTAAAAATAAAGATGAAAACTGGTTACATATGATTTCAAGGAAAAAATATAATTAGACATTTGTGCAAATCATTTTCTCCTGAAGTTGTTAACCATATACAATCTATAGAAAATCAATTTAAGCGACATCATTAATCGTGTGCAGTAATGCTCGTATAAATACATACACACACATGTATGTGTGTATATATATGTATGTATGTATGTATATATATATATATATATATATATATATGTATATGTATATATATGTATATGTATATATAATTTATTGCAAGGACTGGATTGAGCTTGTGGCTAACCTTACGTACCAAGGGCATTTTAGAATGTGTCATATGCATTGACTAACCTTTCGTCCCAAACAAGATATTACAAATATCGTAAAAGATAATACAGCATATTCATTAAGACAAGTACACAGAATTACAAACTCAAGATATATACATGAGAAAAAAAAGACTACTAGATACCTGCCAAAATTTTATAATGTACTGTGCAAATAGTGAGGCTCTGGTTTCTAAAACCTGGAAAATTCACTCAGAAATTTGAGCCAGAAATAAGTCAATGTAGAATCAGAAAGACAAAGGAAGAAATAAAATGAATATATTTCTGTAGACAAATGTGTCTAAGGTCATCGAAATCTGTAACTGAAGAAACCATATCTCGGTAAATCGATTTGGAAGAGCAGGTGAGACCTCTTTTTCCCATAATCACCTCCAGGATTCATTGTAGCCAAAACGAAAAAATCTTTATGAGCAGTTACCTCTCCTCCAGCATAGAACCTCTTTTTTCAGCCAATGACTATAAATATACCAATAACAATGATAACAATGACAACAACAATAATATAAGAATAAATAAATAAAAATATAAATTGGAGCAAGTGAACTCTAAAAATATCGCATGAAAAAGGGTTAAATAATCAGCATGTTAGCGTTTACACTTAAGGTTATATATTCACTCTTAGCATTCTCTATGGTTTAGCTAAAAGACACCAAGTTGTGATCAATGCTTAAAAGTTAAGACAAATTACTATCATTTAGAAACCAGAACATCAAACAAAAACGCACTATATTATTTTCAAAATAAACAGATTTGATGTAATGATCGTGTATATTTTACCATTATAACCCTAAATATCAATTAAATTATGGAAATGTATCAGGTTTGTTTGTATAAAAACCCTTAATTCTCACATTAAGCTCTTATACCCACAATTCAAATAAACAAAAAACATGAATTCCATAATCAAATGAGAAGGCATCAAGAATACTTGGTTGAATCTACAATTCAAATTTCAATCTTTCCAAAATAGAATAACGGTTGAACAAGAGAAATGTAGCTTTTAGGCTTTTAGATGTAGAGGCATAAATACCAAAATCAATTTGAAATCATAATTTATCCTAATGGGAAAATAAATAGGTTTCTTTGCATACTTAAATTTCATTTAATGACCTACACAACATTTTTGGCGGACAATAACATACACACACTAGAACATAAATTATTTGTATTTACATAATTCGAATCCAGTTTCGATTTATAAGCCCCATTAACATTATGATTTACAATTTGATTCCAATTTAAAATAAATAAATAAAATTGGAAGGAGAAAAAGGGGATAAGAAGGGATCATAATGATATATACCTCCAACACAGATTGAGGAGCAAGATTGAGCTCTTCCAAGAGAACCCAGTCTCCTTTTTTCAGAGCCTGCACAAAAATAAGTAACTAAAAAATCTGCTGCCCTTATAAATTAAAAGAGGGGGAAAAAAACAAAGAAAGCATTACGATACTGTGGACAACAAGAAATCAACCTGAAGCAGCTTGCCATCGGACCAAGAGAACTCCATGCCATTATCACCTTCTACTGGCAAGTCTGATCCCAAAAGATCCATCATGTCAGTCTGAAAAAGAAAACGTAATTAAACCAGTCCGTTAAAAATCCAACTACTTATGAACACATACACACATATATTCAAACCCCCACGGTAACTTCACCCACGCAAACACCTCGACATAGCAGCAAGGAAAAGGCAGGGTCCAGTGCCATCGCTGGCCTGTGCGCGGTCTGGTTTTCACAGGCTGGATTTTCAAGGCTATGCTTCTTCTTTTTAATGCAAGGGTACAGGTTTGGAGGAGTTAAGGCAACGGAAGGTCGGAGGGAGCAGCGACATGCGGCATGCAAGAGGTTGCGGTAGGTGGGTGGCAGGCTAGGGTTAGTAGTGGTATGGGTTTCATCACTTTGTGGATCTAGGGTTTGGAAAAACTTAGGGTTCTTCTGCGGGTGGAGAAAGGAGGGGCGCAGGCCGGCTTGGTGATGGTTGGAGGCATTACAGGGCGGCGAAGTTGATGGCATGGGGAGCTGCGGTCCGATATGGACGGAGGGTGGAGAAGGAGAGTGGATTTAAATTTTGATTCTTTTTGTTTTGTTTTATAACATGCTAGAGTTTCATTGCTTGGGAAAAAAGAATTGTTTCAGCAAGAAATAATCCTCAGAGGAACAGAAAATGAAGAGTTTGCTGAAATTATGTTTGCTAAACGGAGCATTGAAAATAAAAAATCCTACCGTTACAATACCGATATATCTATTCTATTACTTAAACTATTGTATCGTTGTCCTCCCTATACCTCTCCATTTGAAAATACTGGAGTCCGTGCGTACTCTACCTTTTCTCATATATCGCACAACCAACTGCCCCACATCATTAAATTTCCACGATCAAAAGACCATTCCACAAATTTCAAAATACTTATATGTTTGCTACTTTTTACCCCAAATTTTCAACTGCCGTCTACTCAAATTCATATACCTATAGAACCAATCTTCAATAAACTATCAATTCCGGCGGTCATTTGTCAATCTTTGTCGTTAACCATCGATTTTACTGGTCAGATGCTGTTGGTGGAATTTTGGTATAACACAGCAGTTTTTTTAACAAAATCCACTCTAACCGTAAATTTAAAGAATTTTTCTATGGTCGGAGTTCAATTTTCGATGATTAACTACTGACAGAGCACAAGTTCCATTAATTTGCTTCCTTCTACTACTGAAATGCCAACAGAGGTACGTATTTATTTTCAGCTTTGCAATCTTATTGTGCTATTCTTGAGAATGCTTTCAATTTTGAAATTTGTTCTGCTAACTGCGGATTTTGTATGCTTAACATTCCAAACAATTAAAATTTAACAGCAAGAAGTATTATTGTACAACATGCGTTGGTCTCTAACTACACACATATAAGTAAGGATTGTTTGTTTTCGTCTTTGAGCAACTCACCGAATTTGGACTTCAATTTAGCCTTTTTTATTGTTAGGTATTTATGTGTGAAATAACCACGGTAGAGATTGCCGATCACCACACTCCAATGTTCCGAACTTTTTCAACTCTATCTTCAATTAACCTACGCATTTTTCTGATGTAATTCATTAAATTCTGAATTATAAATTATTTATCGATTTTTTTTATCACAAGGTGATTTTGTCCTGAACGTAACCATAGAGAAGTGTGACCTAAGAAGATTTAAACCTTCTACCATTGCTTTAACCTATAACAAATTGAACTTTTTCAACTTCCTTATACTACTGCATGCAATGTATGTCACTCTTCTATCCTCTTAATAATAACGTTAGAAAATTCAAAAAAGACATATTCAGCCTGATACCAATGATGATCCTTAAATGGTATTTTTTTCCCCACCATTATATTGTACATGTTCATATCCATTACTGTTCAATACCTTTTTATAAACATATGTTGAATGACTCATCTATGGTCATCATTTCTTTCAGTTGCATAGACGACATTCATGCAAATGGCAGTTGATTAGTATTGGGCCATGATATTAAATATATAGTGTGGTGCTAAGGGCACCGCACTTTGTGCTTCTGCCTATCAAAGCCACTGTCATACGGTTTTTCTTTTTTTCTTTCTTCATGTATTGGCAGTCAATCGTCGGCCGATCATCGTTCGTGCGATAGGCTGTGGTAACCCCAAGCACAAATCTCGAGGCCCTAAGCACCGCTCAATATATATTAGTAGTTTCCTTAGTTTGATACAGATTCAAATGCTTCGTTACTTGAAATTTTAATCTATGTATTGAAATGACAATGATGAATAACTACGCCTTTTGGTAAGTTTTGGTAACTTTTTATCTACATATTTAAACCCCTTGTAATATGTTCCTAATTTTTGATAATTTGAATTTGTCATTGCTTTTGAGTTTAGCATTCTGGCTTTTTGATTTGAATCTCGACCATTGTTTAAAACACATTTTCAAATTTATTGATTTACATACCTCTTTTTCGTTGAGCTTAACAAATTTCAGACTATTCACTGCCCTCCTTGATTTTCTAGCCACAATTGACACCTCTTATTTTGACGCCTCTTCTTTGTCTATCATGATTGCTCTTTGCCCTTTTTGGTTTTCTTGGCGTTTTGATTCTACAAGAATTTATGTCAATTGGTTGGTTATTGTATTTTGTGGTTTTGGAAATGGGATGTAGTAGAAACAAATCTTTTACCTCGACCCAAAATCATATCATATTCAAATTATATTGTAACATGGTTTTCTTCTCCTAAACGATAACGTTGATGTTGTATTGAGTATTAAGTAGAGATGCCTTTTTTTTAATGTGCAAACTATATTGATTTTTATTCGAAAATAACATTTTTCGGAGGATCTAAAATACAGTAGGGTCAATAAATGTAGTTTTCAAAGGTGAATGTTCAATCAAAAAACTAACTACGTAAATTCTTCACAGAAAAATAGTCGGTTCTATATAAATCAAATAAGTGCCTTTGCTATTATTAATCTTCCATTTACTATCAGAATATGTGATAGCCTGATTAGTACCTAAAATACCAAGTGTCAACACACTTTATTTGTTCGAAAGCATGAATGAAATGATGTGATTTGTTTGTTTGTCTTTTGGATAGTTCATAATCTTCCGTTTATTATCGACTTGGATGGATGGTCATCAAAATAGGAGGAGAAATCAGGGCATGCATTACATAAAGTTAAGACAATTTGTGATTCAAGCAATTCCTTTCTTGGTTTAAAGCTCTTAGCTGTGTATCTAAATTGTTCAATTGTCCGATACGTGATATATATGCTCTTTTACTAAATTCACATTATCACATGCTGTTACAGGTGAAAAGGCAAACAAATATGATTTCGTCATTATCATACTGCTAGATTACATTTATATTGCTGCAAAAGAGGTGGGAAGAAATTGTTTATCACTCCAGTGTTATAATAAATATGATTTGCTATGAAGAAGTCCAAAGGAGATTGTCGTTATATTAATTGTGTTTGTATACATTTACCTTGCGCACATGCAGCATGTCTTTAAAGAGGTATGCAAAACGAAAAGAGTGTCCTCATTGTTAGTCATGAGTGTCATGGGCAATTTAATGTGGTCACATATCAACTGAAGTGGTAATTATGATGTTAGTATAAAACAATCAAATGTAAACTATATGGCATAAAAACATCAAAGCTAATGAAAAAACTCACACTACATGTTTGAGATGTTGCTGATTCTTATTTACCATTTGACGTCAGTGTAGCTTTCGATTTTGTATCAATTTTTTTACGTGTTCAAAACATGGATGGATTTGCAAAATTGTAAATCATGAAAGCTATACAAAAAACATGAAAAGCATTTAAGGCCCGTGCGTGTTTGGGGGTTGGTTTGTTTACTACTAACCTACCTGTGTCCACTAATATTCTAATGCATTAAATATTATGGTTATTTTAATGTGTTTACAGTTGTTGGGAAAGCCATTTTCTTCTTTCTCACGACAGCTTGATGTGTACTCATATGCAAGCTATTCAACTCAG
The DNA here is from genome assembly GCA_030737875.1 of Allium sativum. NCBI lineage: Eukaryota > Viridiplantae > Streptophyta > Magnoliopsida > Asparagales > Amaryllidaceae > Allium > Allium sativum. Next base: position 928,974,059 of record CM060926.1, on the reverse strand, counting down.
TAAATGAATTTATAATGTACAATAAATGCAGGACATGCATGTTAGTATTGGAATTGAACTACCAACCAGTCAGACACCTTACCATAGCTTCCTCGGCACTCGCCAACCATTCAGTACTACTACTTACTCTTACCGACGTATGACTTTACCTGTAAGAAACCACAATGCCAAACGAAACATGAAGAACCAGCGTTTTCTGCACTCTACACTTAGTTCCTACAATCTCCAACCACACACACATATCACAAGAGTACGATATGTGAAAAACAATGGCACGTATGCGAAGCACGGGTCTCATTCTAGTTTTCCTCAAATTCACGAAACATAGAACCAAATTTAAATAGTTGTATATTCCAAGCATCAATCAATCCATAAACAACAAAGAACATAGACGAGAATGAGTATAAATATAAATACAGATCATGCTTACTGTTTCGCACAATTTCGTGTACAAAATCGTATAATCAAAAAATAAATTTTCGAATTTTGTGAATTGAAAGACAGCGTAATTCTTAGAACTTCATCTAATATTTTTAACTAGTATTACGGTACAACAGTGGGAAAAATCGACCGTTAAAGTGTTTAATATAAAAAAATTATTTGTTAAAATTTATCATAAGTTAGATTTTAGCGAAAAAATCGATACATATACATAAACTATGAAGTTGAATACACTTTCAAAAGACTGATTCGCTATCATGCTCTCAAAAGTCTTTTGATATGCATAAAATTGAAAAACAATACATGAGACTTTATTTCTTCAGAACTTTTTATTTATTCACATTTCTTTTTTTTACTTAAATCCATGTTTCTTTGGGAAGTGGATACATCCTTAAAATTGTCATTAAGAAACTAAAGAGACGGTCATCTCAGAATAACCACGAACAAATAACATATGTGGCGCTATTGAATGCAAAATCATTTTATTTGTTAAAAAATTACATGCATAAATTGATTACATTACAAGCCTCAAGCTTTTAAAATGAAGATACATAAAATATTTCCAAACTTCTACATACATATTTTAAGAACTTGACAATCGTGATATTCTCTTTATTATGTACGAAAACTACCTTGTTGTTTAGAACTCACTTGCACAAATGAATTCTAATGCCTTCAAAATATTAAATTTTAAATTTTAGCAAGTATATTGTTGAGCTTAACCATTGACGAAATCTCATGCACTTCACATTCAATACTTTTAAGCCATATCATTATATCAAGCTCAATACAGAAGTCTCCAAACTCGGTACATTGCAACAACAAGGAAAATATGAATAACAAATAAGCACTTAACTACACAAATAACATCTTGCTTTTTTTTTTTTTGATAAATAAATCACAGATTAAAAGCTCGAAGCTTGCATAGTGTAATTCAAAGTATTGGACATACATTGATGGTGGTTTGTTGTTGACTTGTACTGTATTATTGGTACCCAATTTCAATAAGAATAAAATAAAGGAATTAGCTTGCCTGTAGTGGAAAATGTGATGAGATAAAAGCTTGGAGCCCACAGAATCAGGGTTGGAACCATCTTCTTTCGATCTTGATATCAAGATGAAATCAACACTGTTTCTGTTTCCCTGGGACACAAGGAACAATAACCGTTTAACTCTTATTTCCTAATATCACATATGAAGTGCCAACTGAAATATATATTTAGCATTGTATTAAGAAAACAAAATGCCACCACATTGTGGAACAAAGCTGGAAATTATTGAAGGAGAGGAATCATGATACATCATAAAATTTACAATAAGAAGTTTGAATAAGAAAATTTTTGTTGTAGTAAAAGCTATGCATTCATATGTAAAGAACATACAAATGTATATGTAATACTAATTTAAAAGCCTTCATGTGAAAACCAGTAGGCATCATTTATAAGAAAAGTATCAAAAAAAAATTCATTAACCAAAATTTTATTGACCTTAGATGAGATTCCTTGTTAATGCCTCTCATAACGGTGAAAATCAACCAAAGGTGTTCTAGAAATATCAGTTAACTTTTCTACATTCTCCGTAGCCCTAAGCAAGGTGTCGCCCCAAGCAAGGTGTCGTTTCTTTTGACAATGGAAGTACCTTTCTCACAATCCTGTGAAATAAATTTTGAATGGTTCAAAGAAAATATTGTTAGCTAAATATTCAAATTGAAAGAAACGGGCATCATAGTATGTAAAATAGCTCAAAAAGGAAGTTAATTTTTTCAAAGATCTAATCACAATTGGTGATATCCACAATTGTCTTTTACTTAACTTTATCAAAGATCTAATCATAGAATACAAATATATTAAGAGGGATTATAGATTAAAAGGATTATAGATTAAGAGGGATAATAGATATTAGCAAGCTTATAGAAATAATCATACATGAAAGAAGTAACATTAGTAATTTATCATAAGTTCACAATTGTTTATACATCATAAAAAAACTTCTGAAATGGATTTTTTCAAGATAGTCAAACAAACACTTCAATAGCAGCTTTAAATTTCTTCTCATCAGGCCGTGATCACTTGGTTAAATATGAAAAACGCAAAATCTAATTAACCGTGATCAAAAAAGAAATGCCTATAATAACTCACGTGATCAACCAAGCTAGTCCGGGATATTGTAGTTAGCCAAGTAGTAGCAACATGTTATTTTTGCTTTTTCACACCTATGAATGTAAAGAATTCTCGCAAATATTATATCTTGGATTATTTTTTTCAACCAAAAATTGAGGTATCGGATGTATGATTGAAGTAATAAAATAAAAATAATCATCTTACTTTGAACACAAATCGCCAATGCCCCGTATCATGCATTGGCTTTCTCCGGTATAAGGCAGTAAATAAAAGTTGAACAGTTAGTATTACCTAATAATGATAATCATATTAGTTAATCATAAATCTATTCCGTTTTGAACATTAGCCGCGTTATATCGGCTGTCGCCACCGTAGATTGATCCCATGAATCAATTTAAATGGAACGAGCAGAAATTAACATTTTCCTTATAAAACTTACAGGACAGAGTTTATATAAAATATGACATTTTATAAATCAATATTACAATGTTAATTTATAATTGATTTCATGTTAGTTTTAAGCAATTTGCATACTGAAACTAAACATTCATTCTGATTTTATTATTCAAGTTAGACTTAAGTATTTTAATTTATATCCAGAATCAAATATATACATTTTTATTATTCAAAATAAATAAAATTTCAAATTCTTAAGTAAAATTTTAGTCAAACACATTATTTAAACCGTCAAAATTCCAAGTTGTTACATAGAAGTTTCCACCCATCGAAGGGAATCATATGCTTTCAATAGTAATCAAGAGCTAAGAAAGAAATCTTTGGACTTGATTACTCGTCTCAAGGATGAAGCCGTTATTCGAACAGCGCGGATGACCCGATACTATAACATAAAGATAAGGACAAAGGTATGCAGCGAAGAAGACCTAGTTCTCCAAAGGGTTATGGACAATACCAAAAATCTGGCAGATGGGCCATTAAGGCTAAACTGGGAAGGACCGTTGATTAACCAAATGATAATACCCCCGAGCTTACTGTTTATGTCACCTGGATGGTAATACGGTTCCAAGAACATGGAATGCAGAACGTTAAGACCATATTTCCCTGTTATAAGTGAATGAAGTAAGATTCATTGAGGAAAACATTCTCGTAAGGGATTGAGAGAAATCAGTCCCAAGGGAAAGAAAAAGGAAATAAAAACTCAAATAAGTTCTGTCAAATACACCTACAGGGATAAAATAATGGATAAATGACTTCTGAAAGGAATATCAAAATAAGAAATTTTACTTGGTCCGGATAAGATGTCGTTCATAAATGGTTAACTCAAAAAGTCCTTGACATAGGCAAGGAGCTTCCTAAAAGGGAGGAAGGGTAAGTTACAGGCATCCAACACCTATTAAATTCCTTGGTATACCAAGGTTCTTCTCCGAAGAGAGGGCGGGAGGGGGTAAGCCTAGACATATAAGCATAGCCCAGCGGTAAGCCCAGGACATGCAAGCCTGGTCCCTAAAGTTCTTGTTGTAGTTAATGCGCCTTTTGGAGGAGGGACGGGTAATCTATTTTCAGTGCATAGTACCAGTTCCGGTTAAAGTCTTTGACCTAGTCAAGGCGCCCTTTGGAAAGGGACGAGTAATCTATTTTTTGTGCACATTAGCGGTTCCAAATGAAGCATGGCAAGCCTCTGCTTATGTCTCGTCCCATAGAAGCGAACAAAACTCAAAAGAAGTACATAAAGCATGTTAAGCCTTTGCTTTATTAAAAAGTCTAAAATGGCAGAGACTCAGTTAAAATCGAAAGCGCTTTCGTATCTAAAAATTAGAATAGGACATACTAGACTTCTATTATCATAAGTAACTGAATAAGGGTTTCAGGCCTTCTATTAATGCTAAAGATGGCTTCGTAAATGTTGAAATCGGAAGAGGACATTTTGGACTTCTATTATCATAAATACCTGAATCTAGGTTTTGCATATTCTAATAAGCATATGGAGGCTTCATTTAAATTATTTCCAAAATTGGAATATCTAGACTTCTAAATTGATGATTACCTGAATATGAGTTTTGGGTCTTCCAACAAGCTAAAAGGGGCTTTCGCTTATATTATTTCCACAATTTGGATTCCTGGATTTCTAAATTTCTTATTACCCGAATACGAATTTTGGGATTTCTAAATTTGCATTACTCCACGTTTTGCCAAGTGGCACTGTTGGAGTTTATGCCTTAGAGGCAATCCATTTGATGTGAATAATAACACTATTGATGAAGCGACCCGAACTTCCCCGGTCTCCGAAGAGAAGAGAAAGAACGAATTACTTTGAGGACAAGACGAATCAGAACGCAAATAGAAGAACATTTCATTGTTAATTACAGCAATTACATCAGAATACAAGAATATATAGAGTACAAATAAATATTACACAGAAAATATCAGAGATTTAAATTACATTTAAATACATCACAGCGGAAAATAATACAAAACACAACTAGAAGTAATACACGGATACAGAGCTTTCCGAATATCGCTTCAGCTGTAAATCAAGATCCTGTGAATATAAATCTGCAAAACCAAAACTACTAGCTGCCCGTGTCAAAATAAAAGCACCCAGAGTTTAGGTTAAAACAATAGACTCCAGGTCAGTCATGGGACTGGTCTGAGAACTAAAACAATTATTAATCTTTATTTTAAAGTTAGGTAAATCAAGAGACCACGCCGTATAACACGGAACAGGTTTCCTCCCAAGGATTTCTATACGTAGGCAACTATAGAACTGCCACATTTACATTCTGTTCTTTTACTGGTCTCCTCCGTCACAAGTACCATCTTGTTGTTGAATTGGAATGACTCCACATGCATAAGAACAAAATCAGAATTTGATCCATATTGGCCCAGGAGCTTGTCGATTTAGTGAATCCTGTTGCAGCCCCATTATTTCTGAACAAGTTATTGCTTCGGAAACCCGTTCTTGAATGCCTAAATTTGGATCTTGGATTGGTTTCTGCAGCCGGTTTAAAACAAGACGGGGAAGGAACTAGTCTAGAAGAAGGGATCTGATTTGGCATACCGGGTTTGTTGGCATTATTTGGGTTCAGGGCCCGATTTGGTTTCTTCCTTCTATGGACTGTTTGGAAGTCATTCTCATCAACAAGGTTATTGGATGTTTGTGGATGGGGTTATAAGTTGATAGAGAAGGAGAAAAAGATGGGATAGATGAAGAAGATATCCCATGTTAATCAGCATTAAAGTCAAAAATTGGATTATTAGAGATTTTCATGTCAACCAGATGGAGAGAAGCTTAAAAAAAAAGTTGAGTTGATGAATTTTGAACATAAGTGCACAAAGATAGATTTGTATTTTCATCACAGAAGGAATGAGCAGTGAAAATATGCATTTTATTAGAGTACATACAATCTTAATCAACAAGGACTGTGGATTGTGATATGAATGTTGCCACCATTTAAGATAATTTGGGAAAAGAGAGAAGGAAACCTGGCTCCAATTGAAGGGATGTATTAGAATTAAGAGATGGTAATAATAACTAGATTGAATATATCATATCATATATATGTTATAAATGGCATATATACGTAGTTAACTGAGTACAGCTATATTTTGGACTGTCAAACGATAATCGTACAAAATGGCAACACTACACATTACATTCAATTAAAAATCAAGTTTGCATATATTTTACACAATCTTTCTGTTGCTATTCAAATAATCAAAATTCTAGCTTAGAGCAACAGTTCTACATAAGGAGAGCAAGACCCCAGTACCAATCAATACTCTAGTTCTTTCCTATATCCTTTGGACAAATCAGTAACCTATTCTCCAAATAAGCTCACGTATATACTAAAAATCAACCAGTGGTAGCATCTTAAGGAGCACAACACTTTCAAGACTGAACAAGAATAACTATGTAACAACCAAAAAAAAAAAGGGAGGGGGGAATGACGTATTCTAAACAAAACATGAACCATTAGGCTTACACAAAACTGCCCAAACATAGATGGCAGGATCAAAAAAGACTATTCATCATACATGCCCAGACATGGATGGCAGGATCAAAAAAGACTATTCATCATACATGTGCAAGATCAAAAGACTATTCATCACAGCTTGCCATGTGAAATGCATTCACCCCCACTAACAAAACAGCCAAAAACAAAGATGGCAAGATCATAAGTCATTTTTTCCACCTTCAATTCTTGACTGCTACTGAATTGCTTTTATGATGTGCACCTAAGTCCATATGAACAACAAAGGTTGGGTAAGTACAGTGTACTTATTTTGTGTAAAATATAATTTTATTAATCTTGTGCTAGTATAGTTACGAGCTTAATACTAAATGAATTTTTCATGACAACGCAAAAGCACTACAGTTCTGTATAAGGGGCAGTCATTTTTCCAATATTTTTAAACTTGATATGGAAGGTAATAGAAGATTCGGCCCCCATAAAATACCCATTAAGTTATTGCCTTCAACCTTTTTATCGGCATGTAATTTGCAGATGGCACACCCGTACAATGTTTTAAGAGAAATTTGTTGGACTCCTGCTATTGGAATTGTATAACCGTTTTATGTGCCTTCTACGCATGAAAGATCGTACGTGCACATACAATATGCGTGCATGCATGCACATACAGGTGTATGTGCACACGTGAACACAAAATATTTTTCTAATTCAGAAACAAAATTAAACTACGAAAAAAACATACCTTGAATCTTGAGGGATTGATCAATTCAAAAACTAAAGCGTCCCCAACTTCTAAATTATGAGCCAATGCAAAACCTCTCCACCCACCACTAAGACCATGCACTGCTCCACTGCTGAGGTATTTTGAATTGTACTCCAAACCGCTCTCATCTTCCAAAATCATGTCTGATTCATGATCAAGAGTACAGAGGTTCCTTCGGCCAAATTCTGAAGGAATATGCTTAAAAAAAGAATAAAATTTATTTCTTTTTTCCTGCTAATACACAAAGGTATGGTACAAAGTATAAAATGTAAACTTTACAATTGATACAATGATATTCAAACTTGTGATGCTTCTTTGCTGAGACATGCTCATAATAAAGAAATAAAAATAGCAAGAACACTGGATTAATGAAAACATAAGCAAAAACAACCTAACAGCATGTGTTAGAAATACTTTGCAATTGAATGTGTACTCACAAGAAAAAAACCATGAGATACTTGAGACAACTTCATAGACTTAATGAAAGAGGGGCTGTGAGACTTCAAGTTGCTTTGGAGCATCTATGCTCTCTTCAGTGCACAAGCTATTTGTTCAGAAGTTGCTAGCTTTCCCTTGCATCCCATTCCAGCATCTTTAGTTTCACTGCTACATTTAAATTCAACATAAATCATAACTATTTGACTGAGAATTACTGTTTAAGTAGAATAATTACCTCCTATAGAATGATTGGACTTTTCGGGTAGAAACCTGGTACAAATTTAAAAACATCTGTAAGTAGGTTGATCAAATCAGATATTGCATCTATTACAAAAAGGAAGGAAACCAAATAGTAAAAAGAAAATTGTCAGTGATGCACTGATACATCTGCAACAAAAGATATACAGAACAAAAAAGCTTTGAATGAAATTAAGGAAGCCCAAGTGAAATTATATTCAACATCAGTCGCAATGTCTTTCTGCTAATTGGATCATGGAAGACTGAGAACAATCCTTATTCATCTACTCGAAAATGGATATGTTTGTTACATAATTTAATTATACCAAGAATAAGAATGATTTTGTAAACAAAGTTTTGGTCATAAGATCTAACTAAATAACATGTTTAAATCATAATCGAATAGATTATTGATGGCCCCAAAAAAAATATAAAATATAAAATATAAAAAATACTGACACAAAAACAGATTAATCTGATGATTGACATCTTACTTTATTGCAGGAAATAATGATCGGATTCCCCATTATCAAAGTATCTGAAGTCCCTGACCTTTTCATTGGTTTGAAGCAGGTTTTACATGGAAGACTCAAGTCCTTTGGGTCTTCCTCTTGGATTGTAGTTTTCTCCATTGAACATGAAATTTTGTGAACAGTCATGAAATTATATTTTTAAAGGGATGCTTTCTTATACAATATCACATTTGATTATGATACCAAATGGAACTCAAAAAACTCAAATCAGATCCCTTATACCCAAAATCCCGGCTCTCTGTACCCAACAGTAAATAATCCCCTTGAAATGATATGCCATGCATGCATGAGGATTTATATTTACATTTAATCTTCTCCTAACTGACGGTGTAAAATATTTGTATACCTATGATTGTTTACGCGAAGATTATGCAAAACATATTGTTAAAGACCACTGAATGTTTACACAATAATGAAATGGTAAATTCTAGCATAATACTTGATCAAACCTACTACAACACAACTTACTGTGCTGAAAGCTGTAGTACTATGTCCATTTGTGGTTTTTGGAGTGCATCTAGAACCAATAATTTGGGACATTCTCTTCTTCTCCAAAACAGCAGTACTCCTTTTTCTACCAGTACTTGCCTACATTTATGTGTAAATGATCTCACCGTGACAGAAAACATTACTTTCCGAATACATATAGCATCAAAATGAGAATGAGTTATAAATCTGTATATACAAAGGTACCTGATTGCCTATACATACAAGACTATCAAAATGTGTTTGTCAAGACCAATATTAATATTTATACAGTAAAACGGGGAATCTTAACATTCTGAATAAATAAGCTATAATAAAATAATATTTGCTTCTCAAATATACCAGCATTAAGATCAAAATAACACAATACAAATAATAATTTAAACACATACAAGAATATTATCCTACACGTAAAATATAGTTTATATGTAGTGACCCGGATTTTGAGCGGCTTTGGTTATCGACGTAAGCTCGACGTCGATAACCAAAACATCGAAAAATCCCGGTAATTAATGAAAGAAATTAGAAGGTGAGAATAGATAAGATAGAACTTATAGAATAGAAGAAGAAGAAGAAGAACATCATCATCAGAGTAAACACGAATCTCACAGCGGAACGAATAAAATATAACATAACATATCTTTGAAATAACATCAGTATATGTATACAATAACACTTATCAGAGTACAACACTTACAACAACAGCGGAAATAATAATAGCTATAGAATCCTGAAGCCTCCTGCTCCACGCTCTTCCAGTATATCTGTAAATTCCTGACTACTTGACTGCCCGTACAAAATTAGGCACCCAAGAGTTTAGGGAAAACAAAACAAATAAACTCCGGGTCAGTCATGGGACTGGTATGAGTAAAACAGTTTAAACAGGTATATGAACAAGTAAACGATATCTCATAAGACCACGCCGCAGAACGGAACGGGTTTTTCCCTTATGAGAATCCAAAATATCTTTATATCAAAAACCTTTTGATATTATAATAATGTCTATGTACAAATAGATATCAACTAGCAGAAACGCTTTCATCTCACGTTCTACATATATAGTATACAATCAAAATCGCAAGCATGTATTGGATAATGGATTTCCAACTATGACAAGGTATGGAACCACCTTCCGATCAGTGTACTCTAGGAACGATACATTGGAGTTCAACAAGAACATCTTGTAACTCAGCCACACATGACCGACCACTCATTTCGCTTGAGTGTATCGAATGTACATCACCAACGGTTGGGATCAGCAACCGTTCCCGTATATATATGGGACAGCATTGATAGATTTAAGAAACAAATGAATATTCACTAGATAGGTGATTATACACCCTACTTCGGTGCGACCGACTTAGCCATGCTGCCTGCCCGATTTCTGTCATTTACCGGTTGATGAGGCTAGAAGCTACGCTTTATCATCACATCAGATTCCGTTCGAATGCCATATTGTCAGATCCATCAGAATCACTAATTGACGTCTACAACCATACATTACGTGTCAGCTAAAAGAAGTTTCCTTCTCCGCTTCCACTCTTGGTATAGTTGAAGAAATCAAGGTACGTGACCTTTCTGGAAATACTCTGTCAGACATTCATTCATACAAATCATCATCATTCACTTAGAATGTCACATCGTCATACCCGCCAAATCACAAATTGACTTATCCAAAAATAACACGGGTATACAGCTAAGAGAAACGAATTCCTCCGCCACCAAACGTGAATACGTTTGAACAGATCAACTTACGCGATCCATTGGATATACTCTGTCAGACCTTCGTCCATACAAGTTGTCCTGGGACTGGACAAACCGAAGGCACTATTCTGTAGACAGGATAGTCCTTGCATTTTACTCCGTCTTCAATTATCTTTGGCATATATGATTCGCGACGCTTATGCCAATACAGAGTGGTTCTATGGATAATAATCCAACCGGTCTCTCCATATTAACAACGTTAAAATGGTCAAAACTTCGATAGTCTGTGAGTTAACTATCAAAGAAAAACAAGTGTGCAAACAACGATATTATTTCCAGATGGAAATTATATCAAACAAACATCATTTAACATTTATCTCTTTAGTTCATTTTACATCTCCTGTTTCCCTATATTCAACATTTGCTATTTTCTATATTTAGAAAAAATATGTTATCAACACTAAAAACATTTCCATTCCTTGTTTTCTGTATTTAGAAAACATTTCTGATTCTTGTTTGGAAAACATTTCCAAAACTCCTTTACGATCAAACCTTACCATTTCTTAGTTAAGAAGGAAGTCACTCAAGTTGGGGTATAATTACCTCTCAGACCTTAACTGAACAACGTTATAACTTCAAAATGGTCAAAGTTTATCTTTTAATCTTTAACAACTTCTTTACGCCTTTCCCGGATCCAATTTTACTAATCTACTTCTATATTTAAAACATTGGTTATAACGATAACGTTATAATCCCTACTTTCGAATTATCTAACTTTAATTATAACTTCTATTCTTATCAGTGAATAATTAACCTAACACTTATTTATTTATAAATAAATAAATCTCTATTTAAACACTGGAAAGTATAAGTACTTTCCCGAATTCGATATAATCGAATTTGCCGATTAACTCTCTTCGAATAACCTATATTCGATTAACTCCTTCCTTTTCAAATATCTCATATTTGAAAATCTTACTTTCGAATAAACTATATTCGAAAATCTCTTTTCGAATAACTCTTGTTCGATAAATCTCACTTCGATTAAACTAAAATCGATAACCCCCTTCGATGAAACTAACATCGATAACTCCTTTCGATGAAACTAACATCGATAACTCCTTTCGATGAAACTAACATCGATAACTCCTTTCGATGAAACTAACATCGATAACTCCTTTCGATGAAACTAACATCGATTACTCCTTTCGATGAAACTAACATCGATTACTCCTTTCGATGAAACTAACATCGATTTATTTAACTCGACGAACTTAACTCGACTAACTTAACTTGACTTGACTAACTCGACTTACTTGGTTCGACCAATTCGATTCGATTAACTAGGCTCGACTAACTTGACTAACTTAACTCGACTTACTTGGTTCGACCAATTTGATTCGATTAACTAGGCTCGACTAACTTGACTAACTTAACTCGACTTACTTGGTTCGACCAATTTGATTCGATTAACTAGGCTCGACTAACTTGGTCGAACCACCCGATCAACTCAACTTATTTAACTTAACTTATTTCTCAACTCGATCAAATCGATTAACTCCTATCGAATAACTAATATTGAATTAAACTCCATTCGCTTGACTCTAGATCGCAGCGATCACAATGGTTACGCCTGACTCCCTCAGGAAACATCCGACCGCCGTAGGCTATTTACAGCCCTGCGAATTACGCTAGCAGTCGTACGAGATGGTAACTTACCCTGAATACTATGTTTGACTAACTCTGTCTCAAATAACTATATTTGATTAACTCTAGTTCGTTTTAACTCTAATCGATTAACTCTAACTAATTAACTCCAACTGGTTAACTCTATCTAATTAACTCTAACTGGTTAACTCTAACTGATTAACTCTAACTGGTTAACTCTAACTGATTAACTCTAACTGGTTAACTCTATTTGACTAACTCGACTTGACTAACCCCTTTCGAATAACATATTCGATTAACTAACTTTCGAATACCATATTCGATTAACTAACTTCGAATACCATATTCGATTAACTAACTTCGAATACCATATTCGATTAACTCCTTTCGAATGTCTATATTCGATTAACTAACTTCGAATAACATATTCGATTAACTCCTTTCGAATGTCTATATTCGATTAACTAACTTCGAATACCATATTCGATTAACTCCTTTCGAATGTCTATATTCGATTAACTAATCGAATGTCTATATTCGATTAACTAACTTCGAATACCATATTCGATTTACTTTATTCACTTTATAAAGATTTCCTTTCTAACAACGTTTTATTTATTTGAAAAGATTTACTTTTAAATAACGGTTCTACACTTTAAAAATGATTTTCCTTTTTATAACGTTTCCTTTTCAATTCTATTTGTAAATGGTTTACAAATATTCCCTTTTCAAATTTATTCTTGAAATATTCTAACTCCTTAAATTCCCGGGAAAATTCGCCATAACCTCCTTTGTATCGGGAGCATCGGGAAAATCCCCAAAACTCGCCACACAGGCCTTTCCATTCAAAAAGAAATGTTTTGAATTTATTTTCCTTTTTAAAATATCTCCTATTTATAAATATCCCAATTTATAAATATTCCTGTTTTCAATATCACTTTGAAAATCTCCTTTATCTACATTCCGGTATGTTATGATATTCTACATATCAAATCACGATGATCACTATCGTCCAAACATATATAATCGACAACAGATTATATCACATCATATAACACAATATATGAAAAACAATAAAATAACTGTTGAGGAATCCGGTCGGATTCCTCCAACCTGTTTCCCTGCATCACAGATGTTAGACAATATAGATAACATCACTTTCAGTTCCATATGATATATTCTGTTAAACAGAATCAATATAGAAATTTAACTAACTGACTAGCAGTTCAATCAAACAATCAACACACAGTCAAACAGACAATTTTAACAGTTCTAACAATACAACATGAAATTTATAAACTGTTCAGAGTTAGTGAGATTTACTCACAGTTGCGCGTTAATCGTTAAATAACGGTTTGCGTTCGTTGATTCGAGTCGGACAATTTATTTCGCCATAAATTGTAACTGGCTCCGTTTCAAGCGCGGTCAGTCTCATTGTGTTGCTCTCGTCCATACGATCCCAACGCAACTGACGGCGTCCCATTCTGATAACGTATGCAACAATTATGGATGATACAAGTTTATACACTTTGATTTGAATTAAATAAACAAAGAGATAAATGATTGGGCTTTACCCCTATCCACTTGGCCCATCCCCTTTACGTTAATAACCAGACCCGTTCAAGCCTTTTCTTCCCCAAATCTTAACATCGAATTGCTCCTCCACGTTCACCATTTCCAGCGCCAATCCCTCGTCCACTCCTACACCAAAAATCAAAGCTAAAACCACCATTCATCTCCTCATTGCTTTCTCCTTCAACCGCTACTCACAACACCGAGCTCGAAGGAGGAGAGTGCCTCGCGTTCTCCAGATCTTGCGGCTCGTGTACAGGTGACCTGCGACCGTTTTCACCCCGGAATACCCCAACAATTTGCCAAACGAACCCATTTGATGTCAACAACTCAAAAACAACTTGAATCCATGAATTTAAAGCTTCATACTTAAGCTTCGGCAAACCCTAGGACTCACGAGATGCCGCTGGAAAATATTCAGCAAACCAGTGGTGATGTCGAGCTTAGTAACAGCTATACCATATCGTAGGGAAAGTGATGTGGATTCATACGAAACTTGTTTGGGATTTTATAGAATTTTACTTGAATTCTTTTGATTTTGTGAAGATCGAAAACAGTTTCCTGGAATAAAAGTCACGGCGGAAACGTGTTTGACCGGGGAGGAGTTGAAATTAGGTTAAGGGGGTTGTTAGGGGTATTTATAGGGAATATATATTATTTTATATTCAACCATTAAGTTTGTTCTTCGTTTAAAAATTCCTATAATCACATGCGATACCCAAAAATCATGAAACTGGACCTACTGCTAGAGTTCGACATTACGGTCCCAACGAAACTGGTTTCGTCGAATTCCGACTCCGTATGCTCACACAGCATATTTTTAAAGATCAATTAATCGACTGTTTTTCACTCTAAAAATCCGTACGGCCACACAGTGACTCTAAAAATCATGAAACTGGAAATCTAACAACTATTTGATATTGCGGATCCAACAAAACTGGTTTCGTCGAATTCCGACTTCGTTTGCAAAAGTGGCTATTTTTAACGCTCTAAATAGCCTATTTAAATATATAAATATATTTAAATATAATTAAATTAATTATTTAAAATTAAATATTATCGTCTATATTCACAGTGGCATACCACACAGCTCTAGAATATTCCTGTATGTGTTTACAACTCGATATTCATTTCTTGGTCAACCCGATATTTGATTTATATTGAAATCGCTTTTAAAAATATAAATAATTCCTTTATAAATTATAAAGGAATTCCACAGCGACTTTTCTAAAATTTGATTTGGACATACATAAAAATCTACACGACGAAATCCCGATATTTCTCTTCCACTAGAAAGATTTACTCTACCAGCTCCACACGTTTCTTGTTTCACAGAAATCCGGCTTAAAACGAATCCTGTACATTCAGTTGAAGTTCAAATTGCCAAATAGCGAACTGCCGCGTCGTTATGCACTCTATTTTAATTATATTATAGTTATACGTTCAACTGTCGTCGATTGAATATATTCGTCAATATAATTCAATATAACTGAATTATATATTTTCAACTGTCCAGTTTACACAATATTGTCAATTCCACTATTTCTGACTAATTCAGAAATAAATATATTTTATCCTATTATTTAAATTAATTAAATAATCATTTTTATTTAATTCAGGTCGTCGATATCGCCAAAATGATATTTAAATAATTAAATGATTTAATTATTCGGCAGCTAAAAATGCGGGTTACTACAATCTTCCCCCCTTAATAAAATTTCGTCCTCGAAATTGCTAAGCTAGGGGATGACCCTATCTTCTGGGTAAAAATTTATCTGTTTACCTCTTGTCTCCGGTTTCAACTGAACCAATTAATATTGACTAAAATATTAATTTATTCCGACTAACTAAATTTTCAAAAATTCTGAAAATTTTCTAACACGTTAACTTTTCGAAAATTTTTGCCAGCACCTCCTTTGTACTGGTCAATATCTCAAACTCTAACTCGCCTCTCTGGGCCTTCTTTAACCCAAAAGAAAATCAAACAGCCAAGCGGCTTGCCAATTCGGCTCATAAATCTCATATCCATATATAATATAAACTGGTACCTTTTTGTCGGGCATATCAACTCTATCACTTCCATATGCTATCAACTCAGCATATACAGTGTTATCTCAATCGAATTCCAATCAGTTCATATCCTCAAAACCAAATCGAATCTCATTCGAACCCGAATATCAAATTTCTAATTCTTAACTCATCAACCCAATTCCATAACAGATTATTCTCTAATCCAATTCAATTCTATTTAACTCAGTTCAAGTTAATATTTCAATTTATTTCTACTATCTTATTCTATTTAACTTCATAAGTTAAATTTTAATTCTCGAACTTAAATTCCTGGGTTTCTTTTAAATCAATTTGAAATCATAATACCAATTCAAAACATTTGAATTTCTAAACAACTTGTTTTCTCAAAACAATTCAAAAACAAAAACCTTTGTGGTAATCCGTCACTTAGAACTCGAAAATGAACACTGATGATGTCGCGATTCATCATCAGAATCTATTTTCCAGCTATCGAAGTGAGTTCAATACTATATCACCTTCAGTTTGAAAAACATTTTCAAAATCTCCCAAGAACTTAAAATTTTCTTATTTTAATTCCAATCTGATTTAAATTCAGATTTTTCTTTATTTTATTTCATATACTTTACTTATATGAATTCTGATCAGTCATTTATAATCATTTTACCTTTTTATAATCTTACTCGATTATAATAACAACCAACACAACCAATATACTATATCAAATATATTCGGGTAAAATTATTCCATTTACCCTCTTTCAACACATACCATGACGGTTCATCGTATTCGAGTGTTTAGTAACCCCTATCGATACAGTGGATCAAACCGATCGACCAGAATTCACAAACAACTCAACCAATAAAACTCCACAATATAAAGTCATTTTATATTAACTAACAAATACGTTCACTCGTATATATACACTCAAACTCAGTCTAGGATATTACTAATCCCATCTCTACTGAATCACGCCACAGAGCCAAGTAATTCTAAACTTAAGCTCTGATACCAACTGTAGTGACCCGGATTTTGAGCGGCTTTGGTTATCGACGTAAGCTCGACGTCGATAACCAAAACATCGAAAAATCCCGGTAATTAATGAAAGAAATTAGAAGGTGAGAATAGATAAGATAGAACTTATAGAATAGAAGAAGAAGAAGAAGAACATCATCATCAGAGTAAACACGAATCTCACAGCGGAACGAATAAAATATAACATAACATATCTTTGAAATAACATCAGTATATGTATACAATAACACTTATCAGAGTACAACACTTACAACAACAGCGGAAATAATAATAGCTATAGAATCCTGAAGCCTCCTGCTCCACGCTCTTCCAGTATATCTGTAAATTCCTGACTACTTGACTGCCCGTACAAAATTAGGCACCCAAGAGTTTAGGGAAAACAAAACAAATAAACTCCGGGTCAGTCATGGGACTGGTATGAGTAAAACAGTTTAAACAGGTATATGAACAAGTAAACGATATCTCATAAGACCACGCCGCAGAACGGAACGGGTTTTTCCCTTATGAGAATCCAAAATATCTTTATATCAAAAACCTTTTGATATTATAATAATGTCTATGTACAAATAGATATCAACTAGCAGAAACGCTTTCATCTCACGTTCTACATATATAGTATACAATCAAAATCGCAAGCATGTATTGGATAATGGATTTCCAACTATGACAAGGTATGGAACCACCTTCCGATCAGTGTACTCTAGGAACGATACACTGGAGTTCAACAAGAACATCTTGTAACTCAGCCACACATGACCGACCACTCATTTCACTTGAGTGTATCGAATGTACATCACCAACGGTTGGGATCAGCAACCGTTCCCGTATATATATGGGACAACATTGATAGATTTAAGAAACAAATGAATATTCACTAGATAGGTGATTATACACCCTACTTCGGTGCGACCGACTTAGCCATGCTGCCTGCCCGATTTCTGTCATTTACCGGTTGATGAGGCTAGAAGCTACGCTTTATCATCACATCAGATTCCGTTCGAATGCCACATTGTCAGATCCATCAGAATCACTAATTGACGTCTACAACCATACATTACGTGTCAGCTAAAAGAAGTTTCCTTCTCCGCTTCCACTCTTGGTATAGTTGAAGAAATCAAGGTACGTGACCTTTCTGGAAATACTCTGTCAGACATTCATTCATACAAATCATCATCATTCACTTAGAATGTCACATCGTCATACCCGCCAAATCACAAATTGACTTATCCAAAAATAACACGGGTATACAGCTAAGAGAAACTAATTCCTCTGCCACCAAACGTGAATACGTTTGAACAGATCAACTTACGCGATCCATTGGATATACTCTGTCAGACCTTCGTCCATACAAGTTGTCCTGGGACTGGACAAACCGAAGGCACTATTCTGTAGACAGGATAGTCCTTGCATTTTACTCCGTCTTCAATTATCTTTGGCATATATGATTCGCGACGCTTATGCCAATACAGAGTGGTTCTATGGATAATAATCCAACCGGTCTCTCCATATTAACAACGTTAAAATGGTCAAAACTTCGATAGTCTGTGAGTTAACTATCAAAGAAAAACAAGTGTGCAAACAACGATATTATTTCTAGATGGAATTTATATCAAACAAACATCATTTAACATTTATCTCTTTAGTTCATTTTACATCTCCTGTTTCCCTATATTCAACATTTGCTATTTTCTATATTTAGAAAATATATGTTATCAACACTGGAAACATTTCCATTCCTTGTTTTCTGTATTTAGAAAACATTTCTGATTCTTGTTTGGAAAACATTTCCAAAACTCCTTTACGATCAAACCTTACCATTTCTTAGTTAAGAAGGAAGTCACTCAAGTTGGGGTATAATTACCTCTCAGACCTTAACTGAACAACGTTATAACTTCAAAATGGTCAAAGTTTATCTTTTAATCTTTAACAACTTCTTTACGCCTTTCCCGGATCTAATTTTACTAATCTACTTCTATATTTAAAACATTGGTTATAACGATAACGTTATAATCCCTACTTTCGAATTATCTAACTTTAATTATAACTTCTATTCTTATCAGTGAATAATTAACCTAACACTTATTTATTTATAAATAAATAAATCTCTATTTAAACACTGGAAAGTATAAGTACTTTCCCGAATTCGATATAATCGAATTTGCCGATTAACTCTCTTCGAATAACCTATATTCGATTAACTCCTTCCTTTTCAAATATCTCATATTTGAAAATCTTACTTTCGAATAAACTATATTCGAAAATCTCTTTTCGAATAACTCTTGTTCGATAAATCTCACTTCGATTAAACTAAAATCGATAACCCCCTTCGATGAAACTAACATCGATAACTCCTTTCGATGAAACTAACATCGATAACTCCTTTCGATGAAACTAACATCGATTACTCCTTTCGATGAAACTAACATCGATTACTCCTTTCGATGAAACTAACATCGATTTATTTAACTCGACGAACTTAACTCGACTAACTTAACTTGACTTGACTAACTCGACTTACTTGGTTCGACCAATTCGATTCGATTAACTAGGCTCGACTAACTTGACTAACTTAACTCGACTTACTTGGTTCGACCAATTTGATTCGATTAACTAGGCTCGACTAACTTGACTAACTTAACTCGACTTACTTGGTTCGACCAATTTGATTCGATTAACTAGGCTCGACTAACTTGGTCGAACCACCCGATCAACTCAACTTATTTAACTTAACTTATTTCTCAACTCGATCAAATCGATTAACTCCTATCGAATAACTAATATTGAATTAAACTCCATTCGCTTGACTCTAGATCGCAGCGATCACAATGGTTACGCCTGACTCCCTCAGGAAACATCCGACCGCCGTAGGCTATTTACAGCCCTGCGAATTACGCTAGCAGTCGTACGAGATGGTAACTTACCCTGAATACTATGTTTGACTAACTCTGTCTCAAATAACTATATTTGATTAACTCTAGTTCGTTTTAACTCTAATCGATTAACTCTAACTAATTAACTCCAACTGGTTAACTCTATCTGATTAACTCTAACTGGTTAACTCTAACTGATTAACTCTAACTGGTTAACTCTAACTGATTAACTCTAACTGGTTAACTCTATTTGACTAACTCGACTTGACTAACCCCTTTCGAATAACATATTCGATTAACTAACTTTCGAATACCATATTCGATTAACTAACTTCGAATACCATATTCGATTAACTAACTTCGAATACCATATTCGATTAACTCCTTTCGAATGTCTATATTCGATTAACTAACTTCGAATAACATATTCGATTAACTCCTTTCGAATGTCTATATTCGATTAACTAACTTCGAATACCATATTCGATTAACTCCTTTCGAATGTCTATATTCGATTAACTAATCAAATGTCTATATTCGATTAACTAACTTCGAATACCATATTCGATTTACTTTATTCACTTTATAAAGATTTCCTTTCTAACAACGTTTTATTTATTTGAAAAGATTTACTTTTAAATAACGGTTCTACACTTTAAAAATGATTTTCCTTTTTATAACGTTTCCTTTTCAATTCTATTTGTAAATGGTTTACAAATATTCCCTTTTCAAATTTATTCTTGAAATATTCTAACTCCTTAAATTCCCGGGAAAATTCGCCATAACCTCCTTTGTATCGGGAGCATCGGGAAAATCCCCAAAACTCGCCACACAGGCCTTTCCATTCAAAAAGAAATGTTTTGAATTTATTTTCCTTTTTAAAATATCTCCTATTTATAAATATCCCAATTTATAAATATTCCTGCTTTCAATATCACTTTGAAAATCTCCTTTATCTACATTCCGGTATGTTATGATATTCTACATATCAAATCACGATGATCACTATCGTCCAAACATATATAATCGACAACAGATTATATCACATCATATAACACAATATATGAAAAACAATAAAATAACTGTTGAGGAATCCGGTCGGATTCCTCCAACCTGTTTCCCTGCATCACAGATGTTAGACAATATAGATAACATCACTTTCAGTTCCATATGATATATTCTGTTAAACAAAATCAATATAGAAATTTAACTAACTGACTAGCAGTTCAATCAAACAATCAACACACAGTCAAACAGACAATTTTAACAGTTCTAACAATACAACATGAAATTTATAAACTGTTCAGAGTTAGTGAGATTTACTCACAGTTGCGCGTTAATCGTTAAATAACGGTTTGCGTTCGTTGATTCGAGTCGGACAATTTATTTCGCCATAAATTGTAACTGGCTTCGTTTTAAGCGCGGTCAGTCTCATTGTGTTGCTCCCGTCCATACGATCCCAACGCAACTGACGGCGTCCCATTCTGATAACGTATGCAACAATTATGGATGATACAAGTTTATACACTTTGATTTGAATTAAATAAACAAAGAGATAAATGATTGGGCTTTACCCCTATCCACTTGGCCCATCCCCTTTACGTTAATAACCAGACCCGTTCAAGCCTTTTCTTCCCCAAATCTTAACATCGAATTGCTCCTCCACGTTCACCATTTCCAGCACCAATCCCTCGTCCACTCCTACACCAAAAATCAAAGCTAAAACCACCATTCATCTCCTCATTGCTTTCTCCTTCAACCGCTACTCACAACACCGAGCTCGAAGGAGGAGAGTGCCTCGCGTTCTCCAGATCTTGCGGCTCGTGTACAGGTGACCTGCGACCGTTTTCACTCCGGAATACCCCAACAATTTGCCAAACGAACCCATTTGATGTCAACAACTCAAAAACAACTTGAATCCATGAATTTAAAGCTTCATTCTTAAGCTTCGGCAAACCCTAGGACTCACGAGATGCCGCTGGAAAATATTCAGCAAACCAGTGGTGATGTCGAGCTTAGTAACAGCTATACCATATCGTAGGGAAAGTGATGTGGATTCATACGAAACTTGTTTGGGATTTTATAGAATTTTACTTGAATTCTTTTGATTTTGTGAAGATCGAAAACAGTTTCCTGGAATAAAAGTCACGGCGGAAACGTTTTTGACCGGGGAGGAGTTGAAATTAGGTTAAGGGGGTTGTTAGGGGTATTTATAGGGAATATATATTATTTTATATTCAACCATTAAGTTTGTTCTTCGTTTAAAAATTCCTATAATCACATGCGATACCCAAAAATCATGAAACTGGACCTACTGCTAGAGTTCGACATTACGGTCCCAACGAAACTGGTTTCGTCGAATTCCGACTCCGTATGCTCACACAGCATATTTTTAAAGATCAATTTATCGACTGTTTTTCACTCTAAAAATCCGTACGGCCACACAGTGACTCTAAAAATCATGAAACTGGAAATCTAACAACTATTTGATATTGCGGATCCAACAAAACTGGTTTCGTCGAATTCCGACTTCGTTTGCAAAAGTGGCTATTTTTAACGCTCTAAATAGCCTATTTAAATATATAAATATATTTAAATATAATTAAATTAATTATTTAAAATTAAATATTATCGTCTATATTCACAGTGGCATACCACACAGCTCTAGAATATTCCTGTATGTGTTTACAACTCGATATTCATTTCTTGGTCAACCCGATATTTGATTTATATTGAAATCCCTTTTAAAAATATAAATAATTCCTTTATAAATTATAAAGGAATTCCACAGCGACTTTTCTAAAATTTGATTTGGACATACATAAAAATCTACACGACGAAATCCCGATATTTCTCTTCCACTAGAAAGATATACTCCACCAGCTCCACACGTTTCTTGTTTCACAGAAATCCGGCTTAAAACGAATCCTGTACATTCAGTTGAAGTTCAAATTGCCAAATAGCGAACTGCCGCGTCGTTACGCACTCTATTTTAATTATATTATAATTATACGTTCAACTGTCGTCGATTGAATATATTCGTCAATATAATTCAATATAACTGAATTATATATTTTCAACTGTCCAGTTTACACAATATTGTCAATTCCACTATTTCTGACTAATTCAGAAATAAATATATTTTATCCTATTATTTAAATTAATTAAATAATCATTTTTATTTAATTCAGGTCGTCGATATCGCCAAAACGATATTTAATTAATTAAATAATTTAATTATTCGGCAGCTAAAAATGCGGGTTACTACATTATAAGTAGCTTATAAAACATTTCTCAGATTGCACTTTAAAACAAAAGTTGAATTTGAAGTCACCTTTAATAGGGGTATCAATTATAATTTTTGAGGCAACTACAACTCTACAGATTCAGTAAATCAGGACTCCAGAAAATGAATGATCTTTCTTGGTTCATTTGGAACATCGATTTTGATCCAGACATGGAATGGAAGAGTATTCATTTGAATGCCACTTTAGAACCTTTCCTTCAAGACATGCTTAAACAGAATCATAATCACTTATTCAAGCATGTATATACGCACATGCACGAGTGCAGCTAACGAATAATCTTAATAATTAACAAATCTAATATTTAAGTACGAAATGAAACGATACCATTAAGTAATTTGCTCTTTCTTTTATGTCGTAACTTTAATCATTTATTGAGATACACTAATTAACTCTTTTATAGGATTCCTCGTAGTTATATACTCTCATCTACATTTATAATAATTAGCTTTGAAAAATAAGTACGATACCCTTGTTGACACCATCGCAATGTCACATGACAATATATTCTATTTGATTGTTTTATTCATGAAGAGGCCTTCGCTTTTCGCATCCTGTTACAACTTTGGAGGTTCCAGATTCTACTACAATGCATGCGTGATTTAGTGTTTATTTGTAAATAGTCTAGTGTTATTAACTCATCTTAGCCTGTTTTCAGTATTAGGATTGAGATTATCATGCATTAAATCTTCTATAAATAATAATAATTGTACTCAGTATTCTAAATTAAATTCCCCGATGTTGACCCGTCTTTTCGCAAGGCTGTCACACTATGGACTTCTCGTCACTAGATCGCCTGGGACTCGAGAATGTACTTAGATAAGCCGATATACTTGGTTGAAGATGCAAAACTCTTGAAGACACGATATAGAATGCTTGGAAATTCGGCTCGGTGAAGCTGCCTCGACATCTCACTTCATCATCACATTTCGGCTTGACTAAGCCGGCTCGGCCATCTCAGATCGACTAACCCAGGTCGATGTAGCCATGCACCACCACCATCAAGCTTCCTTCTGAATAGAACAACATAGCTCGACAACGTCGAGCTGGAGGCAGATACTTCCTGAAGACGAGTTCAACTGTTCAAACGTGGTCACCACATTACTCCAACGCTTTCGGATCGGCCTCCACGTGTCTTGGTCAAACCGGATCCATGGTCACCTATAAATAGTTGATTTCTAAACTTCTCAAAGCATGGATCTTCAATCATCTTCTTCCTCTGGCTTTCTGATACACGCGTAAGGACATTGTCGTGGCCATTAACAACCTTCTATTCTCCATTTTCCAAATGAGAAATCAAATGTATTTGTAATCGTACAACATAATAAATAAAAGATACATCAAGTGGGTGTAGGTATGAATATCGAACTGCTATAAAATCCTATTGTCATTCTTTGTCATATTTGTATCTGTTACTTCTATACATTCCATGCTCTTCTAGGGTGTTTGGGCCATTTTTGGTGCAAACGTCTGATATGAAGAAAGATTGTAATATTTGGTGTTTTCTATGGAATATAAAGAGTACATGCAAAAATTCATAAGCATTACAAATAATTTGCTTGTGCATTTTTAGGACTTGATGGTACAGTATTTCCATACAAAATAAATTTTAGACGATTTGAAAGATAGTGTAGGTTTTGATGTTATTATACTTCCAATTGCAGCAAATTTGAAAGATAGTTGCCTCTTTTATAGCGTTAAAAATGGTGCCTACATGAGAAACAATTATTTTGGGAGACTAAAGCCATCAATTAATTCTCTAATCAGTTAATTAAAGATAGAATATCATTAGACGCATGTAAATTTAGAAAAACTTGAAAATCAAATCGATGCATATTTCCGTCTGAATTGGAGAATTAATGAGACAATGATTTTTGGAACTCGAATCAGTTACTTCAAACCCAAGTAATAATCTTTGTATAAATGCAAAGATTAACATTGTTGTGCGAATAATTGCACAAATTGCTCCAATACCAATCTGTTGTTATTAATTTGATTTGCACAAACTTCAAAACTGCACAGCGTAATACAAAAGGAGCAGAATCAATACAAAAAAGAGGATCTAGCTTGTTGATTAACTATCAACCACCAACTCAATGAAAAATAATCACCAAACAAAACAAAATAAAAGAAGAGAAGAAGACACAAAGATTTAACGTGCTTCGTCTATGCCTACGTCTACGGATCCAACAACTATTATTTATTTCATAGAAGAAAGAAAGTACAAAAAGGAGAGAAAGTTTACAAAATTATAGGTAGCAAATTGGAGAGACTACCCTATAATGACAAACTAAATCGTCAATTTATTCAAAGACTTGTTACACTCAAAACCCCTAATTGATTGAATGCAGAAATTATGGTATACTAAAGAAGAGGATAATGGTGGATGCTCTCTCACTTTCACACGCCGCAAATATGAAGATTTAAATAGACTTCAGGATGAAAGGTTGCTTGGAGATGAAATTAATTTTGCGATTGTTTTGAACATTTCCAAATGTCTGCGATTTAATTGTAGTGTAAATAGAAAGTGAATCGGTTGGTTTCCATACATTTCCTTCCTTGCTTCATTCTCCCAACCAATCATTTATTTTTTTCATATAAAAAATGAATAAATTTATAAATATACTTATTTCCTCATTTATGAATTCATTGATCATTAATTAATTGATTATGTAATCGATTTATTCCCTATCAAAATATCCACTCAAATATTTCCACATATAACCTAATTAATTGATTAAATCAATTAATTAATTTCTTCCCCTCTTAAACAAATATTTAAATCACATAAATTCAACACTCCATCTTGATTCAAATATAACAATCTCTCTTTATCATCAAATCTCAACAAATTATTAGGTCTACACCATCAAACTCAATATGAACAACTTTAGGCAATATTGCCCAAGCAGAGCTTCAATTTTTTATCAAACACAAGAAAGATTGTATGCCCATAAACAAATAAAATGCACATGAGTGAATATCAAAATTCTTCAACATATCTGATGTAATGTGGAAAATATGCTTCGAGAGACCAATGGAGATTCAACAACACGCTTCACCTTCTCTGTTCCAAATTGAGTGAGGACATACTCAATATTATCTACATTAATCTCCTTTATAAGAATATTGCAAGAATTTTCTTTGTTAATACCAACAGACTCACCAATAAGCATAAGATGAAGAATCATCATTACAAACGTGCTTACCAATAGAGCCAACTGAACTAAAAGGCCTTTTCTGCAACTGAACTCCACCTAGAGTCTGAACCTCTGAAATCTTCCCATCAACCATGGTACCAACGTAAATATCGCTCTTCGAATATGAAAACAATCTAATGACTCCAAATGTGTTTGAAAGTTTTATGTCCTCCTAACATCATCACTTGATAAAGGCTTCACCTTCAATAAAGACATCTCATCAAATATCGCATGTCTGCTAGTCACAATTCTCTTAGTTGTTTTGCACCACACCTTATACTTCTTCATTCTTTCTCCATAGCCTAACAAAATGTGCTTGCTTGTTCTAGGCTTCAACTTATCATGTCTCTCATCTTCTAAATAATCTGAAAAATCAAACACTTTAAGAAATGAATAGTCAGTTGATCAACTGGCTCTCTTTTCCATACTTCTGGAATCTTCATATCTATGGCAATAGAAGGTGTACGGTTGATAAGAAATATTGTCATAGATATCGCTTCTGCCCAAAATCCCTCTTCTAGACCAACAGTCAATCTCAAGCTCATAGCTCTTTCCCGTAATATCCGATACATGCTCTCTAAATACATGCTCGAATGCATAATAGTTAGTGAAATCTTATGACACAAATTCACTTATTGCCAACTCTAAGAACTCTCAACTGCTTTTCCGACTACTTTTCAACTAAGATCTTTCACTTCCGAAATTTGGCAAATATTTCATCTTTGACCTTTAAGAAATAGACGTAGACCATATCGTGAGAAATCATCCAGAAATAAGACGAAGAAACTGGCTTCACCTAAAGATGCAATTGGGGTAGGTCCCCACATATAAGAATGAACATACTCTAGAAACTCTGTAGTTATAGACCTTCCAACAACGTGACATGCTTCTTCTTTCCAAAAGAACAATCTCCACAAGAGCTAAGCTTTGATTGAGAATCACCAACAATCAACCTCGGCTTCTTTAATACTTCAAAACTCTCCTAATCAACATGACCTAAACGAAGGTGCCATAACTGAGTAGAATCTGAAACGCTAGAATCAGCAGAAATTACTGAATCTCCCAAGACTGTCTCTCCACAAAGCATATAAATATTATCGACTCACACTCTTTTCATCACTACCAGGGAACCCTTCGCAACTCTTAAATTCTCTCCATCTAACAACAAACTCTTATGCAGCATCGGAACATGTCTAACATCTGTGATAGTTCTAATAACACCATCATGCATCTTAAACCTCACACTTCCAACCCCCACAACATGACAAGATGTGTCATTCTCCAAATGAACTGTTCCGCCATTAATCTCCTTATAACTGACAAAACAACTCCTATCTAGCGTCATATGACAAGAGACTCCAAAATCAATTACCCAACTTGTAATCTCTTAAAGTGAAATACTGGCTAAAAATGATGATGTATCATTATCACGTCTATCTACATTTGATCTAACCATTGCAAAAATTGAAGCATTCCCCTTCTTCTTTCTAAAAGCTGAACAATTTCGTATGAAATGTCCATTTCTTACAATAATAGGAAGCACCTCTCCGAGAGCCCATTAAGTGGGATCTATGCATATCTTCACCAAGGCGCTTCTACATCTTATCTCTTCCTCTAAGTGAATGGAGTTGTTGTTGAAGAACACCGTCATTAATCTTAACTTTAACCTTCCATATCCCAAAAACATATCTTCTAACAAATTTCGTGACGCCATAATTTTTCATACCACTACTAAAAAACTTAGCCATTGGTAATTAATCCAGAACAAGACAGCTAGCCCTGCTACCGATTTTTTGTGCGAATAACTGCACAAGTTGCTCTAATATCAATCTATTGTGCAAAATATTGATTTGATTTGCACAAACACTAAAACTGCACAACGGAATACAAAAGGCGTAGGATCAATACAAAAAAGAGGATCTAACTTGTTAATTAACTATCAACTGCCAACTCAATGAAAAATAATCACAAAACAAAATAAAAAAAAGAGAAGGCACAAAGATTTAACGTGTTTCGTCTATGCCTACATCCACGGACCCAACAATTATTCTTTATTTCACAGAAGAAAGAGAGTTCAAAAGAGAGCAAGAGAGTTTACAAAATTATAGGTAGCAAATTGGAAAGAGTAACCTATAATGACAAATTGAATTGTCAATTTCTTCAAAGACTTGTTGCACTCAAACCCCCTAACTGATTGAGTGCAGAAATTATGGTGTACTGAAGAAGAGGATAATGGTGGATGCTCTCTCATTTTTACATACTACAAATATGAAAATTTAAATAGGCTTCAGGATGAAAGGTTACTTGGAGATAAAGAAATTAATTTTCTGATTGTTTTGAATTCTTTCCAAATGTTTGCGATTTGATTGCAGTATAAATAGAAAGTGAATCAATTGGTTTTCATACATTTCCTTCCTTGCTTGATTCTCCAAGTCAATCATTTATTTCTTCATATTACAAAATCAATGAATTTATAAATACATTTATTTCCTTATTTATAAATTAATTGATTAATTAATTAATTATGTAATCAATTTGTTCCCCATCAAAATATCCTCTCAAATATTTTCACATATAACATAATTGATTTATTGAATCAATTAACTAATTTTTTCCCTCTTAAACAAATATTTAAATCACGTAAATTCAACAAACATGAGTCTCATTTGTATCGTCTTACTCATTTTTTAGCATACAATATCAATCTTGTAAAACTCATTTTTTTTGGAAATAATAAAATATTATTTCATCGTAGTAGATATACACTATCTCGTGATAGTGGAACCACTATAAATCCGTTAATGCACACTATAATTACTTTCCCCTGTTATTTGCTAATTTATTCTCATGTTCTTGTTTGCTTTATCCTACAACATGACCTTATTGCTCATGCATTTATTTGGACAACCTTTCTAGATTCCTAGTCCTCATTTAAACGATCTTTCTTTCGGTGGTCATCCTTCTTATAATGATGACATCTGCTGCCTTTAATTTTGTCTCTCCTACCACTTCCATACTTTCTTGATCTAGAACACCCATTAAAATTACTCTCATTTTTCTACTTTTTTCCCTTCTCTGTGAATAACTCTTGACTACTTCTATCATCTCCACCTTCGCTCATAAAATTCGTTTGTTCTCTCATCTTTTCACTCAAGAGTCCCATCTTCACGTCTTTTAATGTCAGCGTGCTTCTTACGTAGATTAACATGTTAGCGAATACCATGTATCGCTTTGAAAGAAAGCATAATACCACCATTGTCTTTTGCTCCTCGTCCTCATTTAAATCAACAATTTTCATCAGTATTAAGCCATTGAAGAAGTTAAGATGAACTTTCAACAATGCACTTTCTTGCATTTTGTAAATGAAGAAAGGTTTCAACAAAATCGGCATATTCTTAAGCGACATCTTCATGTGGTGATCCTTGAATTTTTTTCTAGAATGCTCTAGCGGTAATTTAACTACTAATATCTAGAATAACTTTCTCACTTACGACCAATTGGAATGTAGTAAAAACTCATTCTTCCATCCAATTCCTTTTCAGTTATGTGATATCTGATGACAACGATTCTGCGTCAAACACAATTTAATGAACATGTTTTCTTCTCGACACCACATTCATCTTCCACTACCACTCCTCAAAATCATCATATTTGTTTCACTTCTCTATAACCAACTATGAGCCAGATTATTTGTTTCACTTCTCTATAACCAATTATGAGCCAGATGCCACACACTGCCTAACCCGACTCTTCATCTCCAGATTCACCCATCTTTTCTATCATCCTCTAGCCCTAGACTTAAACAACCTTCAAAGCTCTGATACCAAACCATCGCGGATTTCTTTTACAAAAAAGAGTGAAAATCAACCCAAATAAATGCAGAGAAGAAATAAGATCATGTTATTGTGCGACAAAATAAACAAAAATAAGAGAATAAAACAACAAATCACATAAGAAAGTAAATAGAATGTTCTCTCATGGATTTATAATTGTTCCATTATCACGAGAGAGTTACATCCACCGTGGGAAGACGATATTTTAATACTTTCAAAAAAGAAAATTTTACAAAATTGATAGTGGATGTTAAGAATAAAAATAAGAAGGTACAATTTAGAGATGACGATTCTACTCATTCTAATCTCTAACTTTAATAGAGATTATTGCTTAACATTAAAATAACTGATTTATGCTTAAAAACCAACACCTTGTTAATTTTCCAATTCATATGAAACGTGTAATATTTCAAATATCCTTCAATGTTAAGTTTCCAATTCATATGAAACGAGTAATCTTTCAAATATCCTTCAATATACATGTGTTTGATAACATTCCCGTTTTTTATTAGTTAATTAGATAATCAATTGATTGCTTCGATCTCCAAAAATAATTATTCTTCTCATGTAGGTGATACATTGCTCTCTTTAACGCCATAAAAGAGGCAGATATGTTCCAAATCAGCTGCAACCGTAAATATAACAACACTGAGATCTACAATATCTTCCAAATCCTCTACATTTAAAAACAATATAACATTGAAATTTACAATATCGTCCAAATCTTATTTTGTGACGAAATATTGTATCATAAAATCTTACGGTTTCTAAATGAGTGAGGTACATTAAAACTTTTGTCGGCTATTCATAATATAGCTATATTGGTGATAAGAAGCTTTTTGAGTCGATGTTACACAAAACTCTTTGGACTACGGTGTCATAAGAAATTTTAACTTGGACTGTGGATGACTTCAATTTTAAATGAAAATCTGGATGTTTAACAATAGGACGGTATTGTCGAAAAGTAGTTTTCAATACGAAAATTGACAAACAAAATGATTGACAAGGATAAATACAAAAGGGGACGAATGTATCTTGGTATTTTAAGATTTGTGTTTTCTGTCGTCGCTTCGGTTCTATGCATTTTTTGTCTATAGCTTGATGCTCAACCATCTGGCAACCCTTGGGAATCTCTTATGTGTATGGGTTGGAGGAGGGGGCTTGTTGGAAATAAGTTAGATTTCGCGTTTGGCTCATCTAGTTTTTTTTTTTTAAAAAAAAAATACGAATCTTCTAGAATCTAGAATATATATGAGAGATGTAGAAAATATATGTTTGAATTTGTATAGAAGAATATATAGAAGATATGTATAGAGAACCTTTAGGTTGTGTCAAAATCTTAACCGTCGAACCATATAAATAGATATGAATTCACTCATTTTGGCCATAAGGAAAAAGAAATATAAACTTTTCTTATTACGTTTTGTAGTCAAGTTTATTTTCTCTCCTTCTAAAAAATTATTTTTCCTTTTTTAACCTCTCATCTAATTCATTTAAATTTCTATTTTTTATTACAGAAAAATTACCACAAAGTGGTATCGAAGCCACGTTCAAGATCCTCCAAGGATACTGAATAACGGTTTCGACGTTCAAATCTCAATGCTCACAAACACCGATAATGGCAATTGAAGATCAAAGGCGATGGCTCTCATTCGAGCAAATCATGTGTAGGCATTATCTGTGCGGTTAAAGTTCCACTAAAGCCCAGCAAAATCCATGCTATAATCTCTAGCACTTCAACCGCTACGTTATTTCAATTTCACACCGATGAACACTATATCTGCTTTAAGCCCCACTATTTTCTGTTGCACTCGCTAAATCAAGGCTTTTTTAGTATTTGTCTAAGTAATATTAATATATAGAGCTTTATTTGACTATTTTTCTTTTTAGAAAAAATAATAAAGTTAATATAAAGAGCTAATTGTTAGTCAAATTTATGGTTAATGTAACAAACCGTATTTTTTTGAATATTTAAATTATTAAGTTTAATGTGACTTTTGAATATTTTATAGTTATAAATAAAATTTAAAGATATATGTGTGAAGATTAATGATGTAAATTTAATTAAATTGTTCAAGTAATGAAATTCAACTTATATTGATAATAATAAATTATATGGATTGCAATTAAAATTCGATTTGGTTTATATCTATAAACATAAAAGTTGAAATTAAATATTAAATTATTTGAATGAAATGGATATGATTAATTTATAATTAAAATCTAAATTGAATTTGATTGATAATTAAACTGAGATTGAAAATAAATGAAATTTGATTTGTAAAGTTATTTTCAATTCTATTTTAATTTGAACAAGGTTAAGAAACTTTTGAATGTGATTTGAAATGAATAAATGAAAACTAAATATTTTAATATATTAATGAACCTATTAAAATAGTTATTTTGCAAATGACCTCAGAATTCGATGAAATTAGTTTTATTGGATCCAGAATTATAAATTATTGTAAGCTTTCAAGTTTTGTGTCAATCAGAGTTGTTATGTGATCGTGAGCGATATAAACGTGTATTGATTAAAATACTCATTTTTCAAACGATATCGGATTTCGACAAAACTAGTTTCATCGAATCCGGATTACTGAATTATTGCAAAGCTTCAAATTTCATAACAATCGGATGTCATTTGATCATGCGAATTTAAAACGCGTACAAACTTATACGTACAATTTAATTAGAATAATTAAGTTTTTAAGTGTAACTGTTGTAAACTTCCGAATTGGGCTTCACCACTAGTTCCACTGCGTTCAGAAGGTTTTAAAACATATATATAGGTTGTCAGTAGGCCAGATTTGGACACGGACCCGTTTTCGGCTTTAAAACACGCAAAATGATAAAAATATTATTAAAATATCCTTCCAAACCCCTAAAACCACGGTCGCCCCTTTTTGAATTCGAATGACCAACATTTCCCCAACTTCTTCCCTTATTTTATCTCAATTCTGGCAACGATAAATGAAACTTCCAACCAGTAAATCATAGATCTTCGCAAGACATTTCCATCCATACGGTGAATTGATATTAATTGTATCTCAAATCGCCAGAATCTTTGCAAACGTGTCGCGCAGGTTATGGGTGATTGGATGGGGATGGGACCACTGGAGCGTATGGTGTTTTGGGCACAAGGAGAGTCAAAGGCATCGCAAGTAGTGGTGGCTGCAGATCGTCAAACAATGGCCTAAATTTCATGCATGATTCGGGATTTTTGAACGCTGATGGGTGTACGCGTGTTGTATAACACATGGAAGAAGATGTGCATGCTGTGTAATGTGGCATGGTATACTTTTTATTATGGCCATATTATTATTTAATTAATTTATAGATATATTGAAATTTAAAACGTAAAATGTATATAACTTTCTCATACAAACTCAGATTGGCGTGCAGTTTATTCCATCGAAATCATATTAAAATTTAGAAAGACGTAGAGTTGGTTTGGTTGGATTTGGAGACTGTCAAATGTTGGGTCAGATTTTGATTTCAAACGCATTCGAAACCAAAGATGAGTGATTAAACCCACTTACGCTCAACTAAAGTATTCGATTATTAGTTAAATTAAAATCAAGTTATAATATGATCAATTTGGTTACTATTCGTTATAAAAAAATCATATTTATGTTAATTGGCATCAATAGTGTAATTTAAATTTGACTATTAGTTAAGATTTTTACGGTTAAGCTAAAATTTGATATTTAATTGCTAGTTTAAAACCCGACATCCGTTGATTAGTAAATTTATACGATACTGAACTGCTTGGATGTATTGATTTGATGGATGGCTTCGATTGATATATTTGACATGTTGATGTTTAATGATATGAATTTATCCGTTATTCACATTTTTATTTATCGTTATTTGTTTGTGCAGATTAATCTCAATCATTCACCCTAGATGTTACAGGCATCGAATAAATCCGGGATTAATCATTATAATGAATTAAGAACGTAGGTTGAAATGATATATACATATGACTCCTGATTTGGATTAAAATGATATATATCCTTTCCCAAAATACTAAAATTAAATATTAAGTATTACTTGGCTATAGGATAAAAAATTATATACGAACACCAGTTGGTTAAATAAAAATTTTGTTTGAAGCATGAGTCTTGAAATATTGTTTAAAAGCATTATAAACGATGTTTTATAAATCGATTTCCTTTGAACAAACATTGGATTTTGAAATATAAAAGCTAAAGGAAATTATTTGATGTTGTAAAATGAAGCTAAATTGAAATTGAATATGAGTCGAATCTATCGAAATTGAATTGTTTATCCGTTTTTGAAATTTACTAACTTGATTTAAATTAATACTTGAATTGTAAACTTGAGGTTTTATAAATTGAAATAATTCAAAGTGAGAATTATAATTGAAATTTAAAATATTTGAATTGAATTTGTTAAATCAAATTGTTGAATCAAATTGAAATATAAATGAGAAGTTGAATCGATTTGAATTGAGATACCAAAATTTAGTTGAACTGATTTGAAACTGGAATATGATTTCCAATTTATTTAAAATTTAGAAGAAACAATTGTAATTCTAATTTATTTATTTAAACCTTATATATATATATACTATTTTTACTTAGCAATTATTTTACTTTATAAACGATGCTATTTTAATTTATACATAGAAATTGTATTAATAAAATACTTTAATAAATAACAATTTTACATTTTAAACTATCTATTTTTACTTATATATATACGTTATTTTAAATAAACCAATTTAATAATTAACTATTTATTTTATAAACTACTTTAATATTTTTAACTATAGATTTTACTAAATTTTGATAATTTTATTTTAAATACAAACTATTTATTTTCAAACTATTTCAAATGTATATCTAAACTATTTTAAATATTCTTTTAATTATTTTTAATATTCAAGTTATTTTAAGGTTGGGATTGTTTCAAGATTTTAAGTTGGTTTAAATAGAGATTTAATATGAAGATATATTCTATTTTGGATATGAAATGGTTTTAAAGCAAAACTTGATATTTTACTATGAAGTATGAACTATTTGAGATGTAAAGATCCAACTGGGGTGAAAATGTAAATGTTTGGTCGAAATTTTGTTTTTTTAGGTTAAAATTTATGTATTTGTCTGATCCAAAACAATAACAATAACAATAAAAAAGCGAAATCTAGTTGTTATAATCTCTTGCTATTTGAATAGTTAACCAATTCTCTTTTAATTCCTAAATTTAACCATAAAAAATCCTTAAAGCGAACAACCTCAAGCAAAACATTCAAGTCACATCTCGAGTCACTTAAAGAATAGCCTTTTAGAATATGTTAATGAGTCTTTTTGCTAGTTAGTTTGTAATAGTAAAAAGGGAAATTTATTTTGGTTTATCATGATGCTCTTTTTATTTATATGTAAATAAAAGGCTTAAAAAGAAATGTTTAGACTTTTTATATTTTACATACGTTTTGCAAGTTATATGATCATACATATATGTTCTACAACCTTTAAAATTTACATACTCTTCATTAATTAGATGCATGTTACATACGAGAGAATATATTTTATGTTCTGCTTATATTTGATTATTTAGTGTTTCAGATCATTTTTAAGTTCTACGGCCAATAATAGTTCACATTCATGGACCATAAGTTGGAAGCTATAATATATTAATATTATGTTTTTTTAAGTTTAAACGCATTATGATTTATGAATATGAATGTTCTTTTGTAAATTAATAATAATGAAGTGATTTAGCAACTCAAGTTCAAGTTATTATTTTTAATGTATGATTCATAAAAATCACAACGTAAGAATCACTAAGTGTCTGTAAATTAAGGATGCAAATATCATTTACATAAGAAGAAGTATTATTTTAAAAAATTGAAACAATTAAATAATCATCCAATTAGCATATTAAAGACGGAATATTACTAAGTGTCTGTAAATTAAGGAAAACTTGAAAAATCAAATTGACACTCGTTTTACATGTGAATTGATTGATTTTTTGGAGTAAGAATCTATTATTTCAACCCCATAGTAATAATCTCTATACAAAGACAGATTCGCACGACTAATCATCCTCTCTCAGTTGTATCTTCTTATTTTATCTTTTTATGCTCCATTATAAATCTTGTAAAAGTCTTTTTTATTAGCAATAATGAAATCTCTTCTTTTCAAAGTGGATATACACCATCTTAGGATAGTGGAACCACTAACATTCGTGTGTGAACTCCGAATTTATATTCCTCTATGATATGTTGTTTTATTCTCTTGTTTTTATTTGTTTAATCGCGCTACAACATGATCTTACTACTTTTGCATTTATTTAGGTTGATTTTAACTTATTTGTGTGAAATTTAACCCAATTATTTGGTATTAGAGCTTTGAAGATGGTTGTTGAAGCCTAAGACAAGAGTGTGATCGATAAGATGGCAGGATCTGGATATGAAAGTGAGGATAGATGGTACATACCCTACACTAGAGGTTTTATGCAGCATCTAATTCGCAGATGGTTATAGAGAAGTGGAACGGAGATAATGATTTTGAAAAGTGACAATGAAAGATAAAGGTGTTGAGAAGAAATCGTGGTCATAAGGTTGTGTATGACACAAAATCATTACCATAAAATATCTTAGAATTCAAAAAAAAATAAGATGGAAGAATAGACCTTTACTACCTCCCAATTAGTCATGGATGAAAACATCATTCCAGAGATTAGCGGTGAAACTACTGCTAGAGGCTTGCGGAAGAAATTAAAGGATCTTTACATGAAAAAGTCGCTTACAAATATGATGATATTGTTGAAAATTTTCTTCACTAAGTTGCAAAAAGGTTCGTCATTGAAAGCACATCTTAATTTCCTCAATGACTTGATGATGAAAATAAAAGCAGATGATTTAAATATGGATGACGAACAAAAAGCAATGATGGTATTGTGTTATCTTCCAAAGCAATACACGTTATTCGCTAATAGCTTGATCTATGGCAGAAGCACACTAACATTAGAAGATGTGAAGATGGGGCTTCCATGTGAAGAGATGAGAGATCAAATGAAGCTTATGAGCGAAAGTGGTGATGTTAGCAGCAGTCAAAGGCTATTAATAGATAAAGGAAGAAAGGAGACAATGATGAATAATTTCCATGTCAAGAAAGCTTGTAAGTGGTTAGAGAGACAAGTCTAGAGATAACAGATGTTATCATTGAAAAAACATGATCGTTGGAAGAAAGATTGTCACATCTGAAGAAGAAGAAGACTAAAGAAGGCGGTTCTTAATCTACTACGCTGGAGAATGTTATTTCTGATGATGTATTGACTATATATGTTTCCGTTGATAGGCCATTGGGTGTTAGGTTTTGGGGTGTGTTATGAAAATAAGGACGAAAGTGCTATATTAATAAGGAATAATGCTACTTGCAAGTCATTAGGAGAATGATTAGTAAGTAGTTGCATGCATGATGGTGTGATGCGCACTATTCACTGGAGTCAACTATGTTCCAGATTTAAGGATATTTCCTTTCTTTTGGTCAGCTAACATCCTTCAGTTGCAGGATTATCATAGAATTAGATAGCTTGAAAGCCACATGCGGTACTCTTGTATTAATGAAATTAATGGTCCAGAATCATTATCTACTAAAAGGATTCACCGTTCTTAAAGACACCTGTGTTGGAATGGATAGTTCACAAGCTTCAAATACCATCATACCTTGACATCTCGGAATGGATCATATTTTAGAGAAGAGCTTGGAGTTCTTTCGTAAAAAGGAAGATGATAAAGGGCGAAAGCTTCAACCGTTTAGAATTTTTTTCAAGAGTGTACTGGGAAAGCAGACAAAGTTTTCTTTCGGTGTCGGCAGTCGCAAGTCTGATGGAGTACTATTATACTTTCATATGGATGTTTGGGACAAGTAGTTACAGTTCTATTAGAGGACCAAAATACTTCATCTCTTTTATCAATGAGTACTCTCAAAAGATTTAGGTGCTCGTGAAAACTAAGCCAGAGTCATTTGAGAAGCTTAAAACTTGGAAGGTACTGGTAGAGAATGAAGTCGGAAAGAAGTTGAAATCGCTAAGATTCGACAGTACCGGTGAGTTTATTTCTAATGGGTTCATAAATTTATATAAGCAACATGGAATTTGAAGTCAGCTCTTTGACATCCGAAGATCTACATTCAAATGGAATCACTGAAAGAATAAATAGGACTCTAAACTCGTTGTTTGAGGTCGACATCGGGTTTATCTAGAGGCTTTTGGCTTGAAACTTAGTAAAATACAGCGTGTATTATCAATCAATTTCCATGCTCAGCCATTGGTAGAAAGATTGAGGAAAAGTGGAAGATACATTTTATATATATTTGTTGTTTTTGAATATTTGGTAGTCCAGTGTATGTCCACCATGTAGAAAATGACAAGTTCGAGGCTAGTTCCTAGAAAAGCATATTTTTGTGCTATACGGAAGGCATCAAAGGTTATCGTATTTGTAATCCATTGGATAGGAATGTAAAGCATTCTAGACATGTCACATTTGATAAGCTTGCTATGTTCAAACCAAATGAAAATCTACCTAATTGGGTATATTCAAAAACTGAAAAGCCTAAGGACATGGAAAATATTCACACAACCTATTAGTAATGTCGGAGCTGTAAAAGAAGATGGAATAAATACAATTGTCGACACATCACATGAAGATCCACAAAATTCCTCTAACAACGACGGCGATGGTTGTAAAGCTATAGCTGATCCCAGCTCAAGGTCGAGTTGATAGAAGTTTAAACGCAGTTGACTGCGCTACGCATATAGTACAGATACTGGAATATGTATAGAGACCGAAATAATGCAAATCCTAAACTTGATGATAAATTTGACTATGCAATGCATACAGTGCAAGATGGGCCTTTCGACCGTAAAGAAGCTATGAGTTCGAGTGACAACTCGAGATGGATGCATGCTATGAAGAAGGAGATTCTTTCGACCGTAAAGAAGTTATGAGTTCAAGTGACAACTCGAAATAGATGCATGCTATGAAGAAGGAGATTTACTCATTGAATTGATACCACCTCGTCAAGGAAGCCAGACAATAGGATGCATGTGGATATACAAGATGAAGTACAATGGGAAATACAAGGCTAGACCTGTTATGGAAGGGTTTTCACAAAAGAAAGGGATAGAGTATGAATTAAACATTTACTTCAGTTGTAACACATACTTCTATCAGGATATTGTTAGTTATAGTTGCTACTCATAACATAAAGCTGGAACAGTTAGACTTAAAGACGACTTTTTTGCATGGAGACTTAGAAACCATCTATATGAAGCAAGTAGAAGGATTTGTAGAGGATGAAAAGAAGAATCTGGTTAGCCAGTTGAAGAAGTCTATATGGTTTGAAGCAGTCGCCTAGGCAATGGTATAAGATATTTCACTCTTTATTTTTGTTCTTAGTTTTGATAAAAGCATTAAAGATGCTGACATATGGATGATAGAAACTAGATATATCTACTCTTGTATGTGGATAATATGTTAATTACTTCCAAGAACAAAGCTGAAATTGACAAGTTAAAACTGAAGCTAAAAGCGAAATTCGAGATGAAAGAACTTTGTGAACCAATGAAAATTTTGAAAATGGAAATCCATAGAGAGAGAAAGCCGAATATGTTGAGGTTGACACGGAAAGAATATACCTAGAAAGTGCTTGCTCGGTCCAGCATGAAGAAGTCAAAGGCAAACAATACTCACATGCCTTTGCACGTTCAACTTTCAGAGAAGAGCTCACCAATCTGAGATGAAGACAAAGCTTATATGAAAAAGTTTCCTGGTGTTAGTGTGGATATATGATACGGTTTGCATGAGGCCAAATATTGCATCGGTGCTTGGTTAAGTTAATCACTATATGGCTAATATAAGGAAATCACATTGTAAAGCTATAAAGTAT
The DNA here is from genome assembly GCA_030737875.1 of Allium sativum. Classification (NCBI taxonomy): domain Eukaryota; kingdom Viridiplantae; phylum Streptophyta; class Magnoliopsida; order Asparagales; family Amaryllidaceae; genus Allium; species Allium sativum. The sequence continues at coordinate 928,933,977 of CM060926.1, read as the reverse complement.
ATTTGAGGTAACTTAGATGAACAACAGATTATGGGCTTTTTTTATAGAAAGAAAGATTTCGATTTGGTCGGATATTGTGATTTTGATTATGCTCGAGATAGAGATCAAAGGAAATCAACCACAGGTTGTGACTTTATACTTCAAAAGACAGCTATCGGTTGAAAAGCGAGGTTGCAGACTATAATTGTCTTGTCTATTACAGAGATAGAATTAATAGATATTGTATAAGCAGATAATGAAGCACTTTACTAAAGCGGTTATTGCATGACCTAGGATTTTTTTTCATAACAGTATAGTAGTAAATTGCAACAATTAAAGAACAATACATCTGACTAAGAATTAAGCATCTAGTTCACAGATAAAACACATAGAAGTAAGAGTCTTTCCTTGTCATTGTTAATGAAATAAAGCAAATACATCCTCAAAAGCTTCACACCAAGGAGAATGCAGCAGACATGTTCACTAAGTCATTGTCTGTTGTAAAGTTCAAGCATTGCTCGAACTTGAATAGTTGCTGAAGTGTTAGGAATCATTTGGACACACAAAGGGAATGCGAGTTGGTAGATGGAGACATTTGTTTTGGAGAGTTATAGGTTTTATATGAAGATGATACCTTTGATACTTTGTTAGCGAGCAGTGCCTTACCGAAGGCTGTTGACAAAACGCAATGGGTGATGGTCAATGTCGAAGCTTGTTGAGAAATATCTATGGCGCCTTGCCCAAGAGCTACTTGGAGTAAGAGGATGTAGGTGGTAGAGTAGTTAGCCTTGTGGGAAAATATAGTATCAAAGTGAAGATTATAGGATTTGATGATATAAAATTTTCATACAAAATAAGATCTGAAAGATACTGTAGATCACAATTTTATTTTGTTTGCAGATGCAGAAGATTGCGAAGATATCATGGATCTCGATGTTATCATATTTTCAGTTCTAGTAGATTTGAAAGATGTTTGCCTCTTTTACAGCGTTAAAAGGGAAATATATCATCTACATGAGAAGAAGTTTTGAAAGGTTGAAGCAATCAATTAATTCTTTAATTGGCTGATTAAAGATGAAATATTATCAAACATAAGTAAATTTAAGGAAACTTGAAAATCAAATAGATACGTGTTTCTTGTATGAATGGGATAACTAATGAGGCATTGATTCTTGGACCATAAATACTTCAACCTCAAGTAATAATCTCTATATAAAATCAAATATTAGCATGAGTAGAATCATCTTCTGTCAGTCGTATTTTTTTGTTCTTCTTCTTAGGCTCAATTATTAATCTTACAAAATTCTCTTTTCTTAAAAATAATAAAATCTCTTCTTCCCAAGGTAGATGTGCACTATCTCACGATAGTGAGCCACTATAAGTCCATGTGTGGACTCTACTTATTTTTTCTATGATACATTGTTATATTTTCTTTGTTCTTGTTTTTTTATCGCACTATAACACGATCTTATTGCTTCAACATTTATTTCGGTCGATTTTCACTTAATTTCGTGAAATTTACCCCAACATTTCCAAAAAGGTATACACGTAATTTAAAAGGACAGACAAGCACCTTGTCCAAACTGGTTAGGACACCTGAACATGATACCAAAGGTCACGACTATGATTCTCACCTTTTAAGGTCGAACCACTTGTCATGTAGTATGTTATATACTATCTAAATTTGTATATAAAGTACCCATTTCAAAAAAAAAAAAAAAACACAAACACAAACATTTACATGGATATCAAACAAGCAATCAACTATTACTTTTTTACATGAGAAATAGAATACATAGCTGCTACTTCATGCGTTTGTCGTGCAATTTGGTTAGAAAACCTCTCAACAAGTCAGCCCTTGATATGGCTAAGTACTCAGTCTTTCATGAACGACGCAAACACATCAGTACACGCTATCACTACATTAGAGAGCGTGCCACTAAAAAGGATGTACAATTAGAGGATGTGAAGACCTTTGATAAAGTAATTAAGGACTCTACCAAACCTCTCAAACATGAAGCCTTTGTCAAGTTTAGAAGTCTAATTGGAGCAGCAAAATAAAGTTTAAGGGGAGATGTTGGATATAAATTAGATTTTGCATTTGGTTAAGTTTTTTTTTTTTTTTTTTTTTTTTTTTTTTTTTTTGTGTATAAGGATTATTCAGAATTTAGAATACATATATGAGATATTTATGAAATATATGTTTGAATTTGTATAGGAGAATATTTATAATGGAGAACCTTCATATCAAGTGAATCTTACCAGAGTTTGTATAAGAGAGTGCTTTAAATACTTTGTTGGCAAGAGTACTTTAAATGCTTTGTTGGCAAGCAGGGGCCTTACCAGTGTTTGAATTTGTATAAGAGAGTACTTTAAATACTTTGTTGACAAGCAGTGGCCTTATTTTCTTTTCTTAGAAATAATCAAATCTCTTCTTCCCAAAGTCGATGTACACTATCTCACGGTAGTAATACCACTATAAGACCATGTGCAGATTCGATTTTTTCTCTCTATGATTCATTGTTTTACTCTCTTGTTCTTGTTTGTTTATAACACTATAACACGATCTTATTGCTTCTGCATTTATTTCGGTTGATTTTCACTTAATTATGTGAAATTTACCCCAAAATTTAAAAGGATAGACAAACACCTTGTCCAAACTGATTAGGATACTTGGACATGGTATAAGAGGTCATGGTTCGATTCTCACCTTGTATGGTCGAACCCACTAGTCATGTAGTATGTTATATACTATATAACCTTGTATATAAAGTACCCATTCCCAAAAATAAACACATTTATATGGATATCAAACAAGCAATCAATTGTTACTTTTTTTTACATGTGAAATAGAATACATTGCTGCTACTTTATGCATTTGTGGTGAAATTTGGTTACAAAACATGTTAAAGGAGTTGAATTTGCCACAAGAGAAGCCAACCAAGAATTTTGTATACAACAAGTCAACACTTTCTATGGCTAAGTACTCAGTCTTTCATGACCGAAGCAACCACATCAATACACGCTATCCCTATAGTAGAGAGCGTGCTGCGATATACAATTAGAGCATATGAAGGCCTCTAATAAAGTAATTGATGACTTTACCAAACCTCCCAAATATGAAGACTTTGTCAAGTCTAGAAGTCCTATTGGAGTAGCAAAATAAAGTTTAAGGGGAGGTGTCGGATATAAAATATATTTTGCATTTGGTTAATCTAATTTTTTTTTCTGTATATGAATTATTTAGAATATAGAACATATATGAGATATTTATGAAATATATGTTTGAATTTGTATAGGAGTATTTCTATACAGATGGAGAACCTTTAGATCAAGTGAATATTACCGATTTATTTGATATGTGAACCCCTATAAATAGATGTGATCCACCCATTTTGGTCCCAAGGAAGAAAAAAAATTGACCTTCCGTAATTAAATTTTGCAACAAGGTTATATTTTCTTTTCATAGAAAATGTTTTTTCCATTTGCTATTAAAGAAAATTTATAACAAGGGTGTTAATCCCTTTCAAATCCCATAATGTGACGGATTTCTTAACAGTAATATTTGGTAGTTTATTACTTCATGGTAGGCTTCTAGTAAAATACCTAACGTAGATGAAGCACAGACAGATATGGATCTGCCAATGACAAACTTCTCCTCAATATACCTTGAGCAAAATATTAATTTGTGTAATATTTGTAAGCAACATGACTCAAGCATAACACAAACATATCATATGCAAAATGCTGCTTTTGTAAGTTAACCAGTTTTCACTGGATTATTCACAGAAAAAAGGTGATGATCGATAACTCACCTTTGGCCTTGCATCGTGTTTAGTCAAATCAGTTGACTCCTTTGGGCCTTCATTTTGAACTGTAGTTTTCTGCATTAAACAGGGAAGTGCATGAACATAACAGTTATAAAATTATACATTTAAAAGTGATCTTTCCTCGTATGGTCATGGCTTGCACAACAACTAGGACTGGAATTCAATGACACCAAATACATAAACCATAAATTGTCAATGAGCCCTTAAATGATAATATGCCGTGTATATCCGACAAATCAAAGTCACCATTTGTCTTATTTCTTCTTCCTTGGCACCATTACCAAGATTTGAACTTGTGATTGTATTACCATAAGTCTTTTATTTTAAGAAATATACAACTTGTCTTGTGCTAATTAGCAGCGTAATTAAGTTATTTGCAAACTTATATTTGTTTATACAAAGAATATCTAAACAGAATGCTAAGTAATCTTTGAATAAATCAAACATACATACATATCAATACAGAGCAGTAAATTCGAGTTTAATGCTTGATCCTACACTGTAAAACTAAACAAAATGCACAGATAGCTAACTTACAGCGCTGTGTGCTGTAATATTATTGTCACAAGTTGTTGAAGTGTTTTTTGGATCCAAATCTTCGAACGTCCTCTTCTTCACTAAACTAGCAATACTTCCTTTCTGACCAGTACTTGCCTACATTTCAATGAAAATTATCTGTCACCACAAAAGAATATGACACCACCAAAAAAAAAAAAAAGAAGCTTGAGTTATATAGGTTCAAAAGACCCATACTGCCCCTGAAATTCAACGTTTATGATTATTCACATGCATACTTTATTAATTTCTGCACCAAAGGCGACAATGGTCCTAACAACTAAAATAACTGATGATTTCCCAATTTGAAATCAATAAGCCAAAATAAAATTATTTTTGTTGCTTCAAATTACTCAATATACATATAATATTAGCAGATAATAGTTCCGGAGACACTGATATATAATCAGAAATATTACCTCTCTTATAGAGTCATTGATGCCAATTTTTGAGGCTAATGGCAGGTCTCCTGCTTCAGTAAAACTCGACTGCTTCTTAGAATGCCAGTTCCTGGTCTCACTAACACATTCAAGATCAAACACCTTTATTTTGAGCTCTGTAAGCTTCTCGATATATTCTTTTTCATTCATTTCCAAATTCGTAAGCAAACTGTTTATCTTCTCTTGATCCTTCATCTCCCTCTCTCTGGATATCTTGAGATCTTGTTGCAATCTAGATACCGACTCTTCGAGAACATGACATTTTCTTTTCAATCTATCGGCTTCTATGGTTACAGTTAACTTTGTAAGCTCTTGCTCGGACTTGAGCAAATCCAGACGCATGCTTTCAATTTTTTGTTTTCGTTTAAGCAACAAATCTTCTTCAAGGTTGTCTGTATTGAGATTGAATTCCATTTGTCTTTTCTCTAGTTCAGACATGAGGAAATCAAAACGCATGCTTTCAGTTTTTTGTTTTTGTTCAAGCAGTGAATCTTTTTCCTGGTTACTTGCATTGAGATTGAATTCCATTTTGTTTTCGTTCCGATTGATTGAAACAGAGGCTCCACCCACCTTATTTCATGTCATATGGGCATATGCTTTCTGCCTGGCAACGATTCGCTTCACAGACATTGACGTCTGAGTCTGAATTGATCTGTGCAGTTGTACGAATTGCACACTTGCCTTGCATGCAACTATCGACGGAGGGTAGGTTGTAGGAATACTAAATTTTGCTTTAGACCATAATTTAGCAATTTCTAATTATTATTTAAAAAGGGAAGACCAAAGGTATTATTATTATTTTCAACAAAAGAAGGTTATATATATATATATATATATATATATATATATATATATAAGGAGCGTTCCGCTACATCTCTTATATTGCACGTGAACTCTCCCTAATCTCCACCATCTATCCGTTGGATATTTTTGTCATTATATGAAAAGGTGTAATTCATGAAGTGATCCAATGGTGCAAATCAATTGTGTCACCATTTATGCCAAAATTTTGTATCCCTATATATATATATATATATATATATATATGTATGTATATTTGTGTGTGTGTGCAAAAACAAAGAAAAATAGCATTTCTTCAGGGGTTCACAAAGCAGAACAGCAGTGTCACTAGCAACTAAGTCAGTGGTACATAACAAAATCACTCCCAATACTACCAAAACGGCAAAAAAGACAACATGTTACATACAAACACAAATAGAAGCTGCAAACATAGAACACTGAGCACTGCCCAACTAAGAACCCGATCCAAAGCAACGAGCTTGTCACTCCCTCAAAAAGAGCCGAGGCGGACCTATGCTAGAAAAATTGACAAAAACCGTGTACCTATCTGCAAGATCCTCCTAGCCCACTAGAGCCTCTTAATGCACTCCCTCCGAAGCCTACTACCTACGATCCACCCAAGCCACTCGCCAGTCACCAAAGCACCAGCTCGCGAACTCATGTTCCGTCTTGTTGCACCAATCTTCTAGTGAGGCTCAGTTATACAAGAAAACCAGGTTCATCTGCAAAACACCAGCACGAATCCCAAGCCAATAACCTGAAGAAGAAAAACAACCCTCACCCCACCCCTTCACGAGGACGGGATCATTAGGTAACAAAGTAAACACTTGCCAGAGAAAGAGATTAAGCATAGAGGTAATCCATGAAGGGTGTTAACACCAAATTTGCGCTGGGCTAACGGACAGAAGGGGAAGCTTCAAAACCAGAAGACAACACTGAGGACGGTTGGCTTGAGACAATAAAATTGTAACTAAAAAGGAAAGGCTGTGGGGACAGCTAAGCCGACACCGGTAGCAGGGGATTCAGAAGGAACAACAACGACGATACCAGAATAGCAAGAAAAAAAGAGAATGAAGACATGGTGTCGACACCAATGTGCGATGAGCAATTATCTTGGTATCCACACAGAAACAGGGAGGAAAATTTATAAAGCCGACACTCAGAGAGCCAACACCAAAGGAGAATTAAGGATAAAGCGTGCGACCAATACCGAGATACTGAAAGCATCAAGATGAGGAGGCTGATACTAAAGCAATAAAGAAAGAGACACGAAACCAAAGACTTAGAGATGGAGATATGGGTTCGATATTCAAAGTGAAACAGCACGAACGAAGCCAAATGCTACGGAACAAGTACCGTGGGAGGCGATACCAAACACTAAGTGAGACAGACACCATATACTAAAGAAGAAAGCACAAGACTGAAAATAAACTCATGAAGGAAAGTGATGAGCTGGAAACAAATATGATGAAGCATTAGAAAGCTAGTGATGTTAATAAGTTGATGCTGATACAATGCGGAAGGTCGACACTCACTAGTACAAACAACAAAGGTGGAACCAAGAATCAAAAACCAGTATCGTTGAAGGCAAAGCCAAATACGTAGAGAAGAAAGCAACGAAGTCGGCACCAGTGCCTTTATAAAGTGTTGGCACCGAAGCACTTATGTAGTGTCGACACCGAAGCATTTATGTAGTGTCAGCATCGAGCTCTATAACTTCGTCACTTAAACCAAGGGACATGAGAGCGGTTCGACACCGAGACCACAACACCTAAACAAGGAAGCATTAACCGAAGCCGATATCAAGAAACTGCTATCGAAGCTAGGGATACCAAAACCGGAAGCTACTAAAGCAAATCGACATCATGGGATTGTCAATGAAACCAAGAGACACAAAGGAGGACCGGTACCGGAGGATTGATGCGGAACCAAACTTCCCATTTGATCGCTACCGAAGGAGGCCCAAATCTTCTATAAATAAGGCCTCAGGAGTCACATTTTAGGGGACTTCTCCTCATTCCAAAATCCTGTACTTTATTCAAAGAGCTTAAACCCTAATTTGGAAATCAAGTTGGTAATTTTTCATGTAACCTCCACCATGAATAAAATCATCAATGCCCTTAAAGTGGACGTAGGTTCAATCCGAACCAAAACCACTATAAATTGTTGTATTCTTTACCTTCTCACGTATTGCACTGCATATTGTTGTACTTATGAATATCAGTACTCTTTAACCCAATATTCCAAGTAATTACCGATTCACCCCTGATGCGTATTCTAACTTCGATTAGCAACAAATTTTGAAGCCCTTATCCTTAGATAATTTTTCCTTAAGTATCGCAAGCATGATACTCACCTCTTGAAGGAGGAGTAATTAATCTTCGTACGTGGGCATTGATATCTAGATAACTACGGATTAGTTAAGCTTAAAAGGACTGGACTACCCCAAGTCTCTAACTATAATCTTACATTTGGGTGTTGACGAAACTATCATTAATATTTTGGCGCTAGAAGGAGGGCTTAAACCTCTGATATCCTACCACATCGCTAGTTATTCCACCCTGTTGGTTCAGTATTGAAGAGATAGACCATAGATAAAGTATCTCAGCAAGGGTCTTCTAAACTTGGGATTACTACTTCGAACATCATTGGTCCGAGAAATGTTCAAAGAACAGTATAACCTTCAACCTCGGCTCTTTTATCTTATCATAGATTAATTTGTGAACGTTTGTTAAAATAACGGAAGCTCTCGAAGAAAACATAGTCCCATCATTCAACTTGAACAGGTAGGTGGATCCTCCAATCCAGCACAAACTCCAAACTCAAATACCGTGGAGGAGAATGCCATCAAGGTCAAATACTTGCTTGAAGACAAAAGGAAGAGAACATTGGATGATCAGGTTAACAATAGTGAAAGAGTGACCCTTTTACCGATGAAATCGTGAACACAGATACCATCATATGTGAAGGTTCCCACCATGAAATGCCACGGGACCACGGAACCAGACGATCATCTCATGGCTTTCGATAGTCAAATGGGTCTTTATAATGCTTCAAGGGTTGTTCGATGTCGAATATTTTCGGCGACGCCACGAGGAGTAGCTGCTAAATGGTATCGCCGGTATCAAGAGAAAATCATCTGCTCTTGGAAGCAACTTTCTTTTAAGTTCTCTGCACAATTCTGCATTTACGAGGATCCAATTGTGGACTACATTTCCATTGCCAATACAAAACATAAGAAAAGAGAGAGTCTTTAGGCGACTACCTAAAGAGATTTAATGTTGAAGCCCTAAAAGCAAAAGAAATGAGCGACCATGATAAACTCATTGCCGTTCATTCTGGATTGATTGAGAATACACCATTTTGGAAGGAGCTATACATTAGTGGGTGCAAGGACTTGCAAGATTTCATTTCCGAGCAGATAAGTTCATCCACATGGATGAATTATATTATTCAAGAAAGAATCGTGGCCTTTGTGGAGAAGAAAGGAAATCCAGCTCTAATCGAAAACCTCAAGGCGAGAAACTCGAATTTGATAAAAAACACAAAAAGCCTAAGAAGGAAGATACTAACACTAATTCTGTAACTTTGAACCTATCTCACATATATGTGCTACGGCAAAAGCGAAAGCCAATTTACCAGTTTCTTTCAAGACCAAAAATCACCCAGAACTGTTCAACGGAGGGAATTATTGCAAGTAGCAGAAGATGAATGGGTACAGGACTGATGAGTATGTAACACCCTACACTTTTCTACACCCAAATTTGGACAAAAATCAAAACTTGAACATATCCACGCATGGGGCGTGTAATCTGGTACCTGCAATAAATGAGTATGAGCATAATCAGAGTACGATAAAGGAAACTCATAGCGGAAACAAAATAGGATAACTAGTATTAACTCAAGTAACTATATTTTCAAAGTAAGTCACTTTGCCAATACCAAGCATGAGAGAGAACGAGAACCGAAAGCCAAACTTGATCATCTGTGAGAACCCAACCTTCTCTAGGAAACCTGGGAGTTTGTAATGAGGAGGGGGTAGAACAACAGGTTATGGTGACTAAGAAATGTATAACACAGACAATAATACAGATATATTCCTTTTTGTTCAATCCAAGCTGTATGCCTGACAAGGTTAGCGATTCTAAACCAACCTTTTTAATGTTTAAGTACGACTCTACTACTCCTCCCAAAGTAGTATCCTCAAATTACATTACCGACATAGGACATTTACATTTTTTTGAAGTCTTTATACTAGAGCTTAACTGGTAAATTATATCGAGAGTGGGCCCCTAATTTCAGGGTCTCTATGTATATCCTTATTCACTATTCTTTTTTATTTAATGCCTCACTATCAATGATAGATAGGCTGAATTCTCCTAGATCACTTAAGACCCTAGGCGGACCTATTGGTCACGTATTAACCCTCGATAATATATCCAACATTAACATAAACTAGAAGGCACAAGCTACGGGCCCTACTAGTTAAGGCTTTCGTCATTCACGCATATACCATTTCCCCGCATAAGGTGAGAGAATGTATTTTACCGTTCGTTATATCTTCTAGCTAATCTTATTAGATAACCTTCTTAATCGCTTATTACTTCCCCATAGGATAGGTGGCCATATCTGACCCTCTTAATTTCCAAGTTTGGGTATGCTCACACACACATGCCACTTAAGACCACTATACTAAAAAACATATTCTCAGGTGGACTCTTTAACCCTAATCACTTAGCCTTTAGGACCCACGAAGCGGACTATACGCGAAGATTATTAGTTTGTGCCCCGTTTGCCTTTAACACCTTTACCTTTTGGGGATAAAGTAGGCTACATTATTAAGTCGTTCCCGTTTAGTTCCTTTATACGGAAATACTATACGTACACCATTTTTTTGCGTCGCGGGTTTATATGGTTAATAATATATTACATTATTAACCTACCAAGTCCAACTATATTTTCTATTTCTATTATTATTAATAAGGAAGGTTATATTCCTTTTTCTCTAGGATATTTATTTAATACCTTCCCTAAATTTGAACTTAGTGTTTAAATGACAATCATAAATTCTCTTATGGCACCCATTTCCTTTTATTTCATATTTATTGCCCTTTATGACTCTAATGGTCATATTTTCCTAAGGAAACTATTTATCAGTCCCAAGTTACCTATTTGTTGTACCCTAATGGACAATTTATATTTTTATCCATTTATTTATTGTTTGACTATTATATATGTAACAACCCGCATTCTACGCATCGGAGGATCGTAGAATATTTATTTCATTCCCATATAAAGTCGTATGGTCATGTAACTTTGGGAAACAACCATTAGAGTCATTTCCCATGTTTATGATTTTTGTCGATTTTTAAATGACCGTTTTGCCCCTAGCTGATCTTGTTTCGGCCATAACTTTTGATTGGAAAGAAATTTTGACCTGAAACCACTTTCATTAGATTCGTTTGATGGTTTACCTTTCCGTAGAGTGGTCAGATGTGAAAAACGGACTTACCGTTTGGGAGATATGGCTGAAATAAGGTTTGGAAGGTGAAAAACTGCTTAACCGGGCCAAATAGGGTGATTAGTGAATGGACCCATAACCCATTTCGGGATTAGGTTTATGGGGAGGCTGAAAAGGGTTAGAGATTCATTCCATTTCAGTTTTCTAGCCTCCACTTACCTCTTAGAAACCCTAAAAATGACCTCCAACCTCTAAATCACCTCCAAATCACTTTCTAATCAAGGATTAAGCTTAGCAACATCAAATCAAGAGAGATCAACACCAAATCAACATTAGAGCTGCTGCTTAGCATTGGGATTCGCACCAAATCAGAGATCTATTTCAGATCTAAAGTTTATTTGTGGCTAAGTTGAGTGATTTGCATAGTTCCTCACTAATTATGGTTGATTAAGGGTAATTAGTGAAGATTAGCGAATTTATACATTAATAAATTCTGGAAAAATACTTATAAATTCTTAAATGATGTTTTAGACCTCTGATATGAATTTGGGTTAATTTGGTTAAGTTTTGCTAATCACGTCATTAGTTTCACCTAAACATGCTTAAGGGAAAATATGGAGTTTTGGCTATGTTTGATCCATTTTAACCTACTATATTGTTGTTTTGGTGTTGTGGTTGATTATACATGTTGCTATGACTCTATGATATGCCTTGTGATTGATTAGAATAGTTGAAATGGTCGAAAACGCCGTCGAGTGGCGTGGAAAAAGTGCAGGAAGACACCCGAACCGGATCGGATCGGTTAGGAGGACCCGATCCGCCCATACACTTCACACTTCGATCCACTCGCACTTCTCGTGGCATGCATCATCCGATCCGACCCGCCTGGAGTTCTCCGACCCGATCCGTCATAGTGCCCTGACCCGAACCGATGTACTACGACCGGGCTGGGAGACTACGACCCGATCCGGGGTGCTTTAGAAGAGGCCGATCCGAACCGTGGCAAGCTGGAAACTCCGACCCGATCCGACAGGGTTGATGACGACCCGATCCGATCCAGTGAAGAAGGAGCACTACGATCCGAACCGAACTGATGATTATGGGAGATCCAAACCGATCCGGTGATGACCAATAACCCGAGATGCAAAGGTAGTCCAAATGGAAGTTAGAGCTCAGGATTCAGTTGGGAACCAATGAGTTCACTTCATGGTTGGGCTTTGCTGCGGGACGTGTGCTAAGGAGTTGTCGACGTTCATAACTTCGATTCACCACTGAAAATGTATGATGGGCTACTTATCAGTGCAGTAGAGTCATTATGACTCGAGGGGCAAAGTGATGTGTAGTAAGACTATGAGCTAGTGCATTGGGGTCATTGTGACTCCATGGGGCAGAGTGGACATAGTAAAGGATTAGTGAGGCTATGAGCCAGTGCAGTAGGGTCATTGTGACTCCATGGGGCAAAGTGGACATAGCGAAGGATTAGTGGCTTTGTATCAGTGCAGTGAAGCCATTTATGACTTCATGGGGGCAAAGTGGTCATAGCAAAGTATGTTGGGTGATCGAAGTGGTGAATATGGTATGCTTTACGCACTGAGTGAGAGATGTGAGGATGGTTGTTATGCTTGATTGTTTGCCATCACTATGACATGCACACCCCCACCCCCGTTATCTTTACACCATTTGAAATGGCACCTTAGAGTGTTGTACAGTATGTAGTGCTAACTCTTTGGTTGCAGGTCCAGGTTCAGGTATGGTTTAGTCTACCTGTTATCGTTCTGTTTAGATGCTTATCGCTCATACCAGGCTTTATGTCTGATCCAGAGTTTTATGTCTCTTCTTATTACTCTGGGTGCTCACACGAGCAGACTAGAGACAGGTTAGCTGGTGATGCGCGAGTAGCTAATTCGGAGGCGAGCAGGAGGCTTCCACGTATGATATATAGATATTCTCCCTGTGTCGTTGGTGGTCGCTACTTGGGCATTAGTAGTGTACCTCCCTTATCTTGCTTTTTGTTTTTTTCGAGACAATTTGAAAAGTTGTAATAACGTTGGCTTTGGATCATAATCTGTACTTGGATTTTCCGCTACTATGTTAGTTTGTTTTCAGCTTATGCACTATCTCCCATGTTTTATGTCAAGTATGTTGTTATTACATTTTGTTCCATGCGATGTGAGACATTATACAGGTTCCTTGTTAGTTCATTCCCTTCTTTCCTTCCTTCTTCTGACGATCCGTCCTGTGCTAACCAGACATGTGTATAGCGCACTTTTGGAGTAAATGTCGGTTGGTGCGGGGCGGGCCGTCACATTTGGTATCAGAGCTCTAGGTTGCGTAGTTAGCCTAGGGAAAGACACTAGGGAGAGATAATACGTATATGAGAGCGTGTATTTGTGATTACTTTGGTTTTCAAAAGTTATATATAGATATACTATTAGTAGTATAAGGATGAAGTCGTACTGCACTAGCACCACTATGGGGTCGTTAATCGTTTCCTCTTTACAGATTGAACGATGAGCCGATACGCAAGAGGTGCTGGTAGAATATCCAATAATGGGAATGCTGCTGACATGAGGGCGATGTTTACTGACCTAATGAGAGACATGCTTAGGGATGTGCAAGGGGCAGTTCCCAATCCCGGTAATGGTGGTGGTCCAGTAGTGCAGGCGCCTAGGGCCGATTTCGCCAAGTTGTGCAAGGATTACACTCACCTTGATGGGAAGCCGTTCCACGGAACAGAGTCAACCACAGATGTTCAGGATTGGTTGGATAGCTGTGATCGTATCTTCGACGACTTGGGTATCGAGGATGCGATGAAGAGAAGGCTAGCGTCTCGTCAGCTGCAATGGCGAGCGATGAATTGGTGGAATGCCATTAGAACAGCTACTCCAGAAGATCAGGTTACTTAGGATCAGTTCAAGGCTCGTTTTATCGAGAAGTTTATTCCAGCTGCCCAGAAGTCAGTGTTGTTTAAGAGTTTCTTGGAACTCAAGCAGAATGGTAGGGCAGTCTCTGACTATATTGCTGAGTTTGACACTTTGTCGAAGTATGGACTATCTCTTATCGATACCCCTGAGAAGAAGAATGAGAAGTTCATTACTGGGTTGGATGGATACTTGGGGGAAAGGCTTATCAACCACGTCGATGAGACTTTTGAATCGATTGTGGGGAAAGCTTTGAGATCAGAGAGTCTTTACCCTAAGTCAAAGACTGAGGCTACATTTGCAGAAGGGCTGAAACCGCAAGTGGGCGGTGGAGGCAAGAATAACTCTCAGAATAAGAGGAAGCAGAACCAATCTAAGGATGGCCAGAAAAAGAGCAAGAAAGATGTTGAGTGCTTCAGCTGTGGTTAGAAGGGCCATTATGCTAAAGAATGTCGGGCCAAACCAGCGGATAGGAAGTGCTATAACTGTGGCCAAGTGGGACATCATAAGGATAAGTGTCCACAGCCTCTTAAAGAGAAGCAGATTGTGAAAGCATATGCTATTGATGTTGTTCCTTCTTCGTCGAATGCCCCAACTGGGGCGGAGAAAGGAAAGAATGTCGTTATTCAAGGTATGCTTTCTATTTATGATGTACCAGTTCGAGTTTTGTTTGATACTGGGGCTTCCCGTTCCTTCATATCTAGTGACCTGGTAGATAGGTTGGGAGTGGAACCCGAGATAGTCGATAGACCGTTGGTTGTGACGAACCCGATTGGTGGTTCGACTAACCTTAGTATGATTTGCCGAAATTTGTTCTTATCGAGTCATGGATGTATGTTTGTTTGTGATTGCTTTGTTTTGGGCTTTACTGGGTATGGCATTATATTGGGGGTCGATTGGCTCCAAAGATACGGGGTGGTGGTAGACTGTGAGGGCTTTTTGGTGACAGTTAGGGCGGATGATGGGCGGAGGGTAGTGTTTGATAGTCTACCTAGTGATAGGGTAATGACTAGTTTTATAAATTCCCTCGACATCCCTCATGATGAGTTATCAGACGTGCCTGTGGTTGGCCAGTATCCGGATGTCTTCGAGGAGGTGACCGGGCTTCCACCACACCGAGAGATTAAGTTCCGTATTGATTTAGTGAAAGATGCCAGACCTATAGTGATGCAACTTCGTCGTATGGCACCAAGGGAGCAGCGAGAGCTCGGGGTGCAAGTCAACGATCTTTTGAAGAAGGGATTTATTAGAAGAAGTGTCTCCGAGTGGGGAGCACCAGTTGTGCTTGCTACTAAGGCAGATGGTTCCCTTCGATTGTGTGTGGATTATCGCGAGTTGAATAAGGTGACGAGGAAGAATAAGTATCCTCTACGGCGGATAGATGATTTGTTTGATCAACTGGAAGGAGCAAGGGTGTTCTCCCAGTTGGACCTCGTGACAGGATTTCATCAGCTCCGAGTAGCGGATGAAAGTGTTCTGAAAACGGCATTTAGGACGCCGTCTGGATTTTATGAGTGGTTGGTCATGCCATTTGGGTTGACCAATGCACTAGCCTACTTTGTGGATCTTATGAATCGAGTATTCAGAGATCAGTTGAATAAGTTTGTTCTTGTGTTCGTAGACCATATCCTTGTTTACTCAAGGACAGAGGAGGAACACAAGGGACACTTGAGGATAGTGATGGAGGTGTTGAGGAAACACCAATTGAAAGCGAAATTCTCCAAGTGACACTTCTGGAGGAGGGAAGTGAGATTCTTGGGCCATGTTGTTTCAGAGAATGGTATTGCCGTGGACCCTGCGAAGGTGGCTACGGTACAGGATTGGCCTACGCCCAAGAATGCAACAGATGTAAGAAGTTTCTTGGGGTTAGCTGGATATTATCGTAAGTTTATCCAGGACTTCTCCAAGATAGCAGCACCGTTGACTCGGTTGACTAAGAAGAATCAGGCCTTCGTCAAGGACGAAGTGTGTGAGAATGCATTCAAAAGTTTAAAAGAAAAGTTGACGCGTGTGCCAGTGTTAGTCATTCCTAAAGGGAATGAAGAAATGATGATATACACGGATGCTTGTGGTACCGGACTAGGTGCTGTATTGATGCAAGGAGGTAGGGTTGTAGCTTATGCTAGTCGGCAACTAAAGCCACATGAGAAAAGGTACCCTACCCATGATTTGGAACTAGCAGCGATCGTGTTTGCGCTGAAGATGTGGAGACATTATCTCTTGGGAGAGAGATTTGAGTTGTTTACCGATCATAAATCGCTAAAGTATCTCTTCTCTCAGAAAGATCTGAATCTCCGCCAGTAGAGATGGTTAGAGTTTTTGGCTTCGTATGATTTCGATATCGCATATACACCTGGGAAGGGCAATGCGGTAGTCAATGCCTTGAGTAGGAGACATGCCAGTTTAGGGGCTATGTTTCTAGAATGGAAGCAACTGGAGTATATCGCAGGGTTTGATTTCAGACCAAAGTGCAAATTGGATCCAGAAATGCTAGCTAGTTTGGCGATCAGACCCACTTTGATAGAGCTGATTGGTTCCAGCCAGAGGGACGATCCTAATCTATTGGAAATCATCTCCAAGTTAGAGATGAACATCGACGGTGAGGAGATGAATTTGTATGTGATTGATCGAGATGGATGGCTTTGAAAGAATAGAAGACTAGTTGTACCCAACGTGAATGGTTTGAGAGATGAAGTGCTTAGAGAATGTCATCACTCAAAACTGACAATACACCCCGGTGGTGATAAGATGTATCGAGACATGAAACAGACTTACTACTGGGAAGGGATGAAAAGAGACGTTGGGAAGTTTATATCCAAATGCATGAATTGCCAGCTAGTTAAGGCCGAGCAAAAGAAGCCTGGTGGTTTGTTGCAACCATTAGAAATCCCCGAATGGAAACGGGAGCAAGTCTCGATGGATTTCATTGATGGTTTACCAAGGACTAGAGTGGGACATGATAGCATTTGGGTAATTGTGGATCGATTGACTAAGAGTGCAAGGTTTATACCCATCAAGTCAAACAGAACGACAACTAAGTTAGCAGAATTGTATATGAAGTGAGTAGTGAGATTTCATGGAGTACCTAAAAGCATTGTGAGTGACCGAGACCCGTTGTTTACTAGTGGGTTTTGGAAGAGCTTACAAGAGGCTCTAGGGTCAGAATTACATCTCAGTACCGCATATCATCCTCAGACCGACGGTCAGACGGAGAGGGTGAATCGTATATTGGAAGATCTCTTGAGAGCTTGTATATTGGATTTTAGTGGATCATGGGATGACCATTTGCATCTAGTAGAGTTTGCATATAATAATAGCTACCAATCCAGTATCGGTATGGCTCCATATGAAGCTTTGTACGGAAGACCGTGCAACTCACCATCATGTTGGATAGAGACTGGCGAGAAGTTTATGCTTGGACCAGATGTGGTGAGGGAAACTTCGGATAAGATTAAGGTCATTCAACAACGAATGAAAGCTGCCCAAGATAGGCAGAAGAGTTATGCTGATAAGAGGAGAAGAGATTTACAATTCTCCGTTGGTGACTTGGTGTTTGTCAAGGTTTCTCCGTTGAAGAGCGTGATACGATTTGGTAGGAGAGGCAAGTTGGCACCAAGATTTGTTGGCCCATTCCCAGTTCTTGAACTAGTTGGGAATTTGGCATATAGAGTTGACTTACCCGAAAGGATGGCGGGAGTTCACAACCTATTTCATGTTTCCCAACTAAGGAAGTTCGTACACGACCCACATATGACTATTTCACCTGATTAGTTAGAGGACTTCGAAGTGGAACCCGAGGCGGTTGGGAACCGCAAGCTGATTCGTATTGTCGAGCACGATACGAAGCAACTTCGAAGGAAGGCGGTGAAGCTAGTCAAGGTTCAGTGAGGCGAGAACGAGAATGACTGTACTTGGGAGACAGAGGAGAGCATTAGGAAGACGTATCCAGAACTCTTTGCCTGGTAAGATTTACTTTGCAATTTAGTTATTCCGCATGCTAGGATAGACTTGTTTTGCATGTTTGATTGTTGTTTTATGGTTGATAGGCATGCGGGACCCTTTGTGTGCTTTGGTTAGGGAATTTCGGGGGCGAAATTTCTTAAGGGGGGAGAATGTAACAACCCGCATTCTACGCATCGGAGGATCGTAGAATATTTATTTTTTTCCCATATGAAGTCGTATGGTCATGTAACTTTGGGAAACAACCATTAGAGTCATTTCTCATGTTCATGATTTTTGTCGATTTCTAAATGACCGTTTTGCCCCTAGCTGATCTTGTTTCGGCCATAACTTTTGATTGGAAATGAATTTTGACCTGAAACCAATTTCATTAGATTCGTTTGATGGTTTACCTTTCCGTAGAGTGGTCACATGTGAAAAACGGACTTACCCTTTAGGAGATATGGCTGAAATAAGGTTTGGAAGGTGAAAAACTGCTTAACCGGGCCAAATAGGGTGATTAGTGAATGGGCCCATAACCCATTTCGGGATTAGGATTATGGGGAGGCTGAAAAGGGTTAGAGATTCATTCCATTTCAGTTTTCTAGCCTCCATTTACCTCTTAGAAACCTTAAAAATGGCCTCCAACCTCTAAATCACCTCCAAATCACTTTCTAATCAAGGATTAAGCTTAACAACATCAAATCAAGAGAGATCAACACCAAATCAACATTAGAGCTGCTGCTTAGCATTGGGATTCGCACCAAATCAGAGATCTATTTCAGATCTAAAGTTTATTTGTGGCTAAGGTGAGTGATTTGCACAGTTCCTCACTAATTATGGTTGATTAAGGGTAATTAGTGAAGATTAGCGAATTTATACATTAATAAATTCTGGAAAAATACTTATAAATTCTTAAATGATGTTTTAGACCTCTGATATGAATTTGGGTTAATTTGGTTAAGTTTAGCTAATCACGTCATTAGTTTCACCTAAACATGCTTAAGGGAAAATATGGAGTTTTGGCTATGTTTGATCCATTTTAACCTATTATATTGTTGTTTTGGTGTTGTGGTTAATTATACATGTTTCTATGACTCTATGGTATGCCTTGTGATTGATTAGAATAGTTGGAATGGTCGAAAACGCCGTCGAGTGGCGTAAACTGCTTGCTAGAAAAAGTGCAGGAAGACACCCGAACCGGATCGGATCGGTTAGGAGGACCCGATCCGCCCATACACTTCACACTTCGATCCACTCGCACTTCTCGTGGCATGCATCATCCGATCCGACCCGCCTGGAGTTCTCCGACACGATCCGTCATGGTGCCCCGACCCGAACCGATGTACTACGACTGGGCTTGGAGACTACGACCCGATCCGGGGTGCTTTAGAAGAGGCTGATCCGAACCGTGGCAAGCTGGAAACTCCGACCCGATCCGACAGGGATGATGACGACCCGATCTGATCCAGTGAAGAAGGACACTACGATCCGAACCGAACTGATGATTATAGGAGATCCGAACCGATCCGATGATGACCAATAACCCAAGATGCAAAGGTAGTCCAAATGGAAGTTAGAGCTCAGGATCCAGTTGGGAACCAATGAGTTCACTTCATGGTTGGTCTTTGCTGCGGGACGTGTGCTAAGGAGTTGTCAACGTTCATAACTTCGATTCACCTCTGAAAATGGATGATGGGCTACTTATCAGTGCAGTAGAGTCATTATGACTAGAGAGGCAAGGTGATGGTAGCAAGACTACGTTATCAGTGCAGTAGAGTCATTATGACTCGAGGGGCAAAGTGATGCGTAGTAAGACTATGAGCCAGTGCAGTGGGGTCTTTGTGACTCCATGGGGCAGAGTGGACATAGTAAAGAATTAGTGAGGCTATGAGCCAGTGCAGTGGGGTCATTGTGACTCCATGGGGCAAAGTGGACATAGCGAAGGATTAGTGACTATGTATCAGTGCAGTGAAGCCATTTATGACTTCATGGGGCAAAGTGATCATAGCAAAGTATGTTGGGTGATCGAAGTGGTGAATATCGTATGCTTTACGCACTAAGTAAGAGATGTGAGGATGGTTGTTATGCTTGATTATTTGCCATCACTATGACATGCACACCCCCACCCCCGTTATCTTTACACCATTTGAAATGACACCTTAGAGTGTTGTACAGTATGTAGTGCAAACTCTTTGGTTGCAGGTCCAGGTTCAGGTATGGTTTAGTCTACCTGTTATCGTTCTGTTTAGATGCTTATCGCTCATACCAGGCTTTATGTCTGATCCAGAGTTTTATGTCTCTTCTTATTACTCTGGGTGCTCACACGAGCAGACTAGAGACAGGTTAGCTGGTGATGTGCGAGTAGCTAATTCGGAGGCGAGCAGGAGGCTTCCACGTATGATATATAGATATTCTCCCTGTGTCGTTGGTGGTCGCTACTTGGGCATTAGTAGTGTACCTCCCTTATCTTGCTTTTTGTTTTTTATTGAGACAGTTTGAAAAGTTGTAATAATGTTGGCTTTGGATCATAAGTTGTACTTTGATTTTTCCGCTGCTATGTTAGTTTGTTTTCAGCTTATGCACTGTCTCCCCTGTTTTATGTCAAGTATGTTGTTATTATATTTTGTTCCATGCGCTGTGAGACATTTTACAGGTTCCTTGTTAGTTCATTCCCTTCTTTCCTTCCTTCTTCTGACGATCCGTCCTGTGCTAACCGGACATGTGTACAGCGCACTTTTGGAGTAAATGTCGGTTGGTGCGGGGCGGACCGTCACAATATATATGTATACACGTACCAGGCCTCTCACATTAAGTTGACTACCGGTGGATACTGGATTTGTCAGTCGGTTCCGGGCAGACTTCTACCACAAGTGAACTTAACCTCGTGCCTTAGTATGATTTTATTTATGCATTAGACCTCTCATATTAAACTAACTACCTGTGGTTGCTGGATTTGCTGGTCGGTTCCGGGCAGACTTCTACCGCAAGTTGAGTTTAACCTCGTGCCTAAATGCAGTTATAATTTAAATTTACTAATTGGGGTCCACAACATTTACCCTAATTGATTTTAGGAATTGTAACCAATATTCCTTTCATATTTATTTTACCCAAATCAATATTGGTTACAATGGTTATTTATCAATTTGCGGTCTTATTTATAGCAGTTAATTTTATTGATTGCTACAAATGGTCACCACAAATATATTAATTCAAACTGGATTATATTTACACATAATTGCATAATTGAATCTTATCCAAACATTCGAACATTCAATACAATGTATATTTTACCGTTTTATGCTGATTTAGACGAATAATATGTATATATTTATTTATACATTTTCGTTGGGTCAATGTAGTTATTATTATTTATTTATTATTTTGTTATACTTATTCTTAAATTAATGATTTGTTCTAATCAATTAACAAAACATTCCCTTTTTATATTCAATCTTGCCAAAAAGGTTTCAACTCTCACAAGGACTGATAGCCGTAATCATTGTAAATAATGCTAATTTTGTAGAATTGACATATTTCGAAATCATAAGAAATACATGTAATTTGTATATATATTGGAACAGTCGATGCAAATTACATACAAATATATGTATTTATATTTATACGTACCTTTGCACCACTTTTCCCTTTTTAATTCTTTTTGTCATACTTCTTGTGATTGTAAAATGATGCCTCTTTATACTTTTAAGGAGGAAAAATGCATATTTTACAATGATTAAGCCAAAATTCCACAATATTGCATATAAACAGGAATATTTCTTTTATTCTTATAATTACATAATACACAAATTTCATCTTTTAACCCAAATTTACATATTTCATGTTTCTGCACTGAACTAAAGATCTCAACATAACTACAACAAATTAATGTTTAATGAGACTGGTTTTCAGATCCACAGCATTGTATAACATGTACAACATATTTCATGACATAACTGTAGGAATATGTGGGAAAAATATATAAAAATCCTACAATTCATGTTATACATAATCACAACTTATCATTTACCAATTTTAAACATATTCATAATCAGATCTGATGGTTGCCATAATTTACAATTATTTAAATAAACAGATATGATAGACATAAAACATAGATTGGGTTCAAACGAAATAAATAAGTCGTTACAACTGTATTAGCAAATTTCCCACTCACCTTATAGCCTCCAAATTCTAATTTTTGAACCATTTAGGCTTACAATCCTCAAATTCTTATAAATCTACAATTTATCTAGAAAGGGTGAAATTATAAATCTGTAGAAATGTAAGAAAAGGGGAAGAGAGCGCTGAATCTATTGTGGAGCATCCTCTTCCATTGAATCTAATTAATCTTTCCAATTCCATATGAATTTGATTTGGTTTGGTATATATATGAATATATTTTATTTAGAAATTAGGTTAGAAGAAGAAGAAAAATGACAAAGCCCCACTGCCTCTATAGATTTGAATGGAAAAGAATGGGGCTCTACCCCTTTGTTTATAGGGGCAGAAATGGCCTACAACCGTCAGATTAGTTTTAAGTTATATCGGTCCATTCCTTTTTATAATATAATAAACCAGTACCTCAAAACCTTGCCGTCACTAGGCTGTTTGACGCCTAGTAGGTCGACTTGGGTGATCGACCGTCGGTCAACCCCCATGTCAACCGCCTGGGCATCAAACTTCTTAGGTCGGCTTGGTTAATTAAGGTAAGTTATTAATTAAATATTATGCTTATTTATTTTTCGTCCATTTTCGTGTTTCGTCCGTAACTTTTTCATACGACTCCGTTCGCGAAACCCCAAACATGAAAGTTGACCAGAATTCTGAGACGAACGCAACGGTTAAAGTTTCATAATCAGATTCCATCGTTTGCAAAAATTCCTATTTTTGAGCTTTTAATTAAATAACTATTTATTGTTAAAAAATCTGGTTGTTACATTCTTCCCCCCTTAAAAGGAATTTCGTCCCAACATTCTGATAACTAGTTATCTTATCTTATACAACCAATTTGTGTACATCCACTTTGCAACCATGTATATATGTGCATGGTGTACATAATGCATTTCAACCATAAAACATGCATGCAAGATGATTCTAAATCGGGGGTTCTATATGTATGCATTAAGATTTTTAAAACACTTTTAAAAATATAATGGAAAACATCCTAAATATATTGGAAGTTCTATATGAATGCAAATTTTGAAAATTCTTTTTCATCCATAACCTTCACACAATTACGAATAAAAGTGTGAAGCAACCAGTTTTGCATCCAAACCCTACCATTCAAAACGTACGCAGTCTAATCGTTTCCTATTTAATCTCTCCTAAACAGTAAAAAGGAAATTGGAGCTAAGATTTTTAACATTTTCCTGCTCACAACTTTTTCATTTCCCGCCCTATAGTGAAATTTTCACCCTAGTTACCCAAAATCCTCTGAAAACTTCTATCTGTGGACTGTAAAGGAGGCTTAAAATAAGCTCTAAAATGTAAAATGAGCTAATTAATAGCTCGCGTGCGTTTTTGACAAAGTATGGAAACAACGTTTCCAAGGCTAAAACAACATTTTTTGTTACCGTTAACGTTTTTATCGTATCGTCGGTCCTACTGCATCGCTAAAACGCACATACAAAACATCCAAACATCTTCCTTACACCATTTATGTGGCAAGAAATCATAATTTTTCCATAAAAATAAATTTCCACTTAAAAACTTATCATGTTTATTTTGAAAATTTTCTTTCAAAACCGCTTCACATTCCCTTAAAATAGGAAAATGATAGAAATGTGTTTTTTTCCTCAAACAACATTTTCCCAAATCTTCAAAAATGTATTTCATGGAAATTTAAATGATTCAAGTCACATGTTGGCGAAAAAGGAAGTCAGTCACGCCAAAAATGCAAAAATTAAAATCACACACATAAGACAAAAATAAACTTTAGCTTTAAAAAGGAACGGTGATTTATTTATTTATATACCTGTGACGTAGTACCGGTCCTTTGCTAAAATTTACCGAACACAGAATTCTATTCTTTCCAGCCATAGGACAACTGTTAGTTTAAATAAGAAAAATGAGATTTCATTCAAACAGGCACGCGTGAATGGCATAAACATTTCCAAACATAGAAATCTCATTAACCTAAGTCGTGCGATTTAAACAACACTAACAGTTGTAAGCACGAATCACCATAAGGCCAAGACCCCGATGTTGGAAAGGGATAACAACAAAGACAACGACTAAACAACACCAAAACCTCCCAAAACAACGACTATAATCAACTAGATGTCTTACTCCGCTGCTGGAGCTCAAACCAATTTTTATGATCTTTGATTAACCATACCATGGTAGAAAAATGTTCTATCTCGTGTTAAAAATACTATCGGTGTTGCTAGAGGCTCCCACATCACCATCTCTTATAAGGGGGAATTTGTGATAAGAAAAGAAACCTACCACAAAACTGCTTCTCATGGAAACCCACCTAATATTGCCTAGACAATAGTGAATAGGCGAATTTACATAAAATAAGTCCATGAGACAACACACAAGAACAACAAACTGAATCGAATATAATGCGGTACTAAATGGTAGTTACGCCATCGATTAAACAAAGGATTGATTTCCGCATCATTAGACAAATCCAGTCATAACTTCCCATTTATAGAGCGATGTGCTAAATGGGTCACACGTCTACATGGGTAGTTCGAACATAGATTCCCGAACATAAAACCGACACTAAGAAAAAGAGATTTGCTGCAAAAATCTCCAAGGTCGGTCCAACTAGAGACCATTCAAGTTCGCGTTCAACACGGATTCCTCTAAAATATCATTGAGATTCTCCTCGGAAAAACCATCAAGAGACAGCTTAATCTTCATCTTTGAAACGACGATCGCCTTCGAAAGAAACTATTAGAACAAGGTATAGCAAAAGCGGATGCAGGACAAACACAAATCCTATTCTAAGATCTCGAAGCAATGGGATGGTGCAAGCCCAACTACCTTGCCAAATTTTCTTATTCCTTAAGTGGTAAGACCTTTTAGCTCATTCCAATCCAGCCAAATGATCTCTATCCAAGGATGAGATTTAAATTGTGTGAGTAAGATCGAACAATGCAACTAGATGTTATAGGCCAAGAAATGGTCGGAGAGAAGAAATTAGATTTTGGAGTACAAGTGTGGCAATATCTAATGTGTAAACAAACCCGAAAAATGAGGAGATGAGGCGACGACATGAAGGATAGGAATACGGTTCTACTAGATGAGGAAGGAAGGACGAAAGAAAGAAGTTAAGGGGGGTAATTTGGACGCAACTTTATGGTTGAGTCCTAGGACCAAGTTGTACCAAAGCTCTTCAACTAATTGACTGTCTTAGTATAGCACCAAACTGTCAACTACCAAATGGGCTTTGGACGAAGGTTGAATCTTGACCTTATTAGGTCGGATTAAAATATTGATCGTCCCACATCATCTTGTAAGATTTATCGCGATCCGAAAATAATTATCCTCATCACCGCGGTATTTAAAGACAGCGGTCAAAACCCCAAACCAACTTCAAGGATATATAGTCTTAATAATGATGCTGCTACTACATAATGAACGAACGAATTCCAAAAATAACTCAGCTAGAAATATGTTGTACAACTAAAATGGATTTTCCCCTTACTTAGCTGACAACAAAAGGCGATTCACAAAATCAAGTACCCCAAAATCCGAACGAAGGATTTTCCTTAGCCTTTTCGAAGAAAAATTTAAAACTTTTCCAAAAATGGAATTTATTTATAAACTTATGGTTTCGTATTTATAATTCCATTTTATTGTTACTATTTATATTCCAGTTTTATATTCAAACCGGAAAAACCTTTTCATGTCCAAAATGGATTATATTTACACACTATTCCATAATTGAATCTTATCCAAATATTCGAACATTCCATACGATGTATATTTTACCATTTTACGCTGATTTAGACGGATAATATATATACGTATATATATATGTATATTTTCAGATTTTCGTGTAGTCAGCGTAGTTATTATTATTTATTTATTATTTTGTAATACTTATTCTTAAATTAATGATTTGGTCTAATCAATTAACTAAACATTCCCTTTTTATATTCAATCTTTCCAAAAACGTTTCAAATCTCACAAGGACCGTTAGCCGTAATCATTGTAAATAATGTCTATTTTGTGGAGTTGACATATTTTCAAATCACAAGAAATATATTTAATTTGTATATATATTGGAATAGTCGATGCAAATTACATTCAAATATATGTATTTATATTTATATGTACCCTTGCACCACTTTCCCTTTTTAATTCTTTTTGTCACACTTCTTGTGATTCCAAAATGATGCCTCTTTATACTTTTAAGGAGGAAAAAGGCATATTTTTCAATGCTTGAGCCAAAACCCAACAATACTGGATATAAACAGGAATATTTCTTTTATTCTTACAATCACATAATACACAAATTTCATCATTGTACCCAAACTTGCATATTTCATATTTCAGCACTGAACTAAAGATCTGGAACATAACCACAACAAATTTATGTTTAATGGGACTGATTTCTAGATCCACAACGCTATATAACATGTACAACATATTTCATGACATAACTGTAGGAATATGTGGAAAAATATATAAAAATCCTACAATTCATGTTATACATAATCACAACTTATCATTTATCAATTTTAAACATATTCATAATCAGATATGATGGTTGCCAGAATTTACAATTATTTAAATAAATAGATTTGATAGGCATAAAACATAGACTGGATTCAGATGAAATAGATAAGTTGTTATAATTGTATTATTAAATTTCCCACTTACCTTATAGACCCCATATTATAAACTTTGAACCCTTTAGGCTTGCAATCCCCAAATTCTTATAAACCTACAATTTATCTAGAAGGGGAAAATTCTGGATCTGTAGAAATGTAAGAAAAAAGAAAGAGAGCGGTGAACCAATCGTTGAGCATCCTCTTCCATTGAATCTAATTAATCTTCCCAATTCCATATGAATTTTATTTGATATATATATATATATATATGAATATATTTTATTTAGAAATTAGGTTGGAAGAAGAAAAAAAATGGCAGAGCTCCGCTGCCTATATATATTTGAATAGACGAGAATAGGGCTCTACCCCTTTATTTATAGGGGTGGAAATGGCCTAGAATCATCGGATAAGTTTTAAGTTATATTCGTCCATTCCTTTTTATAATATAATAAACCAATACCTAAACACCTAGCCATCACTGGGCTGTTTGACGCCCAGTAGGTCTACTTAGGTGACCGACTGCTGGTGGATCCCCATGTCGACTGCCTGGGCATCAAACTGCCCAGGTCACCTTGGTTAATTAAGATAAGTTATTAATTAAATATTCTATTTATTTATTTTCCGTCCCTTTTTTGTATTTCGTCCATAACTTTTTCATAGGACTCCATTCGCGAAACCACAAAATGAAAGTTGACCAGAATTCTGAATGCAGCGGTTAAAGTTTCGTGGTCTAATTCCATTGTTTGCAAAAATTCCTATTTTTGAGCTTCTAATTAAATAACTAGTTATTGTTAAAATTCCAAGCTGTTACTAAGTGCAAGATACTCGAAAGCATAATTCAGGAGCTTACCCAAGAAGGACGCGTAAAAGAGTTCACTCGAGGCAAGCTGGAAACAACTAAGCAACTTCTTGATCTCGAGACAAATGCCCTAGCGGCAAGATTCACTTTTGTGCCTACACATCCCAAATCTAGGTTAGCTAGCTTTTGTAGTAATAGTACCAAGCTTGGAAGGAAGCGGGAAACTTCTGGATCTAGAACTTATAACTCCACTCATAGAAGTTGTTACAATTGCGGATGAAGGGTCCATTACGCTAGTAAGTATCCCAGCTCTACACTTATCGCATTCGTAAGAATCTGGGGCATGTAGCACCTTCGTGCCCCCATACTCCAAAGGGATAGCTAGGTGTTATGTAGACCTCTAATGACACTATATCTGATCCTGGTAATGTTCATTCTGTTCATGGTAGAATTACTAAGTCTTATAGGCATCTTGTGCTTATTCTTGGATGTTTCGCATGGTTTTTGTTAGATGACCTTACTAGAAATTGTGAATCTAGTTGATGGTTTTACAACACTAAGTTTAGTGTAAGATCTTGGCCTAGATAAATTTTGAGCCTCGTCTTCTTTTATGAGTAGGAACCAAGAGTAATAAATGGTTCATTAGAGTAATTGGCTTGGTGAGTCTGAGGCGGATAAATTATTTCCACCAAGCATTATAAAATGATTGTGTTTTTTTTCCTTCGGGGTATGTTATAAATTCTGATTGAAACATGGGACGCCATGCTATTGAAGGGATTTCTAAACACTTCGACGTGACAGATTCTGACACAACGAGTTTGTGTTTCGTTTTTGATAGTATAATTTGTAATTCATTCATAAATACTCGAGACAAGACAACAGTTATGCAATATTTGGCTATATTCACCTGTTTACTAGCTTAATATAAATAACACTTTTCCTTGTTGGTCATTGGCGGTCATTATGTGGTTTGACCATCTGTGAAACTTCGGTTCCACTTTGTGTGTTTAATTTATGGCCATTTTAATTAACACACAAGCTGTGTGCTCACCATCAAGCTATGTGCTTACCATTGAGCTAGGTGTTCGCCTAAGATGTGTGCTCAGGACTATAATCGACTAAGCACGTCCTACCACTTCTCTAGAGATGAGCACGTCCTACCTCTGCTTATGTCTCCGTCCTGCAGAAGGGAACAAATGATCTAGAGGAACACTTAAAGCACACCCTACCTCTGCTCTAAACACGTCTTGCCTCTTCTTCGACTAAGCACGTCATGCCTCTACTCTATGGATGAGTACGCTCCACCCTTGCTTATGTCCCATCTCGTAGAAGGGAACGAAAGCTCAAAAAGAGCACCTAAAGCACGTGCAACCTCTGCTTAAAGAACAAGGCTGAAATGGCTAGTCAAATCCCAAGGAAGTGGCTCATTAAATCAAAGCCCAAGGAAACGGCCCATCAACTCAAATCAAAGCTCAAGGAAGTGGCACAGAAAATGACTCACAAGGCTGAAATGGCAACTCAAGAAAAGATTATAAATACCCGAATCTGGTCGGGACTTCTAGTATTGCCAGGTCTGGATTTCTGGTCTTTTATTATTAATACCTGAATATGGGTTTAGTTCGGGACTTTTATTATTGCCAAATAAGGATTTATGGTCATTTGATACCCGAATCTGGGTTTGGTTCGGGACTTCTATTATTGCCAAATATGGAACTTTTGGTCTTCTATTATTAATACCTGAATCTAGGTTTGGTTCAGTTCTCTATTATACCTAGATAAGGATTTTTGGTCGACTATTATTAATACCTGAACCTGGGTTTGGTTCGGGACTTCCATTTCTGCCGTTATGGATTTCTTATCTTCTATTATAAATACCCGAATCTGAGTTTGGTTTAGGACATCTATTATCACCAAATATGGATTTCTAGTCCTCTATTATTAGTACTTGAATCTGGGTATTAGTCTTCTATTATTAATACCCGAATCTGGGTTTTGGGATTCCTATTATTGCCATAGGTGGATTTCTGGTCTTCTATTATGAATGCTCGAATATGGGTCTCGGAGCTTCTATTTATATTTCTAGAAGAGGATTTCTGGATTTCTATTCGCTCCAAGCCAAAGAAGGAGTTCAGGCATTTTCGTCGGATTAATACCCTAATCTGGGTCTTGAGAATATAATACCCATTTCCTGAGGAATGGGTGACTAGAATTCTATTACACAAACTCAAATCAGAGCTTTTAACCTTCTCCTCATATTTCCAGATAAATATTCTGTACTTATAATACTTTCAGAAATGAATCCTTATATTTGCATTATTCTAACACCTGAATCTAGGTTACGTATATTCTATTCTCATTTCCAAGAAAGAATTTCTGGACTTCTGTTACTGTGCCCAACTATGGAATTCAGGCCAACTCTACCTCAATTCCGGAAAGAGGACTTTTAAACTAATACTTGGGTTGGTACATCGGATCTTGTCATGGCCGAATTTCCGTACCCTTTGATTTGACTACTTACACCACATGTCCAACCTAAATTGCACAAAAGTACAAATCATTAATAGAAAGAAGTTAGAGGATGAGAAATGAAACAAGAAAAATTAGAATATAAGAAAACGAAGAACATAAATCTCACAGCGGAACAAATAAAATATATTATATAACACAACTTTTGAAATACAAAGTTGGTAATTGTATATACATACCATCATCAGAGCATAACAGCTATTTTCTGGAACAGTTATAACACCTTTTCCAGATACAACATAGTATACAACGGAAAATAGGATAGTCTATAGCAAACTGATGAACCCTCCGGCTTCAAGCTCCTCCACATGAACCTATAAAATCCTGACTACTTGACTGCCCGTACAAATTTAGGAACCCAAGAGTTTAGGGTAAAACAAAACAAAATAAATTCTGGGTCATTCATGGGACTAGTGTGAGTAAACTCCAACCATAGGCTTAACTTTAAAAAAATCCATTTGAAAGAAAAGATAATCATAAGACCGATCCACACATAAACACGGATGGTTTTTACCTTACGATAACCCAAAATATTTTGATATTAAATCCGGTGCTATTATAATAGTGTCTAAATCAAATAAATATCAATCTAGTGGAACGCTTGCATCTCACGCTCCATATATAATATAAAATCAAAAACCGCAGGGCACTTATTGGAGAATGGATTTCCAACTATGAAAAGGTATGGGACCACCTTCCGATAGTGTATCTCTAGAGAGGAATACACTGGGTTCAACAAGAACATCTTACAACCCGACCGTACATGACTGGCCACTCATTTAACTTGAGTGTACCGAGAATATTATCACCAGCAATTGTTGGTCAGCAACCGTGGTCCGAAAGCATATAGCAGCGAATAGAATAAGAAGCAAATGAAATTTCTCTAGATCAGGTGATAATACCCATACTGGGAATGACCCACTTGGTCATGCTGCGTGCCCAATTTCTGTCATTTCCGGGTTGATGAGGCTTAATGTCATGATTATTTTTTAGAACATCTTGCCACCATTCACTTTGAATGCCACATCATCAGATCCATCAAATCACTAATTGACGTCCACAAATATACTCTGGGTGTTAAGCTTAAGAAAATAAATTCCCCGCCACCATACTTGGTATATTTGCAAAAATCAATGTTCGCGACCATCTAGTAATACTCTGTCCGACATTCGTCAATTAATGTTGTACTGGGACTGAAAAAACCGAAGACACCATTCTATTAATCCATCTTGGGCAATTTCTACGTAGGATTAACAGAACAGCCTTGCATTTTACTCCGTCTTCAATTATCTTCAGCATAAGTTGATTCGTAATGCTCATGGCAATACGAAGTGGTTTTCAGATATTAAATCTGATCTCGGTCTCTCCGTATTTACAATGGAGTTATGAAATAAACCAAAACTTTGATAGTCGATGATTTAACTATCAAAGGAACATCCATACAATCAACGGTCCTATTTCTAATTGGAAATTCTACCGATCAAGCATCAAACGACACTGGGCCCCTTTTAATTAACATCTTATTAATTATTAATTTCCCAACTTCTCATATCTTTTCAGATACTTCTCAAAATTCGCTATCCTCTTCCGATTTTTGGAAAACATTACCAATATTATAAACTCTTTATTTTCTATATTCTAAAAACTATCTCTTATCACAGTTTTGAAAACATTTCCATATATTTATGAATCCTTATTTTCTATATTCAGAAAATATACATTATTAATATTAGAAATCCATATTGCATTTCTTAATTCCTTATTAACCAATTCATTTCATTTCTATGCATAGAAAATATCTTCGATTTAATTTGGAAATCATTTCCAAAATCTTTCTATTTGATTAAATCAATGTTGTATAAAACATCGTTATTATATCCTCTCTCATCAATAATTCAGTAATCGTATCACTAACGAATCTCACTACCGAACCTTAACCATTTCTCAGTCAATCAAGTTGGGGTATAATTTCCTCTCAGACCTTAACTAAACAACATTCTCAACTTCGAAATAGACAAGGTTCACCACTTCAAACGATTCAGTTTAAGAATCCACTTCCTTTACGGAAACAATTAATATAACGATAGCGTTATAATTCCTGTTCCCGAAATATTATATTTTGAAATATAACTTTTTTTCTTTAATTTTAAATAAATAAATAACTTAATTAAATCAACGAAATATATATAATATAAATATTATCATTTGTATATCGATGATGTGGAATATGCAATTTTGATTCGAAATTGAATATGAAGTTGAAATTGTTTCGAAAACGAATTTAAAACGATTTATAAAATACGTTTTGAATTGAAATCGACAAAATATATATAATATAAATATTATATATATTAAATGGCCTGAATAGAATGCGCCGCGCCGCGGCAGTTCGCGAATTTCGACCATTGACTTCGAATGGACATTACGGGAGATCCGACCGTCGGATTCTCCTAAAACCGGAACCATTGGGTTCGTATCGAAAAAGATCTTTCTAACGAATATTAGATATTTGAAATCTAATGGTTGGATTTGGAATTATGTCCAAATCAAATTTGGAAAAGGTCGCTGTAAGTGCAGTTCGATGGCCGTTGATGGAAATCGACTGTACGGGCCTTGATAAAATTATTAAAAATAGTAATATTTTGTGTATAATCATAAGAAATGATTTGTGAAGAATTAGGATGAAAAAATTCCATATTTGAAAAGATAAAAATAGTTTTTTATCGAAATGAACTAGTTTTGAACTAGAATTATAATTCTATTTATTTTTAAAATAAATAAAGTGGATTTGAAAGGGTTTTGAAAATAATCAGAATTTCCAATAATTGAAGTGGAAATGGATTTGAATCGAAATTATCTTTGGAATATTTCGATGTTGGATTTCGTGATTATGCAGATATTGTTATGGGAATTTGAAAGATATATTTATATCGTTATTTCCAATACGATATTTGTTGGTCGTAGAATTTGATATTGAATATAAGCTGATATATTTTCTATTCAGAGCCTTGTATTTAATATCAAATGGGATTTGGGTTTGCCATGAATGGTGTCTTCATTAACACTGTTCTTAAACCCAGTTGAGAAAAAGATTAAATCTTTTTATTTAGATTTAATGAAGTATACCAATCAAATGACATTTAATTGGAATTGAATTTGAATTGATTTTTGGGTTTATTGTGAATGGTGTTTTAAATAACACTTGTTCTTTAACCCGATAATTAATGGGATGTGATTTTGGGTTTATAGCGAACCGTGTTTTAAATGGCATTGTTTCTTTAACCCAGTTAAAGACATGATATTGGTTTTTGGGAAGATTGAAACTAAGTGGAGTTTTAATGAATCTTTAATTAGATTGAAGTAATCGAGAATGGGGTATTACCATTTTTGCTCCAGGCGATAGTTAAATCTTTAATTAGATTTGAGCATGAAATGGTAATTAAATTTACCAATAACACCGTGGTGTTAGATATAAAGTATGACCAGTTTTACTCCATGGGATGAATAGGTTGGGATTGGAAAATAAAATAAATGATTATTGCGGTGTGGTTCGCTAATCCCGACTAATTTGAATTGATATTCAAAGAAGGATTCAAGAATAAATTTAAGGAATTTATCTTTGATAAAATTAATGGGAATCATTCCCAAAGTATAAGAATATTTGAATAAAAGAATATTCTGAATTGGAATGAGGCGTATGTTGTGTTTGTGTAACAATTGTTTATTATATACGTGAGTTATTCAGAAAGACCGGGTTTATCCCATTCTGAATAACTGATTCGACGTGGTGTCGAGGATGAAGACGGTGGTTGAAGACTGGAGGTCTTCACGCCGTTTGGGTGATTACTGATGATCCTGATTGGGCTGTACATCCAAGAGGAGGGAATCAGTTGGTGATCGTCCAGATGTACTTGGAGATCGAAGGATATGCGAGGTACAAGGTGCCTCCGGTTTTGTTCAGACCCACAACGGACTTGTAAATGGACTGTGTGTCTGACACTGGATTTTATTCTGTGTGATTGATTTCTATTAAATATATATCTGTTTGGCGGCGGAGAATTTATTCTCTTGCTTAACGCCCTTCTCTGAGACGTACGAGCTCAGGGGTTATATATTGATGGATATCAAACGCATGGAGTGAATTGCCTGTGTGGCATGCCTAAGTGGCAATATGATCAAGGCTTCTATTGAAAAGCAGAGTCTTGTGGTTGATGATCAAAGCACGGCCTGTGTGGCATAGCTTTGTGTAGCGTTGATTCGCGAGCCTCACACTCCGGTTGTGAACCAGAAACGGGAGAAGGATCCAGGGAGGGCATGCGTTTCTTTCTAGCTAGGGTGGTGTCGGTGACCTACCAGCCCTGACATTTATATTATTTTCACCTGTGTGGTTGTTGCTGTTGCGAGGCGCCTCGGATATATCGGTGACTATGTGGAGCCGATGGAGTCATAAGACTCATTTACGCCCCAAAGGGCGGGGAAACGCAGTGTTCAGGCATTTTAATCCACATCGGTGGACCAACCCTGTGGCTCTTAAGGCTTGACAGAGTACTTGCCTGAGGCTCGGGCTAGAGAGTCTCGAATTCGGTAGAGGACTATCTTTTGTCTCGGTTCACAGATGGAAACCCAACTTCCAATATGTGACTTTGCTGTTTTGATTGTAAACCTATATATGGCGACATGATATATGGTACCCACGTTGTCTATGATTGATACTTATGATTGAAATTGTTTTGACACTATACACTTATAATAATAATAAAAGATGAAATTTAGCGTATCAAGCATTCTTTGGCTATTATAAGGTAAAACCCTATCCTCCGGCTTGTGTTGCATTGTGTGATGGGACCTGAGTCTTATAATAGCTTCATTTTTCTTTATTTAGCATTGCGTTGTTGTTTTATGCACTGGTATTCTTGGGAGGAAACCCGTTCCGTGTTATATGGCGTGGTCCCTTGATTTACCTAACTTTAAAATAAAGATTAATAACTGTTTTAGTTCTCACACCAGTCACATGACTGACCTGGAGTTTATTGTTTTAACCTAAACTCTGGGTGCCCCTATTTTCCACAAGGGCAGCTAGTAGTTTTGGTTTTGCAGATTTATATTCACAGGATCCTGATTTACAGCTGGAACGATACTCGGAAAGCTCTGTATCCGTGTATTACTTCTAGTTGTGTGTTGTAGTATTTTCCGCTGCTATGTAATGTATTGTAATCTCTGATATTTTATAATATACATTATTTGTTAATACTCGGTATATTCTTGTATTCTGATGAACTATTGTAATAAGCTATGAAATGTTCTTCTGTTTGCGTTCCGATGTGGCTTGTTCTCAACTCAATCCATGATTTCCCGTAAGGGGGATTTCAGGACGTTTCATCGTGGTATCAGAGCTCTGGTTTACAGAGCTCGAGAACAAGACATGTTAGAACCAAACGAAAGAATTCATCAGAGATTGGATTAGTAATATCCAATAAGAATGACTCGTTAGAGATGGGATCAGTAGTATCCTAGAATGAGTGTGAAGAGTTTATTTTTAAAATGAAAACGAGTTTTGTTTTGAAATTTAATTCAATTATTCGTATTTGAATATTTATTTTATATTGAATTTGGACAATGCAGTATATAAAGATTTTGCGTATACATCTGATCCGCGCGTATTCGAAGTTTTAATATACTGGATAGATATGGAGTCATACTCTAGTCGCCCGGACATGGTCCTGATGATGAAGTATACCATCACCAGTATTTATGTTCGAGTTTCGAAAGTGGGATTTCTATATATTTCCAATTGACTGGTGTGAAAACCAAAAACTAGATAGGGCTTATTGTTGTGATTTGGCATCAAAAACATGATTTTCTGTATACGTATCAAAGTTATGAATTTAAAAAGCTAATCAACTAATTGATTGTTGATTGTGTTGTTTGATTGTTGGTTGTTTAATTAAAATTTGGACCATTTAGCCAAATTGAACCAAATAGTGAATTGTATTGAAAATGGTTACAATTGCATGCATATACATGTATATCTATTGAACAAGTCATAGCAAGGAGGCTAGAGCAGAAGAATAAAATTGTTTGCCCGACAAATAGGTACATGTTTACAAATTTATCGGGTTTGGATGATTTTATGAACCGATTGGCTAGCCGTTTGGCTGTTTCTTTTTCTTTTTGGATTGATAAGGGCCATGGGAGGCTATTTGAAATATCCCGAAGTCCCCGGTGCAGGGGAGGTTATGGCGAAATTTTTCGAAAATTTAAGGTGTTAGCCAAATTTTTGAAAAATTTAAAAAGTTCTTAGAAACTGAAAAGTTGAAGAACTTAAGCCGTAAAGAAAACAATGGAAGTCGAGTTGATTAGTTAAACAACTTTCGGCTTCGTTCCTTTTCGGGGACGAAAAGTTTTAAGTGGGGGAGATTGTAATAACCCGGAAATTCTGAACCAATTTTTTTTTTTGGCAATTTTAGCGAATTTTGATTATTTAAAATGATTTATTTTAAATAATAACGACGAGAAATTTATTTTGAATAGAATTAGTCCGTATATATTTATTTTAATCATCGTTAGAATATAAATATTTTATTTTATTTATATAACGAGCCTGAAATGGCGTGGTAGTTTGAAAATTTGATTTCAAAGTTCAAATGAATGTGCAGGATTCAAAATAAACCGGATTTTAGAGAAACCAAAAATATTGGAATCTAATTGAGAATATCTTTCCAACGAATCCGAAATATCGAAATTTCGTAGCGGGGATAAAAAGTTATGCCCAGTTGAAAATTCAGAATAGTCGCTATGGAATTCTGGCCCTTAAAAATGGAAATTTTGCAAACGACCTCGGTTTTTTACGAAACCACTTTTGTTGGATCCGTGATGTCAAATTATTGCTAGGTTTTAAAATTCCTAATTTTTTGATTCGAAATGTGAGCGTGGCAAAGGAAAACGCGTTTGACCAGTTTCAGTTGATTTTAATCGATTGGAAAATGGCCATTTTTCAAACGGTCTCAGAATTTGACGAAATTAGTTTTGTTAGGACCGTATCGTCAATACGAAGTTAGAAAATATTTTTTGGGAATTTTAGAGTTAGTATGTGACCCCAGTAGATTGAAATGTGCGTTCAAATTCAATATATAGAGTTATATTCTGATTTTGACGAAAACCGATCGAAACGATCGAATCAGCTTACGATACATATCCCATTGTGTTCGGAATGGGGGTAATTAGCTATGAACGACAGGCGGTGGGTCTCGTTTCGAGGTCAAAATAAAAAGTACCTTTTTGAAATAAAATAAAATAAAATATAATAAATAAATAAAGAAGAAGAACCTCTCTCCTCCTTAACCCTTCAGCCCCCCCCCCCCCCCCGTTCATTTCGATTTCAGTTGATAAAAAAAAGGGGAAATCGCGTCGCCTCCCCCCCTCCCCACATCTGTCGCCGCCGCCGCTTCTTCTTCCTCCTCCTCCTCCCCTCCAGCCTCCTCCCCCTTCCGTCCCTCCCCCCCCCGATCTCTGATCGCGGCCCCCCTATTTTCCCCAAACCCCACGCACCCGAACCCCCCTCCGTCTGCACCGCAACCCACCGCCATCGCCACCACCTCCCAAGGCCGCCGACCGCCCTTCAGCCCCCCCTGCTCCACTTCGACGCCGAGCCTCCCCGTATACCTCCTGTAAGTTTTTCTATTTATTATTTTAATTTATATTGAATAATCAGTTTAAAAATGTAATCTTTTAGATAAGAAAGTTTATATTTTCATTCATAGAAAGTTTATATTTTTATTAACATAAAGTTAAGATTTTTAACACATTAAAGATTTGTTTTTTTACGGTTTAAAAATATGATCTTTATATTAGGAAAGCACGATTTTTATATAAAGAAAGATCGTATTTTTGTGTGAATGTAGAAAGAAGAAAGATTGCATTTTTATGTGAATGTAGAAAGAAGAAAGATTATATTTTTGTGTGAATGTAGAAAGAAGGAAGATCGCGTTTTCATGTGAATGTAGAAAGTATAAAAATCGAATTTTTATATTAGAAAAGTTTGAATCTTTATATAGTTGAAATGGTGAAGTAAAAATGAGATTTATATATATAAAGACATAGGGAATAAAAATATAATTTTTATATAATGTAAAGAATAAAAATATGATTTTTATATAAGTAGTGAACCAAAAATATAATTTTTATATAGTGATAAGGGTAAAAATAGAATTTTTACCTATATAGTAGCGGTATAAAAATGTGATTTTTATATACATAGCAACAATATAAAAATGTGATTTTTATATATGTAGTGGCTACGGACAATGAAATTGACAAAAGGCGAGCACGACGAAGATTTCTACATATGAAGAGTCGCGGGGAATTTGTTTAGCTAGTCGATGAGAACTTCTCACTTTAAATCTTGTTTTCTAGTTAGAATATATACTAGGATGCAGACAGTGTTTAGCAGCACCCGACACCCGTCGTCCACAGACCATGGACGACTTGTATGCTTGTTTGATGTGTTGTGAAGTTTGTTTGTGATGTTGATGTGAAATGAATAATAAAACATTCATGTGCTGAAATAAATTAATTATCATTAAAAATATAACTTTTAACGTGAAAGTGAATAAATAAATATTCATTTACAAACCGGACGGTTTGTTTATGTACACCTATTTGAAGGATATTGATTGGGACGATAAATTTTACACATCGCCCAACTGCACAAATAATATTCAGTGTTTGTGGATTGAAACCCCACACGGGTGTTGGGATGATATTTGGCATACACTAATCCCAATTATTTAGTTGTATGTCGATCGATTGGTCGACAGACTGTGTAAGCGTTAATTATTTATATTTAATGCTTATGCAGTTGTGTGGTGCACTTTGAATGATGGTTGATTATTTATCATTGTTATTATATACATGTGTTGTATGGAATCCATATAATTAACATTATATGGTAATTGATTGGGCCTCATTCCAATCGGGAAAATAAGGAATATTATAATATAAAGATTCATGTGTTGAATAGAATAAATAGTCATGTGTTGACGATGCTCATGTGTTGAGAATATTCATGTGTTAAGTAAAATATTTTGACAATAAAATTTACGTCTTTATCATATGTGAAATTAGAAACTAAGTGGAAAATAGATAAGATAAGTGGTCTCCTGGATATTGATCTGATGTTGGTTTCGGCCTTCGGGGTTAATATTTAGGGAATCGTTCTCTTACTAATTTACGGTTGGAGTCTGATTGAGAATTAAACGATAGAAATCATAATTTTATAAAATATATTAAATAACATAAATAGTCATGTGTTGACGATGCTCATGTGTTGAGAATATTCATGTGTTGAAAGAGAAATATAGATTCATGTGTTGAATAAAATAAATATTCATTTGTTGAATAGAATAACGAAGTTACCGAAATATAAAAACCGTGTTGATTAGAGATGCGTCATTTTGACGTGAACGATATTTATACCGATTATATTCGTTTTTATAATGAATATAGAAAAAGAAGAAATTTCAAAATATAACGTTTTGAAAATATTATCATTTGTATATCGATGATGTGGAATATTCAATTTTGATTCGAAATTGAATATGAAGTTGAAATCGTTTCGAAAACGAATTTAAAACGATTAATAAAATACGTTTTGAATTGAAATTGACGAAATATATATAATATAAATATTATATACATTAAATGGCCTGAATAGAACGCGCCGCGCCACGGCAGTTCACGAATTTCGACCATTGACTTCGAATGGACATTACGGGAGATCCGACCGTCGGATTCTCCTAAAACCGAACCGTTGGGTTCGTATCGAAAAGAGCTTTCTAACGAATATTAGATATTTAAAATCTAATGGTTGAATTTGGAATTATGTCCAAATCAAATTTGGAAAAGGTCGTTGTAAGTGCAGTTCGATGGCCGTTGATAGAAATCGACTGTACGGGCCTTGATAAAATTATTAAAAATAGTAATAATTTGTGTAAAATCATAAGAAATGATTTGTGAAGAATTGGGATGAAAAAAATTCCATATTTGAAAAGATAAAATTAGATTTTTATCGAAATGAACTAGTTTTGAACTAGAATTATAACTCTATTTATTTTTAAAGTAAATAAAGTGGATTTGAAAGGGTTTTCAAAATAACCAGAATTTCTAATAATTGAAGTGGAAATGGATTTGAATCGAAATTATCTTTGGAATATTTCGATGTTGGATTTCAAGATTATGCAGATATTGTTTTGGGAATTTAAAAGTTATATTTATATCGTTATTTCCAATACGATATTTGTTGGTCGTAGAATTTGATATTGAATATAAGCCGATATATTTTCTATTCAGAGCCTTGTATTTAATATCAAATGGGATTTGGGTTTGTCGTGAATGGTGTCTTCATTAACACTATTCTTAAACCCAGTTGAGAAAAAGATTAAATCTTTTTATTTAGATTTAATGAAGTGTACCAATTGAATGGCATTTAATTGGAATCGAATTTGAATTTGAATTAATTTTTGGGTTTATTGTGAACAGTGTTTTAAATAACACTTGTTTTTTAACCCGATAATTAGTGGGATGTGATTTTGGGTTTATAGCGAACCGTGTTTTAAATGACATTGGTTCTTTAACCCAGTTAAAGACAGGATATTGGTTTTTGGGAAGATTAAAACTAAGTGGAGTTTTAATGAATCTTTAATTAGATTGAAGTAATCGAGAATGGGGTATTACCAGTTTTGCTCCAGGCGATAGTTAAATCTTTAATTAGATTTGAACGTGAAATGGTAATTAAATTTACCGATAACACTATGGTGTTAGATATGAAGTATGACCAGTTTTACTTCATGGGATGAATAGGTTGGGATTGGGAAATAAAATAAATGATTATTGCGGTGTGGTTTGCTAATCCCGACTAATTTGAATTGATATTCAAAGGAAGATTAAAGAATAAATTTAAAGAATTTATCTTTGATAAAATTAATGGGAACCATTTCCAAAGTATAAGAATATTTGAATGAAAGAATATTCTGAATTGGAATGAGGCGTATGTTGTGTTTGTGAAACACTTGTTTATTATATACGTGAGTTATTCAGAAAGACCGGGTTTATCCCATTCTGAATAACTGATTCGACGTGGTGTCGAGGATGAAAACGGTGGTTGAAGACCGGAGGTCTTCACGTCGTTTGGGTGATTACTGATGACCTTGATTGGGCTGTACACCCAAGAGGAGGGAATCAGTTGGTGATCGTCCAGACGTACTTGGAGATCGATGGATATGCGAGGTACAATGTGCCTCCGGTTTCGTTCAGACCCAGAACGGACTTGTAAATGGATTGTGCGTCTGACATTGGATTTTATTCTGTGTGATTGATTTCTATTAAATATATATCTGTTTGGCGGCGGAGAATTTATTCTCTTACTTAACGCCCTTCTCTGAGACGTACGAGCTCAGGGGTTATATATTGATGGATATCAAACGCATGGAGTGAATTGCCTGTGCGGCATGCCTAAGTGGCAATATGATCAAGGCTTCTGTTGAAAAGCAGAGTCTTGTGGTTGATGATCAAAGCACGACCTGTGTGGCATAGCTTTGTGTTGCGTTGATTCGCGAGCCTCACACTCCGGTTGTGAACCAGAAACGGGAGAAGGGTCCAGGGAGGGCATGCGTTTCTTTCTAGCTAGGGTGGTGTCGGTGACCTACCAACCCTGACATTTATATTATTTTCACCTGTGTGGTTGTTGCTGTTGCGAGGCGCCTCGGATATATCGGTGACTATGTGGAGCCGATGGAATCATAGGACTCATTTATGCCCCAAAGGGCGGGGAAACACAGTGTTCAGGCATTTTAATCCACATCAGTGGACGGGCCCTGTGGCTCCTAAGGCTTGACAGAGTAATTGCCTAAGGATCGGGCTGGAGAGTCTCGAATTCGGTAGAGGACTATCTTTTTCCTCGGTTCACAGATGGAAACCCAACTTCCAATACGTGACTTTGCGATTTTGAATGTAAACCTATATATGGCGACATGATATATGGTAACCATGCCGTCTATGATTGATACTTATGATTAAAATTGTTTTGACACTATACACTTATAGTAATAATAAAAGATGAAATTTAGCGTATCAAATATTCTTTGG
This sequence comes from Allium sativum, assembly GCA_030737875.1. Lineage (NCBI taxonomy): Eukaryota > Viridiplantae > Streptophyta > Magnoliopsida > Asparagales > Amaryllidaceae > Allium > Allium sativum. The sequence continues at coordinate 928,891,793 of CM060926.1, read as the reverse complement.
CTATTATAAGGTAAAACCCTATCCTCCGGCTTGTGTTGCATTGTGTGATGGGACCTGGGTCTTATAATAGCTTCATTTTTTCTTTATTTAGCATTGCGTTGTTGTTTTATGCACTGGTATTCTTGGGAGGAAACCCGTTCCGTGTTATATGGCGTGGTCCCTTGATTTACCTAACTTTAAAAATAAAGATTAATAACTGTTTTTGTTCTCACACCAGTCATATGACTGACCTGAAGTTTATTGTTTTAACCTAAACTCTGCGTGCCCCAATTTTCCACACGGGCAGCTAGTAGTTTTGGTTTTGCAGATTTATATTCACAGGATCCTGATTTACAGCTGGAACGATACTCGGAAAGCTCTGTATCCGTGTATTACTTCTAGTTGTGTATTGTAGTATTTTCCGCTGCTATGTAATGTATTGTAATCTCTGATATTTTATGATGTACATTATTTGTTAATACTCTGTATATTCTTGTATTCTGATGAACTGTTGTAATAAGCAATGAAATGTTCTTCTGTTTGCATTTCGATGTGGCTTGTTCACAACTCAATCCGTGATTTCCCGTAAGGGGGATTTCGGGTCGTTTCAAGAAGGCTTAGAGAGGCGAGTTGGAGTTTGTGCTATTGACCACTACAAAGGAGGTGATGGCAAAAAAATTCGAAAAGTTAAGGTGTTAGAAAATTTTCAGAATTTTTGAAACTTTTCGTTAACAGAAATAAATTAATATTTTTATCAGAATTAATTGGTTCAGTTGGAACTGAAGTCAAGAGGTGAAGAAATAATTTTAACCCAGTTGGAGGAGTTAGTTTTCTACCTTTGCAATTTCGAGGACGAAATTATTTTAAGGGGGGAAGAATGTAACGACCCCTATTTTCAGAGATATATAATTAATTTATTTAATTATTTAAATAGTGAAAATGGTTGTTTAATTAAATAATTTTGAATATTTAATTTATATGATAATTAAATAATATATTTAATTTCTGAAATAATCAAAAATAGTGAATTGACAATATAATGTGAACTGGACAATTCAAAGAATTTAATTCAGCTTAGAATTGAATTAGAATGACGAATATATTATTTGAACGACAGTTTGAACGTATAATTATATTATAATCAAAATCGAGCTCGAAATGGCGCGGCAGTTCGCTATTTGGTGATTCGAACTTCAACTGAATATACAAGATCCGTTTAAAATCGGATTTCCGTGAAACAAGAAACGTTCGGAGCTGGTGAAGTATATTTTTCTAGTGGAAGAGAAAAATCGGGATTTCATTGTGTAGATTTTGATTTATGTCCAAATCAAATTTTAGAAAAGTCGCTATGGAATTCCTTTATAATTTATAATGATATATATATAAGGAATTTCAATATAAATTTGAATATCGACTCAACCGGGATTTGAATATCGAGTTGTAAATCCCAGTGGAGCTGTATGATATTCTATTGTGAATATATACGATAATATTTATTTTTAAATATTAAATTTAATTATTTTTAAATATATTTATATATTTAAATGGGTTATTTAGAGCTTTAAAAATAGCCAGTTTTGCAAACGACCTTTGTTTTCGACGAAACTAATTTTGTTGGATCTGCAATATTAAATTATTGTTATATTTCAATTTCCGTGATTTTTGAAGTCAGTATGTGGCCGTATGGATTTTTAATGTGAAAAACAGTCAGTGTTTTGACGGTTAAAAATACGCTGTATGAGCAAACGGAGTCAGAATTCGACGAAACCAGTTTCGTTGGGTCCGCAATGTCGAACTGAAGGTGTATGTCATTTTCGTGATTTTTGGTTATCATATGTGATTATAGGAATTTTTATTCAATAAATACACATAGCAATTGGTTAAAATAGAATATTATAATCGAATATAAAAATTTAAAACTTTTCTATAAATTTACCACAATTTTCCTTAAACCAAATTTCAATCTCTTCCTTTGGTCAAAAGCAAAACCCGCCGTCACATTTTCTATCAGTAAATATTTCGATCCTCAAATAAAATCACAAAAATCAAAATAAAATTTCTAAAATCGAAAGAGTGATGTATACGGATTCCTAGCAAGAAGAGCTTCAACCTCGTGTTCCTTTTGCTCAGTGCGATGCAGGTCCTTGAACATGCGAAGGCTAGCAATAAAATTATGGTTAGATTTTTTGTGAAATTTATAGTTCGATTCACGAAATCAAATCTATATTTGGATTTAGAAGCAGGATTGGAGCTCATATGGGATTTTTGGGGTGTTTCGAAGTCAAAAAGGGAAGTGCGATGTACTGTAGGGGCTCGGAACAACCGAAGTCGCAGTAGCGATGGGTGGTTCGAACTCGATAAAGAGGGGAGGGAAATAGCGAGCTGGAGGAGAGAGTCTCATCGGTGATGATGTCGTGTCGTGATGGAAGGGAGGTGGATAAGCGGTCGAAAGTTTTGTTGAAATGGAGGAGCAATCGAAGTTTGTACAGGAGGAAGAAGAGGTGGTTTAACGGGTCTGAAGTCTAATACATGGAAGATGGGCCGGAAAAAAGTCAAAGCCCAATTGATTGGAAAGGAAATTTAATTATTTCTAATTTAAATTTTGTACAAACTTATAAACTGTATAACTATCCCATACAATATCAGAATTTCGAACCGTCAGATCCGTTGGGATCGTATGGATGGACACTATATTAGTTATTCAAAGAGAGTTAATCGAATATAGTTTATTCGAAAGAGATATTATCGAATATTAGTTATTCGAAAGAGAGATTATCGAATATTAGTTATTCGAAAGGAGTTATCGAATATTTGTTATTCGAAAGGGTTATCGAATATTTGTTATTCGAAAGGGTTATCGAATATTAATTTATTCGAATAGAGTTAAAAGGAGATATCGAATATAGTTTATTCGAATAGAGTTAAAAGGGGTTATCGAATATAGTTTATTCGAATAGAGAAAGGGGTTAATCAAATATAGTTTATTCGAAAGGAGTAAATTGATAAGAGTTAATCGATTAGAGTTAATCAAAAAGAGTTAATCCAATAGAGTTAACCAAATAGAGTCAATAGAATAGAGTTAATCAAATAGAGCTAACTGATAAGAGTAAATCGATTAGAGTTAATCGAATAGTGTTAATTGAATAGAGTTAATCGAATATGGCTATTCGAAGAGTGATTATCGAATATAGTTTATTCGAAGGAAAGAGTTATCGAATAGAGTTTATTCGAGAGAGAGTTATACGTTGAAATTCGATTATATCGAATGTTGGAAAGTACTATTTACTTTCCGGTTTTTAAATCAAGATTTGTTTATTTAATAAATCGGTTATTTATTTATTTAAATTAAGGAATAAAAGTTATACTTAAGTTAATATAGTTTGGAAGCATGGGATTATAACACTAATGTTATTATCAAATGATTTCTGTAAAAGAAGTGGATTCGTAAAGAGAAATCTGAGAGTTACGTAAGGAAGTTTGTTAAAGATTTAAAAGATAAACTTTGACTATTTCGAAGTTAAAACGTTGTCCAGTTAAGGTCTAAGAGGTAATTATACCCTAACTTGATTGACTTCCTTCTTAACTAAGGAATGGTAAGGTTTGATAGTGAAGGTTGGTTAAGTGAATATGGTTAATGAAGGTAATGGTTTGAATTGGCATAGCGATGTTTTACTTAAACATCTGTTTAAATCCAAGGAATGAGTTTTGGAAACGTTTTTTCAAATATAATCAGAGATATTTTCTAATCATAGAAAATGAAATGTTGGATGCTAAAGAATATTGGAATGACAGTGATACATGGAAAGGAGATGGAAATGTTTTCCAATGAATAATAACATATATTTTCTAAATTTAGAAAATAAGAATTTCTGTATGTATACGGAAATAGGAAATGGAGAATGAATAAATTAATGATAAATTAATTTAAGAGATAAATGATGAATGATGATTGATCGATATAATTTCCATCCGGAAATAATATCGTTGTTTGCACACGTGATTTTCTTTGATTAACTCACCGACTATCGAAATTTTTGACCATTTTTCCGTCGTCAATACGGAGAGACCGGTTGGATTATTATCCGAGAACCACTTCGTATGGACGTTAGCGTTTCGAATCAAATAGATCAAGACAAATTAAAGACGGAGTTTATACAAGGGTTATTCTGGCGATCTTAGGTAGAAATTGCCTAAGATGGATTTACGAAACAGTGCCTTCGGTTTGTCCAGTCCAAGGACAAATTGAATGGACGAATGTTTGACAGAGTATATCTGGTAGATCACGTAAGTTGATCGTTTCAAACGTATTTAAATTGGTAGCGGAGGAATCCGTTTCTCTTAGCTTATACCCGTGGTATTTTTGGGGAAATCAATTTGTGATTTGATGGGTATGACGATGTGGCATTCAAAGTGAATGAGTAATATGTTGAAAGATACGTTATGACCTGCAGCCTCATCAACTGGGAAATGACAGAAATCGGGCAGACATCATGGTTAAGTGGGCCGCACCCAAGTAGGGTATATTGTCACTATCTAGAGAATATTCATATTTGTTACTTCTTTTAATTCTGTATCTCCCGGGAATGGTTACGTTGGTTTACCAACTGTAAGATGACAATATATTCGATACACTCAAGCGAAATGAGTGGTCGGTCATGTGTGGCTGAGTTACAAAATGTTCTTGTTGAACTCCACTGTATCGCTTCTAGAGTGCACTGATCGGAAAGTGGATCCATACTTTGTCATAATTGGAAATCCATTCCCCAAATAAGAGCCCACGGTTTTGATTGTATATTATATATGTAGAACGTTAGATGCAAGTGTTCCAACTAGACTGATATTACATGTGTTAGACATTATTATAATATCAGAATAATATTGTTTTACAAATGATTTGGGTTATCGTAAGGTAAAAACCATCCGTGTTTATGTGTGGATCGGTCTTACGATTATTCTTTCTTTTGAAAGGATTTTTAAAGTTAAACAAATGATTTGAGTTTACTCACACCAGTCACATGACTGACCCGGAGTTTATTTTCTCTAAACTCTTGGGTGCCCAATTTTGTACGGGCAGTCAAGTAGTCGAGATTTACAGATATATTTGGAGAGCTGGAGCAGGAGGCTTCAGAATTATATAGCTATGGTTATTTCCGCTGTGTTGTAAGTGCTGTACTTTGGAAATGATATGTATATTCAAGTACAGATTTATATTTCAAAGTTATGTTATATATTATATGTTATTCGTTCCGATGTGAGGTTCGTGTTACTCTGATGTTGTGTTCTTCTTCTTCTTCTATTCTAAGTTTCAATCTTATCTATTCTCACCCTCTAATTTCTTTCATGGACTATCCGGTATTTTCGATGCTTGAATAGTCGACATAGTGTTGTATGCCAATATGCAGGATCGCAATTTTCCCGGGTCGTTACAAATTCCTATTTGTTTTCTTAATCTCTTTTCGCTGCTGCAGCTTTCGGAAACAGTGGGTCGCTCCCAACCATGGGGGTGATAATATATTCGCTACACTCAAGCTAAATGAATGGGCGGTCATGTGTGGTCGGGTCGCAAGACGTTCTTGTTGAACCCCATTGTATCCCTCTCTAGAGTACACTGATCAGAATGTGGTCCCATACCTTGTCTGTTGGAATCCAATCCCCAATAAGTGCTCGTGGTTTTTGATTTTATACTATATATGTGGAGCGTGAGATGCAAGCATTCCGTCAGATGGTTATTTATTTGATAAAAACTATCATAATATCGGATGATTTTGATATCAAAAATGTTTTGGGTTATAGTAAGGTAAAAAACGTCCATGTCTATGTGTGGGCTGGTCTTACTATTATCCTTTCTTTCGAAAGGTTTTCTAAAGTTTAATCAATCTGTTCTCATAAGAGAAAAGTCATGTTCCATATTTGCAATCTGTTTAAAATTGTTTACTCGCACCAGTCCCGTGACTGACCCAGAGTTTATTTTTTGTGTTTTCCTAAACTCCTGGGTACTCATAACAATTGTTATGGGTAAGTGATCTAGGTAGTCAATGGAATCCTTTGGAGTATTTTTGATCTGGAAATTCTGAAGTCAGCTTAGTAGTTCTATCTATATCTAAGTATCAAGTTGTAAGTTGTATTGGGCCAGTAACGATGTATTCCACGATGTAACAGACTCTGATATGTAATATATTATGTGATATTATATTTGTTAAATTCCGCTGTGAGATTCTGATGTGATATTCTTCTTAATCTTCTATTCTATTGGTTCTATCTTTCTACTTCTCATCCTCTAATTTCCTTCTATTAAAATTCGTAATTTCGTGCAATTTAGGTTGGAATTAGTCGGCTCAAATTGGTACGGATTTACGGGCCTTTACATGTGTTTACAAAGCCCTTATTTATATACTTTGATCACCCGAGGGGACATTTTCATATGTCAATCTAGGTATTATTTTGTAATAATTTATATTTTCTCTGAATGGGTTATATGAAAGAATTATTTTTATATATTAATGAGTGTTTGTGAAAAAAATTGTACTTCTATATTATCCAATGTTAAGATTGAATAACCTTCGACTTTCTATCACAGAAAAATCCTTCTTACTTTCAAATCGTATTAAAGGATCAAACAAAATTATTCAAAAAGAAACGGATTTAAGAATAAACCCAAACACGATTCCTTTGGTGTTAAGTACGGAAAAAATGTCCATACCGCAATTTTTAAGATCTTATTTAAAAGAATCAAATATCAATTTCTTTTATAAATCTCTTGATAAATCCTTTCATAAATAATTTATTAAAACTCATTCATATTTTTTTAAACCCTTTTAAATTATATCATTTATAAACTTTATTTGTAAATATATCAAAAATCAATTATAAACTTCTTTTATAAATATCAGCATTTCAAACTACCATTACAAGTATCAAATTTTAAATCATCTATTCTAAGTGATCTACTCTCGATCATGAACCAGTATTATCTCTCGGATAACAATGAAGTAAATCAAGTTGGGGTATTTTATTCACCTCTCAGACCTTGATCGGACAACATGGTAATTAAGTACTAATTATCCTAAATAATCATTTAATAAATAATTATGTAATTAAATAATAATAATTACTTACTTACATTTCAAATTAGTTTTGAAAAGATTGTTCAAAACTTAGTTAAGTTGAAAACAAACTTGTTTTTAAAAATAGTTCAGTTTCACAAACTGCACTTACAGCGATTATCACTATAAAACTCATAATTTCAAAATCTTAGCTTTTAAATTTCTTTTGAAAACTTACTAATGAAAGTTTACTAACTTTTCTAAAATATAAAGAAAATATTTATAAAAATGAATACAAAGTTTGAGACAATAAAATGGTTTTGATTTAAAAATATAAACATGCTTTCAGCCAAGGATTCCAAGTCATAAACCACAAAAAGGTTCTAGTTTTTCAAAGCATGTTCCAAAAACATGATGTTCCCAAAATTCATAACCCAATCATAGACACATGCATAACCAAATTATAGCATATGACAATTAAACAACAAAATAAATACAATTATTTAAGATCAAAATTTTGATTTGAAGCTGTAACCTTTACTCACCTTAAGCATATCCTAACCAAATAGCTTCTCCATAACTTGAATCAAAACTAATATTTGAAATTTCATTAAGCAAGTTTGGATTATGAAGGCTTCATGGTCAGAAATGGCCAAGCCTAGTAAGTGATGTGATGAGGGTTGAGGATTTGAATTATCAACAAATCAATAAAAACAAAACCAGAAAATTACCATTTTTCAAACTGAATTTTACGTGTGTGTGTGTGTGTGTATATATATATATATATATGTGTGTGTGTGTGTGTGTGTGTGTGTGTCTCTCTCTCTGTGTGTGTGTGTGTGTGTTCCTAAAAAATAAAATCTAAGTTTTGTTTTGTTTTGAAAGAGATAAGGCCGAAACAGTAAGGTTCATTTTCGAACCTTAAAAACCAAGCTAGAAAATGGATCTTGAAGAACTGAAGTATGACAAAGTATAACTCAAAATTTAAAAATAGTGGTTAAAATTGAAATTATAACAACTCAATTGTACTGAATTTGAAAATTTAAAATTCACAATTTGAACCATTTAAGAGGGAGTTTGACCGAAAGGATTAGGGGACAAAACTGAGTAAAAATGAATATAAAAGCATAGGTTTTAGAGCTCTGAAAATGGAAGAATCAAATAATTTTGAATTTGAAAGCTACGGAAATCTGAATTTGTAAACCAAGAAGCTAGTAAAATATTTTTAAATCTTTGAAAAGAAGAAGGTTGAAATTGATAAAATAAAGAATTAAAATGAAAAGGAGAAAAGAAAAAAATCACTTTTACATAAAATGAAATGTGCAAAATTACCAAAATGCACTTGTACTTTACCCTCCTAAACTTCATGTCACCTTACCATCTTCCTTGCACGTTAATTTTGACCTAATGTACATATATCCAACATCATTATTATATCAAATACATATGTGTTTGTATTTCCTTAATTTAAGGGTATTTTGTACTTTTTCTTTTCTTTCTTTTCTTTAGTCTTACTTGATATTAAGTCATTACTTTATTAACTTAATTAACTAAATTAATCTTTATTAAAACTAATAAAATTTCATTTATTAATAAATGTACATGTTATATTTATTTAAGTAATTTAAACAATATTTTAAACTATGTGAAATGGAGTTTCATTCGTTTAAGTACGTGAGTGGATGTTTTAATTGGCTTTCAGGACAAAACGTTAACTTTAGTCTTACTAAACAACCCTTTATTCATTCTCGTTTCTAAGAGCATCTCAGATGTACTACATCTTGTTGGAGAATGGAATTGGTATCAAAGCATAGGTTTTCAAAAATTTATCATTTGAATTACGAAAATATTAAATGGCAATTTTTAAACACTATTTTTGTATGGATATATCACAAAATCATCATGATGTTATTGTTTAAAACTAAATTTAGTTATTTTTCAAAAGTCACTTGATTCTTTAAAAAGTTGTGTTGTTTTGCAGGGAAAAGTTATGCATGATGACGATTGGTCAAAAGACACCAAAATGATCAATCATCGATTAAGAAAACAAACGAAATTGGTAAAGAAATGGATACCAGATCGATATAAAAATGTCTATCCACATCTATAACTTGATTCAATATTGTACTTCTCTTCATTTGCTCCGCAAAGCCTCTGGTTTCGTGCATCATCAAGAAAAGACAAAGTTATGATCAAATAAAATTTTGGTGCACAAAGAGAAAGAGAAACTAAAACTGTCACTGGTATTTCTCATATTTGTTCTAGACATTTTAAGTATTTCTTTCCAACTCTCTTTATAGATTGCTTGTTCTCGCGGTCGTTTTAATGGGTAGATCATCAAATACCAATTAAAATTAAGTGAGATATGATAATTCGAAGTTGGTTATCCAAAACAGAAAAACACTTACGATATTTCTTGCATCTCTCTTACTATTCGGCCTACTGCATCCCAATTTCCTCACGAAATGAAGGAGATATGCCTCCTAAAAGATTGATTGTTTGTAGAAAAACGGCAAAGAAGAAGAAATAAAAAAAAATGTGAAGGGACATGACTTTTGGGCCTATTTATAATGGTTGAAGTGTCCATTCGTTTAAATTCAAATTTCAAAATTTCAGCGCCAAGATGGTTAAACTATGAATATGCTATGCTGATCACAAAACGTGTTCGTCGCAATAGAGCATATCTCATCATCACATTCTAGAAGATGTGAATGTGTCAATACACCATAGTATACATATTTTGGCTCATATGTCGACGATACACCATAGTATACATACCAATCTAATTAAAATCACTTCTTATTCTAAATTATATATTTCACTACTCTTTCAATTTGGTTTTGAAAAAAATGAAAGGACATCTTTTAAATGTGAAAATGTCGGTTCACTCTCTATCTAGTTATCAATTTTGTTCATTTACTTATGTTTCATGTATTTTGTTTCCAAATTATTTATTGAAAGTATATAAAATTTTCAAACATTTGATACTGTTATAGAACATAAATTTATATACCTTTTATATGTCGTTTAAATACACAGTTTAACTTATACAATTTTCACATATATTTTCATAACAATTTTAGGTAACATTATCACAAATACTATTTATAAATACTATTTATATGTCGTTTAAATACTATTTATAACTAAATACTAATTTTGATTTCTTATTGATTAACTCAACAAATTATGTTATTTCTCAGTAAATTCTTGACCTGAAAACTAATGTACCTCGACTATCTTTGAAGAGTTCCACAATGAAGTGTGCCACTTAAAAAAACTCATTGAGTAAACAAGCAAGTTTTAACTACAAATGGAAATGAAAATAATAAAAATATGTATTATATGACCTCCATATGACTTATTAATGGCATAAACAAAGTATTTCTACATACACCTCGTTTTATACAAACTTGTATCTAACTCTGAGTCGGAAAATCATAATGTATTTAATTTTCCCACTTCCACTTACCCAATGAAAGAAAGTTAAAATACCTAACATACACCTCAAATGATTGATTTTACCACCCTTTTCATTGAAAGAAAAATGTTTAATTTGACTGATGTTTGGAAGGGGAAACAACTAGTGTGAAAGAAAGAGATTGAATTGTTGGGGGTGTATGATGGTAAAATGAGAAACTTACATTGAATTATTGGGTAAAAAACGCAAACAGGATAAATTTTTTTTTTTTAATGTATAGAAATAGTCTTAACAAAAGTGTGAAGAGATCACTATTTTAATGCACAAACCAGAATATATGGACGTCCAAGCATTAAGAAGCCATAAGATTGCTTGGTGTGAAGCAAAATCCATAGGTGGTCGGGTAGAGTAACAGATAGAGAAGACCAGATCGTGTTGTATAAAATCAAACCTACTTAATAAGGCCTACAATTAAAAAAAAAAGGATTAACATGATATGAAGCCCTGATCATATATCATAAACAAATGTTAAACAATGCATTTGTTTCGTTTCTCTTTATATTTTTCAACCCATTAATGTTAAACAGTGTACTTGTTAAACAATGATCCTATTTGATATAATATATACATAAATATATATGTGTGTATGTGTGTGTGTGTGACTGATTCGAATCAATACATTGATAGTATATTCTTAGTTTCAAATTGGTTTACATGTAAAATCTGGTTTAATTGAATTTCTACTTTATTGGTTACTTTCATTTTCTCTGAAAGTACCCTATGATTTTTTAAATAAAATCTAATTTGAAATATGTTTTAACAAATAATTTTTATTTTATATTGAACATCAACGGTCAGTTTCCCACCGTTTTGCGGTAATACTAGTCGAAAACAAAATTAGAAGATACCATGCATCTTAAAATCGACTCACATGTATCTAATAGCACGTCATGTGCAAACTGATGTGTTTATTTAGCATGGGAACCATATTCTTGTAGCTGGTTTACATAAGTATTAATTAAAAAGCAATGAATACAATTATGGGTATACCCACATGTATTAAATATATAGACGTAATATTGCTAGGCTGCCGATAATTAAAATCGGGCTCACATGCATGCATAACTCGGCACAACTAGGGTTAGTTTCAGTATTACTACTGGGATATATATACATTTTTAATATATGTATCCTTTTCAGGCTTTCGTTATGCATTTCAGAACTCATGCTCAGCATTCACAAGACGTAATATTGTATACGTGGTATTTGAAATAAACTGAATAACGAACCGCACATTTACAATAAAAGGAATATTTGGAAGAAAAATCCAAAATAACTACCTAAGTAGGACATATGGGAATCAAGGACAAATGGGGCGTAGTATTTGTGAAACATCGAATATTTCTCAATTACAACTGGAGGAGGTTTCGACAACTAACCTGATGAATTTCTTTGGAATCAATTAGTATCCATCAAAAAACTTCGTTGGCCAAGTAGAGAGAGCAATTCCATCCAACTATCAAAACCAAATTTAAGACATAAGATATCAGAAGGAAAGGTGCAGCAACAATTATAATTTGAATATTCTCTAGAAATAGATATCATTTTGAGGTTCACTTATTCATGTTCAACCCTAAGGCGAAGACCCTGCCATAAGGTGAATAAGTTGGCATACACAGTGTTGAGTGCAAACCAATACAACATCGTGTCGTTGAAGTAATAAATACCTGATATATATGTTCCACCTGCAAACAAGAATTAGAAGTGTCTCGATCACAGCTCATCATAGTACACCAGAGCATGCAAACAGCTGGGCAAACAGAAATGAAATTAAGAAATAAAAGCAACAACCAAACAAGGATGTTATCAAAAAGAAAAATTGTAGTAACTATAAATTCACTGAAAATTATAAAACTGGGATTAAAAAACCATCCATGCTAACTGTCAGCAAAAGGAGTAGTTGTTTAAAAAAATACTAATTTGTATGTTCATATCAGCTAACTTTATGCAATTATGGATAAATAGGTTAATATACAATACTAGTGATTATGGTGAAAAAAAGGAGGAGGAGATAGAGTGAGGCCAATACCCTAAATATCAATTAAGTTATGGAAATGTATCAGGTTTGTTTGTATAAAAACCCTTAATTATCACATTAAGCTCTTATATATGGGTTAATGCCCAACGAAAAAAATTCTATTTGATGTCAAAAAGCACTTCGTTTTTTTTTTATATTATTATTGAGATGCCACAAATAGCGGTTGATTCTTTAGGATCTTACTTTTGATATATTAAAGTGTGGACGCCTAGGTACTCTATTATCCTAAAACAGCTAATTCTGTTTGTCGGTCCACTAGTTAAATATTAAGAATTTAATATCGTAAAGCAGTATGATCACCAAAACTACATTACCCATTACGTTTATCTTTTTGTTTACTGTCATTGAAATACAACTAAAACATATAATTTTTTTAATAAAATAAGTCAGTTTAAAAACTATGGTTAAAATCAGAACAGTGAAGTAAGAACAGTCATAGACTATTAGAACGTTGGAGTTGAAGCATGGTAGTAATATAAAATCACAAACAAAATCTAAAAGGGAAAGAAAAAAAATTTAGCACATAAATCCCCAGGCTAAGTATGGCTCTAATTCTGCTCTGAAACCCAAAAAAATAGCTTACCTAACCGACATCTTTCTCTCGTCAGTATATCTCTAATTCTGCTCTGAAACATCATCAGCATGGAAGAAGAGAGCGCATTCCGGTTGTCAAGATTTCTCGACCTTGTTCTACATGTTTGATTTTATGGTTCATATTGTAAAAACATATCTTTGTGAAAGCAGATGGTAACTTAAAACATCATTGATGTGTATAAGATAAAATGTACTTTCCACTCACTAATTAGATGCATGTAAGATAAATTGTATTTTCGACTTAATAATTTAACATCAAACCAACTTTAATGTCTTTGAATACACTAACAACTGCTAGCAAGGTAATGTCCGTTACCTACCTAAACTTAAGTTACCATTAATACATATTATTATAAGGCATCTAACATAGTAATTGCACCATTTATCATGCTTTTTGTCACTAATATGAATCAAATTTTCGGAAATTGTTTCCACTTGTAGGTTGTCATGTCAATATCTAAAATCAAACCGTGACTGGTAGACTCAAAATATTCATATTTAATGGTATATTTACTTGTACGTAATTTTTTGTTATTTAGGTTATCAGCTGACATTTCAAAACATGAAAGTATCGATTCTTCTTAACATAATGACAATATTCTTGAAACTGATTTTGATCCTTGCATTTAAGTAGTACAAACCTAAAGCTCAAAATTTTTATCTTATTCCAATTTTATTTTGATAATAAAGAAATACGAATTAACTTACACGAAACCAATAATTTTATTTTTAAATTGGCATGGATGATTTTTCTCTAAAGTGCGATTTAAATTGACTTTGAGTCAAAATTTGAAAATCTGAGTTGTAATTGAAGAGATTTCATTCGTAAAGGGATCAACTCATATGACTATTAAATTTTCGGAATTAAGTACAAATAATCAAAAAAAGAATACCAATAATCAAAGAAATACCCTCTGCCAATCATGGAAAAGTAGAGCAATTTTCTTTTTAGGTAGAACAAAAGCATCGGTGTCATGTTTGTTAAGACAAGGATTTGAGACGGCATTTTTTTTCAAATTCATTAAGTTGATTTATGGTTGATGAAGCTTCAGCAATATCTACTGATAGCACATGCGTATAAACAAGCTAAGATAAGATAGGAAATATTGATAACTGGTACATCATTAAAGAGAAACTGAAAACACATACATAATCTTGTGAGACACAAAGAAAAACTTTCGACCGCTTCAATTCTTCGATATGAGACTTGAATTCTAAAAACAGCCTCGATCTATCTCTCATAGGATGAAACCCCTGAAAATTGTTGTAGACGTAATGTACTAAATAGTGTATGCAGAAAAAGGTTCAAAATTCTAATTTGAATATCTTTAAATTCCGGTCAATTCCAGATATTCTGGTTTTGATTTTAGCACTTTTTAATATAGACATACATACATCAATAAATATTGTACATTTGTACTTAGGATAACAAAACGAGCATTTGCATTTTAAAAGGTGTATTTACTTCAAAAATATTTCATTGTTGATTCTTCTTCTAGTCTCATGTCCTGCCAAGCTGGAATACATATGTACTGGGCAAACAAGTTGCATTCTCCTTTACTTTGTGGCTTTTTCGTTTTCCTGAAGATAAAAGAAACATTTTTGGTTAGTACAATGTTTCTACTGACGTAGGACCGACGTGGAATGTTGACAAAATTCGACTTTTTCCATGTAAAGCATATGCTTGTAACATGTAGAGTTTGTTGTTTTCACTAACTAAAAATGAACAAAAATTAATATCATAGCAACATCCAACAGTTACAAAATAAGTATTAACTCTATTTTTCTGTTTTGAGTAATATATATTACATCAATTAATCGGACGGATATTTTTCGGATACGGATACCACTATAACCATATCCATATCCGAAAAGCATTTCGGATATCGGATATCCGTTTTTCGGATAATGCCTGATAAAGGATATTTCGGGTACGGATTCGGATGGATATTGAATTTTTTGAGTATTCATTGACAGCCCTACTTAAAATCCATGGCATCTTTCATGATAACTAGGGGGTCCTCCTTGGAGAAGTGGGAAGAAGACAAGCCTCAAATACATGAAAACAAAACGGCAATTGTCAGCTGAACATGTAAAGCTGTAAAATTCATATGTTAGTTTATTTTTCATGAATTGATATATTATTGTTCAGAAATGTATCGCTTTTCAACATTTTAATTAATGGATCAATATGATACACGCAGAATTGGATCATTATCACCACGTGCTTTTTTCAACTATTCATGTATAAATCATCCAGCAATAATGTAAAAATGATAGTGATTTATGACATTGCCTTTTCTGTCCATCTCTTACCCATCACTAACATTTGCTGGTTACAGCATAAGTCAAGTTCAACTGCAATCTCAAATAATAGTACTCAAGAAGCTCCCAAATGTCTAATTCAAATATATGCTGATAGTGCTTTGCCTGACTACATATCTGATATCTGCGCGGGTAAAGGCAACTGTCAAAGAAAGCTATTAACATGCACCATCCGTACAAAGTTTGGTCATAATGTATCAAAATACACTTCTATAAATGCACTGCACCTATGTTTTTGTTTAGGGACCAACAGAATATACTCAGCAAAAGGGCAAAAGGAAACGTATCAAAAAGCCCTACGATACAGAACAACCATATAGTCCCATGAAATTTTGCCAAAATAAGAGCCATCAGCTTGTGCAACACAGTTCAAATGAGAAGATCAAGCAATATCATAACCATTTTAATAATGCTTCCTCAACTAAAGTGCATGGAAATATTCCAAGTCATGCACTAAAGTTTCCAGAATACAAGCTATCCGAAAGCAAACTGGCCAGTCCCCTTTTTGGATGAGTTGGAATTGGAAGAACACAAGCCAAAAAAATGCACGAAGCAAAAACTGCAATTATCAGCTGAATATGCAAAAGCAGTAATCAGAAAGAGGAAAGGATGAAGCAATATGCTGTGACATGAACAGTAAAGTTCATTCATTTGTTAGATATCTCATCAACAAACGCTTTTAGATTCCGATCAGACGATCCTCCTTCTTTAACAGCATCCATGGCACTTTTCTTCAATACCTACGCATTCTTCAACAAGGGAAAGATAAGGATGAATTTTACATATTACATAGTTCACAAAAAGCATCATATTACTTTTAAATGATCCAGTCCTCCGTTCACTTGTTAACATGTATATTGCAATATTGCATTGACTAGCTTACTTTTTAACACTTGCAAAACGGAAAGGAACTGAACTGAATCAGAATTTAGGCTGTTCCAGCTGGAATCCTTAACTCTAATGTACATAAAAGATAATCATAATAACAAAAGCAAACCAAAAAATTATAGCTACCCCGATAAAATCTGAAGTTTCTGTGTACTGGTGGCAATTCAATATGTGCAATTTTCTACCAATAGCTTCACTTAGTAACTGGCAGACAGTTGTTTTCCTGCCTCCAGTTTCACCGATAAGAAGAACAGGTTCTTTCACTTCATAGCATCGCTTTACAAGATACAGCCTCTTCATACTTTTAGTCCATACAATTACTGCAAAAGAAATAACACTTGTGAGAACAAAAGCTCTGATGAGAGTTTGGGTGAAATAAAAACTATTAAAAAGATGCGGTTGTTCTCACTTTTGGATGCCCGCTGGATCAGTTTGGCTGTTCCCCTGGAATTGTACATGAGATATTATGTTATTCAGCATATGATATCTAAAAAACAAGGAACCTTAAAGTAGAAGATATGACAATATACTGCATTTCAGACTTCAACTTAACTTTTTCCAAAAAGCGTTCATTTTAACGATATTTTCTTAATATATTGGCTATTGCTGATACTTGTTGATATACCACCGATATAAGACTGATTTATTATGCAAATATTGATGAATTGTGTCTTTCGTCAATAACATAATTGTTTTTAATTTCCTAACAAACCCAACAATCACTCAGATGCTATCAATTATTTCCTAAATATCGCATATCGTTCATTAACAGATAACTTGTTGATACTGAATAAATACCTAGGACACAGTATACGATTAAGTCATCAACAATCGAAGGACTGAAATGTTTATTTCAAAAATTAAATGCATTTTCATTTTGCTGTGTCTGTTATTACAGGCATAAAACTACAAAGTAAACTTAAAATGAAACTCCGTGTAAAATATGCATGCAAAAAAAGTAAAAACTCACATCATTGTACAATTCATTGATTGCTAAGTTCACACGAAGTCTACGCTCCAAAGTTTTCTGAGCTACACTCTTCTCATACTCATCTCATAACCTTTCAGCAAGAAGAAGATATCCCTCCTAAGCCAAATCTTCAAACTTTTTATATCGCAATGCCCATCTAAACAAAACTCTCGAGGGGTAATAAATCCACGTTTTCCTGCAAATGCCTTACCGTTCTGCCAATGCAACTGCAAATCCTTCATAACTTTGACCATGTTACCAGCACGACTTTCAGGAGTAACACATCTCTTTACCAGAATTTCAGATAACTAATTATCGGGAATTTCATCAACGTGAATTTCCAAAAAACGATTCCTAAAAGCTCGAGAAAGAACTTTACGACCACCATATAACTTTCTACCACTCTTAAATACCTGTATAAGGTGTTATGTTTCCACGGAAATATCGTGACCCTGATACCAACATATTTACCTTTAACAAGTACAAAAAAAACTACAAATTGAATAGCTGACAGAAAAAGGATACCTCTCCATGGCCAGTTTTAAATGAGCTTGAACCTTCTAACAAAGGAAACAACAGAGACTGCACTTCATTTTGTGCTTTGTCGATATCCTCAAACGCAAGCCATTATCCGTTTAAAATAGCCTATAGAATAGTTTTTTTATTGTTTCATAAGTACATCGATGGAATTTTACCACACGTGCGGACGAGGTGGGTGTTAAACTAAAAAGTTCAGTGAATCCCAACTCTTAGAGAACAATCCTTATCTTTATATAATTAAGCATTATGGTTTAGCACTGGATTCACTTTAGGATGTTGCTTTGTGACAAAAGATTGTGGACTTCCATTTGTATTCTCCGTAAATCGATTGTACAGAACTTAATTGTGGTTATTGTACACTATTACAAGGAAATATAATATACCTGTGTTAAAGAACCATGCTGCCATTTGATTTCCCCAGGTCTCTCTGTGCTGACATAACTCCCGATAAGTGTTTTATTATCCATTTGGTCATCCATGTGAATGAAGAGAACTGAACAGAAAAGGATGAACAAAACTGTATTTATCCAATGATGTGATTACGTAGTCATGGCATGCAGAAACACAAGGCACCAAATACGGTTCTAAAGAAGATGATACAATAGGATGTTTATATAGAACTAACTGCATAGAAATTTCAGAGCATCTCTAATTCATAATAATTTCTAACAGCAAAATTAAAATGTCCAAAAACAGGTCTCCTACCAGGGTAAAATATCTCCTATCACCCATTATTGAATAAATTAATGATGCCTAAATTTGAAATTTGCTACAAACCAGTTTTAATTAGCTATTTAGATGTTAAAGATTATATACCATAAATGCACACCTTTTATTTACAATCAGGTGACAAAGACTCTACAATATTATGTTCAATTTTGGTGGAAAAGCCTTACAACACTATTAGCATATTATATATGAAACAAGACAGGTTTAAATCACAAATAATCAGAATAGACTTCAGACATTCACACATTAGAAATAGTCCAAAGAGAAGTATACACCGATTTTATTTTACTTGCAACTTTAGGCAAAGGTAATGATTTTATTTTTATTTTTTTGCAGGTGTAATAACGCTAAAAAGGAATAAAGCTGACTAGAAGTATCGAAAAAGAATGTACTTATTATATTTATTATCAGTCAAATGATAACAGGTTGTAATATGTACGTAGGTCCTTATAACAGAACTGTTCGGTTAATGGGTTTGATTTATTTATAAATAATAAATTATGCCACTTACTTTGATTTTTAGTAATTTCTGCTAAATGCTGGACCAATGCAGTCTTCCCAGATCCTGTAGGCCCATGAAGAAGTACAGGCCACTTCTGGCTGACTAACATTTGAGTTTCAAAGCTCTTCCCTCAGTGTCGTGGTCAAAACAAACGGGTACCTAGAAAGTTCCATATAGCTGCAAGCATACAATCATAATATATGTCACTTGGACCATGATCAAAAATACTGCTTGTATGTGTGCACGTGCATGCATTATCTTGGTAAAGGACTAATGTAAGCAAAGTCATATGCAATAACATATGTGACACTATGCATTTTACTGTGACAAACAGATAAAAAATGTCATATTAGGTTAACTAGGTTGCGTACCTTGACATGTCATTCCTATTTTTCTTTCTATTTGGCTCAAGCTCATCATAACTTGTATAATCATTTTCACATGACTCTATACACTGGCTAAAATCCACATCTTCGCTGGCACATGATTTAGCCTCAAACTCTGAATGCTGGTAATAATAGCTAAAATATTCTGGTGATGTGCCCTGGAAAATGACTATGGAAATTTACGGTAATAATGGAAACACAAAATAACAGTAAATTTTGGAAAGTCCCCAAAATGGAAAAAACACAAAATAACCTGTGAATGAATTCATAAGAAGTGCGTAAACATTCAAAAGGAAAGCCCCAAAAATGGAACTCAAATCAGAAAATTAAGAAAGTTCAAAATTTCGATCACAACTGTAACTAAATCATAGATCATAACTTCGAATGATTCATACTGTAATGCGTACATACAGTTATATGTTCACAAAGTTGCCGCCTCGGTTGTCAAATGGAGTTTAATAATCATGTTAAAACATCGATTCTTCTTTCCAATTTCCATAGTACCAAGTTTAAACATACATATATATATATATATATATATATGTATATATATATATATATATATGTATATATATGTATATGTGTGTGTGTATAGCTCATTTGATGCTTAGGTTTCTACATTGTCAGTCCTGGAACTTTATTTTCTCTTTTTACAATTTGAATTGACTTTTTATTTGTATTTTATTTATTTATTTGAAGAGAGGAAGAGGGGGAGGGGGGAGAGAGGGGGTTGCTATGGTTGTTTTTGAATGGGGTTATCTTGGTGTTATGTTTATCGTTTATTTTCTCTCAGCGATGATGAAACAAAGATGACGAGTCTGATGGAAAAAAAATTGTTTAGTTTATCTTTGTATGTAATGCCTATAACTCAATTTGTGATGCAATGCATTTACATAGGTTGTGAATGTATCCCATCATTTTTCTTAGGAAAATTTAAGTCCAAAGGACCAAAGCAACACGGTTTTCCTGTGTAAACAAAAACAAGTTTTTCACCATACTACCTAGAACTCTGCTGCAAAAGTAAGGTTTCAGCTATTTTGTGAAATTTCTTGAAGTCTTTAAAAAAAAATACAGACAACATGAAGATCGATAAAAATGAATAAATGTATTAAAAAAAAAAACCTATGGAAAAACATACCATTTTCATGTTTATTCGCTTTCCAGTTCTATAATCACCTTGAAGCTTACTGCCTAACGTAGGCTCCATAACCAAACGCAAATGCTGAGAAAATTCTTGTGATATATTTGCAGTGGAAAGTTCAAACCTTCTCCAATCAGTCATGGCCTTCTACCTCATCAGAAAGCTCTTCTACCTCCACTCTTTTTAGAAAGATTGAATCATCATCCAAAATATTGTCATCCATAGTCATTCATGTACGAATTCTTATATGTAACTGCATCACCAAAGCCATTTTTAAACCTATCAAGTTCCCTCTCTTCCATTATTTCTATTTTTGTTTTTGGTAACAAAAGGAACAGTAACGTTTGTATGTACTAATAATGCAATGGTAACTATTTCGTTTATAGCCAGTTAGCGCCTGTTAATTTGAGTAAAATAAAAACAACGGAAATTGGAGAAATAGTATCGGATGAAATTTTGTGCCTACTCATCTTTAGAGAGAAGTGAATGGTGTGAAATGAAATATATAACTAGCCATAACATACCGTAATTCTATCACAATTTTCTTCATCAAACTTCTTCAAATATATTTTTCTTTTAGCACCAGATACTGCTAATGATAGACCCAATTTCATTTCATAAATTGCAAAATGAAGTGGCTGAATTAAATCTTTATATTCAGCATAATCCTTTGACAGCTTATCAACAAATGAGGATGATGTGATCTGAATTATTATACATCAAAGATATCATGAAAAAAGAACGGGTTGACTATAAAATTAATAACTAATGAAATTTGTAATGCTATTATCATACCTGCCAATTTTTAGCTTTATCAATTAATGATTGAGTAGAAGCACTAGACTTCAACTCTTTCACAAATTTCATGCAGTTAGATACAAGATGGTCCAATTCAGAGCATTCTTTACGCAGGGTTTTGTACTTTGAAGAATGAGGTCGAAAAACAATCTGTGAGCAAAATTTGTGTCGGTATTATCTTACAGAATAGAAAATAAAAATGACCCCCCCCCCCCCCCCCCTCCGGGATGTTAAAATAAGCACACCTTAGACTGAACACATCGTTGCTCCTTCTTCAGATTCTGTAACAAATAAACTCTTTCCTGGGAATTGTCTTTGTAGAGTTCCTTCCAACCAATTGTGCACATTCTTTTCGCACCTACATAAAATTGTAAAGACAAATAATAAGTTGAAAGAAGCTGATGTTGCCATACAAGATTTCCCATATGAAATCCACGATGTAAATCATGAAGTTCGAAATTAAAATTAAAATTAAACTGTGGATTGCAGATTTTAAATATCCATATTTTAGTGTGCGCGTACTGTAAGTAATTTACGACCTAATCGTTGGCATATTCTAGGATCTTAAACAGTTTAAAATTAAAGGATCTATGTAAAAATTGATAAATCGACGATCACACCATAAATAGGGTTTCGAAAATTCACCAAATCGAATCGGTTCAGGAGTCGAATCAAACCTTAGCGTAGCAAAGCGCGCCGCCTCTACAAGTATCCATTATAGATTTTAAATATCCATATTTTAGTGTGCGCGTGCAGACACAAGTACACACATGTACGCATAAACTGTTGTATGTGGGTTGTCAAATAACATTTAAGTACGCAAAGGCATCAATTCATCATTCCTTGTAATGTATATTTGTGAATTGTTATTGATGCCTAAACTTTAAACTTCTAAATTTAAAGATCAATTCTATTCGGTTCTATCTTTTACATTTTTCTAAACAACAAAATTCTAAGCTGTTTACTCAAATAAGTACCTTGATATTTTTATTTCAACGTGAAATGAATGATATTTTATTTTCCAATTATACTATGAATCAAGTTATCAATCGGATTTCTAGAATCGACCTGATATGGTATAGATTCGATTCGAAATGGGATCCAAGTTGCATGACTTTTTTTGCAATCATTGCTTGCAATATGTTTGAAATCAAAGTAGTGAGTTGGTGAAAGCACACAGCATGCGCCTTGGGCTTTTGTGCACAAGGCATGCACCTCGTATTTTTTCTAGTGCTGGGCTTGCGCTTTGAGCTATTTTTCCACTATGCACTTTGACGCTCACTATTTTGCATGAGACTATAAACTTTGACCTTTTTTTCAACTATCTATCATGCTAATCAAAGTTGATGCAACCTTTTGCTGATTGCGTGGCATCCAAGAAATTATAGACTAAACGTATTTATGTAAATTGCAATTATTATAATTAGAAAGAAAAAGGTAATGATTCCATGATACATTTGAAATGGATGATAGGCACCATAGAGTTGTGTCATAATTTTTTTTTTTATTTTTTTTTTTTTGAAATTTATGCTAACATCAAACTATACATATGACCGTGCTGTAAGCTTACAACTGCAAGATTTTGCACAAATGATAAAATTCTTCCATGCACCGGTGACAAGAACCAAACAACATATACAAAAAGGCAAAACAACACATATGAAAATATGACTTTTAATGAAAATAACACACCACAAACTACTCTTCAACGACAGGTTACACATAACGTAAACGCATATAATTCAAGTATTACTATAATAAAACTAAGAAATCACAATATTTCAAGTCTACTACACAAGCTGAAAAGAAACTCAAAAAATGATATTTACAGAGAATAGAACGTGAGAGATGAATTATTTTAACCAACTGAGTTGGGTTTTGGCCTATTTTTATTTCAGAGGCAGAAAACAGGGGGAAAGCAAAAGCATTTCATGCAATCGCCTTATTTATGCCTCAGCAATACAATGCATGCTTTCAGTGACATGTGTGTTCTTTGTAGATTAAAAAGTGCACAAGCTGGGCTTTGGCTTTTTTGCGATTTAGCGCACAATAACGCAGACTTTGACAACTATGTTTGAAATTGAATTATAAATTCAAACAGAGATTCTACTCTCTTTTTTATCAAAATACTGTATTCATTATAAAATCAGACAGATATCTACTCTCTTTTTTTAATCGAAGTTAAGGGACGAGACGTTTATAGTCAACACCAGTAGACATTTTTATATTCTATCATCTTCCTTACTATGGTTTACTATTAAATTAATACTCATAATTGTACATTCCAATGATTGAAGCGGACGTGTATTAAGGAATGAAAACACGTTGCACTGTTAATAGTATATACAACTATAGAAGAATGCTGAGTTCTAAAATAATCTACAGTTACAGGCCAACAGCACCGAATATTTGTAGATAATCAATGCTGCATTAGCTTTGCACCGAATGCAGCTCTAACTGGGCAATCTTAAAATAATCCAAATTATAAACCACAGGTATCGCCAAATAATAGTAATAATTACAGATCTTTCAATTCCTTTAACTGTCCGAGGCTTTCAATATTGTTTGTCACCGATATATTAGAATATACCGAAGCATAAATGTACAAAATAGTATTTTACCTTAGTCTCAAGCTCAAGTGAAGATATTTTTTCTGATACAACGAAATGCTTGAATAAATATTTCATTGTTGGATCAGGACCCTTTGGTTTTAGCAACAAATTGAAGCGTAGTGCACCAATATGTACCTATGCAGACGCAAGATTAAAGGCGTCTGGATAAATAAAAAAATCACCAACAAGCAAATTATAACTGTCGCAAAGTAAAATGCGATGACAAAAGAATACTCTTTGATTGCAACTAAGTAACATACACATACCAGACGGACGGTTTTTATTGTATAGTTCTTCAAATAAAGCATCTACGACTGGCACCAGAACCGATCCCAAAATTCTGTGTCTTGACATCAATAAAAGGGATTTAATATTTAGTACCACCTCTGCCTGAAACGAACAGAAATAGGAACTCAAATATTGTATGCTAAAACGAAGGGCAAATTTTATGACTAGGCATTTAGGCTTAAATGAAAAGGAAAAAAAACTTTCATTTAAAAATAAACCTTGAAACTTACTACAAAAATAGACACGGTATTCACCAAGTCAAGTTTTGTGCTTGCAAATTTTTAAAGTGCACAAGCGCAAATTTGAGCTTGCACACTTCTAAAGTGTAAAAAATCATGTCTATTTATTGCAATAAGTATCTAAAGGGGCTTATAGTTGAAATAAGTTTTTTTCTGCTAAAAATAAAAGAACTGAATGCATCAAAATGTATATCAAATATTGCAATGAATGTACCAAATGGCACGTTGATGCATCATTTTCTGCAAGTTGAGAAAGCACATCTTCACTGAAATACTTCCTATGAACTAATATACTCTGTTCCGAAGAAAGAAGTAAAGCCGCGTTATAATTTATAAGTATTAATAATAACAAAAGATTTCTGTCACCAAATATATCACCTGCTTAAGGAGGTTGCTTACAGCAGAGTGTCAGCTAGATTTTCCCTTAAGGGAATGTCATTCCAAAGAATTCTAGACACGGTTCTAAGCTTAACCGACTGCACTTCATAGTCCTTAACTAGAACAGTGCCTTCACTGAAGAGATACACCATATTTATACATAAAGAAAGATAACAAAATATTAAGAAAAGACAATGTCATTGTATGCCAGCAATGTGGCTGTCAACTATAAAGTCGGAACTTAAGGGAATGTCTTTCCAAAGAATTCTAGACACGGTTCTA
This sequence comes from Allium sativum, assembly GCA_030737875.1. Taxonomy (NCBI): domain Eukaryota; kingdom Viridiplantae; phylum Streptophyta; class Magnoliopsida; order Asparagales; family Amaryllidaceae; genus Allium; species Allium sativum. The sequence goes on along the minus strand of CM060926.1, from coordinate 928,866,580 downwards.
AGCTTAACCGACTGCACTTCATAGTCCTTAACTAGAACGGTGCCTTCACTGAAGAGATACACCATATTTATACATAAAGAAAGATAACAAAATATTAAGAGCAGACAATGTCACTGTATGCCAGCAATGTGGGCTGTCAACTATAAAGTCGGAACTTCATGATTCGTCGTAACCCACGACCTCCCCCCTCCCCACCCACCGCAAAACCAAAACCAAAAAAAAAAAAAAAAAACCCCCCCCCCCCCCCCCAACACACAAAAAAAAACGTCTTTTGCAATACAGAAGCGTGTGTATATGCATGCATTAGCATGAAACGATAATCCTCTACTTTTCTTTAATTCAAAGACTAGGCAAAATTAAGCTGCAAACAAATTTATGAACCAAAGGGGAAAATTTTGATAATTTAATTCAAAGACTAGGCAAAATTAAGCTGCAAACAAATTTATGAACCAAAGGGGAAAATTTTGATAATCTAATCGTTAGTTAAGCCTGATCAGCAATATTGACTGGTATTCTTACAGAATCTTATTGAGAATTCCTAGCCTATTTGTCTTAACCCTACGCTCAAACCTTATCCCTAGTTTCTACTAGGAGCTACACAAAAGGCCTCACAATCTCGCTTTAGTTGCACTAATCCTACGCTCAAAACCTTGCACTGATTTCTATCCCCGAAACCATATTTCACCGAATTACAAACCCATAATTCGTCTCCCTAGTTTTAGAGACAAACTCGAAAACTCTAAATTTGATTACAAATTAAAACTAAAACGAATAAAAAAACAAACAATCAAAACCCTTAAAAAATTAAACCCTAGTTTAAATAATAAACTCCAAATCTGCTATCCCTTTATTTTCCCACATTAGTCTTGCTTCACCATTTTAATTTGGCCCGATCTCCTCTTGATTCTGGAAAAAAAAATGAGGGCTGGCGATTTTTCTAGGGTTTGTGCTTCTCGTCCCAAAACTCGACTTCGACGGCTTCTGAAATTTGTGGTACTCTGTATGCTTGCGAAATGATTCGATCCAAGTTGTCTCCTTTTTCTGGTATGAATTTTAATACGAATTTTTCTTTGATTTGTTTGAACTTGGATAAATTAAAAGCCAGTGATGATGGGTGTATTTATAGGATTAAAATGCTTAAAAATCTCTGATTTCGATGCTTCGAATTTGTCATGATATATACGAGAATTTTGGGGCTTTTTGAAATCTTCGGCTTCTTATTTGACGGATTTGAAAACTTCAACCTTTATGTAATACTTGCGTGTGACTTCGTTGCTTTGAATTGGTCCTGCGATTTCTCTGGAAAATTCCTTTCTGCGAGGCCTTGAATTTTTGGAGTTTGAAATCTTCAAACTTGTTCTAGAATTTTTTGCGTGAGGTACTTAGAGATAAGAACAGTTTCTACCACTTGGTTGTGCCTTTGAACAGAAACAAAAACTTGATCATTTTTGCACTGATAAGAACAGTTGCTATCCCATTGAACAGATTTGAAAAATATTGCACTTGAACTTGTTTTGCTGAAAACTAAGAACTGATGCTATGTTTTGCCATTGAACATATTAATACTTGTAATTTGCTCGCTGTGCTTGTGTATGTTGTCACTCATATTCCTGAGTTGTCTTTTGCTTTATTGCCTCGGTCATGTGAATGCACTTTGTTTAAAACTTGGAGTCTTGGCATTTGGCATGATTTTGATGTTGATATGTACTTGTAGTTGTTTCACTTGTCCATGATGTCTATGCTACACCTTTGCATGCTGAAATGTACACTCTTGTCCACTTGCTTTGTTGACCTTGTTGTTGCATATACTTGATCATTGTAATTCACCTGAGCTTCTTGCTAGCTTGTATGTGCATGTTGGTTCTACTGTGAACTGTGTATGTTGTCACTCATATTCCTGAGTTGTCTTTTGCTTTATTGCCTCGGTCATGTGAATGCACTTTGTTTAAAACTTGGAGTCTTGGCATTTGGCATGATTTTGATGTTGATATGTACTTGTAGTTGTTTCACTTGTCCATGATGTCTATGCTACACCTTTGCATGCTGAAATGTACACTCTTGTCCACTTGCTTTGTTGACCTTGTTGTTGCATATACTTGATCATTGTAATTCACCTGAGCTTCTTGCTAGCTTGTATGTGCATGTTGGTTCTACTGTGAACTTGCTTGAATTTGACATTAAGCTACCTGACCTGGTTACTTGTAAATGTTGATTGAGCTTTTGCTTTGACCTATTGCTTCCCGAAAATTGGAATGCACACTTTTGAATTCTTCCAAAAAATTCCTTTTCCATGAATAGGATTTTTCAAACTAAAACTTGTTGACCAGTTTTGTCCTGAACAAAATGTGCATGATCGTTTGTACTTGCCTGAAATTGGTTTGTTGTATACATACATGTCTCCATTGTATGTTGCTATTGGGTTCAGCCTGCTTTGTACATTGTCATCGTCCATTTGCGACTTGTCTTGCTGTCCATATGTATGTTGATCATATATTGGCATTGAGTCGAGTTGGTCTACGAGGCTACTCCTCAGTTGCAATACTGGTTTCTTCTATGTACACTTAAACAGATGTGAGCACTTGATATATATCAGACCAAGTCTAGAAAAATGATGAGAAACACACTGAAATTCTAAGGCAAAGAAAATTTAAAATAAATTGCAATACTGGTTTCTTCTCTGTACACTTAAACAGATGTGAGCACTTGATATATATCAGACCAAGTCTAGAAAAATGATGAGAAACACACTGAAATTCGAAGGCAAAGAAAATTTAAAATAAAATTATATTTGTATGCGTTCAGTTCTATTTCTATTGCAGTTTACTGTGTGTGTTTTTCTATTTGTGACAGGTATGCAGATGGTGACAAGACTGACTGTGAAGTGCTGTGAAGGCAAGAAGACAAGTATTGAGCCAGTGAGTGTATGCAACAGTGTTAGCAACTGTATATGAGTCTGTAAATTGTATATGAGTGTCAGAGTGTTGTAGTGAGGAACGAATGTGCAGAATGAGAAAATTGTACTTATATTTGTAATAGACAAGATTGATTGAAATAAAATATTATTTTATTATGTTCAAATCAAATTGTTTATCGTATTCAAATTAATTCAGTAGTACAATTCCATGTAAAATATTATAACTGTGAATATATAATAGTGGAGTTAGAATGTTGTACTATTTCAGATTTTGAAACTAAACATTTAATTGAATAAATATACCGTGAATATATTCAATTGTGTATAATAGTATATTATTCAATAAATATTTATTTCTGTGAAATGAAATATAAAATAGTACAATTACAAACACATTTAAATAATATCGTATGTTTGTCATCATCAAACAAAAATCATACAACACATTGTTGTACTCAACAATCTCCCCCTTTTGATGACGACAAACATGTACAAGATTTTGAATGTGTTAAATGTGTTTGAACGTGAAATATATTACTCCCCCTATTTGTATGCTCCCCCTACAACTGAACTCCCCCTATATATGTGAAAGATATAAATAATGAAATTCAATTGACCATTCTCCCCCTAGATATTTAATTTCCACTCTTAAAATATTCTTGAATTAGATACTCCCTAGATATTTAATTTCAAATACTCCTTAGATATTTAATTTCCAATCTTAAAATATTCTTAAATTAAATACTAACTAATCAAAATCTTGACTATTCTCTCCCTTTTGTTATCATCAAAAGGATAATAGAAATCAAAACTGTGATGAATATAGACTAGAAATATAAATTCAAATCAAGAGGGGAAATATATATCGTAAATCTCATTTAATCAAACAAAAATCATAATTGTCTAAGAACTAGTGGCATATTTCACATTACAGAGAATGACGTATTTACGATGAATTTATAAAAAATGGAGAGAGTTTTAAAATGATGATTTCCAATTATTTTCCAAAAGAATTTTATAAAATGAGCACAAAAAAACAGTGATGGATTTGGACTATAATTAATAATTCAATTTAAGTGACAAAATAGAATAATCTCAAATCCCAATAGCTATCAATCAACAAATCATAATACTTCATAAAATATTAACACATTTCACAAATTAGAAAATGGATTGATAGGCTGGTTTTTACACACCAAGGAGAATTTCATATCAAAATTTATTTAGCCAATGTATTCCTTTTTTTCTTTTTATTTAAGAGCACACTGACCATGCATAACCAGAGCTTGGATTTTTAAATGAGGTCAGTCGTCGCTTAAATTATAAGTTGTCTCATAACCATGCATGACCAGAGCTTGGATTTTTAAATGAGGTTAGAGACACACTTATGTATTAATTATATATTTATTTTCATTTTCTGTTTAAGATGGAAAAACTCCTCGGTATATAAAACCAACATGGATGATAGAAATGTGGTAGGCTGGTTTTTGCACACCAAGGAGAATTTCATATCAAATTTTATTTAGCCAATTTATTCCTTTTTTTCTTTTTATTTAAGAGCACACTGACCATGCATAACCAGAGCTTGGATTTTTAAATGAGGTCAGTCGTCGCTTAAATTATAAGTTGTCTCATAACCATGCATGACCAGAGCTTGGATTTTTAAATGAGGTTAGAGACACACTTATGTATTAATTATATATTTATTTTCATTTTCTGTTTAAGATGGAAAAACTCCTCGGTATATAAAACCAACATGGATGATAGAAATGTGGTAGGCTGGTTTTTGCACACCAAGGAGAATTTCATATCAAATTTTATTTAGCCAATTTATTCCTTTTTTTCTTTTTATTTAAGAGCACACTGACCATGCATAACCAGAGCTTGGATTTTTAAATGAGGTCAGTCGCCGCTTAAATTATAAGTTGTCTCATAACCATGCATGACCAGAGCTTGGATTTTTAAATGAGGATAGAGACACACTTATGTATTAATTATATATTTATTTTCATTTTTTGTTTAAGATGGAAAAACTCCTCGGTATATAAAACCAGCATGGATGACAGAAATGTGGTAGGTACAAAAATGGTTTGTGAAATAAATTTCTAAATTAATCATATTATGAAATATGCTCGACTGTACCGGGATCATTGAAAATTTTCAATTATCACTAATTCTGAATAATAATATAGTCCCATTTCTATCACAAATAATTTCCATTGTTTAAAAACACGAAGATTTTAAAAATAAACTCTCCACAATAATATAAAATCATGATGGATGGTAGAATGATGGAAGATAAAGAAGATGGTCATGAAATAATAGCCAATTCAAAGATATTATAAAATTTGTTCAATCGTCATAAGAACTTAATAATATTTCCTCATGTTATGAAAAGAATATTATAGTCAATACTCATCACAATTTCAAAATCCAACATAATTTTGACGAGTTCCGAAATAGTTCAAATTTGTCAATAATTTCAATTTTTGAATAAATAATCAAAAATGATTTCAAAATTGAAAATATCAATTTCATGAGGGGTTTTGAAAATATCAATGCAAGTTGAAAATCAGTTTCAAAAATCAATCAGTAGAATGTGAGATTATCTAATATTTCTCAATATTTTAAAAAGCAAAAGGCGGCCTCAACGCTTCGAGGCTTACGCCTCGCCTTACGGACCCGAAAACGCCTCACGTACGCCTTTCGGGTAAAAGAAAAGCGCAACACATATACTTAATTTTTAATATGAAGTAACATTAAGCGTCAAATAGTAAGTAAAAACCATAAAGCATTCGAAGCAATTCAAACATAATTTCAAAATCCAACATAATTTTGACGAGTTCCAAAATAGTTCAATTTGTCAATAATTTCAATTTTTGAATAAATAATCAAAAATGATTTCAAAATTGAAAATATCAATTTCATGAGGGGTTTTGAAAATATCAATGCAAGTTGAAAATCAGTTTCAAAAATCAATCAGTAGAATGTGAGACTATCTAATATTTCTCAATGTTTTAAAACGCAAAAGGCGTACATGAGGCATTTTCGGGTCCGTGAGGCGAGGCGTAAGCCTCGAAGCGTTGAGGCGTAAGCCTTTCGGGTAAAAGAAAAGCGCAACACATATACTTAATTTTTAATATAAAGTAACATTAAGCATCAAATATAAAGTAACATAAAGCATTCAAAGCTATACAAACAAAATACAATTATCCTTGCACATTTAATATAAATTGCAAAAGATCAAATGATATCTTCCTCCTGGGCATAAATGATCACAAAATCCACAGAGAATTTTTTTTTGAATCTGTAGAATTCGGTAAATTTTTGACCCACTTCCATGCAATATCACATTTGCTAATTTAAATTAACCTAGCCAACAATAGAAATGAGGAAACGATTAAAATGGCTTTTCAATGAAACACAACAAAAAAGGCAAAAAAAGTCTCCTAAAACCAGAGTTTTTATATTTTTTGCGTTTTTTACTTTTTTTGCGTTTTTTACTCTCTTTTTTTGCGTTCTTTACGCCTTAATTGGTTGAGGCTTTTGAGATGCGCCTCAAGGGTAAAACGCCTCTTGAGATGCGCCTCAAGGCATTTTTGCCAACGCCTCGCCCTCAGGCGCGTTTTTTAATACACTGATATTTCTAATGTTGATTGCTCCTAGACAATTTTAAAACACTTGTATATTTAATACAAATTGCCTATGAAATCCAATCACTGATTTTCCAACCCATCGTCCAATCACGAAGACACTTAAACGAATCAAGTTAATTTCCTTATCAGAGCAGCACAAAATCATTTTCAAATCAACAATCACAAGTGAATTTTTAAACAAGCACAAGAAACAGCCACTGATTTAAATCTAGGGGTAATTATTTGAAATTACTGATTTTTTTTTATATAATCCAAGAAATTCAACAATCAATATATAATCAAGCCAAGTAAAAAATGAAACTTTCACAACTAATCAATCTTGGCTTTCAAGTAGTCCGCTGTATTGAGTTCAGTTTTTCAATATTTTTCAAAGTGAACAAGAAGTAACTCAAAACAGCAAAAATGTGTGAAATTTCATTAGCATTCGAGAACATCATAAATTTCAAAATTCCGATTTACAGTATTCAAGATATGCTCAAAATATTATGACCGTGTCAATAAAATAAGGACATAAAAATAAAAAGGAAATAGAAATAAAAAGGAAATAAAATAAAAACACGAGTTTAGAGATCATACCTGACTTACCATAATTGATGTGAACCAATGTATCTCCAACTCAGAAATCTATGGCTAAGGAACTCCAAATAATTCGATAGTATGGAACAACTCGAATTTTATCTCTCTTAAGCATAGTTGTTCCTCAGCCTCCCTCGATACCTAAATGTTTATAGTATCGAGTAGTCTAACAAAAACTGTTTTACCACTCTTAGCTTTGTTTATACTTTTTGGTACCCAAACCCGTTTATATAACAATTCATTATTATCTATTAAAGTACCCTTTGGAACCCATACTCGTTTAATTGAATTGTTTCTAAACGAGTTCTTATTTCGAAAAAACCTTTTGAAATTATTAGAGTTCAAAATTTCAAATCGATCTTTTTCAAAACCATTTAAAGGACTTTTAAAATCATTAGAATTTTTTTTTCAACTTGATCAAATCCAAAACCAAGTCTCTTTTTATTCTAAACAAAAAATTGGTTTTTTAACAACATATTCAACAATTTCTCTCCTTTAGAAAATTTAGACAAAGTTGATTCAAGTCGTTGAATTTTAAATTTAAGATCACGATTTTCCTTCATTAAAATCGAACAACGATTTATAGTGATCGTTTTGTTTCAAAACCATATTTTCGTTTTCAAGCATTTTAATTTTCGCATTGGACTCAAAAATCTCACTTTCAAATCGTTTACGCTTTTCAATTTCAAGTTTTTCAAAATCTTTGAAATTTTCAATTTCTTTTTCCAAATCGTGATTGATACAAGTAATTTCAGATTTGTTATTTTTCAAAATCACGTTTTCGTCTTCAAGGGTTTTGAAAATTTCTTTTATTTCAAACAATTCTTTTTGAAAGGTCGTGCATTTATCGCATTTGAGATTTTTGATTTTCTCGGTTTCAATTTCAAGTTTGTTCAAAATCGATTCGGTTTTCAATAAACTCTTTTTCTCTAAAATTTCATGTTTGGAATTTTTAGCCTTCTTAAAACTTATCCAACTCCTTCTGCAAAAATTCGTTTTTTGTTTTTAGTTCAATCTCGTTTATTTTTAGAAATACAATTCCCTTTTCAAGCTTTTGAAACTTTTCATTAAGATGAACTAAATCATTTTCCAAATTAAACATTTTTTGTAATTCGAGTTTTCAACCTTTTTAATGTTTTCAAGTTTTAATTCCAAATCATGATTTTTATTAGTCAACTCAACATTTTCATATTTTATTTGTCAGCTTAAGACTGTCAACAGTTTTGGTTAATTTATCACAAAGAAAAACTAACTTTTCAAAAGGAAATTCACTGTGCTCGTCATCTGTTGAGTCTTCATCAATGTCATCATCCGATCCATCTTCTATAAATCCTGTCAAGCATAATTCTGAAACCGAGTTGACTATCGGGGGGTTTGAGCTATTGTTGCCTTTTCTTCCATACAACGCATCAAGAGTTTTCCAGATTTTCTGTGCAGTTAAACAATGAGAGGGGATATGGTTATATTGATCATCATTTATATAAGAATATAAAATATGTGTAACACGAAAATTAATTAAAATATCATTCTTATCTACCATATCATATCCATTTTCAATAATATCCCAACATCTAGTATTAACAAATTTTAAATAAAATTCCATTTTTAATTTCCAATTTAAAAAATCTGTTCCATCAAAAATAGTTGGGGTTATACTTGACAAATTCTCGCTAGATTGACAACTAAAAAACTCACCGTTAGGGAAATCCATGACTCTAGAGTTATTTAAAATAAAAAATATCTGCTCTGATACCACTTGTAGGATCTAAATTAACCCTAGAGGGTGGTGAATAGGGTTTATTGCAGATTTTACTGAGTAATTAAATAATATCAATCACAGATAATAATCAGAGTAAATGAGGAAAATAAATAACACACAGATATACCCAGCTTCGGCAAAACCCTGTCTATTGCTGCATTCCCCCAAGGTTTCTACTAGGTATTAGTCAACAATTACAACGCTTACAACATCTGTAAACTCACGACAATTCCTAGCCTATTTGTCCTAATCCTACGCTCAAAACTTATCCCCAGTTTCTACTAGGAGCTACACAAAAGGCCTCACAATCTCGCTCTAGTTGCACTAATCATACGCTCAAAACCATGCACTGATTTCTATTCCCGAAACCATATTTCCCCAAATTACAAACCCGTAATTCGTCTTCCTAGTTTTAGAGACAAACTAGAAAACTCTAAATTTGATTACAAATTAAAACTAAAATGAATAAAAAACAAACAATCAAACCCCTTAAAAAATTAAACTCGTTTAAATAATAAACTCCAAATCTCCTAGCCCTTTATTTTCTTGGCCGGCCACATTAGTCTTGCTTCACCATTTTAATTTGGCCCGATCTCTTGTTTTTGAAAAAAAATGAGGGCTGGCGATTTTTCTAGGGTTTGTGAATTTATATTTACTTGTATTTAATTTTATTCTTGTTCCAGTTTACTGTGTGTGTTGAGATGGTGACAAGACAGACTGTGAAGTGCTGTGAAGGCAAGAAGACCGAAGACAAGTATTGAGCCAGTGAAGTGTTGTGAAGGCAAGAAGACAGAAGACAAGTATTGAGCCAGTGAGTGTATGCAACTGTATATGAGTCTGTAAACTGTATACGAGTGTCAGATTGTTGCAGTGAGGAATGAATGTACAAAATGAGAAAATTGTACTTGTAGTAGACAAGTTTGATTGAAATAAAATATTATTTTATTGTGTTCAAATCAAATTGTCTATCATATTCAAATTAATTCAGTAGTACAATTCCATGTAAAATATTATAACTGTGAATATATAATAGTGGAGTTAGAATGCCTGTACTATTTCAGATTTTGAAATAAAATATTTAATTGAATAAATATAATGTGAATATATTCAATTGTGTATAATAGTATATTATTCAATAAATATTTATTTCTGTGAAATGAAATATAAAATAGTACAATTACAAACTCATTTAAATAATATCATATGTTTGTTATCATCAAATAAAAATCATACAACACATTGTTGTACCCAACAAGATGTAGAGGCATAAATACCAAAATCAATTTGAAATCATAATTTATCCTAATGGGAAAATAAATTGGTTTCTTTGCATACTTAAATTTCATTTAATGACCTACACAGCATTTTTGGCTGACAATAATATACACATTTTTGGCTGAAAATAAATTGATTTCTTTGCATACTTAAATTTCAATGATTAAACTATTTACTAGAAATTCTGACATATGTGATGTAAGCGCACATAATCACCACTGAAATAATAATAATAATAAATTAACATATGATAAGTATTGAACATGAAAACCAAGAGCAAAATAAATGCACAATATTTATGAACATAAGATGGGCTTGTATTAACATTGCAAAATAAATGCACAATATTTATGAACATAAGACGGGCTTGTATTAACATTGTAAATATAATCAACACAAATAGGCTTGTGTGTATAACGTGAAACCATACCGCGTTTTCAAATCCATGAGGCAAGGCGTAAGCCCTGAAACATTGAGACATAAGCTTCTCGAATAAAAATAAAATGCAAAACATGTAAAGCTTATTGAAATTTAATAACCTCTATTAGAATGGATATTTATTGCAACTAAGGATAAAAAGATCTTTGAATCTCATGTCTGAGTCTCAGCCACTTTGAGGCAAGTGAGACATAGGATTTTTGTATGCTTCATATGCCTCAAAATGTTGAGGCTTAAGTATATATGTGTATGTGTGTATGTGTCTTTAACAATAGTTGCAATACTTTTAGTGTCACTCTTTTTTGTATCAACATGGAATACCAAAAATGCCCTTCTACATATATTATCAGTTTTTAATATCTCTTAAATGCAGGATCCAATAATTATATTTCCTTTTCAAACGTAGGATCCAAAAATTATATTCGCTTTTCAAATATAGAATCTAATAATTAAATTTCCTTCTTAACTGTAGGATCTAATAATTTAATTTCCTATACAAATTCAAGATGCTAATCTACAATTGTTATCAATAAATATCACTTTAAATTATGATCCAATAATAACATTTCTTTATAAAATTAGCCCTTATTAATTAATAATATAAATAAAAATTCAAGCTTACAAAAAAAAAGATGTTGCGACTTAAAAATAAAGATTCAAACTGGTTACATATGATTTCAAGGAAAAAATATAATTAGACATTTATGCAAATCATTTTCTCCTAAAGTTGTTAACCATATACAATCTATAGAAAATCAATTTATGCGACATCGTTAATCGTGTGCAGTAATGCTCGTATAAATACACACACATGTATATATATATATATATGTATACATAATTTATTGCTAGGACTGGATCGGGTTGTGACTAACCTTACGTACCAAGGGCATTTTAAAATGTGTCATATGCATTGACTAACCTTACGTCCCAAACAAGGTATTACAAATATCGTAAAAGATAATACAGCATATTCAGTCAGACAAGTATATAGAATTACAAACTCAAGATATTTACATGAGAAAAAAAACACTTAGATACCTGCCAAAAATTTATAATGTACTCTGCAAACAGTGAGAGCTCTAGTTTCTAGAACCTGGAAAATTAACTCATAAATTTGAGCCAGAAATAAGTCAATGCAGAATCAGAAAGATAAAGGAAGAAATAAAATGAACATACTTCTGTATATGTCTAAGGTCATTAAAATCTGTAACTGAAGAAACCCATCTCTCGGTAAATCGATTTCGAAGAGCAGGTGAGAGCTATTTTTTCCCATTATCACCTCAAGGATTTATTGTAGCCAAAACGGAAAAAAATCTTTATGAGCAGTTATCTCCTCTAGCACAGAACCTCCTTTTTCAGACAATGACAATAAATATACCTATAATAATTATAACAATAACAACAACAATAATATAAGAATAAATAAATGAAAATATAAATTGGAGCAAATGAACTCTAAAAATATCGCATGAAAAAAGGTTAAATAATCAACATGCCAGCGTTCACACTTAAGGTTATATATTCGCTTTTAGCATTCTCCATGGATTAGCTAAAAGACATCAAGTTGTGATCAATGCTAAAAACTTAAGACAAATTACTATCATTTAGAAACCAGAACATCAAACAAAAACGCACTATATTATTTTCAGAATATACAGATTTGATGTAATGATCGTGTATATTTTACCATTATAAACCTAAATATCAATTAAACTATGGAAATGTATCAGGTTTGTTTGTATAAAACCCCTCAATTATCACATTAACGCCAAAAAGCACATCGTTTTTATTTTATTGAGATGCCACAAATAATGGTTGATTCTTTAGGATCTTATTTTTGATATGTTGAAGCGTGGACGTCCTAAGTACTCTATCATCCTAAAACAGCTATTTCTGTTTGTCGGTCCATTAGTTAAATATTAAGAATTTAATATTGTAAAGCAGTATGATCACCAAAAAAATTACAGTAAGAAAAATTAATTATCCAGCCTAGGACAACAAATTTCGTAAGTACTCTAATGCCCAAACACAACTATTTATGAGTACTCACCAAAAAAATTACAGTAAGAAAAATTAATTATCCAGCCTAGGACAACAAATTTCGTAAGTACTCTAATGCCCAAACACAACTATTTATGAGTACACGATTATTTATCAAAATATTCCAGGTATCCTGACAGACTATTCAATACAATGAAATGCAGTGATGTGTCCACTTGTATCTATTTAAATATTTAAAACATGTTTGATTTTAAGGTTCATACTGTGAAAACATATCTTTGTGAAAGCAGATGGTAACTTAAAACATCATTGATGTATATAAAATAAAATGTACTTTCCACTTACTAATTAGATGCATATAAGATAAATTGTACTTTAATGCCCAAACACAACTATTTATGAGTACACGATTATTTATCAAAATATTCCAGGTATCCTGACAGACTATTCAATACAATGAAATGCAGTGATGTGTCCACTTGTATCTATTTAAATATTTAAAACATGTTTGATTTTAAGGTTCATATTGTGAAAACATATCTTTGTGAAAGCAGATGGTAACTTAAAACATCATTGATGTATATAAAATAAAATGTACTTTCCACTTACTAATTAGATGCATATAAGATAAATTGTACTTTCAACTTAATAATTTAACATCAAACCAATTTTAGTGTCTTTGAATACACTAACAACTGCTAGCAAGATAATGTCCGTTACCTATCTAAACTTAAGTTACCATTAATACATATTATTATAAGGCATCTAACATAGTAATTGCACCATTTATCATGTTTTTTGTCACTAACATGAATTCGAAAATTGTTCCCACTTGTAGGTTGTCATGTAAACTCTAAAAGATGGCGGGCATTTAAATTTCTTACCAAGTTCAAGAACATAAACTTAAGCACAGTGATCCAAAATAGCATTTAAATGCTGAATTATGAATCATCAGGAGTTAGAATGAGTGTTTTAAAAAAAGTTGATTAAAACAAAGAATAGAAGAACCAATGATTACAAAAATATTACAATTTGACTCCCATTTTAAATTAAATATTCTTATTTAAAACTCGCTTATACCCACGATTCAAATAAACAAAAAACATGAATTCCACAGTCAAATGAAAAGGCATCAAGAATACTTGGTTGAATCTACAATTCAAATTTCAATCTTTCCAAAATAGAATAACGGTTGAACTAGAGAATTGTAGCTCTTGGGCTTTTAGATGTAGAGGCATAAATACCACAATCAATTTGAAATCATAATTTATCCTAATGGGAAAATAAATTGGTTTTTTCGCATTGATGACCAACACAACATTTTTGGCTGACAATATTGTATACACATTTTTGGTTGAAAATAAATTGGTAATTCTTTGCATACTTAAATTTTCAATGATTAAACTATTTACTAGTAATTCTGACATGTGTCATGCAAGCGTGCACACATAATCACCACAGAAATAATAATGATAATAATAAATTAACATAAGTATTGAACATGAAAACCAATAGCAAAATAAATACATAAGATTTATGAACATAAGATAGGATCGTGAAGAACGAATGTGTAAAAAAATGTATTAACATTGAAAATATAATCAACACAAATAGGCTTGTGTGTGTGTGCACATATATCATTGTTTTATAACGTGAAACCGTACATGAGGCGTTTTCAAATCCATGAGGCAAGGCGTAAGACCCGAAACATTGAGACATAAGCTACTCGAATAAAAATAAAATGCAAAACATGTAAAGCTTTATTGAAATTTAATAACTTCTGTTAGTATGGATATTTATTGCAACTAAGGATAAAAAGATCTTTGAATCGCATGTCTGAGTCTCAGCACTTTAAGGCATGTGAGACATAGATTTTTGTATGCTTTCATATGCCTCAAAATGTTGAGGCAAGTATATGTGTGTGTGTCTTTAATAATAGTTGTAATACTTTTAGTGTCACTCTTTTTTGTATCAACATGGACTACCAAAAATGCCCTTCTACATATATTATCAGTTCTTAATATCACTTAAATGCAGGATCCAGTAATTAAACTTCCTTTTCAAACGTAGGATCCAAAAATTAAATTTGCTTTTCAAATATAGAATCTAATGATTAAATTTCCTTCTTAACTGTAGGATCTAATAATTATATTTCCTTTACAAATTCAAGATGCTAATCTACAATTGTTATCAATAAATATTACTTTAAATTATGATCCAATAAATAACCTTTCTTTATAAAATTAGCCCTTATTAATTAATAATATAAAAAAAATCAAGCTTAAAAAAAAATTAGATGTTGCGACTTAAAAATAAAGATGAAAACTGGTTACATATGATTTCAAGGAAAAAATATAATTAGACATTTGTGCAAATCATTTTCTCCTGAAGTTGTTAACCATATACAATCTATAGAAAATCAATTTAAGCGACATCATTAATCGTGTGCAGTAATGCTCGTATAAATACATACACACACATGTATGTGTGTATATATATGTATGTATGTATGTGTATACATATATATATATGCATATGTATGTATATGTATATGTATATATAATTTATTGCAAGGACTGGATTGAGCTTGTGGCTAACCTTACGTACCAAGGGCATTTTAGAATGTGTCATATGCATTGACTAACCTTTCGTCCCAAACAAGATATTACAAATATCGTAAAAGATAATACAGCATATTCATTAAGACAAGTACACAGAATTACAAACTCAAGATATATACATGAGAAAAAAAAGACTACTAGATACCTGCCAAAATTTTATAATGTACTGTGCAAATAGTGAGGCTCTGGTTTCTAAAACCTGGAAAATTCACTCAGAAATTTGAGCCAGAAATAAGTCAATGTAGAATCAGAAAGATAAAGGAAGAAATAAAATGAATATATTTCTGTAGACAAATGTGTCTAAGGTCATCGAAATCTGTAACTGAAGAAACCATATCTCGGTAAATCGATTTGCAAGAGCAGGTGAGACCTCTTTTTCCCATAATCACCTCCAGGATTCATTGTAGCCAAAACGAAAAAATCTTTATGAGCAGTTACCTCTCCTCCAGCATAGAACCTCTTTTTTCAGCCAATGACTATAAATATACCAATAACAATGATAACAATGACAACAACAATAATATAAGAATAAATAAATAAAAATATAAATTGGAGCAAGTGAACTCTAAAAATATCGCATGAAAAAGGGTTAAATAATCAGCATGTCAGCGTTTACACTTAAGGTTATATATTCACTCTTAGCATTCTCTATGGTTTAGCTAAAAGACACCAAGTTGTGATCAATGCTTAAAAGTTAAGACAAATTACTATCATTTAGAAACCAGAACATCAAACAAAAACGCACTATATTATTTTCAAAATAAACAGATTTGATGTAATGATCGTGTATATTTTACCATTATAACCCTAAATATCAATTAAATTATGGAAATGTATCAGGTTTGTTTGTATAAAAACCCTTAATTCTCACATTAAGCTCTTATACCCACAATTCAAATAAACAAAAAACATGAATTCCACAATCAAATGAGAAGGCATCAAGAATACTTGGTTGAATCTACAATTCAAATTTCAATCTTTCCAAAATAGAATAACGGTTGAACAAGAGAAATGTAGCTTTTAGGCTTTTAGATGTAGAGGCATAAATACCAAAATCAATTTGAAATCATAATTTATCCTAATGGGAAAATAAATAGGTTTCTTTGCATACTTAAATTTCATTTAATGACCTACACAACATTTTTGGCGGACAATAACATACACACACTAGAACATAAATTATTTGTATTTACATAATTCGAATCCAGTTTCGATTTATAAGCCCCATTAACATTATGATTTACAATTTGATTCCAATTTAAAATAAATAAATAAAACTGGAAGGAGAAAAAGGGGATAAGAAGGGATCATAATGATATATACCTCCAACACAGATTGAGGAGCAAGATTGAGCTCTTCCAAGAGAACCCAGTCTCCTTTTTTCAGAGCCTGCACAAAAATAAGTAACTAAAAAATCTGCTGCCCTTATAAATTAAAAGAGGGGGAAAAAAACAAAGAAAGCATCATGATACTGTGGACAACAAGAAATCAACCTGAAGCAGCTTGCCATCGGACCAAGAGAACTCCATGCCATTATCACCTTCTACTGGCAAGTCTGATCCCAAAAGATCCATCATGTCAGTCTGAAAAAGAAAACGTAATTAAACCAGTCCGTTAAAAATCCAACTACTTATGAACACATACACACATATATTCAAACTCCCACGGTAACTTCACCCACGCAAACACCTCGACATAGCAGCAAGGAAAAGGCAAGGAAGAGGCAGGGTCCAGTGCCATCGCTGGCCTGTGCGCGGTCTGGTTTTCACAGGCTGGATTTTCAAGGCTATGCTTCTTCTTTTTAATGCAAGGGTACAGGTTTGGAGGAGTTAAGGCAACGGAAGGTCGGAGGGAGCAGCGACATGCGGCATGCAAGAGGTTGCGGTAGGTGGGTGGCAGGCTAGGGTTAGTAGTGGTATGGGTTTCATCACTTTGTGGATCTAGGGTTTGGAAAAACTTAGGGTTCTTCTGCGGGTGGAGAAAGGAGGGGCGCAGGCCGGCTTGGTGATGGTTGGAGGCATTACAGGGCGGCGAAGTTGATGGCATGGGGAGCTGCGGTCCGATATGGACGGAGGGTGGAGAAGGAGAGTGGATTTAAATTTTGATTCTTTTTGTTTTGTTTTATAACATGCTAGAGTTTCATTGCTTGGGAAAAAAGAATTGTTTCAGCAATAAATAATCCTCAGAGGAACAGAAAATGAAGAGTTTGCTGAAATTATGTTTGCTAAACGGAGCATTGAAAATAAAAAATCCGACCGTTACAATACCGATATATCTATTCTGTTACTTAAACTATTGTATCGTTCCTTATGTGTCCTCCCTATACCTCTCCATTTGAAAATACTGGAGTCCGTGCGTACTCTACCTTTTCTCATATATCGCACAACCAATTGCCCCACATCATTAAATTTCCACGATCAAAAAACCATTCCACAAATTTCAAAATACTTATATGTTTGCTACTTTTTACCCCAAATTTTCAACTGCCGTCTACTCAAATTCATATACCTATAGAACCAATCTTCAATAAACTATCAATTCCGACGGTCATTTGTCAATCTTTGTCGTTAACCATCCGATTTTACTGGTCAGATGCTGCTGGTGGAATTTTGGTATAACACAGCAGTTTTTTTAACAAAATCCACTCTAACCGTAAATTTAAAGAATTTTTCTATGGTCGGAGTTCAATTTTCGATGATTAACTACTGACAGAGCACAAGTTCCATTAATTTGCTTCCTTCTACTACTGAAATGCCAACAGAGGTACGTATTTATTTTCAGCTTTGCAATCTTATTGTGCTATTCTTGAGAATGCTTTCAATTTTGAAATTTGTTCTACTAACTGCGGATTTTGTATGCTTAACATTCCAAACAATTAAAATTTAACAGCAAGAAGTATTATTGTACAACATGCGTTGGTCTCTAACTACACACATATAAGTAAGGATTGTTTGTTTTCGTCTTTGAGCAACTCACCGAATTTGGACTTCAATTTAGCCTTTTTTATTGTTAGGTATTTATGTGTGAAATAACCACGGTAGAGATTGCCGATCACCCCACTCCAATGTTCCGAACTTTTTCAACTCTATCTTCAATTAACCTACGCATTTTTCTGATTTAATTCATTAAATTCTGAATTATAAATTATTTATCGATTTTTTTTATCACAAGGTGATTTTGTCCTGAACGTAACCATAGAGAAGTGTGACCTAAGAAGATTTGAACCTTCTACCATTGCTTTAACCTGTAACAAATTGAACTTTTTCAACTTCCTTATACTACTGCATGCAATGTATGTCACTCTTCTATCCTCTTAATAATAACGTTAGAAAATTCAAAAAAGACATATTCAGCCTGATACCAATGATGATCCTTAAATGGTATTTTTTTTCCCCACCATTATATTGTACATGTTCATATCCATTACTGTTCAATACCTTTTTATAAACATATGTTGAATGACTCATCTATGGTCATCATTTCTTTTAGTTGCATAGACGACATTCATGCAAATGACAGTTGATTAGTATTGGGCCATGATATTAAATATATAGTGTGGTGCTAAGGGCACCGCACTTTGTGCTTCTGCCTATCAAAGCCACTGTCATACGGTTTTTCTTTTTTTCTTTCTTCATGTATTGGCAGTCAATCGTCGGCCGATCATCGTTCGTGCGATAGGCTGTGGTAACCCCAAGCACAAATCTCGAGGCCCTAAGCACCGCTCAATATATATTAGTAGTTTCCTTAGTTTGATACAGATTCAAATGCTTCGTTACTTGAAATTTTAATCTATGTATTGAAATGACAATGATGAATAACTACGCCTTTTGGTAAGTTTTGGTAACTTTTTATCTACATATTTAAACCCCTTGTAATATGTTCCTAATTTTTGATAATTTGAATTTGTCATTGCTTTTGAGTTTAGCATTCTGGCTTTTTGATTTGAATCTCGACCATTGTTTAAAACACATTTTCAAATTTATTGATTTACATACCTCTTTTTCGTTGAGCTTAACAAATTTCAGACTATTCACTGCCCTCCTTGATTTTCTAGCCACAATTGACACCTCTTATTTTGACGCCTCTTCTTTGTCTATCATGATTGCTCTTTGCCCTTTTTGGTTTTCTTGGCGTTTTGATTCTACAAGAATTTATGTCAATTGGTTGGTTATTGTATTTTGTGGTTTTGGAAATGGGATGTAGTAGAAACAAATCTTTTACCTCGACCCAAAATCATATCATATTCAAATTATATTGTAACATGGTTTTCTTCTCCTAAACGATAACGTTGATGTTGTATTGAGTATTAAGTAGAGATGCCTTTTTTTTAATGTGCAAACTATATTGATTTTTATTCGAAAATAACATTTTTCGGAGGATCTAAAATGCAGTAGGGTCAATAAATGTAGTTTTCAAAGGTGAATGTTCAATCAAAAAACTAACTACGTAAATTCTTCACAGAAAAATAGTCGGTTCTATATAAATCAAATAAGTGCCTTTGCTATTATTAATCTTCCATTTACTATCAGAATATGTGATAGCCTGATTAGTACCTAAAATACCAAGTGCCAACACACTTTATTTGTTCGAAAGCATGAATGAAATGATGTGATTTGTTTGTTTGTCTTTTGGATAGTTCATAATCTTCCGTTTATTATCGACTTGGATGGATGGTCATCAAAATAGGAGGAGAAATCAGGGCATGCATTACATAAAGTTAAGACAATTTGTGATTCAAGCAATTCCTTTCTTGGTTTAAAGCTCTTAGCTGTGTATCTAAATTGTTCAATTGTCCGATACGTGGTATATATGCTCTTTTACTAAATTCACATTATCACATGCTGTTACAGGTGAAAAGGCAAACAGATATGATTTCGTCATTATCATACTGCTAGATTACATTTATATTGCTGCAAAAGAGGTGGGAAGAAATTGTTTATCACTCCAGTGTTATAATAAATATGATTTGCTATGAAGAAGTCCAAAGGAGATTGTCGTTATATTAATTGTGTTTGTATACATTTACCTTGCGCACATGCAGCATGTCTTTAAAGAGGTATGCAAAACGAAAAGAGTGTCCTCATTGTTAGTCATGAGTGTCATGGGCAATTTAATGTGGTCACATATCAACTGAAGTGGTAATTATGATGTTAGTATAAAACAATCAAATGTAAACTATATGGCATAAAAACATCAAAGTTAATGAAAAAACTCACACTACATGTTTGAGAAGTTGCTGATTCTTATTTACCATTTGACGTCAGTGTAGCTTTCGATTTTGTATCAATTTTTTTACGTGTTCAAAACATGCATGGATTTGCAAAAATGTAAATCATGAAAGCTATACAAAAAACATGAAAAGCATTTAAGGCCCGTGCGTGTTTGGGGGTTGGTTTGTTTACTACTAACCTACCTGTGTCCACTAATATTCTAATGCATTAAATATTATGGTTATTTTAATGTGTTTACAGTTGTTGGGAAAGCCATTTTCTTCTTTCTCAAGACAGCTTGATGTGTACTCATATGCAAGCTATTCAACTCAGTAAATGAATTTATAATGTACAATAAATGCAGGACATGCATGTTAGTATTGGAATTGAACTACCAACCAGTCAGACACCTTACCATAGCTTCCTCGGCACTCGCCAACCATTCAGTACTACTACTTACTCTTACCGACGTATGACTTTACCTGTAAGAAACCACAATGCCAAACGAAACATGAAGAACCAGCGTTTTCTGCACTCTACACTTAGTTCCTACAATCTCCAACCACACACACATATCACAAGAGTACGATATGTGAAAAACAATGGCACGTATGCGAAGCACGGGTCTCATTCTAGTTTTCCTCAAATTCACGAAACATAGAATCAAATTTAAATAGTTGTATATTTCCAAGCATCAATCAATCCATAAACAACAAAGAACATAGACGAGAATGAGTATAAATATAAATACAGATCATGCTTACTGTTTCGCACAATTTCGTGTACAAAATCGTAAAATCAAAAAATAAATTTTCGAATTTTGTGAATTGAAAGACAACGTAATTCTTAGAACTTCATCTAATATTTTTAACTAGTATTACCGTACAACAGTGGGAAAAATCGACCGTTAAAGTGTTTAATATAAAAAAAATATTTGTTAAAATTTATCATAAGTTAGATTTTAGCGAAAAAATCGATACATATACATAAACTATGAAGTTGAATACACTTTCAAAAGACTGATTCGTTATCATGCTCTCAAAAGTCTTTTGATATGCATAAAATTGAAAAACAATACATGAGACTTTATTTCTTCAGAACTTTTTATTTATTCACATTTCTTTTTTTTTTACTTAAATCCATGTTTCTTTGGGAAGTGGATACATCCTTAAAATTGTCATTAAGAAACTAAAGAGACGGTCATCTCAGAATAACCACGAACAAATAACATATGTGGCGCTATTGAATGCAAAATCATTTTATTTGTTAAAAAATTACATGCATAAATTGATTACATTACAAGCCTCAAGCTTTTAAAATAAAGATACATAAAATATTTCCAAACTTCTACATACATATTTTAAGAACTTGACAATCGTGATATTCTCTTTATTATGTACGAAAACTACCTTGTTGTTTAGAACTCACTTGCACAAATGAATTCTAATGCCTTCAAAATATTAAATTTTAAATTTTAGCAAGTATATTATTGAGCTTAACCATTGACGAAATCGCATGCACTTCACATTCAATACTTTTAAGCCATATCATTATATCAAGCTCAATACAGAAGTCTCCAAACTCGGTACATTGCAACAACAAGGAAAATATGAATAACAAATAAGCACTTAACTACACAAATAACATCTTATTTTATTTTATTTTGATAAATAAATCACAGATTAAAAGCTCGAAGCTTGCATAGTGTAATTCAAAGTATTGGACATACATTGATGGTGGTTTGTTGTTGACTTGTATTGTATTATTGGTACCCAATTTCAATAAGAATAAAATAAAGGAATTAGCTTGCCTGTAGTGGAAAATGTGATGAGATAAAAGCTTGGAGCCCACAGAATCAGGGTTGGAACCATCTTCTTTCGATCTTGATATCAAGATGAAATCAACACTGTTTCTGTTTCCCTGGGACACAAGGAACAATAACCGTTTAACTCTTATTTCCTAATATCACATATGAAGTGCCAACTGAAATATATATTTAGCATTGTATTAAGAAAACAAAATGCCACCACATTGTGGAACAAAGTTGGAAATTATTGAAGGAGAGGAATCATGATACATCATAAAATTTACAATAAGAAGTTTGAATAAGAAAATTTTTGTTGTAGTAAAAGCTATGCATTCATATGTAAAGAACATACAAATGTATATGTAATACTAATTTAAAAAGCCTTCATGTGAAAACCAGTAGGCATCATTTATAAGAAAAGTATCAAAAACAAAATTCATTAACCAAAATTTTATTGACCTTAGATGAGATTCCTTGTTAATGCCTCTCATAACGGTGAAAATCAACCAAAGGTGTTCTAGAAATATCAGTTAACTTTTCTACATTCTCCGTAGCCCTAAGCAAGGTGTCGCCCCAAGCAAGGTGTCGTTTCTTTTGACAATGGAAGTACCTTTCTCACAATCCTGTGAAATAAATTTTGAATGGTTCAAAGAAAATATTGTTAGCTAAATATTCAAATTGAAAGAAACTGGCATCATAGTATGTAAAATAGCTCAAAAAGGAAGTTAATTTTTTCAAAGATCTAATCACAATTGGTGATATCCACAATTGTCTTTTACTTAACTTTATCAAAGATCTAATCATAGAATACAAATATATTAAGAGGGATTATAGATTAAAAGGATTATAGATTAAGAGGGATAATAGATATTAGCAAGCTTATAGAAATAATCATACATGAAAGAAGTAACATTAGTAATTTATCATAAGTTCACAATTGTTTATACATCATAAAAAAAAACTTGTGAAATGGATTTTTTCAAGATAGTCAAACAAACACTTCAATAGCAGCTTTAAATTTCTTCTCATCAGGCCGTGATCACTTGGTTAAATATGAAAAACGCAAAATCTAATTAACCGTGATCAAAAAAGAAATGCCTATAATAACTCACATGATCAACCAAGCTAGTCTGGGATATTGTAGTTAGCCAAGTAGTAGCAACATGTTATTTTTGCTTTTTCACACCTATGAATGTAAAGAATTCTCGCAAATATTATATCTTGGATTATTTTTTTCAACCAAAAATTGAGGTATCGGATGTATGATTGAAGTAATAAAATAAAAATAATCATCTTACTTTGAACACAAATCGCCAATGCCCCGTATCATGCATTGGCTTTCTCCGGTATAAGGCAGTAAACAAAAGTTGAACAGTTAGTATTACCTAATAATGATAATCATATTAGTTAATCATAAATCTATTCCGTTTTGAACATTAGCCGCGTTATATCGGCTGTCGCTACCGTAGATTGATCCCATGAATCAATTTAAATGGAACGAGCAGAAATTAACATTTTCCTTATAAAACTTACAGGACAGAGTTTATATAAAATATGACATTTTATAAATCAATATTACAATGTTAATTTATAATTGATTTCATGTTAGTTTTAAGCAATTTGCATACTGAAACTAAACATTCATTCTGATTTTATTATTCAAGTTAGACTTAAGTATTTTAATTTATATCCAGAATCAAATATATACATTTTTATTATTCAAAATAAATAAAATTTCAAATTCTTAAGTAAAATTTTAGTCAAACACATTATTTAAACCGTCAAAATTCCAAGTTGTTACATAGAAGTTTCCACCCATCGAAGGGAATCATATGCTTTCGATAGTAATCAAGAGCTAAGAAAGAAATCTTTGGACTTGATTACTCGTCTCAAGGATGAAGCCGTTATTCGAACAGCGCGGATGACCCGATACTATAACATAAAGATAAGGTCAAAGGTATGCAGCGAAGAAGACCTAGTTCTCCAAAGGGTTATGGACAATACCAAAAATCTGGCAGATGGGCCATTAAGGCTAAACTGGGAAGGACCGTTGATTAACCAAATGATAATACCCCCGAGCTTACTGTTTATGTCACCTGGATGGTAATACGGTTCCAAGAACATGGAATGCAGAACGTTAAGACCATATTTCCCTTTTATAAGTGAATGAAGTAAGATTCATTGAGGAAAACATTCTCGTAAGGGATTGAGAGAAATCAGTCCTAAGGGAAAGAAAAAGGAAATAAAAACTCAAATAAGTTCTGTCAAATACACCTACAGGGATAAAATAATGGATAAATGACTTCTGAAAGGAATATCAAAATAAGAAATTTTACTTGGTCCGGATAAGATGTCGTTCATAAATGGTTAACTCAAAAAGTCCTTGCCATAGGCAAGGAGCTTCCTAAAAGGGAGGAAGGGTAAGTTACAGGCATCCAACACCTATTAAATTCCTTGGTATACCAAGGTTCTTCTCCGAAGAGAGGGCGGGAGGGGGTAAGCCTAGACATATAAGCATAGCCCAGCGGTAAGCCCAGGACATGCAAGCCTAGTCCCTAAAGTTCTTGTTGTAGTTAATGCGCCTTTTGGAGGAGGGACGGGTAATCTATTTTCAGTGCATAGTACCAGTTCCGGTTAAAGTCTTTGACCTAGTCAAGGCGCCCTTTGGAAAGGGACGAGTAATCTATTTTTTGTGCATATTAGCGGTTCCAAATGAAGCATGGCAAGCCTCTACTTATGTCTCGTCCCATAGAAGCGAACAAAACTCAAAAGAAGTACATAAAGCATGTTAAGCCTTTGCTTTATTAAAAAGTCTAAAATGGCAGAGACTCAGTTAAAATCGAAAGCGCTTTCGTATCTAAAAATTAGAATAGGACATACTAGACTTCTATTATCATAAGTAACTGAATAAGGGTTTCAGGCCTTCTATTAATGCTAAAGATGGCTTCGTAAATGTTGAAATCGGAAGAGGACATTTTGGACTTCTATTATCATAAATACCTGAATCTAGGTTTTGCATATTCTAATAAGCATATGGAGGCTTCATTTAAATTATTTCCAAAATTGGAATCTCTAGACTTCTAAATTGATGATTACCTGAATATGAGTTTTGGGTCTTCCAACAAGCTAAAAGGGGCTTTCGCTTATATTATTTCCACAATTTGGATTCCTGGATTTCTAAATTTCTTATTACCCGAATACGAATTTTGGGATTTCTAAATTTGCATTACTCCACGTTTTGCCAAGTGGCACTGTTGGAGTTTATGCCTTAGAGGCAATCCATTTGATGTGAATAATAACACTATTGATGAAGCGACCCGAACTTCCCCGGTCTCCGAAGAGAAGAGAAAGAACGAATTACTTTGAGGACAAGACGAATCAGAACGCAAATAGAAGAACATTTCATTGTTAATTACAGCAATTACATCAGAATACAAGAATATACAGAGTATAAATAAATATTACACAGAAAATATCAGAGATTTAAATTACATTTAAATACATCACAGCGGAAAATAATACAAAACACAACTAGAAGTAATACACGGATACAGAGCTTTCCGAATATCGCTTCAGCTGTAAATCAAGATCCTGTGAATATAAATCTGCAAAACCAAAACTACTAGCTGCCCGTGTCAAAATAAAAGCACCCAGAGTTTAGGTTAAAACAATAGACTCCAGGTCAGTCATGGGACTGGTCTGAGAACTAAAACAATTATTAATCTTTATTTTAAAGTTAGGTAAATCAAGAGACCACGCCGTATAACACGGAACAGGTTTCCTCCCAAGGATTTCTATACGTAGGCAACTATAGAACTGCCACATTTACATTCTGTTCTTTTACTGGTCTCCTCCGTCACAAGTACCATCTTGTTGTTGAATTGGAATGACTCCACATGCATAAGAACAAAATCAGAATTTGATCCATATTGGCCCAGGAGCTTGTCGATTTAGTGAATCCTGTTGCAGCCCCATTATTTCTGAATAAGTTATTGCTTCGGAAACCCGTTCTTGAATGCCTAAATTTGGATCTTGGATTGGTTTCTGCAGCCGGTTTAAAACAAGACGGGGAAGGAACTAGTCTAGAAGAAGGGATCTGATTTGGCTTACCGGGTTTGTTGGCATTATTTGGGTTCAGGGCCCGATTTGGTTTCTTCCTTCTATGGACTGTTTGGAAGTCATTCTCATCAACAAGGTTATTGGATGTTTGTGGATGGGGTTATAAGTTGATAGAGAAGGAGAAAAAGATGGGTTAGATGAAGAAGATATCCCATGTTAATCAGCATTAAAGTCAAAAATTGGATTATTAGAGATTTTCATGTCAACCAGATGGAGAGAAGCTTAAAAAAAAAGTTGAGTTGATGAATTTTGAACATAAGTGCATAAAGATAGATTTGTATTTTCATCACAGAAGGAATGAGCAGTGGAAATATGCATTTTATTAGAGTACATACAATCTTAATCAACAAGGACTGTGGATTGTGATCTGAAAGTTGCCACCATTTAAGATAATTTGGGAAAAGAGAGAAGGAAACCAGGCTCCAATTGAAGGGATGTATTAGAATTAAGAGATGGTAATAATAACTAGATTGAATATATCATATCATATATATGTTATAAAAGGCATATATACGTAGTTAACTGAGTACAGCTATATTTTGGACTGTCAAACGATAATCGTACAAAATGGCAACACTACACATTACATTCAATTAAAAATCAAGTTTGCATATATTTTACACAATCTTTCTGTTGCTATTCAAATAATCAAAATTCTAGCTTAGAGCAACAGTTCTACATAAGGAGAGCAAGACCCCAGTACCAATCAATACTCTAGTTCTTTCCTATATCCTTTGGACAAATCAGTAACCTATTCTCCAAATAAGCTCACGTATATACTAAAAATCAACCAGTGGTAGCATCTTAAGGAGCACAACACTTTCAAGACTGAACAAGAATAACTATGTAACAACCAAAAAAAAAAGGGAGGGGGGAATGACGTATTCTAAACAAAACATGAACCATTAGGCTTACACAAAACTGCCCAAACATAGATGGCAGGATCAAAAAAGACTATTCATCATACATGCCCAGACATGGATGGTAGGATCAAAAAAGACTATTCATCATACATGTGCAAGATCAAAAGACTATTCATCACAGCTTGCCATGTGAAATGCATTCACCCCCACTAACAAAACAGCCAAAAACAAAGATGGCAAGATCATAAGTCATTTTTTCCACCTTCAATTCTTGAC
The DNA here is from genome assembly GCA_030737875.1 of Allium sativum. NCBI lineage: Eukaryota > Viridiplantae > Streptophyta > Magnoliopsida > Asparagales > Amaryllidaceae > Allium > Allium sativum. Next base: position 928,839,062 of record CM060926.1, on the reverse strand, counting down.
TGCTACTGAATTGCTTTTATGATGTGCACCTAAGTCCATATGAACAACAAAGGTTGGGTAAGTACAGTGTACTTATTTTGTGTAAAATATAATTTTATTAATCTTGTGCTAGTATAGTTACGAGCTTAATACTAAATGAATTTTTCATGACAACGCAAAAGCACTACAGTTCTGTATAAGGGGTAGTCATTTTTCCAATATTTTTAAACTTGATATGGAAGGTAATAGAAGATTCGGCCCCCATAAAATACCCATTAAGTTATTGCCTTCAACCTTTTTATCGGCATGTAATTTGCAGATGGCACACCCGTACAATGTTTTAAGAGAAATTTGTTGGACTCCTACCATTGGAATTGTATAACCGTTTTATGTGCCTTCTACGCATGAAAGATCGTACGGGCACATACAATATGCGTGCATGCATGCACATACTGGTGTATGTGCACACGTGAACACAAAATATTTTTCTAATTCAGAAACAAAATTAAACTACGGAAAAAACATACCTTGAATCTTGAGGGATTGATCAATTCAAAAACTAAAGCGTCCCCAACTTCTAAATTATGAGCCAATGCAAAACCTCTCCACCCACCACTAAGACCATGCACTGCTCCACTGCTGAGGTATTTTGAATTGTACTCCAAACCGCTCTCATCTTCCAAAATCATGTCTGATTCATGATCAAGAGTACAGAGGTTCCTTCGGCCAAATTCTGAAGGAATATGCTTAAAAAAAGAATAAAATTTATTTCTTTTTTCCTGCTAATACACAAAGGTATGGTACAAAGTATAAAATGTAAACTTTACAATTGATACAATGATATTCAAACTTGTGATGCTTCTTTGCTGAGACATGCTCATAATAAAGAAATAAAAATAGCAAGAACACTGGATTAATGAAAACATAAGCAAAAACAACCTAACAGCATGTGTTAGAAATACTTTGCAATTGAATGTGTGCTCACAAGAAAAAAACCATGAGATACTTGAGACAACTTCATAGACTTAATGAAAGAGGGGCTGTGAGACTTCAAGTTGCTTTGGAGCATCTATGCTCTCTTCAGTGCACAAGCTATTTGTTGAAAAGTTGCTAGCTTTCCCTTGCATCCCATTCCAGCATCTTTAGTTTCACTGCTACATTTAAATTCAACATAAATCATAACTATTTGACTGAGAATTACTGTTTAAGTAGAATAATTACCTCCTATAGAATGATTGGACTTTTCGGGTAGAAACCTGGTACAAATTTAAAAACATCTGTAAGTAGGTTGATCAAATCAGATATTGCATCTATTACAAAAAGGAAGGAAACCAAATAGTAAAAAGAAAATTGTCAGTGATGCACTGATACATCTGCAACAAAAGATATACAGAACAAAAAAGCTTTGAATGAAATTAAGGAAGCCCAAGTGAAATTATATTCAACATCAGTCGCAATGTCTTTCTGCTAATTGGATCATGGAAGACTGAGAACAATCCTTATTCATCTACTCGAAAATGGATATGTTTGTTACATAATTTAATTATACCAAGAATAAGAATGATTTTGTAAACAAAGTTTTGGTCATAAGATCTAACTAAATAACATGTTTAAATCATAATCGAATAGATTATTGATGGCCCCCAAAAAAAATATAAAATATAAAAAATACTGACACAAAAACAGATTAATCTGATGATTGACATCTTACTTTATTGCAGGAAATAATGATCGGATTCCCCATTATCAAAGTATCTGAAGTCCCTGACCTTTTCATTGGTTTGAAGCAGGTTTTACATGGAAGACTCAAGTCCTTTGGGTCTTCCTCTTGGATTGTAGTTTTCTCCATTGAACATGAAATTTTGTGAATAGTCATGAAATTATATTTTTAAAGGGATGCTTTCTTATACAATATCACATTTGATTATGATACCAAATGGAACTCAAAAAACTCAAATCAGATCCCCTATACCCAAAATCCCGGCTCATTGTACCCAACAGTAAATAATCCCCTTGAAATGATATGCCATGCATGCATGAGGATTTATATTTACATTTAATCTTCTCCTAACTGACGGTGTAAAATATTTGTATACCTATGATTGTTTACGCGAAGATTATGTAAAACATATTGTTAAAGACCACCGAATGTTTACACAATAATGAAATGGTAAATTCTAGCATAATACTTGATCAAACCTACTACAACACAACTTACTGTGCTGAAAGCTGTAGTACTTTGTCCATTTGTGGTTTTTGGAGTGCATCTAGAACCAATAATTTGGGACATTCTCTTCTTCTCCAAAACAGCAGTACTCCTTTTTCTACCAGTACTTGCCTACATTTATGTGTAAATGATCTCACCGTGACAGAAAACATTACTTTCCGAATACATATAGCATCAAAATGAAAATGAGTTATAAATCTGTATATACAAAGGTACCTGATTGCCTATACATACAAGACTATCAAAATGTGTTTGTCAAGACCAATATTAATATTTATACAGTAAAACGGGGAATCTTAACATTCTGAATAAATAAGCTATAATAAAATAATATTTGCTTCTCAAATATACCAGCATTAAGATCAAAATAACACAATACAAATAATAATTTAAACACATACAAGAATATTATCCTACACGTAAAAAATAGTTTATATGTAGTGACCCGAATTTTGAGCGGCTTTGGTTATCGACGTAAGCTCGACGTCGATAACCAAAACATCGAAAAATCCCGGTAATTAATGAAAGAAATTAGAAGGTGAGAATAGATAAGATAGAACTTATAGAATAGAAGAAGAAGAAGAACATCATCATCAGAGTAAACACGAATCTCACAGCGGAACGAATAAAATATAACATAACATATCTTTGAAATAACATCGGTATATGTATACAATAACACTTATCAGAGTACAACACTTACAACAACAGCGGAAATAATAATAGCTATAGAATCCTGAAGCCTCCTGCTCCACGCTCTTCCAGTATATCTGTAAATTCCTGACTACTTGACTGCCCGTACAAAATTAGGCACCCAAGAGTTTAAGGAAAACAAAACAAATAAACTCCGGGTCAGTCATGGGACTGGTATGAGTAAAACAGTTTAAACAGGTATATGAACAAGTAAACGATATCTCATAAGACCACGCCGCAGAACGGAACGGGTTTTTCCCTTATGAGAATCCAAAATATCTTTATATCAAAAACCTTTTGATATTATAATAATGTCTATGTACAAATAGATATCAACTAGCAGAAACGCTTTCATCTCACGTTCTACATATATAGTATACAATCAAAATCGCATATCCATATATAATATAAACTGGTACCTTTTTGTCGGGCATATCAACTCTATCACTTCCATATGCTATCAACTCAGCATATACAGTGTTATCTCAATCGAATTCCAATCAGTTCATATCCTCAAAACCAAATCGAATCTCATTCGAACCCGAATATCAAATTTCAAATTCTTAACTCATCAACCCAATTCCATAACAGATTATTCTCTAATCCAATTCAATTCTATTTAACTCAGTTCAAGTTAATATTTCAATTTATTTCTACTATCTTATTCTATTTAACTTCATAAGTTAAATTTTAATTCTCGAACTTAAATTCCTGGGTTTCTTTTAAATCAATTTGAAATCATAATACCAATTCAAAACATTTGAATTTCTAAACAACTTGTTTTCTCAAAACAATTCAAAAACAAAAACCTTTGTAGTAATCCGTCACTTAGAACTCGAAAATGAACACTGATGATGTCGCGATTCATCATCAGAATCTATTTTCCAGCTATCGAAGTGAGTTCAATACTATATCACCTTCAGTTTGAAAAACGTTTTCAAAATCTCCCAGGAACTTAAAATTTTCTTATTTTAATTCCAATCTGATTTAAATTCAGATTTTTCTTCATTTTATTTCATATACTTTACTTATATGAATTCTGATCAGTCATTTATAATCATTTTACCTTTTTATAATCTTACTCGATTATAATAACAACCAACACAACCAATATACTATATCAAATATATTTGGGTAAAATTGTTCCATTTACCCTCTTTCAACACATACCATGACGGTTCATCGTATTCGAGTGTTTAGTAACCCCTATCGATACAGTGGATCAAACCGATCGACCAGAATTCACAAACAACTCAACCAATAAAACTCCACAATATAAAGTCATTTTATATTAACTAACAAATACGTTCACTCGTATATATACACTCAAACTCAGTCTAGGATATTACTAATCCCATCTCTACTGAATCACGCCACAGAGCCAAGTAATTCTAAACTTAAGCTCTGATACCAACTGTAGTGACCCGGATTTTGAGCGGCTTTGGTTATCGACGTAAGCTCGACGTCGATAACCAAAACATCAAAAAATCCCGGTAATTAATGAAAGAAATTAGAAGGTGAGAATAGATAAGATAGAACTTATAGAATAGAAGAAGAAGAAGAACATCATCATCAGAGTAAACATGAATCTCACAGCGGAACGAATAAAATATAACATAACATATCTTTGAAATAACGTCAGTATATGTATACAATAACACTTATCAGAGTACAACACTTACAACAACAGCGGAAATAATAATAGCTATAGAATCCTGAAGCCTCCTGCTCCACGCTCTTCCAGTATTTCTGTAAATTCCTGACTACCTGACTGCCCGTACAAAATTAGGCACCCAAGAGTTTAGGGAAAACAAAACAAATAAACTCCGGGTCAGTCATGGGACTGGTATGAGTAAAACAGTTTAAACAGGTATATGAACAAGTAAACGATATCTCATAAGACCACGCCGCAGAACGGAACGGGTTTTTCCCTTATGAGAATCCAAAATATCTTTATATCAAAAACATTTTGATATTATAATAATGTCTATGTACAAATAGATATCAACTAGCAGAAACGCTTTCATCTCACGTTCTACATATATAGTATACAATCAAAATCGCAAGCACGTATTGGATAATGGATTTCCAACTATGACAAGGTATGGAACCACCTTCCGATCAGTGTACTCTAGGAACGATACACTGGAGTTCAACAAGAACATCTTGTAACTCAGCCACACATGACCGACCACTCATTTCGCTTGAGTGTATCGAATGTACATCACCAACGGTTGGGATCAGCAACCGTTCCCGTATATATACGGGACAGCATTGATAGATTTAAGAAACAAATGAATATTCACTAGATAGGTGATTATACACCCTACTTCGGTGCGACCGACTTAGCCATGCTGCTTGCCCGATTTCTGTCATTTACCGGTTGATGAGGCTAGAAGCTACGCTTTATCATCACATCAGATTCCGTTCGAATGCCACATTGTCAGATCCATCAGAATCACTAATTGACGTCTACAACCATACATTACGTGTCAGCTAAAAGAAGTTTCCTTCTCCGCTTCCACTCTTGGTATAGTTGAAGAAATCAAGGTACGTGACCTTTCTGGAAATACTCTTTCAGACATTCATTCATACAAATCATCATCATTCACTTAGAATGTCACATCGTCATACCCGCCAAATCACAAATTGACTTATCCAAAAATAACACGGGTATACAGCTAAGAGAAACGAATTCCTCCGCCACCAAACGTGAATACGTTTGAACAGATCAACTTACGCGATCCATTGGATATACTCTGTCAGACCTTCGTCCATACAAGTTGTCCTGGGACTGGACAAACCGAAGGCACTATTCTGTAGACAGGATAGTCCTTGCATTTTACTCCGTCTTCAATTATCTTTGGCATATATGATTCGCGACGCTTATGCCAATACAGAGTGGTTCTATGGATAATAATCCAACCGGTCTCTCCATATTAACAACGTTAAAATGGTCAAAACTTCGATAGTCTGTGAGTTAACTATCAAAGAAAAACAAGTGTGCAAACAACGATATTATTTCCAGATGGAAATTATATCAAACAAACATCATTTAACATTTATCTCTTTAGTTCATTTTACATCTCCTGTTTCCCTATATTCAACATTTGCTATTTTCTATATTTAGAAAATATATGTTATCAACACTGGAAACATTTCCATTCCTTGTTTTCTGTATTTAGAAAACATTTCTGATTCTTGTTTGGAAAACATTTCCAAAACTCCTTTACGATCAAACCTTACCATTTCTTAGTTAAGAAGGAAGTCACTCAAGTTGGGGTATAATTACCTCTCAGACCTTAACTGAACAACGTTATAACTTCAAAATGGTCAAAGTTTATCTTTTAATCTTTGACAACTTCTTTACGCCTTTCCCGGATCCAATTTTACTAATCTACTTCTATATTTAAAACATTGGTTATAACGATAACGTTATAATCCCTACTTTCGAATTATCTAACTTTAAGTATAACTTCTATTCTTATCAGTGAATAATTAACCTAACACTTATTTATTTATAAATAAATAAATCTCTATTTAAACACTGGAAAGTATAAGTACTTTCCCGAATTCGATATAATCGAATTTGCCGATTAACTCTCTTCGAATAACCTATATTCGATTAACTCCTTCCTTTTCAAATATCTCATATTTGAAAATCTTACTTTCGAATAAACTATATTCGAAAATCTCTTTTCGAATAACTCTTGTTCGATAAATCTCACTTCGATTAAACTAAAATCGATAACCCCCTTCGATGAAACTAACATCGATAACTCCTTTCGATGAAACTAACATCGATAACTCCTTTCGATGAAACTAACATCGATTACTCCTTTCGATGAAACTAACATCGATTACTCCTTTCGATGAAACTAACATCGATTACTCCTTTCGATGAAACTAACATCGATTTATTTAACTCGACGAACTTAACTCGACTAACTTGTGACTTGACTAACTCGACTTACTTGGTTCGACCAATTCGATTCGATTAACTAGGCTCGACTAACTTGACTAACTTAACTCGACTTACTTGGTTCGACCAATTTGATTCGATTAACTAGGCTCGACTAACTTGACTAACTTAACTCGACTTACTTGGTTCGACCAATTTGATTCGATTAACTAGGCTCGACTAACTTGGTCGAACCACCCGATCAACTCAACTTATTTAACTTAACTTATTTCTCAACTCGATCAAATCGATTAACTCCTATCGAATAACTAATATTGAATTAAACTCCATTCGCTTGACTCTAGATCGCAGCGATCACAATGGTTACGCCTGACTCCCTCAGGAAACATCCGACCGCCGTAGGCTATTTACAGCCCTGCGAATTACGCTAGCAGTCGTACGAGATGGTAACTTACCCTGAATACTATGTTTGACTAACTCTGTCTCAAATAACTATATTTGATTAACTCTAGTTCGTTTTAACTCTAATCGATTAACTCTAACTAATTAACTCCAACTGGTTAACTCTATCTGATTAACTCTAACTGGTTAACTCTAACTGATTAACTCTAACTGGTTAACTCTAACTGATTAACTCTAACTGGTTAACTCTATTTGACTAACTCAACTTGACTAACCCCTTTCGAATAACATATTCGATTAACTAACTTTCGAATACCATATTCGATTAACTAACTTCGAATACCATATTCGATTAACTAACTTCGAATACCATATTCGATTAACTCCTTTCGAATGTCTATATTCGATTAACTAACTTCGAATAACATATTCGATTAACTCCTTTCGAATGTCTATATTCGATTAACTAACTTCGAATACCATATTCGATTAACTCCTTTCGAATGTCTATATTCGATTAACTAATCGAATGTCTATATTCGATTAACTAACTTCGAATACCATATTCGATTTACTTTATTCACTTTATAAAGATTTCCTTTCTAACAACGTTTTATTTATTTGAAAAGATTTACTTTTAAATAACGGTTCTACACTTTAAAAATGATTTTCCTTTTTATAACGTTTCCTTTTCAATTCTATTTGTAAATGGTTTACAAATATTCCCTTTTCAAATTTATTCTTGAAATATTCTAACTCCTTAAATTCCCGGGAAAATTCGCCATAACCTCCTTTGTATCGGGAGCATCGGGAAAATCCCCAAAACTCGCCACACAGGCCTTTCCATTCAAAAAGAAATGTTTTGAATTTATTTTCCTTTTTAAAATATCTCCTATTTATAAATATCCCAATTTATAAATATTCCTGTTTTCAATATCACTTTGAAAATCTCCTTTATCTACATTCCGGTATGTTATGATATTCTACATATCAAATCACGATGATCACTATCGTCCAAACATATATAATCGACAACAGATTATATCACATCATATAACACAATATATGAAAAACAATAAAATAACTGTTGAGGAATCCGGTCGGATTCCTCCAACCTGTTTCCCTGCATCACAGATGTTAGACAATATAGATAACATCACTTTCAGTTCCATATGATATATTCTGTTAAACAGAATCAATATAGAAATTTAACTAACTGACTAGCAGTTCAATCAAACAATCAACACACAGTCAAACAGACAATTTTAACAGTTCTAACAATACAACATGAAATTTATAAACTGTTCAGAGTTAGTGAGATTTACTCACAGTTGCGCGTTAATCGTTAAATAACGGTTTGCGTTCGTTGATTCGAGTCGGACAATTTATTTCGCCATAAATTGTAACTGGCTCCGTTTCAAGCGCGATCAGTCTCATTGTGTTGCTCTCGTCCATACGATCCCAACGCAACTGACGGCGTCCCATTCTGATAATGTATGCAACAATTATGGATGATACAAGTTTATACACTTTGATTTGAATTAAATAAACAAAGAGATAAATGATTGGGCTTTACCCCTATCCACTTGGCCCATCCCCTTTACGTTAATAACCAGACCCGTTCAAGCCTTTTCTTCCCCAAATCTTAACATCGAATTGCTCCTCCACGTTCACCATACACCAAAAATCAAAGCTAAAACCACCATTCATCTCCTCATTGCTTTCTCCTTCAACCGCTACTCACAACACCGAGCTCGAAGGAGGAGAGTGCCTCGCATTCTCCAGATCTTGCGGCTCGTGTACAGGTGACCTGCGACCGTTTTCACCCCGGAATACCCCAACAATTTGCCAAACGAACCCATTTGATGTCAACAACTCAAAAACAACTTGAATCCACGAATTTAAAGCTTCAGACTTAAGCTTCGGCAAACCCTAGGACTCACGAGATGCCGCTGGAAAATATTCAGCAAACCAGTGGTGATGTCGAGCTTAGTAACAGCTATACCATATCGTAGGGAAAGTGATGTGGATTCATACGAAACTTGTTTGGGATTTTATAGAATTTTACTTGAATTCTTTTGATTTTGTGAAGATCGAAAACAGTTTCCTGGAATAAAAGTCACGGCGGAAACGTGTTTGACCGGGGAGGAGTTGAAATTAGGTTAAGGGGGTTGTTAGGGGTATTTATAGGGAATATATATTATTTTATATTCAACCATTAAGTTTGTTCTTCGTTTAAAAATTCCTATAATCACATGCGATACCCAAAAATCATGAAACTGGACCTACTGCTAGAGTTCGACATTACGGTCCCAACGAAACTGGTTTCATCGAATTCCGACTCTGTATGCTCACACAGCATATTTTTAAAGATCAATTTATCGACTGTTTTTCACTCTAAAAATCCGTATGGCCACACAGTGACTCTAAAAATCATGAAACTGGAAATCTAACAACTATTTGATATTGCGGATCCAACAAAACTGGTTTCGTCGAATTCCGACTTCGTTTGCAAAAGTGGCTATTTTTAACGCTCTAAATAGCCTATTTAAATATATAAATATAATTAAATATAATTAAATTAATTATTTAAAATTAAATATTATCGTCTATATTCACAGTGGCATACCACACAGCTCTAGAATATTCCTGTATGTGTTTACAACTCGATATTCATTTCTTGGTCAACCCGATATTTGATTTATATTGAAATCCCTTTTAAAAATATAAATAATTCCTTTATAAATTATAAAGGAATTCCACAGCGACTTTTCTATAATTTGATTTGGACATACATAAAAATCTACACGACGAAATCCCGATATTTCTCTTCCACTAGAAATATATACTCCACCAGCTCCACACGTTTCTTGTTTCACAGAAATCCGGCTTAAAACGAATCATGTACATTCAGTTGAAGTTCAAATTGCCAAATAGCGAACTGCCGCGTCGTTACGCACTCTATTTTAATTATATTATAATTATACGTTCAACTGTCGTCGATTGAATATATTCGTCAATATAATTCAATATAACTGAATTATATATTTTCAACTGTCCAGTTTACACAATATTGTCAATTCCACTATTTCTGACTAATTCAGAAATAAATATATTTTATCCTATTATTTAAATTAATTAAATAATCATTTTTATTTAATTCAGGTCGTCGATATCGCCAAAACGATATTTAAATAATTAAATAATTTAATTATTCGGCAGCTAAAAATGCGGGTTACTACAATCTTCCCCCCTTAATAAAATTTCGTCCTCGAAATTGCTAAGCTAAGGGATGACCCTATCTTCTGGGTAAAAATTTATCTGTTTACCTCTTGTCTCCGGTTTCAACTGAACCAATTAATATTGACTAAAATATTAATTTATTCCGACTAACTAAATTTTCAAAAATTCTGAAAATTTTCTAACACGTTAACTTTTCGAAATTTTTTGCCAGCACCTCCTTTGTACTGGTCAATATCTCAAACTCCAACTCGCCTCTCTGGGCCTTCTTTAACCCAAAAGAAAATCAAACAGCCAAGCGGCTTGCCAATTCGGCTCATAAATCTCATATCCATATATAATATAAACTGGTACCTTTTTGTCGGGCATATCAACTCTATCACTTCCATATGCTATCAACTCAGCATATACAGTGTTATCTCAATCGAATTCCAATCAGTTCATATCCTCAAAACCAAATCGAATCTCATTCGAACCCGAATATCAAATTTCAAATTCTTAACTCATCAACCCAATTCCATAACAGATTATTCTCTAATCCAATTCAATTCTATTTAACTCAGTTCAAGTTAATATTTCAATTTATTTCTACTATCTTATTCTATTTAACTTCATAAGTTAAATTTTAATTCTCGAACTTAAATTCCTGGGTTTCTTTTAAATCAATTTGAAATCATAATACCAATTCAAAACATTTGAATTTCTAAACAACTTGTTTTCTCAAAACAATTCAAAAACAAAAACCTTTGTAGTAATCCGTCACTTAGAACTCGAAAATGAACACTGATGATGTCGCGATTCATCATCAGAATCTATTTTCCAGCTATCGAAGTGAGTTCAATACTATATCACCTTCAGTTTGAAAAACGTTTTCAAAATCTCCCAGGAACTTAAAATTTTCTTATTTTAATTCCAATCTGATTTAAATTCAGATTTTTCTTCATTTTATTTCATATACTTTACTTATATGAATTCTGATCAGTCATTTATAATCATTTTACCTTTTTATAATCTTACTCGATTATAATAACAACCAACACAACCAATATACTATATCAAATATATTTGGGTAAAATTATTCCATTTACCCTCTTTCAACACATACCATGACGGTTCATCGTATTCGAGTGTTTAGTAACCCCTATCGATACAGTGGATCAAACCGATCGACCAGAATTCACAAACAACTCAACCAATAAAACTCCACAATGTAAAGTCATTTTATATTAACTAACAAATACGTTCACTCGTATATATACACTCAAACTCAGTCTAGGATATTACTAATCCCATCTCTACTGAATCACGCCACAGAGCCAAGTAATTCTAAACTTAAGCTCTGATACCAACTGTAGTGACCCGGATTTTGAGCGGCTTTGGTTATCGACGTAAGCTCGACGTCGATAACCAAAACATCAAAAAATCCCGGTAATTAATGAAAGAAATTAGAAGGTGAGAATAGATAAGATAGAACTTATAGAATAGAAGAAGAAGAAGAACATCATCATCAGAGTAAACATGAATCTCACAGCGAAACGAATAAAATATAACATAACATATCTTTGAAATAACGTCAGTATATGTATACAATAACACTTATCAGAGTACAACACTTACAACAACAGCGGAAATAATAATAGCTATAGAATCCTGAAGCCTCCTGCTCCACGCTCTTCCAGTATTTCTGTAAATTCCTGACTACCTGACTGCCCGTACAAAATTAGGCACCCAATAGTTTAGGGAAAACAAAACAAATAAACTCCGGGTCAGTCATGGGACTGGTATGAGTAAAACAGTTTAAACAGGTATATGAACAAGTAAACGATATCTCATAAGACCACGCCGCAGAACGGAACGGGTTTTTCCCTTATGAGAATCCAAAATATCTTTATATCAAAAACATTTTGATATTATAATAATGTCTATGTACAAATAGATATCAACTAGCAGAAACGCTTTCATCTCACGTTCTACATATATAGTATACAATCAAAATCGCAAGCACGTATTGGATAATGGATTTCCAACTATGACAAGGTATGGAACCACCTTCCGATCAGTGTACTCTAGGAACGATACACTGGAGTTCAACAAGAACATCTTGTAACTCAGCCACACATGACCGACCACTCATTTCGCTTGAGTGTATCGAATGTACATCACCAACGGTTGGGATCAGCAACCGTTCCCGTATATATACGGGACAGCATTGATAGATTTAAGAAACAAATGAATATTCACTAGATAGGTGATTATACACCCTACTTCGGTGCGACCGACTTAGCCATGCTGCTTGCCCGATTTCTGTCATTTACCGGTTGATGAGGCTAGAAGCTACGCTTTATCATCACATCAGATTCCGTTCGAATGCCACATTGTCAGATCCATCAGAATCACTAATTGACGTTTACAACCATACATTACGTGTCAGCTAAAAGAAGTTTCCTTCTCCGCTTCCACTCTTGGTATAGTTGAAGAAATCAAGGTACGTGACCTTTCTGGAAATACTCTTTCAGACATTCATTCATACAAATCATCATCATTCACTTAGAATGTCACATCGTCATACCCGCCAAATCACAAATTGACTTATCCAAAAATAACACGGGTATACAGCTAAGAGAAACGAATTCCTCCGCCACCAAACGTGAATACGTTTGAACAGATCAACTTACGCGATCCATTGGATATACTCTGTCAGACCTTCGTCCATACAAGTTGTCCTGGGACTGGACAAACCGAAGGCACTATTCTGTAGACAGGATAGTCCTTGCATTTTACTCCGTCTTCAATTATCTTTGGCATATATGATTCGCGACGCTTATGCCAATACAGAGTGGTTCTATGGATAATAATCCAACCGGTCTCTCCATATTAACAACGTTAAAATGGTCAAAACTTCGATAGTCTGTGAGTTAACTATCAAAGAAAAACAAGTGTGCAAACAACGATATTATTTCCAGATGGAAATTATATCAAACAAACATCATTTAACATTTATCTCTTTAGTTCATTTTACATCTCCTGTTTCCCTATATTCAACATTTGCTATTTTCTATATTTAGAAAATATATGTTATCAACACTGGAAACATTTCCATTCCTTGTTTTCTGTATTTAGAAAACATTTCTGATTCTTGTTTGGAAAACATTTCCAAAACTCCTTTACGATCAAACCTTACCATTTCTTAGTTAAGAAGGAAGTCACTCAAGTTGGGGTATAATTACCTCTCAGACCTTAACTGAACAACGTTATAACTTCAAAATGGTCAAAGTTTATCTTTTAATCTTTGACAACTTCTTTACGCCTTTCCCGGATCCAATTTTACTAATCTACTTCTATATTTAAAACATTGGTTATAACGATAACGTTATAATCCCTACTTTCGAATTATCTAACTTTAAGTATAACTTCTATTCTTATCAGTGAATAATTAACCTAACACTTATTTATTTATAAATAAATAAATCTCTATTTAAACACTGGAAAGTATAAGTACTTTCCCGAATTCGATATAATCGAATTTGCCGATTAACTCTCTTCGAATAACCTATATTCGATTAACTCCTTCCTTTTCAAATATCTCATATTTGAAAATCTTACTTTCGAATAAACTATATTCGAAAATCTCTTTTCGAATAACTCTTGTTCGATAAATCTCACTTCGATTAAACTAAAATCGATAACCCCCTTCGATGAAACTAACATCGATAACTCCTTTCGATGAAACTAACATCGATAACTCCTTTCGATGAAACTAACATCGATAACTCCTTTCGATGAAACTAACATCGATTACTCCTTTCGATGAAACTAACATCGATTACTCCTTTCGATGAAACTAACATCGATTACTCCTTTCGATGAAACTAACATCGATTTATTTAACTCGACGAACTTAACTCGACTAACTTGTGACTTGACTAACTCGACTTACTTGGTTCGACCAATTCGATTCGATTAACTAGGCTCGACTAACTTGACTAACTTAACTCGACTTACTTGGTTCGACCAATTTGATTCGATTAACTAGGCTCGACTAACTTGACTAACTTAACTCGACTTACTTGGTTCGACCAATTTGATTCGATTAACTAGGCTCGACTAACTTGGTCGAACCACCCGATCAACTCAACTTATTTAACTTAACTTATTTCTCAACTCGATCAAATCGATTAACTCCTATCGAATAACTAATATTGAATTAAACTCCATTCGCTTGACTCTAGATCGCAGCGATCACAATGGTTATGCCTGACTCCCTCAGGAAACATCCGACCGCCGTAGGCTATTTACAGCCCTGCGAATTACGCTAGCAGTCGTACGAGATGGTAACTTACCCTGAATACTATGTTTGACTAACTCTGTCTCAAATAACTATATTTGATTAACTCTAGTTCGTTTTAACTCTAATCGATTAACTCTAACTAATTAACTCCAACTGGTTAACTCTATCTGATTAACTCTAACTGGTTAACTCTAACTGATTAACTCTAACTGGTTAACTCTAACTGATTAACTCTAACTGGTTAACTCTATTTGACTAACTCAACTTGACTAACCCCTTTCGAATAACATATTCGATTAACTAACTTTCGAATACCATATTCGATTAACTAACTTCGAATACCATATTCGATTAACTAACTTCGAATACCATATTCGATTAACTCCTTTCGAATGTCTATATTCGATTAACTAACTTCGAATAACATATTCGATTAACTCCTTTCGAATGTCTATATTCGATTAACTAACTTCGAATACCATATTCGATTAACTCCTTTCGAATGTCTATATTCGATTAACTAATCGAATGTCTATATTCGATTAACTAACTTCGAATACCATATTCGATTTACTTTATTCACTTTATAAAGATTTCCTTTCTAACAACGTTTTATTTATTTGAAAAGATTTACTTTTAAATAACGGTTCTACACTTTAAAAATGATTTTCCTTTTTATAACGTTTCCTTTTCAATTCTATTTGTAAATGGTTTACAAATATTCCCTTTTCAAATTTATTCTTGAAATATTCTAACTCCTTAAATTCCCGGGAAAATTCGCCATAACCTCCTTTGTATCGGGAGCATCGGGAAAATCCCCAAAACTCGCCACACAGGCCTTTCCATTCAAAAAGAAATGTTTTGAATTTATTTTCCTTTTTAAAATATCTCCTATTTATAAATATCCCAATTTATAAATATTCCTGTTTTCAATATCACTTTGAAAATCTCCTTTATCTACATTCCGGTATGTTATGATATTCTACATATCAAATCACGATGATCACTATCGTCCAAACATATATAATCGACAACAGATTATATCACATCATATAACACAATATATGAAAAACAATAAAATAACTGTTGAGGAATCCGGTCGGATTCCTCCAACCTGTTTCCCTGCATCACAGATGTTAGACAATATAGATAACATCACTTTCAGTTCCATATGATATATTCTGTTAAACAGAATCAATATAGAAATTTAACTAACTGACTAGCAGTTCAATCAAACAATCAACACACAGTCAAACAGACAATTTTAACAGTTCTAACAATACAACATGAAATTTATAAACTGTTCAGAGTTAGTGAGATTTACTCACAGTTGCGCGTTAATCGTTAAATAACGGTTTGCGTTCGTTGATTCGAGTCGGACAATTTATTTCGCCATAAATTGTAACTGGCTCCGTTTCAAGCGCGGTCAGTCTCATTGTGTTGCTCCCGTCCATACGATCCCAACGCAACTGACGGCGTCCCATTCTGATAACGTATGCAACAATTATGGATGATACAAGTTTATACACTTTGATTTGAATTAAATAAACAAAGAGATAAATGATTGGGCTTTACCCCTATCCACTTGGCCCATCCCCTTTACGTTAATAACCAGACCCGTTCAAGCCTTTTCTTCCCCAAATCTTAACATCGAATTGCTCCTCCACGTTCACCATTTCCAGCGCCAATCCCTCGTCCACTCCTACACCAAAAATCAAAGCTAAAACCACCATTCATCTCCTCATTGCTTTCTCCTTCAACCGCTACTCACAACACCGAGCTCGAAGGAGGAGAGTGCCTCGCGTTCTCCAGATCTTGCGGCTCGTGTACAGGTGACCTGCGACCGTTTTCACCCCGGAATACCCCAACAATTTGCCAAACGAACCCATTTGATGTCAACAACTCAAAAACAACTTGAATCCATGAATTTAAGGCTTCAGACTTAAGCTTCGGCAAACCCTAGGACTCACGAGATGCCGCTGGAAAATATTCAGCAAACCAGTGGTGATGTCGAGCTTAGTAACAGCTATACCATATCGTAGGGAAAGTGATGTGGATTCATACGAAACTTGTTTGGGATTTTATAGAATTTTACTTGAATTCTTTTGATTTTGTGAAGATCGGAAACAGTTTCCTGGAATAAAAGTCACGGCGGAAACGTGTTTGACCGGGGAGGAGTTGAAATTAGGTTAAGGGGGTTGTTAGGGGTATTTATAGGGAATATATATTATTTTATATTCAACCATTAAGTTTGTTCTTCATTTAAAAATTCCTATAATCACATGCGATACCCAAAAATCATGAAACTGGACCTACTGCTAGAGTTCGACATTACGGTCCCAACGAAACTGGTTTCGTCGAATTCCGACTCCGTATGCTCACACAGCATATTTTTAAAGATCAATTTATCGACTGTTTTTCACTCTAAAAATCCGTACGGCCACACAGTGACTCTAAAAATCATGAAACTGGAAATCTAACAACTATTTGATATTGCGGATCCAACAAAACTGGTTTCGTCGAATTCCGACTTCGTTTGCAAAAGTGGCTATTTTTAACACTCTAAATAGCCTATTTAAATATATAAATATATTTAAATATAATTAAATTAATTATTTAAAATTAAATATTATCGTCTATATTCACAGTGGCATACCACACAGCTCTAGAATATTCCTGTATGTGTTTACAACTCGATATTCATTTCTTGGTCAATCCGATATTTGATTTATATTGAAATCCCTTTTAAAAATATAAATAATTCCTTTATAAATTATAAAGGAATTCCACAGCGACTTTTCTAAAATTTGATTTGGACATACATAAAAATCTACACGACGAAATCCCGATATTTCTCTTCCACTAGAAAGATATACTCCACCAGCTCCACACGTTTCTTGTTTCACAGAAATCCGGCTTAAAACGAATCCTGTACATTCAGTTGAAGTTCAAATTGCCAAATAGCGAACTGCCGCGTCGTTACGCACTCTATTTTAATTATATTATAATTATACGTTCAACTGTCGTCGATTGAATATATTCGTCAATATAATTCAATATAACTGAATTATATATTTTCAACTGTCCAGTTTACACAATATTGTCAATTCCACTATTTCTGACTAATTCAGAAATAAATATATTTTATCCTATTATTTAAATTAATTAAATAATCATTTTTATTTAATTCAGGTCGTCGATATCGCCAAAACGATATTTAAATAATTAAATAATTTAATTATTCGGCAGCTAAAAATGCGGGTTACTACATTATAAGTAGCTTATAAAACATTTCTCAGATTGCACTTTAAAACAAAAGTTGAATTTGAAGTCACCTTTAATAGGGGTATCAATTATAATTTTTGAGGCAACTACAACTCTACAGATTCAGTAAATCAGGACTCCAGAAAATGAATGATCTTTCTTGGTTCATTTGGAACATCGATTTTGATCCAGACATGGAATGGAAGAGTATTCATTTGAATGCCACTTTAGAACCTTTCCTTCAAGACATGCTTAAACAGAATCATAATCACTTATTCAAGCATGTATATACGCACATGCACGAGTGCAGCTAACGAATAATCTTAATAATTAACAAATCTAATATTTAAGTACGAAATGAAACGATACCATTAAGTAATTTGCTCTTTCTTTTATGTCGTAACTTTAATCATTTATTGAGATACACTAATTAACTCTTTTATAGGATTCCTCGTAGTTATATACTCTCATCTACATTTATAATAATTAGCTTTGAAAAATAAGTACGATACCCTTGTTGACACCATCGCAATGTCACATGACAATATATTCTATTTGATTGTTTTATTCATGAAGAGGCCTTCGCTTTTCGCATCCTGTTACAACTTTGGAGGTTCCAGATTCTACTACAATGCATGCGTGATTTAGTGTTTATTTGTAAATAGTCTAGTGTTATTAACTCATCTTAGCCTGTTTTCAGTATTAGGATTGAGATTATCATGCATTAAATCTTCTATAAATAATAATAATTGTACTCAGTATTCTAAATTAAATTCCCCGATGTTGACCCGTCTTTTCGCAAGGCTGTCACACTATGGACTTCTCGTCACTAGATCGCCTGGGACTCGAGAATGTACTTAGATAAGCCGATATACTTGGTTGAAGATGCAAAACTCTTGAAGACACGATATAGAATGCTTGGAAATTCGGCTCGGTGAAGCTGCCTCGACATCTCACTTCATCATCACATTTCGGCTTGACTAAGCCGACTCGGCCATCTCAGATCGACTAACCCAGGTCGATGTAGCCATGCACCACCACCATCGAGCTTCCTTCTGAATAGAACAACATAGCTCGACAACGTCGAGCTGGAGGCAGATACTTCCTGAAGACGAGTTCAACTGTTCAAACGTGGTCACCACATTACTCCAACTCTTTCGGATCGGCCTCCACGTGTCTTGGTCAAACCGGATCCATGGTCACCTATAAATAGTTGATTTCTAAACTTCTCAAAGCATGGATCTTCAATCATCTTCTTCCTCTGGCTTTCTGATACACGCGTAAGGACATTGCCGTAGCCATTAACAACCTTCTATTCTCCATTTTCTAAATGAGAAATCAAATGTATTTGTAATCGTACAACATAATAAATAAAAGATACATCAAGTGGGTGTAGGTATGAATATCGAACTGCTATAAAATCCTATTGTCATTCTTTGTCATATTTTTATCTGTTACTTCTATACATTCCATGCTCTTCTAGGGTGTTTGGGCCATTTTTGGTGCAAACGTCTGATATGAAGAAAGATTGTAATATTTGGTGTTTTCTATGGAATATAAAGAGTACATGCAAAAATTCATAAGCATTACAAATAATTTGCTTGTGCATTTTTAGGACTTGATGGTACAATATTTCCATACAAAATAAATTTTAGACGATTTGAAAGATAGTGTAGGTTTTGATGTTATTATACTTCCAATTGCAGCAAATTTGAAAGATAGTTGCCTCTTTTATAGCGTTAAAAATGGTGCCTACATGAGAAACAATTATTTTGGGAGACTAAAGCCATCAATTAATTCTCTAATCAGTTAATTAAAGATAGAATATCATTAGACGCATGTAAATTTAGAAAAACTTGAAAATCAAATCGATGCATATTTCCGTCTGAATTGGAGAATTAATGAGACAATGATTTTTGGAACTCGAATCAGTTACTTCAAACCCAAGTAATAATCTTTGTATAAATGCAAAGATTAACATTGTTGTGCGAATAATTGCACAAATTGCTCCAATACCAATCTGTTGTTATTAATTTGATTTGCACAAACTTCAAAACTGCACAGCGTAATACAAAAGGAGCAGAATCAATACAAAAAAGAGGATCTAGCTTGTTGATTAACTATCAACCACCAACTCAATGAAAAATAATCACCAAACAAAACAAAATAAAAGAAGAGAAGAAGACACAAAGATTTAACGTGCTTCGTCTATGCCTACGTCTACGGATCCAACAACTATTATTTATTTCATAGAAGAAAGAAAGTACAAAAAGGAGAGAAAGTTTACAAAATTATAGGTAGCAAATTGGAGAGACTACCCTATAATGACAAACTAAATCGTCAATTTATTCAAAGACTTGTTACACTCAAAACCCCTAATTGATTGAATGCAGAAATTATGGTATACTAAAGAAGAGGATAATGGTGGATGCTCTCTCACTTTCACACGCCGCAAATATGAAGATTTAAATAGACTTCAGGATGAAAGGTTGCTTGGAGATGAAATTAATTTTGCGATTGTTTTGAACATTTCCAAATGTCTGCGATTTAATTGTAGTGTAAATAGAAAGTGAATCGGTTGGTTTCCATACATTTCCTTCCTTGCTTCATTCTCCCAACCAATCATTTATTTTTTTCATATTAAAAAATGAATAAATTTATAAATATACTTATTTCCTCATTTATGAATTCATTGATCATTAATTAATTGATTATGTAATTGATTTATTCCCTATCAAAATATCCACTCAAATATTTCCACATATAACCTATTTAATTGATTAAATCAATTAATTAATTTCTTCCCCTCTTAAACAAATATTTAAATCACGTAAATTCAACACTCCATCTTGATTCAAATATAACAATCTCTCTTTATCATCAAATCTCAACAAATTATTAGGTCTACACCATCAAACTCAATATGAACAACTTTAGGCAATATTGCCCAAGCAGAGCTTCAATTTTTTATCAAACACAAGAAAGATTGTATGCCCATAAACAAATAAAATGCACATGAGTGAATATCAAAATTCTTCAACATATCTGATGTAATGTGGAAAATATGCTTCGAGAGACCAATGGAGATTCAACAACACGCTTCACCTTCTCTGTTCCAAATTGAGTGAGGACATACTCAATATTATCTACATTAATCTCCTTTATAAGAATATTGCAAGAATTTTCTCTGTTAATACCAACAGACTCACCAATAAGCATAAGATGAAGAATCATCATTACAAACGTGCTTACCAATAGAGCCAACTGAACTAAAAGGCCTTTTCTGCAACTGAACTCCACCTAGAGTCTGAACCTCTGAAATCTTCCCGTCAACCATGGTACCAACGTAAATATCGCTCTTCGAATATGAAAACAATCTAATGACTCCAAATGTGTTTGAAAGTTTTGTGTCCTCCTAACATCATCACTTGATAAAGGCTTCACCTTCAATAAAGACATCTCATAAAATATCACATGTCTGCTAGTCACAATTCTCTTAGTTGTTTTGCACCACACCTTATACTTCTTCATTCTTTCTCCATAGCCTAACAAAATGTGCTTGCTTGTTCTAGGCTTCAACTTATCATGTCTCTCATCTTCTAAATAATCTGAAAAATCAAACACTTTAAGAAATGAATAATCAGTTGATCAACTGGCTCTCTTTTCCATACTTCTGGAATCTTCATATCTATGGCAATAGAAGGTGTACGGTTGATAAGAAATATTGTCATAGATATCGCTTCTGCCCAAAATCCCTCTTCTAGACCAACAGTCAATCTCAAGCTCATAGCTCTTTCCCGTAATATCCGATACATGCTCTCTAAATACATGCTCGAATGCATAATAGTTAGTGAAATCTTATGACACAAATTCACTTATTGCCAACTCTAAGAACTCTCAACTGCTTTTCCGACTACTTTTCAACTAAGATCTTTCACTTCCGAAATTTGGAAAATATTTCATCTTTGACCTTTAAGAAATAGACGTAGACCATATCGTGAGAAATCATCCAGAAATAAGACGAAGAAACTGGCTTCACCTAAAGATGCAATTGGGGTAGGTCCCCACATATAAGAATGAACATACTCTAGAAACTCTGTAGTTATAGACCTTCCAACAACGTGACATGCTTCTTCTTTCCAAAAGAACAATCTCCACAAGAGCTAAGCTTTGATTGAGAATCACCAACAATCAACCTCGGCTTCTTTAATACTTCAAAACTCTCCTAATCAACATGACCTAAACGAAGGTGCCATAACTGAGTAGAATCTGAAACGCTAGAATCAGCAGAAATTACTGAATCTCCCAAGACTGTCTCTCCACAAAGCATATAAATATTATCGACTCACACTCTTTTCATCACTACCAGGGAACCCTTTGCAACTCTTAAATTCTCTCCATCTAACAACAAACTCTTATGCAGCATCGGAACATGTCTAACATCTGTGATAGTTCTAATAACACCATCATGCATCTTAAACCTCACACTTCCAACGCCCACAACATGACAAGATGTGTCATTCTCCAAATGAACTGTTCCGCCATTAATCTCCTTATAACTGACAAAACAACTCCTATCTAGCGTCATATGACAAGAGACTCCAAAATCAATTACCCAACTTGTAATCTCTTAAAGTGAAATACTGGCTAAAAATGATGATGTATCATTATCACGTCTATCTACATTTGATCTAACCATTGCAAAAATTGAAGCATTCCCCTTCTTCTTTCTAAAAGCTGAACAATTTCGTATGAAATGTCCATTTCTTACAATAATAGGAAGCACCTCTCCTAGAGCCCATTAAGTGGGATCTATGCATATCTTCACCAAGGCGCTTCTGCATCTTATCTCTTCCTCTAAGTGAATGGAGTTGTTGTTGAAGAACACCGTCATTAATCTTAACTTTAACCTTCCATATCCCAAAAACGTATCTTCTAACAAATTTCGTGACGCCATAATTTTTCATACCACTACTAAAAAACTTAGCAATTGGTAATTAATCCAGAACAAGACAGCTAGCCCTGCTACCGATTTTTTGTGCGAATAACTGCACAAGTTGCTCTAATATCAATCTATTGTGCAAAATATTGATTTGATTTGCACAAACACTAAAATTGCACAACGGAATACAAAAGGCGTAGTATCAATACAAAAAAGAGGATCTAACTTGTTAATTAACTATCAACTGCCAACTCAATGAAAAATAATCACAAAACAAAACAAAATAAAAAAAAGAGAAGACACAAAGATTTAACGTGTTTCGTCTATGCCTACATCCACGGACCCAACAACTATTCTTTATTTCACAGAAGAAAGAGAGTTCAAAAGAGAGCAAGAGAGTTTACAAAATTATAGGTAGCAAATTGGAAAGAGTAACCTATAATGACAAATTGAATTGTCAATTTCTTCAAAGACTTGTTGCACTCAAACCCCCTAACTGATTGAGTGCAGAAATTATGGTGTACTGAAGAAGAGGATAATGGTGGATGCTCTCTCATTTTTACATACTACAAATATGAAAATTTAAATAGGCTTCAGGATGAAAGGTTACTTGGAGATAAAGAAATTAATTTTCTGATTGTTTTGAATTCTTTCCAAATGTTTGCGATTTGATTGCAGTATAAATAGAAAGTGAATCAATTGGTTTTCATACATTTCCTTCCTTGCTTGATTCTCCAAGTCAATCATTTATTTCTTCATATTACAAAATCAATGAATTTATAAATACATTTATTTCCTCATTTATAAATTAATTGATTAATTAATTAATTATGTAATCAATTTGTTCCCCATCAAAATATCCTCTCAAAATATTTTCACATATAACATAATTGATTTATTGAATCAATTAACTAATTTTTTCCCTCTTAAACAAATATTTAAATCACGTAAATTCAACAAACATGAGTCTCATTTGTATCGTCTTACTCATTTTTTAGCATACAATATCAATCTTGTAAAACTCATTTTTTTTTTGGAAATAATAAAATATTATTTCATCGTAGTAGATATACACTATCTCGTGATAGTGGAACCACTGTAAATCCGTTAATGCACACTATAATTACTTTCCCCTGTTATTTGCTAATTTATTCTCATGTTCTTGTTTGCTTTATCCTACAACATGACCTTATTGCTCATGCATTTATTTGGACAACCTTTCTAGATTCCTAGTCCTCATTTAAACGATCTTTCTTTCGGTGGTCATCCTTCTTATAATGATGACATCTGCTGCCTTTAATTTTGTCTCTCCTACCACTTCCAGACTTTCTTGATCTAGAACACCCATTAAAATTACTCTCATTTTTCTACTTTTTTCCCTTCTCTGTGAATAACTCTTGACTACTTCTATCATCTCCACCTTCGCTCATAAATTTCGTTTGTTCTCTCATCTTTTCACTCAAGAGTCCCATCTTCACATCTTTTAATGTCAGCGTGCTTCTTACGTAGATTAACATGTTAGCGAATACCATGTATCGCTTTGAAAGAAAGCATAATACCACCATTGTCTTTTGCTCCTCGTCCTCATTTAAATCAACAATTTTCATCAGTATTAAGCCATTGAAGAAGTTAAGATGAACTTTCAACAATGCTTTTTCTTGCATTTTGTAAATGAAGAAAGCTTTCAACAAAATCAGCATATTCTTAAGCGACATCTTCATGTGGTGATCCTTGAATTTTTTTCTAGAATGCTCTAGCGGTAATTTAACTACTAATATCTAGAATAACTTTCTCACTTACGACCAATTGGAATGTAGTAAAAACTCATTCTTCCATCCAATTCCTTTTCAGTTATGTGATATCTGATGACAACGATTCTGCGTCAAACACAATTTAATGAACATGTTTTCTTCTCGACACCACATTCATCTTCCACTACCACTCCTCAAAATCATCATATTTGTTTCACTTCTCTATAACCAACTATGAGCCAGATTATTTGTTTCACTTCTCTATAACCAACTATGAGCCAGATGCCGCACACTACCTAACCCGACTCTTCATCTCCAGATTCACCCATCTTTTCTATCATCCTCTAGCCCTAGACTTAAACAACCTTCAAAGCTCTGATACCAAACCATCGCGGATTTCTTTTACAAAAAAGAGTGAAAATCAACCCAAATAAATGCAGAGAAGAAATAAGATCATGTTATTGTGCGACAAAATAAACAAAAATAAGAGAATAAAACAACAAATCACATAAGAAAGTAAATAGAATGTTCTCTCATGGATTTATAATTGTTCCATTATCACGAGAGAGTTACATCCACCGTGGGAAGACGATATTTTAATACTTTCAAAAAAGGAAATTTTACAAAATTGATAGTGGATGTTAAGAATAAAAATAAGAAGGTACAATTTAGAGATGACGATTCTACTCATTCTAATCTCTAACTTTAATAGAGATTATTGCTTAACATTAAAATAACTGATTTATGCTTAAAAACCAACACCTTGTTAATTTTCCAATTCATATGAAACGTGTAATATTTCAAATATCCTTCAATATTAAGTTTCCAATTCATATGAAACGTGTAATCTTTCAAATATCCTTCAATATACATGTGTTTGATAACATTCCCGTTTTTTATTAGTTAATTAGATAATCAATTGATTGCTTCGATCTCCAAAAATAATTATTCTTCTCATGTAGGTGATACACTGCTCTCTTTAACGCCATAAAAGAGGCAGATATGTTCCAAATCAGCTGCAACCGTAAATATAACAACACTGAGATCTACAATATCTTCCAAATCCTCTACATTTAAAAACAATATAACATTGAAATTTACAATATCGTCCAAATCTTATTCTGTGACGAAATATTGTATCATAAAATCTTACGGTTTCTAAATGAGTGAGGTACATTAAAACTTTTGTCGGCTATTCATAATATAGCTATATTGGTGATAAGAAGCTTTTTGAGTCGATGTTACACAAAACTCTTTGGACTACGGTGTCATAAGAAATTTTAACTTGGACTGTGGATGACTTCAATTTTAAATGAAAATCTGGATGTTTAACAATAGGACGGTATTGTCGAAAAGTAGTTTTCAATACGAAAATTGACAAACAAAATGATTGACAAGGATAAATACAAAAGGGGACGAATGTATCTTGGTATTTTAAGATTTGTGTTTTCTGTCGTCGCTTCGGTTCTATGCATTTTTTGTCTATAGCTTGATGCTCAACCATCTGGCAACCCTTGGGAATCTCTTATGTGTATGGGTTGGAGGAGGGGGCTTGTTGGAAATAAGTTAGATTTCGCGTTTGGCTCATCTAGTTTTTTTTTTTTTTTTTAAAAATATGAATCTTCTAGAATCTAGAATATATATGAGAGATGTAGAAAATATATGTTTGAATTTGTATAGAAGAATATATAGAAGATATGTATAGAGAACCTTTAGGTTGTGTCAAAATCTTAACCGTCGAACCATATAAATAGATATGAATTCACTCATTTTGGCCATAAGGAAAAAGAAATATAAACTTTTCTTATTACGTTTTGTAGTAAAGTTTATTTTCTCTCCTTCTAAAATATTATTTTTCCTTTTTTAACCTCTCATCTAATTCATTTAAATTTCTATTTTTTATTACAGAAAAATTACCATAAAGTGGTATCGAAGCCACGTTCAAGATCCTCCAAGGATACTGAATAACGGTTTCGACGTTCAAATCTCAATGCTCACAAACACCGATAATGGCAATTGAAGATCAAAGGCGATGGCTCTCATTCGAGCAAATCATGTGTAGGCATTATCTGTGCGGTTAAAGTTCCACTAAAGCCCAGCAAAATCCATGCTATAATCTCTAGCACTTCAACCGCTACGTTATTTCAATTTCACACCGATGAACACTATATCTGCTTTAAGCCCCACTATTTTCTGTTGCACTCGCTAAATCAAGGCTTTTTTAGTATTTGTCTAAGTAATATTAATATATAGAGCTTTATTTGACTATTTTTCTTTTTAGAAAAAATAATAAAGTTAATATAAAGAGCTAATTGTTAGTCAAATTTATGGTTAATGTAACAAACCGTATTTTTTTGAATATTTAAATTATTAAGTTTAATGTGACTTTTGAATATTTTATAGTTACAAATAAAATTTAAAGATACATGTGTGAAGATTAATGATGTAAATTTAATTAAATTGTTCAAGTAATGAAATTCAACTTATATTGATAATAATAAATTATATAGATTGCAATTAAAATTCGATCTGGTTTATATCAATAAATATAAAAGTTGAAATTAAATATTAAATTATTTGAATGAAATGGATATGATTAATTTATAATTAAAATCTAAATTGAATTTGATTGATAATTAAACTGAGATTGAAAATAAATGAAATTTGATTTGTAAAGTTATTTTCAATTCTATTTTAATTTGAACAAGGTTAAGAAACTTTTGAATGTGATTTGAAATGAATAAATGAAAACTAAATGAAATTTGATTGATAATTAAACTGAGATTGAAAATAAATGAAATTTGATTTGTAAAGTTATTTTCAATTCTATTTTAATTTGAACAAGGTTAAGAAACTTTTGAATGTGATTTGAAATGAATAAATGAAAACTAAATATTTTAATATATTAATGAACCTATTAAAATAGTTATTTTGCAAATGACCTCAGAATTCGATGAAATTAGTTTTATTGGATCCAGAATTATAAATTATTGTAAGCTTTCAAGTTTTGTGTCAATCAGAGTTGTTATGTGATCGTGAGCGATATAAACGTGTATCGATTAAAATACTCATTTTTCAAACGATATCGGATTTCGACAAAACTAGTTTCATCGAATCCGGATTACTGAATTATTGCAAAGCTTCAAATTTCATAACAATCGGATGTCATTTGATCATGCGAATTTAAAACGCGTACAAACTTATACGTACAATTTAATTAGAATAATTAAGTTTTTAAGTGTAACTGTTGTAAACTTCCGAATTGGGCTTCACCACTAGTTCCACTGCGTTCAGAAGGTTTTAAAACATATATATAGGTTGTCAGTAGGCCAGATTTGGACACGGACCCGTTTTCGGCTTTAAAACACGCAAAATGATAAAAATATTATTAAAATATCCTTCCAAACCCCTAAAACCACGGTCGCCCCTTTTTGAATTCGAATGACCAGCGTTTCCCCAACTTCTTCCCTTATTTTCTCTCAATTCTGGCAACGATAAATGAAACTTCCAACCAGTAAATCATAGATCTTCGCAAGACATTTCCATCCATACGGTGAATTGATATTAATTGTATCTCAAATCGCCAGAATCTTTGCAAACGTGTCGCGCAGGTTATGGGTGATTGGATGGGGATGGGACCACTGGAGCGTATGGTGTTTTGGGCACAAGGAGAGTCAAAGGCATCGCAAGTAGTGGTGGCTGCAGATCGTCAAACAATGGCCTAAATTTCATGCATGATTCGGGATTTTTGAACGCTGATGGGTGTACGCGTGTTGTATAACACATGGAAGGAGATGTGCATGTTGTGTAATGTGGCATGGTATACTTTTTATTATGGCCATATTATTATTTAATTAATTTATAGATATATTGAAATTTAAAACGTAAAATGTATATAACTTTCTCATACAAGCTCAGATTGGCGTGCAGTTTATTCCGTCGAAATCATATTAAAATTTAGAAAGACGTAGAGTTGGTTTGGTTGGATTTGGAGACTGTCAAATGTTGGGTCAGTTTTTGATTTCAAACGCATTCGAAACCAAAGATGAGTGATTAAACCCACTTACGCTCAGCTAAAGTATTCGATTATTAGTTAAATTAAAATCAAGTTATAATATGATCAATTTGGTTACTATTTGTTATAAAAAAAATCATATTTATGTTAATTGGCATCAATAGTGTAATTTAAATTTGACTATTAGTTAAGATTTTTACGGTTAAGCTAAAATTTGATATTTAATTGCTAGTTTAAAACCCGACATCCGATGATTAGTAAATTTATACGATACTGAACTGCTTAGATGTATTGATTTGATGGATGGCTTCGATTGATATATTTGACATGTTGATGTTTAATGATATGAATTTATCCGTTATTCACATTTTTATTTATCGTTATTTGTTTGTGCAGATTAATCTCAATCATTCACCCTAGATGTTACAGGCATCGAATAAATCCGGGATTAATCATTATAATGAATTAAGAACGTAGGTTGAAATGATATATACATATGACTCCTGATTTGGATTAAAATGATATATATCCTTTCCCAAAATACTAAAATTAAATATTAAGTATTACTTGGCTATAGGATAAAAAATTATATACGAACACCAGTTGGTTAAATAAAAATTTTGTTTGAAGCATGAGTCTTGAAATATTGTTTAAAAGCATTATAAACGATGTTTTATAAATCGATTTCCTTTGAACAAACATTGGATTTTGAAATATAAAAGCTAAAGGAAATTATTTGATGTTGTAAAATGAAGCTAAATTGAAATTGAATATGAGTCGAATCTATCGAAATTGAATTGTTTATCCGTTTTTGAAATTTACTAACTTGATTTAAATTAATACTTGAATTGTAAACTTGAGGTTTTATAAATTGAAATAATTCAAAGTGAGAATTATAATTGAAATTTAAAATATTTGAATCGAATTTGTTAAATCAAATTGTTGAATCAAATTGAAATATAAATGAGAAGTTGAATCGATTTGAATTGAGATACCAAAATTTAGTTGAACTGATTTGAAACTGGAATATGATTTCCAATTTATTTAAAATTTATAAGAAACAATTGTAATTCTAATTTATTTATTTAAACCTTATATATATATACTATTTTTACTTAGCAATTATTTTACTTTATAAACGATGCTATTTTAATTTATACATAGAAATTGTATTAATAAAATACTTTAATAAATAACAATTTTACATTTTAAACTATCTATTTTTACTTATATATATACGTTATTTTAAATAAACCATTTTAATAATTAACTATTTATTTTATAAACTACTTTAATATTTTTAACTATAGATTTTACTAAATTTTGATAATTTTATTTTAAATACAAACTATTTATTTTCAAACTATTTCAAATGTATATCTTAACTATTTTAAATATTCTTTTAATTATTTTTAATATTCAAGTTATTTTAAGGTTGGGATTGTTTCAGGATTTTAAGTTGGTTTAAATAGAGATTTAATATGAAGATATATTCTATTTTGGATATGAAATGGTTTTAAAGCAAAACTTGATATTTTACTATGAAGTATGAACTATTTGAGATGTAAAGATCCAACTGGGTGAAAATGTAAATGTTTGGTCGAAATTTTGTTTTTTTAGGTTAAAATTTATGTATTTGTCTGATCTAAAACAATAACAATAACAATAAAAAAGCGAAATCTAGTTGTTATAATCTCTTGCTATTTGAATAGTTAACCAATTCTCTTTTAATTCCTAAATTTAACCATAAAAAATCCTTAAAGCGAACAACCTCTAGCAAAACATTCAGGTCACATCTCGAGTCACTTAAAGAATAGCCTTTTAGAATATGTTAATGAGTCTTTTTGCTAGTTAGTTTGTAATAGTAAAAAGGGAAATTTATTTTGGTTTATCATGATGCTCTTTTTATTTATATGTAAATAAAAGGCTTAAAAAGAAATGTTTAGACTTTTTATATTTTACATACGTTTTGCAAGTTATATGATCATACATATATGTTCTACAACCTTTAAAATTTACATACTCTTCATTAATTAGGTGCATGTTACATACGAGAGAATATATTTTATGTTCTGCTTATATTTGATTATTTAATGTTTCAGATCATTTTTAAGTTCTACGGCCAATAATAGTTCACATTCATGGACCATAAGTTGGAAGCTATAATATATTAATATTATGTTTTTTTAAGTTTAAACGCATTATGATTTATGAATATGAATGTTCTTTTGTAAATTAATAATAATGAAGTGATTTAGCAACTCAAGTTCAAGTTATTATTTTTAATGTATGATTCATAAAAATCACAACGTAAGAATCACTAAGTGTCTGTAAATTAAGGATGCAAATATCATTTACATAAGAAGAAGTATTATTTTAAAAAATTGAAACAATTAAATAATCATCCAATTAGCATATTAAAGATGGAATATTACTAAGTGTCTGTAAATTAAGGAAAACTTGAAAAATCAAATTGACACTCGTTTTACATGTGAATTGATTGATTTTTTGGAGTAAGAATCTATTATTTCAACCCCATAGTAATAATCTCTATACAAAGACAGATTCGCACGACTAATCATCCTCTCTCAGTTGTATCTTCTTATTTTATCTTTTTATGCTCCATTATAAATCTTGTAAAAGTCTTTTTTATTAGAAATAATGAAATCTCTTCTTTTCATAGTGGATATACACCATCTTAGGATAGTGGAACCACTAACATTCGTGTGTGAACTCCGAATTTATATTCCTCTATGATATGTTGTTTTATTCTCTTGTTTTTATTTGTTTAATCGCGCTACAACATGATCTTACTACTTTTGCATTTATTTAGGTTGATTTTAACTTATTTGTGTGAAATTTAACCCAATTATTTGGTATTAGAGCTTTGAAGATGGTTGTTGAAGCCTAAGACAAGAGTGTGATCGATAAGATGGCAGGATCTGGATATGAAAGTGAGGATAGATGGTACACACCCTACACTAGAGGTTTTATGCAGCATCTAATTCGCAGATGGTTATAGAGAAGTGAAACGGAGATAATGATTTTGAAAAGTGACAATGAAAGATAAAGGTGTTGAGAAGAAATCGTGGTCATAAGGTTGTGTATGACACAAAATCATTACCATAAAATATCTTAGAATTCAAAAAAAAATAAGATGGAAGAATAGACCTTTACTACCTCCCAATTAGTCATGGATGAAAACATCATTCCAGAGATTAGCGGTGAAACTACTGCTAGAGGCTTGCGGAAGAAATTAAAGGATCTTTACATGAAAAAGTCGCTTACAAATATGATGATATTGTTGAAAATTTTCTTCACTAAGTTGCAAAAAGGTTCGTCATTGAAAGCACATCTTAATTTCCTCAATGACTTGATGATGAAAATAAAAGCAGATGATTTAAATATGGATGACGAACAAAAAGCAATGATGGTATTGTGTTATCTTCCAAAGCAATACACGTTATTCGCTAATAGCTTGATCTATGGCAGAAGCACACTAACATTAGAAGATGTGAAGATGGGGCTTCCATGTGAAGAGATGAGAGATCAAATGAAGCTTATGAGCGAAAGTGGTGATGTTAGCAGCAGTCAAAGGCTATTAATAGATAAAGGAAGAAAGGAGACAATGATGAATAATTTCCATGTCAAGAAAGCTTGTAAGTGGTTAGAGAGACAAGTCTAGAGATAACAGATGTTATCATTGAAAAAACATGATCGTTGGAAGAAAGATTGTCACATCTGAAGAAGAAGAAGACTAAAGAAGGCGGTTCTTAATCTACTACGCTGGAGAATGTTATTTCTGATGATGTATTGACTATATATGTTTTCGTTGATAGGCCATTGGGTGTTAGGTTTTGGGGTGTGTTATGAAAATAAGGACGAAAGTGCTATATTAATAAGGAATAATGCTACTTGCAAGTCATTAGGAGAATGATTAGTAAGTAGTTGCATGCATGATGGTGTGATGCGCACTATTCACTGGAGTCAACTATGTTCCAGATTTAAGGATATTTCCTTTCTTTGGGTCAGCTAACATCCTTCAGTTGCAGGATTGTCATAGAATTAGATAGCTTGAAAGCCACATGTGGTACTCTTGTATTAATGAAATTAATGGTCCAGAATCATTATCTACTAAAAGGATTCACCGTTCTTAAAGACACCTGTGTTGGAATGGATAGTTCACAAGCTTTAAATACCATCATACCTTGACATCTCAGAATGGATCATATTTTAGAGAAGAGATTGGAGTTCTTTCGTAAAAAGGAAGATGATAAAGGGCGAAAGCTTCAACCGTTTAGAATTTTTTTCAAGAGTGTACTGGGAAAGCAGACAAAGTTTTCTTTCGGTGTCGGCAGTCGCAAGTCTGATGGAGTACTATTATACTTTCATATGGATGTTTGGGACAAGTAGTTACAGTTCTATTAGAGGACCAAAATATTTCATCTCTTTTATCAATGAGTACTCTCAAAAGATTTAGGTGCTCGTGAAAACTAAGCCAGAGTCATTTGAGAAGCTTAAAACTTGGAAGGTACTGGTAGAGAATGAAGTCGAAAAGAAGTTGAAATCGCTAAGATTCGACAGTACCGGTGAGTTTATTTCTAATGGGTTCATAAATTTATATAAGCTACATGGAATTTGAAGTCAGCTCTTTGACATCCGATGATCTACATTCAAATGGAATCACTGAAAGAATAAATAGGACTCTAAACTCGTTGTTTGAGGTCGACATCGGGTTTATCTAGAGGCTTTTGGCTTGAAACTTAGTAAAATACAGCGTGTATTATCAATCAATTTCCATGCTCAGCCATTGGTAGAAAGATTGAGGAAAAGTGGAAGATACATTTTATATATATTTGTTGTTTTTGAATATTTGGTAGTCCAGTGTATGTCCACCATGTAGAAAATGACAAGTTCGAGGCTAGTTCCTAGAAAAGCATATTTTTGTGCTATACGGAAGGCATCAAAGGTTATCGTATTTGTAATCCATTGGATAGGAATGTAAAGCATTCTAGACATGTCACATTTGATAAGCTTGCTATGTTCAAACCAAATGAAAATCTACCTAATTGGGTATATTCAAAAACTGAAAAGCCTAAGGACATGGAAAATATTCACACAACCTATTAGTAATGTCGGAGCTGTAAAAGAAGATGGAATAAATACAATTGTCGACACATCACATGAAGATCCACAAAATTCCTCTAACAACGACGGCGATGGTTGTGAAGCTATAGCTGATCCCAGCTTAAGGTCGAGTTGATAGAAGTTTAAACGCAGTTGACTGCGCTACGCATATAGTATGGATACTGGAATATGTATAGAGACCGAAATAATGCAAATCCTAAACTTGATGATCAATTTGACTATGCAATGCATACAGTGCAAGATGGGTCTTTCGACCGTAAAGAAGCTATGAGTTCGAGTGACAACTCGAGATGGATGCATGCTATGAAGAAGGAGATTCTTTCGACCGTAAAGAAGTTATGAGTTCAAGTGACAACTCGAAATAGATGCATGCTATGAAGAAGGAGATTGACTCATTGAATTGATACCACCTCGTCAAGGAAGCCAGACAATAGGATGCATGTGGATATACAAGATGAAGTACAATGGGAGATACAAGGCTAGACCTGTTATGGAAGGGTTTTCACAAAAGAAAGGGATAGAGTATGAATTAAACATTTACTTCAGTTGTAACACATACTTCTATCAGGATATTGT
Organism: Allium sativum; assembly: GCA_030737875.1. Classification (NCBI taxonomy): domain Eukaryota; kingdom Viridiplantae; phylum Streptophyta; class Magnoliopsida; order Asparagales; family Amaryllidaceae; genus Allium; species Allium sativum. Next base: position 928,804,615 of record CM060926.1, on the reverse strand, counting down.
TAGTTATAGTTGCTACTCATAACATAAAGCTGGAACAGTTAGACTTAAAGACGACTTTTTTGCATGGAGACTTAGAAACCATCTATATGAAGCAAGTAGAAGGATTTGTAGAGGATGAAAAGAAGAAACTGGTTAGCCAGTTGAAGAAGTCTATATGGTTTGAAGCAATCGCCTAGGCAATGGTATAAGATATTTCACTCTTTATTTTTGTTCTTAGTTTTGATAAAAGCATTAAAGATGCTGACATATGGATGATAGAAACTGGATATATCTACTCTTGTATGTGGATAATATGTTAATTACTTCCAAGAACAAAGCTGAAATTGACAAGTTAAAACTGAAGCTAAAAGCGAAATTCGAGATGAAAGAACTTTGTGAACCAATGAAAATTTTGAAAATGGAAATCCATAGAGAGAGAAAGCCGAATATGTTGAGGTTGACACGGAAAGAATATACCTAGAAAGTGCTTGCTCGGTCCAGCATGAAGAAGTCAAAGGCAAACAATACTCACATGCCTTTGCACGTTCAACTTTCAGAGAAGAGCTCACCAATCTGAGATGAAGACAAAGCTTATATGAAAAAGTTTCCTGGTGTTAGTGTGGATATATGATACGGTTTGCATGAGGCCAAATATTGCATCGGTGCTTGGTTAAGTTATTCACTATATAGCTAATATAAGGAAATCACATTGTAAAGCTATAAAGTATATTTGAGGTAACTTAGATGAACAACAGATTATGGGCTTTTTTTATAGAAAGAAAGATTTCGATTTGGTCGGATATTGTGATTTTGATTATGCTCGAGATAGAGATCAAAGGAAATCAACCACAGGTTGTGACTTTATACTTCAAAAGACAGCTATCGGTTGAAAAGCGAGGTTGCAGACTATAATTGTCTTGTCTATTACAGAGATAGAATTAATAGATATTGTATAAGCAGATAATGAAGCACTTTACTAAAGCGGTTATTGCATGACCTAGGATTTTTTTCATAACAGTATAGTAGTAAATTGCAACAATTAAAGAACAATACATCTGACTGAGAATTAAGCATCTAGTTCACAGATAAAACACATAGAAGTAAGAGTCTTTCCTTGTCATTGTTAATGGAATAAAGCAAATACATCCTCAAAAGCTTCACACCAAGGAGAATGCAGCAGACATGTTCACTAAGTCATTGTCTGTTGTAAAGTTCAAGCATTGCTCGAACTTGAATAGTTGCTGAAGTGTTAGGAATCATTTGGACGCACAAAGGGAATGCGAGTTGGTAGATGGAGACATTTGTTTTGGAGAGTTATAGGTTTTATATGAAGATGATACCTTTGATACTTTGTTAGCGAGCAGTGCCTTACCGAAGGCTGTTGACAAAACGCAATGGGTGATGGTCAATGTCGAAGCCTGTTGAGAAATATCTATGGCGCCTTGCCCAAGAGCTACTTGGAGTAAGAGGATGTAGGTGGTAGAGTAGTTAGCCTTGTGGGAAAATATAGTATCAAAGTGAAGATTATAGGATTTGATGATATAAAATTTTCATACAAAATAAGATCTGAAAGATACTGTAGATCACAATTTTATTTTGTTTGCAGATGCAGAAGATTGCGAAGATATCATGGATCTCGATGTTATCATATTTTCAGTTCTAGTAGATTTGAAAGATGTTTGCCTCTTTTACAGCGTTAAAAGGGAAATATATCATCTACATGAGAAGAAGTTTTGAAAGGTTGAAGCAATCAATTAATTCTTTAATTGGCTGATTAAAGATGAAATATTATCAAACATAAGTAAATTTAAGGAAACTTGAAAATCAAATAGATACGTGTTTCTTGTATGAATGGGATAACTAATGAGGCATTGATTCTTGGACCATAAATACTTCAACCTCAAGTAATAATCTCTATATAAAATCAAATATTAGCATGAGTAGAATCATCTTCTATCAGTCGTATTTTTTTGTTCTTCTTCTTAGGCTCAATTATTAATCTTACAAAATTCTCTTTTCTTAAAAATAATAAAATCTCTTCTTCCCAAGGTAGATGTGCACTATCTCACGATAGTGAGCCACTATAAGTCCATGTGTGGACTCTTCTTATTTTTTCTATGATACATTGTTATATTTTCTTTGTTCTTGTTTTTTTATCGCACTATAACACGATCTTATTGCTTCAACATTTATTTCTATCGATTTTCACTTAATTTCGTGAAATTTACCCCAACATTTCCAAAAAGGTATACACGTAATTTAAAAGGACAGACAAGCACCTTGTCCAAACTGGTTAGGACACCTGAACATGATACCAAAGGTCACGGCTATGATTCTCACCTTGTAAGGTCGAACTCACTTGTCATGTAGTATGTTATATACTATCTAAATTTGTATATAAAGTACCCATTTCAAAAAAAAAAAAAAAAACATAAACATTTACATGGATATCAAACAAGCAATCAACTATTACTTTTTTACATGAGAAATAGAATACATAGCTGCTACTTCATGCGTTTGTCGTGCAATTTGGTTAGAAAACCTCTCAACAAGTCAGCCCTTGATATGGCTAAGTACTCAGTCTTTCATGAACGACGCAAACACATCAGTACACGCTATCACTACATTAGAGAGCGTGCCACTAAAATGGATGTACAATTAGAGGATGTGAAGACCTTTGATAAAGTAATTAAGGACTCTACCAAACCTCTCAAACATGAAGCCTTTGTCAAGTTTAGAAGTCTAATTGGAGCACCAAAATAAAGTTTAAGGGGAGATGTTGGATATAAATTAGATTTTGCATTTGGTTAAGTTTTTTTTTTTTTTTGTGTATAAGAATTATTCAGAATTTAGAATACATATATGAGATATTTATGAAATATATGTTTGAATTTTAATAGGAGAATATTTATAATGGAGAACCTTCATATCAAGTGAATCTTACCAGAGTTTGTATAAGAGAGTGCTTTAAATACTTTGTTGGCAAGAGTACTTTAAATGCTTTGTTGGCAAGCAGGGGCCTTACCAGTGTTTGAATTTGTATAAGAGAGTACTTTAAATACTTTGTTGACAAGCAGTGGCCTTATTTTCTTTTCTTAGAAATAATCAAATCTCTTCTTCCCAAAGTCGATGTACACTATCTCACGGTAGTAATACCACTATAAGACCATGTGCAGATTCAATTTTTTTTCTCTGTGATTCATTGTTTTACTCTCTTGTTCTTGTTTGTTTATAACACTATAACACGATCTTATTGCTTCTGCATTTATTTCGGTTGATTTTCACTTAATTATGTGAAATTTACCCCAAAATTTAAAAGGATAGACAAACACCTTGTCCAAACTGATTAGGATACTTGGACATGGTATAAGAGGTCATGGTTCGATTCTCACCTTGTATGGTCGAACCCACTAGTCATGTAGTATGTTATATACTATATAACCTTGTATATAAAGTACCCATTCCCAAAAATAAACACATTTATATGGATATCAAACAAGCAATCAATTGTTACTTTTTTTTACATGTGAAATAGAATACATTGCTGCTACTTTATGCATTTGTGGTGAAATTTGGTTACAAAACATGTTAAAGGAGTTGAATTTGCCACAAGAGAAGCCAACCAAGAATTTTGTATACAACAAGTCAACACTTTCTATGGCTAAGTACTCAGTCTTTCATGACCGAAGCAACCACATCAATACACGCTATCCCTATAGTAGAGAGCGTGCTGCGATATACAATTAGAGCATATGAAGGCCTCTAATAAAGTAATTGATGACTTTACCAAACCTCCCAAATATGAAGACTTTGTCAAGTCTAGAAGTCCTATTGGAGTAGCAAAATAAAGTTTAAGGGGAGGTGTCGGATATAAAATATATTTTGCATTTGGTTAATCTATTTTTTTTTCTGTATATGAATTATTTAGAATATAGAACATATATGAGATATTTATGAAATATATGTTTGAATTTGTATAGGAGTATTTCTATACAGATGGAGAACCTTTAGATCAAGTGAATATTACCGGTTTATTTGATATGCGAACCCCTATAAACAGATGTGATCCACCCATTTTGGTCCCAAGGAAGAAAAAAAATTGAACTTCCGTAATTAAATTTTGCAACAAGGTTATATTTTCTTTTCATAGAAAACGTTTTTTCCATTTGCTATTAAAGAAAATTTATAACAAGGGTGTTAATCCCTTTCAAATCCCATAATGTGACGGATTTCTTAACAGCAATATTTGGTAGTTTATTACTTCATGGTAGGCTTCTAGTAAAATACCTAACGTAGATGAAGCACAGACAGATATGGATCTGCCAATGACAAACTTCTCCTCAATATACCTTGAGCAAAATATTAATTTGTGTAATAATTGTAAGCAACATGACTCAAGCATAACACAAACATATCATATGCAAAATGCTGCTTTTGTAAGTTAACCAGTTTTCACTGGATTATTCACAGAAAAAAGGTGATGATCGATAACTCACCTTTGGCCTTGCATCGTGTTTAGTCAAATCAGTTGACTCCTTTGGGCCTTCATTTTGAACTGTAGTTTTCTGCATTAAACAGGGAAGTGCATGAACGTAACAGTTATAAAATTATACATTTAAAAGTGATCTTTCCTCGTATGGTCATGGCTTGCACAACAACTAGGACTGGAATTCAATGACACCAAATACATAAACCATAAATTGTCAATGAGACCTTAAATGGTAATATGCCGTGTATATCCGACAAATCAAAGTCACCATTTGTCTTATTTCTTCTTCCTTGGCACCATTACCAAGATTTGAACTTGTGATTGTATTACCATAAGTCTTTTATTTTAAGAAATATACAACTTGTCTTGTGCTAATTAGCAGCGTAATTAAGTTATTTGCAAACTTATATTTGTTTATACAAAGAATATCTAAACAGAATGCTAAGTAATCTTTGAATAAATCAAACATACATACATATCAATACAGAGCAGTAAATTCGAGTTTAATGCTTGATCCTACACTGTAAAACTAAACAAAATGCACAGATAGCTAACTTACAGCGCTGTGTGCTGTAATATTATTGTCACAAGTTGTTGAAGTGTTTTTTGGATCCAAATCTTCGAACGTCCTCTTCTTCACTAAACTAGCAATACTTCCTTTCTGACCAGTACTTGCCTACATTTCAATGAAAATTATCTGTCACCACAATAGAATATGACACCACAAAAAAAAAAAAAAAAAAGAAGCTTGAGTTATATAGGTTCAAAAGACCCATATTGCCCCTGAAATTCAACGTTTATGATTATTCACATGCATACTTTATTAATTTCTGCACCAAAGGCGACAATGGTCCTAACAACTAAAATAACTGATGATTTCCCAATTTGAAATCAATAAGCCAAAATAAAATTATTTTTGTTGCTTCAAATTACTCAATATACATATATTTTTAGCAGATAATAGTTCCGGAGACACTGATATATAATCAGAAATATTACCTCTCTTATAGAGTCATTGATGCCAATTTTTGAGGCTAATGGCAGGTCTCCTGCTTCAGTAAAACTCGACTGCTTCTTAGAATGCAAGTTCCTGGTCTCACTAACACATTCAAGATCAAACACCTTTATTTTGAGCTCTGTAAGCTTCTCGATATATTCTTTTTCATTCATTTCCAAATTCGTAAGCAAACTGTTTATCTTCTCTTGATCCTTCATCTCCCTCTCTCTGGATATCTTGAGATCTTGTTGCAATCTAGATACCGACTCTTCGAGAACATGACATTTTCTTTTCAATCTATCGGCTTCTATGGTTACAGTTAACTTTGTAAGCTCTTGCTCGGACTTGAGCAAATCCAGACGCATGCTTTCAATTTTTTGTTTTCGTTTAAGCAGCAAATCTTCTTCAAGGTTGTCTGTATTGAGATTGAATTCCATTTGTCTTTTCTCTAGTTCAGACATAAGGAAATCAAAACGCATGCTTTCAGTTTTTTGTTTTTGTTCAAGCAGTGAATCTTTTTCCTGGTTACTTGCATTGAGATTGAATTCCATTTTGTTTTCGTTCCAATTGATTGAAATAGAGGCTCCACCCACCTTATTTCATGTCATATGGGCATATGCTTTCTGCCTGGCAACGATTCGCTTCACAGACATTGACGTCTGAGTCTGAATTGATCTTAGCAGTTGTACGAATTGCACACTTGCCTTGCATGCAACTATCGACGGAGGGTAGGTTGTAGGAATACTAAATTTTGCTTTAGACCATAATTTAGCAATTTCTAATTATTATTTAAAAAGGGAAGACCAAAGGTATTATTATTATTTTCAACAAAAGAAGGTTATATATATATACAAGGAGCGTTCCGCTACATCTCTTATATTGCACGTGAACTCTCCCTAATCTCCACCATCTATCCGTTGGATATTTTTGTCATTATATGAAAAGGTGTAATTCATGAAGTGATCCAATGGTGCAAATCAATTGTGTCACCATTTATGCCAAAATTTTGTATCCCTATATATATATATATATATATATGTGTGTGTGTGTGTGTGTGTGTGTGTGTGCAAAAACAAAGAAAAATAGCATTTCTTCAGGGGTTCACAAAGCAGAACAGCAGTGTCACTAGCAACTAAGTCAGTGGTACATAACAAAATCACTCCCAATACTACCAAAACGGCAAAAAAGACAACATGTTACATACAAACACAAATAGAAGCTGCAAACATAGAACACTGAGCACCGCCCAACTAAGAACCCGATCCAAAGCAACGAGCTTGTCACTCCCTCAAAAAGAGCCGAGGCGGACCTATGCTAGAAAATTTGACAAAAACCGTGTACCTATCTGCAAGATCCTCCTAGCCCACTAGAGCCTCTTAATGCACTCCCTCCGAAGCCTACTACCTACGATCCACCCAAGCCACTCGCCAGTCACCAAAGCACCAGCTCGCGAACTCATGTTCCGTCTTGTTGCACCAATCTTCTAGTGAGGCTCAGTTATACAAGAAAACCAGGTTCATCTGCAAAACACCAGCACGAATCCCAAGCCAATAACCTGAAGAAGAAAAACAACCCTCACCCCACCCCTTCACGAGGACGGGATCATTAGGTAACAAAGTAAACACTTGCCAGAGAAAGAGATTAAGCATAGAGGTAATCCATGAAGGGTGTTAACACCAAATTTGCGCTGGGCTAACGGACAGAAGGGGAAGCTTCAAAACCAGAAGACAACACTGAGGACGGTTGGCTTGAGACAATAAAATTGTAACTAAAAAGGAAAGGCTGTGGGGACAGCTAAGCCGACACCGGTAGCAGGGGATTCAGAAGGAACAACAACGACGATACCAGAATAGCAAGAAAAAAAGAGAATGAAGACATGGTGTCGACACCAACGTGCGATGAGCAATTATCTTGGTATCCACACAGAAACAGGGAGGAAAATTTATAAAGCCGACACTCAGAGAGCCAACACCAAAGGAGAATTAAGGATAAAGCGTGCGACCAATACCGAGATACTGAAAGCATCAAGATGAGGAGGCTGATACTAAAGCAATAAAGAAAGAGACACGAAACCAAAGACTTAGAGATGGAGATATGGGTTCGATATTCAAAGTGAAACAGCACGAACGAAGCCAAATGCTATGGAACAAGTACCGTGGGAGGCGATACCAAACACTAAGTGAGACAGACACCATATACTAAAGAAGAAAGCACAAGAGTGAAAATAAACTCATGAAGGAAAGTGATGAGCTGGAAACAAATATGATGAAGCATTAGAAAGCCAGTGATGCTAATAAGTTGATGCTGATACAATGCGGAAGGTCGACACTCACTAGTACAAACAACAAAGGTGGAACCAAGAATCAAAAACCAGTATCGTTGAAGGCAAAGCCAAATACGTAGAGAAGAAAGCAACGAAGCCGGCACCAGTGCCTTTATAAAGTGTTGGCACCGAAGCACTTATGTAGTGTCGACACCGAAGCATTTATGTAGTGTCAGCATCGAGCTCTATAACTTCGTCACTTAAACCAAGGGACATGAGAGCGGGTCGACACCGAGACCACAACACCTAAACAAGGAAGCATTAACCGAAGCCGATATCAAGAAACTGCTATCGAAGCTAGGGATACCAAAACCGGAAGCTACTAAAGCAAATCGACATCATGGGATTGTCAATGAAACCAAGAGACACAAAGGAGGACCGGTACCGGAGGATTGATGCGGAACCAAACTTCCCATTTGATCGCTACCGAAGGAGGCCCAAATCTTCTATAAATAAGACCTCAGGAGTCACATTTTAGGGGACTTCTCCTCATTCCAAAATCTTGTACTTTATTCAAAGAGCTTAAACCCTAATTTGGAAATCAAGTTGGTAATTTTTCATGTAACCTCCACCATGAATAAAATCATCAATGCCCTTAAAGTGGACGTAGGTTCAATCCGAACCAAAACCACTATAAATTGTTGTATTCTTTACCTTCTCACGTATTGCACTACATATTGTTGTACTTATGAATATCAGTACTCTTTAACCCAATATTCCAAGTAATTACCGATTCACCCCTGATGCGTATTCTAACTTCGATTAGCAACAAATTTTGAAGCCCTTATCCTTAGATAATTTTTCCTTAAGTATCGCAAGCATGATACTCACCTCCTGAAGGAGGAGTAATTAATCTTCGTACGTGGGCATTGATATCTAGATAACTACGGATTAGTTAAGCTTAAAAGGACTGGACTACCCCAAGTCTCTAACTATAATCTTACATTTGGGTGTTGACGAAACTATCATTAATATTTTGGCGCTAGAAGGAGGGCTTAAACCTCTGATATCCTACCACATCGCTAGTTATTCCACCCTGTTGGTTCAGCATTGAAGAGATAGACCATAGATAAAGTATCTCAGCAAGGGTCTTCTAAACTTGGGATTACTACTTCGAACATCATTGGTCCGAGAAATGTTCAAAGAACAGTATAACCTTCAACCTCGGCTCTTTTATCTTATCATAGATTAATTTGTGAACGTTTGTTAAAATAACGGAAGCTCTCGAAGAAAACATAGTCCCATCATTCAACTTGAACAGGTAGGTGGATCCTCCAATCCAGCACAAACTCCAAACTCAAATACCGTGGAGGAGAATGCCATCAAGGTCAAATACTTGCTTGAAGACAAAAGGAAGAGAACATTGGATGATCAGGTTAACAATAGTGAAAGAGTGACCCTTTTACCGATGAAATCGTGAACACAGATACCATCATATGTGAAGGTTCCCACCATGAAATGCCACGGGACCACGGAACCAGACGATCATCTCATGGCTTTCGATAGTCAAATGGGTCTTTATAATGCTTCAAGGGTTGTTCGATGTCGAATATTTTCGGCGACGCCACGAGGAGTAGCTGCTAAATGGTATCGCCGGTATCAAGAGAAAATCATCTGCTCTTGGAAGCAGCTTTCTTTTAAGTTCTCTGCACAATTCTGCATTTACGAGGATCCAATTGTGGACTACATTTCCATTGAAAATACAAAACATAAGAAAAGAGAGAGTCTTTAGGCGACTACCTAAAGAGATTTAATGTTGAAGCCCTAAAAGCAAAAGAAATGAGCGACCATGATAAACTCATTGCCGTTCATTCTGGATTGATTGAGAATACACCATTTTGGAAGGAGCTATACATTAGTGGGTGCAAGGACTTGCAAGATTTCATTTCCGAGCAGATAAGTTCATCCACATGGATGAATTATATTATTCAAGAAAGAATCGTGGCCTTTGTGGAGAAGAAAGGAAATCCAGCTCTAATCGAAAACCTCAAGGCGAGAAACTCGAATTTGATAAAAAACACAAAAAGCCTAAGAAGGAAGATACTAACACTAATTCTGTAACTTTGAACCTATCTCACATATATGTGCTACGGCAAAAGCGAAAGCCAATTTACCAGTTTCTTTCAAGACCAAAAATCACCCAGAACTGTTCAACGGAGGGAATTATTGCAAGTAGCAGAAGATGAATGGGTACAGGACTGATGAGTATGTAACACCCTACACTTTTCTACACCCAAATTTGGACAAAAATCAAAACTTGAACACATCCACGCATGGGGCGTGTAATCTGGTACCTGCAATAAATGAGTATGAGCATAATCAGAGTACGATTAAGGAAACTCATAGCGGAAACAAAATAGGATAACTAGTATTAACTCAAGTAACTATATTTTCAAAGTAAGTCACTTTGCCAATACCAAGCATGAGAGAGAACGAGAACCGAAAGGCAAACTTGATCATCTGTGAGAACCCAACCTTCTCTAGGAAACCTGGGAGTTTGTAATGAGGAGGGGGTAGAACAACAGGTTATGGTGACTAAGAAATGTATAACACAGACAATAATACAGATATATTCCTTTTTGTTCAATCCAAGCTGTATGCCTGACAAGGTTAGCGATTCTAAACCAACTTTTTAATGTTTAAGTACGACTCTACTACTCCTCCCAAAGTAGTATCCTCAAATTACATTACCGACATAGGACATTTACATTTTTTTGAAGTCTTTATACTAGAGCTTAACTGGTAAATTATATCGAGAGTGGGCCCCTAATTTCAGGGTCTCTATCTATATCCTTATTCACTATTCTTTTTTATTTAATGCCTCACTATCAATGATAGATAGGCTGAATTCTCCTTGATCACTTAAGACCCTAGGCGGACCTATTGGTCACGTATTAACCCTCGATAATATATCCAACATTAACATAAACTAGAAGGCACAAGCTACGATCCCTACTAGTTAAGGCTTTCGTCATTCACGCATATACCATTTCCCCGCATAAGGTGAGAGGATGTATTTTACCGTTCGTTATATCTTCTAGCTAATCTTATTAGATAACCTTCTTAATCGCTTATTACTTCCCCATAGGATAGGTGGCCATATCTGACCCTCTTAATTTCCAAGTTTGGGTATGCTCACACACACATGCCACTTAAGACCACTATACTAAAAAACATATTCTCAGGTGGACTCTTTAACCCTAATCACTTAGCCTTTAGGACCCACGAAGCGGACTATACGCGAAGATTATTAGTTTGTGCCCCGTTTGCCTTTAACACCTTTACCTTTTGGGGATAAAGTAGGCTACATTATTAAGTCGTTCCCGTTTAGTTCCTTTATACGGAAATACTATACGTACACCATTTTTTTGCATCGCGGGTTTATATGGTTAATAATATATTACATTATTAACCTACCAAGTCCAACTATATTTTCTATTTCTATTATTATTAATAAGGAAGGTTATATTCCTTTTTCTCTAGGATATTTATTTAATACCTTCCCTAAATTTGAACTTAGTGTTTAAATGACAATCATAAATTCTCTTATGGCACCCATTTCCTTTTATTTCATATTTATTGCCCTTTATGACTCTAATGGTCATATTTTCCTAAGGAAACTATTTATCAGTCCCAAGTTACCTATTTGTTGTACCCTAATGGACAATTTATATTTTTATCCATTTATTTATTGTTTGACTATTATATATGTAACAACCCGCATTCTACGCATCGGAGGATCGTAGAATATTTATTTCATTCCCATATAAAGTCGTATGGTCATGTAACTTTGGGAAACAACCATTAGAGTCATTTCCCATGTTTATGATTTTTGTCGATTTTTAAATGACCGTTTTGCCCCTAGCTGATCTTGTTTCGGCCATAACTTTTGATTGGAAAGGAATTTTGACCTGAAACCACTTTCATTAGATTCGTTTGATGGTTTACCTTTCCGTAGAGTGGTCAGATGTGAAAAACGGACTTACCGTTTGGGAGATATGGCTGAAATAAGGTTTGGAAGGTGAAAAACTGCTTAACCGGGCCAAATAGGGTGATTAGTGAATGGACCCATAACCCATTTCGGGATTAGGGTTATGGGGAGGCTGAAAAGGGTTAGAGATTCATTCCATTTCAGTTTTCTAGCCTCCACTTACCTCTTAGAAACCCTAAAAATGACCTCCAACCTCTAAATCACCTCCAAATCACTTTCTAATCAAGGATTAAGCTTAGCAACATCAAATCAAGAGAGATCAACACCAACTCAACATTAGAGCTGCTGCTTAGCATTGGGATTCGCACCAAATCAGAGATCTATTTCAGATCTAAAGTTTATTTGTGGCTAAGTTGAGTGATTTGCATAGTTCCTCACTAATTATGATTGATTAAGGGTAATTAGTGAAGATTAGCGAATTTATACATTAATAAATTCTAGAAAAATACTTATAAATTCTTAAATGATGTTTTAGACCTCTGATATGAATTTGGGTTAATTTGGTTAAGTTTTGCTAATCACGTCATTAGTTTCACCTAAACATGCTTAAGGGAAAATATGGAGTTTTGGCTATGTTTGATCCATTTTAACCTACTATATTGTTGTTTTGGTGTTGTGGTTGATTATACATGTTGCTATGACTCTATGATATGCCTTGTGATTGATTAGAATAGTTGAAATGGTCGAAAACGCCGTCGAGTGGCGTGGAAAAAGTGCAGGAAGACACCCGAACCGGATCAGATCGGTTAGGAGGACCCGATCCGCCCATACACTTCACACTTCGATCCACTCGCACTTCTCGTGGCATGCATCATCCGATCCGACCCGCCTGGAGTTCTCCGACCCGATCCGTCATAGTGCCCTGACCCGAACCGATGTACTACGACCGGGCTGGGAGACTACGACCCGATCCGGGGTGCTTTACAAGAGGCCAATCCGAACCGTGGCAAGCTGGAAACTCCGACCCGATCCGACAGGGTTGATGACGACCCGATCCGATCCAGTGAAGAAGGAGCACTACGATCCGAACCGAACTGATGATTATGGGAGATCCAAACCGATCCGGTGATGACCAATAACCCGAGATGCAAAGGTAGTCCAAATGGAAGTTAGAGCTCAGGATTCAGTTGGGAACCAATGAGTTCACTTCATGGTTGGGATTTGCTGCGGGACGTGTGCTAAGGAGTTGTCGACGTTCATAACTTCGATTCACCACTGAAAATGTATGATGGGCTACTTATCAGTGCAGTAGAGTCATTATGACTCGAGGGGCAAAGTGATGTGTAGTAAGACTATGAGCTAGTGCAGTGGGGTCATTGTGACTCCATGGGGCAGAGTGGACATAGTAAAGGATTAGTGAGGCTATGAGCCAGTGCAGTAGGGTCATTGTGACTCCATGGGGCAAAGTGGACATAGCGAAGGATTAGTGGCTTTGTATCAGTGCAGTGAAGCCATTTATGACTTCATGGGGGCAAAGTGATCATAGCAAAGTATGTTGGGTGATCGAAGTGGTGAATATGGTATGCTTTACGCACTGAGTGAGAGATGTGAGGATGGTTGTTATGCTTGATTGTTTGCCATCACTATGACATGCACACCCCCACCCCCGTTATCTTTACACCATTTGAAATGGCACCTTAGAGTGTTGTACAGTATGTAGTGCTAACTCTTTGGTTGCAGGTCCAGGTTCAGGTATGGTTTAGTCTACCTGTTATTGTTCTGTTTAGATGCTTATCGCTCACACCAGGCTTTATGTCTGACCTAGAGTTTTATGTCTCTTCTTATTACTCTGGGTGCTCACACGAGCAGACTAGAGACAGGTTAGCTGGTGATGCGCGAGTAGCTAATTCGGAGGCGAGCAGGAGGCTTCCACGTATGATATATAGATATTCTCCCTGTGTCGTTGGTGGTCGCTACTTGGGCATTAGTAGTGTACCTCCCTTATCTTGCTTTTTGTTTTTTTCGAGACAATTTGAAAAGTTGTAATAACGTTGGATTTGGATCATAAGCTGTACTTGGATTTTCCGCTACTATGTTAGTTTGTTTTCAGCTTATGCACTATCTCCCATGTTTTATGTCAAGTATGTTGTTATTACATTTTGTTCCATGCGATGTGAGACATTATACAGGTTCCTTGTTAGTTCATTCCCTTCTTTCCTTCCTTCTTCTGACGATCCGTCCTGTGCTAACCAGACATGTGTATAGCGCACTTTTGGAGTAAATGTCGGTTGGTGCGGGGCGGGCCGTCACATTTGGTATCAGAGCTCTAGGTTGCGTAGTTAGCCTAGGGAAAGACACTAGGGAGAGATAATACGTATATGAGAGCGTGTATTTGTGATTACTTTGGTTTTCAAAAGTTATATATAGATATACTATTAGTAGTATAAGGATGAAGTCGTACTGCACTAGCACCACTATGGGGTCGTTAATCGTTTCCTCTTTACAGATTGAACGATGAGCCGATACGCAAGAGGTGCTGGTAGAATATCCAATAATGGGAATGCTGCTGACATGAGGGCGATGTTTACTGACCTAATGAGAGACATGCTTAGGGATGTGCAAGGGGCAGTTCCCAATCCCGGTAATGGTGGTGGTCCAGTAGTGCAGGCGCCTAGGGCCGATTTCGCCAAGTTGTGCAAGGATTACACTCACCTTGATGGGAAGCCGTTCCACGGAACAGAGTCAACCACAGATGTTCAGGATTGGTTGGATAGCTGTGATCGTATCTTCGACGACTTGGGTATCGAGGATGCGATGAAGAGAAGGCTAGCGTCTCGTCAGCTGCAATGGCGAGCGATGAATTGGTGGAATGCCATTAGAACAGCTACTCCAGAAGATCAGGTTACTTAGGATCAGTTCAAGGCTCGTTTTAGCGAGAAGTTTATTCCAGCTGCCCAGAAGTCAGTGTTGTTTAAGAGTTTCTTGGAACTCAAGCAGAATGGTAGGGCAGTCTCTGACTATATTGCTGAGTTTGACACTTTGTCGAAGTATGGACTATCTCTTATCGATACCCCTGAGAAGAAGAATGAGAAGTTCATTACTGGGTTGGATGGATACTTGGGGGAAAGGCTTATCAACCACGTCGATGAGACTTTTGAATCGATTGTGGGGAAAGCTTTGAGTTCAAAGAGTCTTTACCCTAAGTCAAAGACTGAGGCTACATTTGCAGAAGGGCTGAAACCGCAAGTGGGCGGTGGAGGCAAGAATAACTCTCAGAATAAGAGGAAGCAGAACCAATCTAAGGATGGCCAGAAAAAGAACAAGAAAGATGTTGAGTGCTTCAGCTGTGGTTAGAAGGGCCATTATGCTAAAGAATGTCGGGCCAAACCAGCGGATAGGAAGTGCTATAACTGTGGCCAAGTGGGACATCATAAGGATAAGTGTCCACAGCCTCTTAAAGAGAAGCAGATTGTGAAAGCATATGCTATTGATGTTGTTCCTTCTTCGTCGAATGCCCCAACTGGGGCGGAGAAAGGAAAGAATGTCGTTATTCAAGGTATGCTTTCTATTTATGATGTACCAGTTCGAGTTTTGTTTGATACTGGGGCTTCCCGTTCCTTCATATCTAGTGACCTGGTAGATAGGTTGGGAATGGAACCCGAGATAGTCGATAGACCGTTGGTTGTGACGAACCCGATTGGTGGTTCGACTAACCTTAGTATGATTTGCCGAAATTTGGTCTTATCGAGTCATGGATGTATGTTTGTTTGTGATTGCTTTGTTTTGGGCTTTACTGGGTATGGCATTATATTGGGGGTCGATTGGCTCCAAAGATACGGGGTGGTGGTAGACTGTGAGGGCTTTTTGGTGACAGTTAGGGCGGATGATGGGCGGAGGGTAGTGTTTGATAGTCTACCTAGTGATAGGGTAATGACTAGTTTTATAAATTCCCTCGACATCCCTCATGATGAGTTATCAGACGCGCCTGTGGTTGGCCAGTATCCGGATGTCTTCGAGGAGGTGACCGGGCTTCCACCACACCGAGAGATTAAGTTCTGTATTGATTTAGTGAAAGATGCCAGACCTATAGTGATGCCACTTCGTCGTATGGCACCAAGGGAGCAGCGAGAGCTCGGGGTGCAAGTCAGCGATCTTTTGAAGAAGGGATTTATTAGAAGAAGTGTCTCCGAGTGGGGAGCACCAGTTGTGTTTGCTACTAAGGCAGATGGTTCCCTTCGATTATGTATGGATTATCGCGAGTTGAATAAGGTGACGAGGAAGAATAAGTATCCTCTACGGCGGATAGATGATTTGTTTGATCAACTGGAAGGAGCAAGGGTGTTCTCCCAGTTGGACCTCGTGACAGGATTTCATCAGGTCCGAGTAGCGGATGAAAGTGTTCTGAAAACGGCATTTAGGACGCCGTCTGGATTTTATGAGTGGTTTGTCATGCCATTTGGGTTGACCAATGCACCAGCCTACTTTGTGGATCTTATGAATCGAGTATTCAGAGATCAGTTGAATAAGTTTGTTCTTGTGTTCGTAGACCATATCCTTGTTTACTTAAGGACAGAGGAGGAACACAAGGGACACTTGAGGATAGTGATGGAGGTGTTGAGGAAACACCAATTGAAAGCGAAATTCTCCAAGTGACACTTCTGGAGGAGGGAAGTGAGATTCTTGGGCCATGTTGTTTCAGAGAATGGTATTGCCGTGGACCCTGCGAAGGTGGCTACGGTACAGGATTGGCCTACGCCTAAGAATGCAACAGATGTAAGAAGTTTCTTGGGGTTAGCTGGATATTATCGTAAGTTTATCCAGGACTTCTCCAAGATAGCAGCACCGTTGACTCGGTTGACTAAGAAGAATCAGGCCTTCGTCAAGGACGAGGTGTGTGAGAATGCATTCAAAAGTTTAAAAGAAAAGTTGACGCGTGTGCCAGTGTTAGTCATTCCTAAAGGGAATGAAGAAATGATGATATACACGGATGCTTGTGGTACCGGACTAGGTGCTGTATTGATGCAAGGAGGTAGGGTTGTAGCTTATGCTAGTCGGCAACTAAAGCCACATGAGAAAAGGTACCCTACCCATGATTTGGAACTAGCAGCGATCGTGTTTGCGCTGAAGATGTGGAGACATTATCTCTTGGGAGAGAGATTTGAGTTGTTTACCGATCATAAATCGCTAAAGTATCTCTTCTCTCAGAAAGATCTGAATCTCCGCCAGCAGAGATGGTTAGAGTTCTTGGCTTCGTATGATTTCGATATCGCATATACACTTGGGAAGGGCAATGCGGTAGTCAATGCCTTGAGTAGGAGACATGCCAGTTTAGGGGCTATGTTTCTAGAATGGAAGCAACTGGAGTATATCGCAGGGTTTGATTTCAGACCAAAGTGCAAATTGGATCCAGAAATGCTAGCTAGTTTGGCGATCAGACCCACTTTGATAGAGCTGATTGGTTCCAGCCAGAGGGACGATCCTAATCTATTGGAAATCATCTCCAAGTTAGAGATGAACATCGACGGTGAGGAGATGAATTTGTATGTGCTTGATCGAGATGGATGGCTTCGAAAGAATAGAAGACTAGTTGTACCCAACGTGAATGGTTTGAGAGATGAAGTGCTTAGAGAATGTCATCACTCAAAACTGACAATACACCCCGGTGGTGATAAGATGTATCGAGACATGAAACAGACTTACTACTGGGAAGGGATGAAAAGAGATGTTGGGGAGTTTATATCCAAATGCATGAATTGCCAGCTAGTTAAGGCCGAGCAAAAGAAGCCTGGTGGTTTGTTGCAACCATTAGAAATCCCCGAATGGAAATGGGAGCAAGTCTCGATGGATTTCATTGATGGTTTACCAAGGACTAGAGCGGGACATGATAGCATTTGGGTAATTGTGGATCGATTGACTAAGAGTGCAAGGTTTATACCCATCAAGTCAAACAGAACGACAACTAAGTTAGCAGAATTGTATATGAATTGAGTAGTGAGATTTCATGGAGTACCTAAAAGCATTGTGAGTGACCGAGACCCGTTGTTTACTAGTGGGTTTTGGAAGAGCTTACAAGAGGCTCTAGGGTCAGAATTACATCTCAGTACCGCATATCATCCTCAGACCGACGGTCAGACGGAGAGGGTGAATCGTATATTGGAAGATCTCTTGAGAGCTTGTATATTGGATTTTGGTGGATCATGGGAAGACCATTTGCATCTAGTAGAGTTTGCATATAATAATAGCTACCAATCCAGTATCGGTATGGCTCCATATGAAGCTTTGTACGGAAGACCGTGCAACTCACCATCATGTTGGATAGAGACTTGTTGGCACCAAGATTTGTTGGCCCATTCCCAGTTCTTGAGCTAGTTGGGAATTTGGCATATAGAGTTGACTTACCCGAAAGGATGGCGGGAGTTCACAACGTATTTCATGTTTCCCAACTAAGGAAGTTCGTACACGACCCACATATGACTATTTCACCTGATTAGTTAGAGGACTTCGAAGTGGAACCCGAGGCGGTTGGGAACCGCAAGCTGATTCTTATTGTCGAGCACGATACGAAGCAACTTCGAAGGAAGGCGGTAAAGCTAGTCAAGGTTCAGTGAGGTGAGAACGAGAATGACTGTACTTGGGAGACAGAGGAGAGCATTAGGAAGACGTATCCAGAACTCTTTGCCTGGTAAGATTTACTTTGCAATTTAGTTATTCCGCATGCTAGGATAGACTTGTTTTGCATGTTTGATTGTTGTTTTATGGTTGATAGGCATGCGGGACCCTTTGTGTGCTTTGGTTAGGGAATTTCGGGGGCGAAATCTCTTAAGGGGGGAGAATGTAACAACCCGCATTCTACGCATCGGAGGATCGTAGAATATTTATTTTTTCCCATATGAAGTCGTATGGTCATGTAACTTTGGGAAACAACAATTAGAGTCATTTCTCATGTTCATGATTTTTGTCGATTTCTAAATGACCGTTTTGCCCCTAGCTGATCTTGTTTCAGCCATAACTTTTGATTGGAAATGAATTTTGACCTGAAACCAATTTCATTAGATTCGTTTGATGGTTTACCTTTCCGTAGAGTGGTCACATGTGAAAAACGGACTTACCCTTTAGGAGATATGGCTGAAATAAGGTTTGGAAGGTGAAAAACTGCTTAACCGGGCCAAATAGGGTGATTAGTGAATGGGCCCATAACCCATTTCAGGATTAGGATTATGGGGAGGCTGAAAAGGGTTAGAGATTCATTCCATTTCAGTTTTCTAGCCTCCATTTACCTCTTAGAAACCCTAAAAATGGCCTCCAACCTCTAAATCATCTCCAAATCACTTTCTAATCAAGGATTAAGCTTAGCAACATCAAATCAAGAGAGATCAACACCAAATCAACATTAGAGCTGCTGCTTAGCATTGGGATTCGCACCAAATCAGAGATCTATTTCAGATCTAAAGTTTATTTGTGGCTAAGGTGAGTGATTTGCACAGTTCCTCACTAATTATGGTTGATTAAGGGTAATTAGTGAAGATTAGCGAATTTATACATTAATAAATTCTGGAAAAATACTTATAAATTCTTAAATGATGTTTTAGACCTCTGATATGAATTTGGGTTAATTTGGTTAAGTTCAGCTAATCACGTCATTAGTTTCACCTAAACATGCTTAAGGGAAAATATGGAGTTTTGGCTATGCTTGATCCATTTTAACCTATTATATTGTTGTTTTGGTGTTGTGGTTAATTATACATGTTTCTATGACTCTATGGTATGCCTTGTGATTGATTAGAATAGTTGGAATGGTCGAAAACGCCGTCGAGTGGCGTAAACTGCTTGCTAGAAAAAGTGCAGGAAGACACCCGAACCGGATCGGATCGGTTAGGAGGACCCGATCCGCCCATACACTTCACACTTCGATCCACTCTCACTTCTCGTGGCATGCATCATCCGATCCGACCCGCCTGGAGTTCTCCGACACGATCCGTCATGGTGCCCCGACCCGAACCGATGTACTACGACTGGGCTTGGAGACTACGACCCGATCCGGGGTGCTTTAGAAGAGGCTGATCCGAACCGTGGCAAGCTGGAAACTCCGACCCGATCCGACAGGGATGATGATGACCCGATCTGATCCAGTGAAGAAGGACAATACGATCCGAACCGAACTGATGATTATAGGAGATCCGAACCGATCCGATGATGACCAATAACCCAAGATGCAAAGGTAGTCCAAATGGAAGTTAGAGCTCAGGATCCAGTTGGGAACCAATGAGTTCACTTCATGGTTGGTCTTTGCTGCGGGACGTGTGCTAAGGAGTTGTCAACGTTCATAACTTCGATTCACCTCTGAAAATGGATGATGTGCTACTTATCAGTGCAGTAGAGTCATTATGACTCGAGAGGCAAGGTGATGGTAGCAAGACTACGTTATCAGTGCAGTAGAGTCATTATGACTCGAGGGGCAAAGTGATGCGTAGTAAGACTATGAGCCAGTGCAGTGGGGTCTTTGTGACTCCATGGGGCAGAGTGGACATAGTAAAGAATTAGTGAGGCTATGAGCCAGTGCAGTGGGGTCATTGTGACTCCATGGGGCAAAGTGGACATAGCGAAGGATTAGTGGCTATGTATCAGTGCAGTGAAGCCATTTATGACTTCATGGGGCAAAGTGATCATAGCAAAGTATGTTGGGTGATCGAAGTGGTGAATATCGTATGCTTTACGCACTAAGTAAGAGATGTGAGGATGGTTGTTATGCTTGATTATTTTCCATCACTATGACATGCACACCCCCACCCCCGTTATCTTTACACCATTTGAAATGACACCTTAGAGTGTTGTACAGTATGTAGTGCTAACTCTTTGGTTGCAGGTCCAGGTTCAGGTATGGTTTAGTCTACCTGTTATCGTTCTGTTTAGATGCTTATCGCTCATACCAGGCTTTATGTCTGATCCAGAGTTTTATGTCTCTTCTTATTACTCTGGGTGCTCACACGAGCAGACTAGAGACAGGTTAGCTGGTGATGTGCGAGTAGCTAATTCGGAGGCGAGCAGGAGGCTTCCACGTATGATATATAGATATTCTCCCTGTGTCGTTGGTGGTCGCTACTTGGGCATTAGTAGTGTACCTCCCTTATCTTGCTTTTTGTTTTTTATTGAGACAGTTTGAAAGTTGTAATAATGTTGGCTTTGGATCATAAGTTGTACTTTGATTTTTCCGCTGTTATGTTAGTTTGTTTTCAGCTTATGCACTGTCTCCCCTGTTTTATGTCAAGTATGTTGTTATTATATTTTGTTCCATGCGCTGTGAGACATTTTACAGGTTCCTTGTTAGTTCATTCCCTTCTTTCCTTCCTTCTTCTGACGATCCGTCCTGTGCTAACCGGACATGTGTACAACGCACTTTTGGAGTAAATGTCGGTTGGTGCGGGGCGGACCGTCATAATATATATGTATACACGTACCAGGCCTCTCACATTAAGTTGACTACCGGTGGATACTGGATTTGTCAGTCGGTTCCGGGCAGACTTCTACCACAAGTGAACTTAACCTCGTGCCTTAGTATGATTTTATTTATGCATTAGACCTCTCATATTAAACTAACTACCTGTGGTTGCTGGATTTGCTGGTCGGTTCCGGGCAGACTTCTACCGCAAGTTGAGTTTAACCTCGTGCCTAAATGCAGTTATAATTTAAATTTACTAATTGGGGTCCACAACATTTACCCTAATTGATTTTAGGAATTGTAACCAATATTCCTTTCATATTTATTTTACCCAAATCAATATTGGTTACAATGGTTATTTATCAATTTGCGGTCTTATTTATAGCAGTTAATTTTATTGATTGCTACAAATGGTCACTACAAATATATTAATTCAAACTGGATTATATTTACACATAATTGCATAATTGAATCTTATCCAAACATTCGAACATTCAATACAATGTATATTTTACCGTTTTATGCTGATTTAGACGAATAATATGTATATATTTATTTATACATTTTCGTTGGGTCAATGTAGTTATTATTATTTATTTATTATTTTGTTATACTTATTCTTAAATTAATGATTTGTTCTAATCAATTAACAAAACATTCCCTTTTTATATTCAATCTTGCCAAAAAGGTTTCAACTCTCACAAGGACTGATAGCCGTAATCATTGTAAATAATGCTAATTTTGTGGAATTGACATATTTCGAAATCACAAGAAATACATGTAATTTGTATATATATTGGAACAGTCGATGCAAATTACATACAAATATATGTATTTATATTTATACGTACCTTTGCACCACTTTTCCCGTTTTAATTCTTTTTGTCATACTTCTTGTGATTGTAAAATGATGCCTCTTTATACTTTTAAGGAGGAAAAATGCATATTTTACAATGATTAAGCCAAAATTCCACAATATTGCATATAAACAGGAATATTTCTTTTATTCTTATAATTACATAATACACAAATTTCATCTTTTAACCCAAATTTACATATTTCATGTTTCTGCACTGAACTAAAGATCTCAACATAACTACAACAAATTAATGTTTAATGGGACTAGTTTTCAGATCCACAGCATTGTATAACATGTACAACATATTTCATGACATAACTGTAGGAATATGTGGGAAAAATATATAAAAATCCTACAATTCATGTTATACATAATCACAACTTATCATTTACCAATTTTAAACATATTCATAATCAGATCTGATGGTTGCCATAATTTACAATTATTTAAATAAACAGATATGATAGGCATAAAACATAGATTGGGTTCAAACGAAATAAATAAGTCGTTACAACTGTATTAGCAAATTTCCCACTCACCTTATAGCCTCCAAATTCTAATTTTTGAACCATTTAGGCTTACAATCCTCAAATTCTTATAAATCTACAATTTATCTAGAAAGGGTGAAATTATAAATCTGTAGAAATGTAAGAAAAGGGGAAGAGAGCGCTGAATCTATTGTGGAGCATCCTCTTCCATTGAATCTAATTAATCTTTCCAATTCCATATGAATTTGATTTGGTTTGGTATATATATGAATATATTTTATTTAGAAATTAGGTTAGAAGAAGAAGAAAAATGACAAAGCCCCACTGCCTCTATAGATTTGAATGGAAAAGAATGGGGCTCTACCCCTTTGTTTATAGGGGCAGAAATGGCCTACAACCGTCAGATTAGTTTTAAGTTATATCGGTCCATTCCTTTTTATAATATAATAAACCAGTACCTCAAAACCTTGCCGTCACTAGGCTGTTTGACGCCTAGTAGGTCGACCGTCGGTCAACCCCCATGTCAACCGCCTGGGCATCAAACTTCTTAGGTCGGCTTGGTTAATTAAGGTAAGTTATTAATTAAATATTATGCTTATTTATTTTTCGTCCATTTTCGTGTTTCGTCCGTAACTTTTTCATACGACTCCGTTCGCGAAACCCCAAACATGAAAGTTGACCAGAATTCTGAGACGAACGCAACGGTTAAAGTTTCATAATCAGATTCCATCGTTTGCAAAAATTCATATTTTTGATCTTTTAATTAAATAACTATTTATTGTTAAAATTTCTGGTTGTTACATTCTTCCCCCCTTAAAAGGAATTTCATCCCAACATTCTGATAACTAGTTATCTTATCTTATACAACCAATTTGTGTACATCCACTTTGCAACCATGTATATATGTGCATGGTGTACATAATACATTTCAACCATAAAACATGCATGCAAGATGATTCTAAATCGGGGGTTCTATATGTATGCATTAAGATTTTTAAAACACTTTTAAAAATATAATGGAAAACATCCTAAATATATTGGAAGTTCTATATGAATGCAAAATTTGAAAATTCTTTTTCATCCATAACCTTCACACAATTACGAATAAAAGTGTGAAGCAACCAGTTTTGCATCCAAACCCTACCATTCAAAACGTACGCAGTCTAATCGTTTCCTATTTAATCTCTCCTAAACAGTAAAAAGGAAATTGGAGCTAAGATTTTTAACATTTTCCTGCTCACAACTTTTTCATTTCCCGCCCTATAGTGAAATTTTCACCCTAGTTACCCAAAATCCTCTGAAAACTTCTATCTGTGGACTGTAAAGGAGGCTTAAAATAAGCTCTAAAATGTAAAACGAGCTAATTAATAGCTCGCGTGCATTTTTGACAAAGTATGGAAACAACGTTTCCAAGGCTAAAACAACATTTTTTGTTACCGTTAACGTTTTTATCGTATCGTCGGTCCTACTGCATCGCTAAAACGCACATACAAAACATCCAAACATCTTCCTTACACCATTTATGTGGCAAGAAATCATAATTTTTCCATAAAAATAAATTTCCACTTAAAAACTTATCATGTTTATTTTGAAAATTTTCTTTCAAAACCGCTTCACATTCCCTTAAAATAGGAAAATGATAGAAATGTGTTTTTTTCCTCAAACAACATTTTCCCAAATCTTCAAAAATGTATTTCGTGGAAATTTAAATGATTCAAGTCACATGTTGGCGAAAAAGGAAGTCAGTCACGCCAAAAATGCAAAAATTAAAATCACACACATAAGACAAAAATAAACTTTAGCTTTAAAAAGGAACGGTGATTTATTTATTTATATACCTGTGACGTAGTACCGGTCCTTTGCTAAAATTTACCGAACATAGAATTCTATTCTTTCCAGCCATAGGACAACTGGTAGTTTAAATAAGAAAAATGAGATTTCATTCAAACAGGCACGCGTGAATGGCATAAACATTTCCAAACATAGAAATCTCATTAACCTAAGTCGTGCGATTTAAACAACACTAACAGTTGTAAGCACGAATCACCATAAGGCCAAGACCCCGATGTTGGAAAGGGATAACAACAAAGACAACGACTAAACAACACCAAAACCTCCCAAAACAACGACTATAATCAACTAGATGTCTTGCTCCGCTGCTGGAGCTCAAACCAATTTTTATGATCTTTGATTAACCATACCATGGTAGAAAAATGTTCTATCTCGTGTTAAAAATACTATCGGTGTTGCTAGAGGCTCCCACATCACCATCTCTTATAAGGGGGAATTTGTGATAAGAAAAGAAACCTACCACAAAACTGCTTCTCATGGAAACCCACCTAATATTGCCTAGACAATAGTGAATAGGCGAATTTACATAAAATAAGTCCATGAGACAACACACAAGAACAACAAACTGAATCGAATATAATGCGGTACTAAATGGTAGTTACGCCATCGATCAAACAAAGGATTGATTTCCGCATCATTAGACAAATCCAGTCATAACTTCCCATTTATAGAGCGATGTGCTAAATGGGTCACACGTCTACATGGGTAGTTCGAACATAGATTCCCGAACATAAAACCGACACTAAGAAAAAGAGATTTGCTGCAAAAATCTCCAAGGTCGGTCCAACTAGAGACCATTCAAGTTCGCGTTCAACACGGATTCCTCTAAAATATCATTGAGATTCTCCTCGGAAAAACCATCAAGAGACAGCTTAATCTTCATCTTTGAAACGACGATCGCCTTCGAAAGAAACTATTAGAACAAGGTATAGCAAAAGCGGATGCAGGACAAACACAAATCCTATTCTAAGATCTCGAAGCAATGGGATGGTGCAAGCCCAACTGCCTTGCCAAATTTTATTATTCCTTAAGTGGTAAGACCTTTTAGCTCATTCCAATCCAGCCAAATGATCTCTATCCAAGGATGAGATTTAAATTGTGCGAGTAAGATCGAACAATGCAACTAGATGTTATAGGCCAAGAAATGGTCGGAGAGAAGAAATTAGATTTTGGAGTACAAGTGTGGCAATATCTAATGTGTAAACAAACCCGAAAAATGAGGAGATGAGGCGACGACATGAAGGATAGGAATACGGTTCTACTAGATGAGGAAGGAAGGACGAAAGAAAGAAGTTAAGGGGGGTAATTTGGACGCAACTTTATGGTTGAGTCCTAGGACCAAGTTGTACCAAAGCTCTTCAACTAATTGACTGTCTTAGTATAGCACCAAACTGTCAACTACCAAATGGGCTTTGGACGAAGGTTGAATCTTGACCTTATTAGGTCGGATTAAAATATTGATCGTCCCACATCATCTTGTAAGATTTATCGCGATCCGAAAATAATTATCCTCATCACCGCGGTATTTAAAGACAGCGGTCAAAACCCCAAACCAACTTCAAGGATATATAGTCTTAATAATGATGCTGCTACTACATAATGAACGAACGAATTCCAAAAATAACTCAGCTAGAAATATGTTGTATAACTAAAATGGATTTTCCCCTTACTTAGCTGACAACAAAAGGCGATTCACAAAATCAAGTACCCCAAAATCCGAACGAAGGATTTTCCTTAGCCTTTTCGAAGAAAAATTTAAAACTTTTCCAAAAATGGAATTTATTTATAAACTTATGGTTTCGTATTTATAATTCCATTTTATTGTTACTATTTATATTCCAGTTTTATATTCAAACCGGAAAAACCTTTTCATGTCCAAAAGTGTTAGAGCTTTACAATCTTAAGGGTAAATTTGGTAATTTCAATTAATTATCTAATATATATATATATAATATAGGAAAATAGATACTAAAAATCACGAGCAATAGATATTTATTTTTTCATATTTAGTGGCATATTCCTTGTCCTTCCTAATTCCATCTTTCATACCAGTCAGACTACATTTATTAAGATTACACCATAGCTCTAAAATTTTGGAATATGAATAGTTTAAAATTTTAAAACCATGTCTTCACAAACTACTTTTCAAAACCGTATTTCAAAACCTCTGAAATCCATTTTTTATTTTCAAATAGTTTTTAAAAACAAAATTCCTCGAATACAAGGCTAAGAACTTAGTTGAGTATCTCAACAAAGGTAGATTTGGAATTTTAATGAAGTAACAAATGAATACACCTCGTATTTATATTTCCGAAATGGATATGACATATTAATATGGGCTCTTCCCCCGTTTTGGATCGAGGAATGGTTCTAACTGGGACTACCAAACAAAACCAAGAACCAAAAATCGTGACTATCTCAGTTGTAGCTAGATTTTTGTCCAGCCTCCAAACTTAAACCAACAGACTCCACTATATGCCGTCCTCATGCTCTTCAAGACGAAATCGCTAACGTACTATGGGGTAAGACAAAATTGGCTAGAAATCCGAACTCAATATATTTCAACCCTTAGTCGTTGAAAGCCCATTTTATATACTAAATAGGCCCACAACTAATTCATTGTTGAAATAAATTAAAGCCGAGTAAGAAAGTCGAAGAAAAATAGAAAAGGAAAACGAATTACGTTCTCTTACGAGTCCTAGTATAACTAGTTCTTCTGATCGTTTAACCTAGGCTGTCATACCAAATGTAACACCCCACACTTTTATGCACCCAAATTTCGACAAAAATCGAAACTTGTACACATCCAAGCATAGGGAGTGTAATCTGGTACCTGCAATAAATGAGTATGAGCATAATCAGAGTGCGATAAAGAAAGCTCACAGCGGGAACAAAATAGGATACTAGTATTAACTTAAGTAACTACCTTTTCAAAGTAAGTCACTATGCCAATACCGAGCATGAGAGAGAACGAGAATCGAAAGCCAAACTTAATCATCTGTGAAAACCCGACCTTCTCTGGGAAACCTGGGAGGTTGCAATGAGGAAGGAGTCAGAACAATAGGTTCTGGAGACTAAGAAATGTACAACACAAATATATTCTATTTGGTTCAGTTCAAGTTGTAAGCCTGACAAGGTTAGTGATTCTAAACCAACCTTGTTAATGTTTATGCACAACTCTACTACTTCTACCAAACTACTATCACCAAATTATATTATTGAGATACGACATTTACATGCATTTTTGTGAAGCCTTTATACCAGAGCTTAACTGGTTAATTATACCAAGAGTGGGCCCCTAATTTCGAGGTTTCTATCTATATCCTCATTCACTATTCTTTATTATTTAACGCCTCACTATCAATGATAGATAGGGTGGATTCTCCTTGATCACTTAAGACCCTAGGCAGACCTATTGGTCACTTCTTAACCCTCGATAATATATCCAACGTTAACATAAACTAGAGGGCACTAGCTACGGGCCCTACTAGTTAAGGCTTCCTTCATTTACGCATATACGCTTGCCCCGCATAAGGTGAGAGAAGGTATTTTATCGTTCGTTATACCTTCTAGATGACCTTATTAGATAACCTCCTTAGTCGCTTATTACTTCCCATAGGATAGGTGGCCATATCTGACCCTTTTAATTTCCAGGTTTGGGTAAACCCACTGCAATTTAAGACCCCTATACTGAAAAACCTATTCTCAGGTGGACTCTTTAACCTAAGTCACTTAGCCTTTTGGGACTCAGGAAGTGCCCTGGACTATACACAAAGGTTATTAGTTCGTATCTCATTTGCCTTTAACACCTTTCCATTTTTGGATAAAGTAGGCTACGCTATTAAGTCATTCCCGTTTAGTTCCTTTATACGGAAATAATATACGTACACCATTTATTTAAATCATGGGTTTACATGGTTAATAATATCTTACTTTATTAACCTATTAAGTCCAACTATATTTTCTATTTCCATTACTATTAATAAGGAAGGTTATATTCCTTTTTCCTTAGGATATTTATTTAATACCTTCCCTAATTTGGACTTAGTGTTTAAACGACAATCATAAATTCCCTTATGATACCCATTTCCTTTTACTTCATTTTTATTGCCCTTTATAACTCTATCAGTCCAAAGTTATCTATTTGTTGTATCCCAACGAACAATCTCTATTTTTATTCATTTATTTATTGACTATTATAAATATATACACATATACGTACCAGGCCTCTCACATTAAGTTGACTACCTGTGGATGTTGGATTTGTCGGTTGGTTTTGGTCAGACTTCAACCACAAGTGAACTTAACCATGTGCCTTAGTACGATTTTATTTATGCATTAGACCTCTCACATTAAATTGACTACCTTTGATTGCTGGATTTGCCGGTCGGTTCCGGGTAGACTTCTACCACAAGTTGAGTTTAACCTCGTGTCTAAATGGTGTTATAATTTAAATTTCCAAATTGGGGGCCAAAACATTTATCCTTACTGATTTTAGGAATTGTAACCAATTTTTCCATTACATTTATTTCACCCAAATTAATATTGGTTACAGTGGTTATTTATTAATTTGCGGACTTATTTATAGCAGTTA
The DNA here is from genome assembly GCA_030737875.1 of Allium sativum. Taxonomy (NCBI): domain Eukaryota; kingdom Viridiplantae; phylum Streptophyta; class Magnoliopsida; order Asparagales; family Amaryllidaceae; genus Allium; species Allium sativum. The sequence continues at coordinate 928,775,668 of CM060926.1, read as the reverse complement.
ATTATATTGATTGCTACAAATGGTCACCATAAATATAATAACTCAAAACGGATTATATTTACACATAATTCCATAATTGAATCTTATCCAAATATTCGAACATTCCATACAATGTATATTTTACCATTTTACGCTGATTTAGACGGATAATATGTATATATTTATTTTCATATTTTTGTGTAGTCAGTGTAGTTATTATTATTTATTTATTGTTTTGTAATACTTATTCTTAAATTAATGATTTGGTATAATCAATTAACCAAACATTCCCTATTTATATTCAATCTTTCCAAAAACGTTTCAAATTCACAAGGACCGTTAGCTGTAATCATTGTAAATAATGTCTATTTTGTGGAGTTGACATATTTTCAAATCACAAGAAATATATTTAATTTGTATATACATTGGAATAGTCAATGCAAATTACATACAAATATATGTATTTATATTTATATGTACCTTTGCACGACTTTCCCTTTTTAATTCTTTTTGTCACACTTCTTTTGATTCCAAAATGACGCCTCTTTATACTTTTAAGGAGGAAAAAGGCATATTTTTCAATGCTTGAGCCAAAACCCAACAATATTGGATATAAACAGGAATATTTCTTTTATTCTTACAATCACATAATACACAAATTTCATCATTGTACCCAAACTTGCATATTTCATATTTTAGCACTGAACTAAAGATCTGGAACATAACTACAACAAATTTATGTTTAATGTGACTGATTTCTAGATCCACAACGCTATATAACATGTACAACATATTCCATGACATAACTGTAGGAATATGTGGAAAAATATATAAAAATCCTACAATTCATGTTATACATAATCACAACTTTTCATTTACCAATTTTAAACATATTCATAATCAGATATGATGGTTGCTAGAATTTACAATTATTTAAATAAACAGATTTGATAGGCATAAAACATAGATTGGATTCAACGAAATAGATAAGTTGTTATAATTGTATTAGTAAATTTCCCACTTACCTTATAGAACCCATATTATAAACTTTGAACCCTTTAGGCTTACAATCCCCAAATTCTTATAACCCTACAATTTATCCAGAAGGGGAAAATTCTGGATCTGTAGAAATGTAAGAAAAAAGAAAGAGAGCGGTGAACCTATCGTTGAGCATCCTCTTCCATTGAATCTAATTAATCTTCCCAATTCCATATGAATTTGATTTGATATATATATATATATATGAATATATTTTATTTAGAAATTAGGTTAGAAGAAAAAAAAGGGCAGAGCTCCGCTGCCTCTATAGATTTGAATAGAAGAGAATGTGGCTCTACCCCTTTATTTATAGGGGTGGAAATGGCCTAGAATCATCGGATAAGTTTTAAGTTATATTCGTCCATTCCTTTTTATAATATAATAAACCAATACCTAAACACCTAGCCATCACTGGGCTGTTTGACGCCCAGTAGGTCTACTTAGGTGACCGACTGCTGGTGGATCCCCATGTCGACTGCCTGGGCATCAAACTGCCCAGGTCACCTTGGTTAATTAAGATAAGTTATTAATTAAATATTCTATTTATTTATTTTCCGTCCCTTTTTGTATTTCGTCCATAACTTTTTCATAGGACTCCATTCGCGAAACCACAAAATGAAAGTTGACCAGAATTCTGAATGCAGCGGTTAAAGTTTCGTGGTCTAATTCCATTGTTTGCAAAAATTCCTATTTTTGAGCTTCTAATTAAATAACTAGTTATTGTTAAAATTCCAAGCTGTTACTAAGTGCAAGATACTCGAAAGCATAATTCAGGAGCTTACCCAAGAAGGACGCGTAAAAGAGTTCACTCGAGGCAAGCTGGAAACAACTAAGCAACTTCTTGATCTCGAGACAAATGCCCTAGCGGCAAGATTCACTTTTGTGCCTACACATCCCAAATCTAGGTTAGCTAGCTTTTGTAGTAATAGTACCAAGCTTGGAAGGAAGCGGGAAACTTCTGGATCTAGAACTTATAACTCCACTCATAGAAGTTGTTACAATTGCGGATGAAGGGTCCATTACGCTAGTAAGTATCCCAGCTCTACACTTATCGCATTCGTAAGAATCTGGGGCATGTAGCACCTTCGTGCCCCCATACTCCAAAGGGATAGCTAGGTGTTATGTAGACCTCTAATGACACTATATCTGATCCTGGTAATGTTCATTCTGTTCATGGTAGAATTACTAAGTCTTATAGGCATCTTGTGCTTATTCTTGGATGTTTCGCATGGTTTGTGTTAGATGACCTTACTAGAAATTGTGAATCTAGTTGATGGTTTTGCAACACTAAGTTTAGTGTAAGATCTTGGCCTAGATAAATTTTGAGCCTCGTCTTCTTTTATGAGTAGGAACCAAGAGTAATAAATGGTTCATTAGAGTAATTGGCTTGGTGAGTCTGAGGCGGATAAATTATTTCCACCAAGCATTATAAAATGATTGTGTTTTTTTCCTTCGGGGTATGTTATAAATTCTGATTGAAACATGGGACGCCATGCTATTGAAGGGATTTCTAAACACTTCGACGTGACAGATTCTGACACAACGAGTTTGTGTTTCGTTTTTGATAGTATAATTTGTAATTCATTCATAAATACTCGAGACAAGACAACAATTATGCAATATTTGGCTATATTCACCTGTTTACTAGCTTAATATAAATAACACTTTTCCTTGTTGGTCATTGGCGGTCATTATGTGGTTTGACCATCTGTGAAACTTCGGTTCCACTTTGTGTGTTTAATTATGGCCATTTTAATTAACACACAAGCTGTGTGCTCACCATCAAGCTATGTGCTTACCATTGAGCTAGGTGTTCGCCTAAGATGTGTGCTCAGGACTATAATCGACTAAGCACGTCCTACCACTTCTCTAGAGATGAGCACGTCCTACCTCTGCTTATGTATCCGTCCTGCAGAAGGGAACAAATGATCTAGAGGAACACTTAAAGCACACTCTACCTCTGCTCTAAACACGTCTTGCCTCTTCTTCGACTAAGCACGTCATGCCTCTACTCTATGGATGAGTACGCTCCACCCTTGCTTATGTCCCATCTCGTAGAAGGGAACGAAAGCTCAAAAAGAGCACCTAAAGCACGTGCAACCTCTGCTTAAAGAACAAGGCTGAAATGGCTAGTCAAATCCCAATGAAGTGGCTCATTAAATCAAAGCCCAAGGAAACGGCCCATCAACTCAAATCAAAGCTCAAGGAAGTGGCACAGAAAATGACTCACAAGGCTGAAATGGCAACTCAAGAAAAGATTATAAATACCCGAATCTGGTCGGGACTTCTAGTATTGCCAGGTCTGGATTTCTGGTCTTTTATTATTAATACCTGAATATGGGTTTAGTTCGGGACTTTTATTATTGCCAAATAAGGATTTATGGTCATTTGATACTCGAATCTGGGTTTGGTTCGGGACTTCTATTATTGCCAAATATGGAACCTTTGGTCTTCTATTATTAATACCTGAATCTAGGTTTGGTTCAGTTCTCTATTATTCCTAGATATGGATTTTTGGTCGACTATTATTAATACCTGAACCTGGGTTTGGTTCGGGACTTCCATTTCTACCATTATGGATTTCCTATCTTCTATTATAAATACCCGAATCTGAGTTTGGTTTAGGACATCTATTATCACCAAATATGGATTTCTAGTCCTCTATTATTAGTACTTGAATCTGGGTATTAGTCTTCTATTATTAATACCCGAATCTGGGTTTTGGGATTCCTATTATTGCCATAGGTGGATTTCTGGTCTTCTATTATGAATGCTCGAATATGGGTCTCAGAGCTTCTATTTATATTTCTAGAAGAGGATTTCTGGATTTCTATTCGCTCCAAGCCAAAGAAGGAGTTCAGGCATTTTCGTCAGATTAATACCCTAATCTGGGTCTTGAGAATATAATACCCATTTCCTGAGGAATGGGTGACTAGAATTCTATTACACAAACTCAAATCAGAGCTTTTAACCTTCTCCTCATATTTCCAGATAAATATTCTGTACTTATAATACTTTCAGAAATGAATCCTTATATTTGCATTATTCTAACACCTGAATCTAGGTTATGGATATTCTATTCTCATTTCCAAGAAAGAATTTCTGGACTTCTGTTACTGTGCCCAACTATGGAATTCAGGCCAACTCTACCTCAATTCCGGAAAGAGGACTTTTAAACTAATACTTGGGTTGGTACATCGGATCTTGTCATGGCCGAATTTCCGTACCCTTTGATTTGACTACTTACACCACATGTCCAACCTAAATTGCACAAAAGTACAAATTATTAATAGAAAGAAGTTAGAGGATGAGAAATGAAACAAGAAAAATAAGAATATAAGAAAACGAAGAACATAAATCTCACAGCGGAACAAATAAAATATATTATATAACACAACTTTTGAAATACAAAGTTGGTAATTGTATATACATACCATCATCAGAGCATAACAGCTATTTTCTGGAACAGTTATAACACCTTTTCCAGATACAACATAGTATACAACGGAAAATAGGATAGTCTATAGCAAACTGATGAACCCTCCGGCTTCAAGCTCCTCCACATGAACCTATAAAATCCTGACTACTTGACTGCCCGTACAAATTTAGGAACCCAAGAGTTTAGGGTAAAACAAAACAAAATAAATTCTGGGTCATTCATGGGACTAGTGTGAGTAAACTCCAACCATAGGCTTAACTTTAAAAAAATCCATTTGAAAGAAAAGATAATCATAAGACCGATCCACACATAAACACGGATGGTTTTTACCTTACGATAACCCAAAATATTTTGATATTAAATCCGGTGCTATTATAATAGTGTCTAAATCAAATAAATATCAATCTAGTGGAACGCTTGCATCTCACGCTCCATATATAATATAAAATCAAAAACCGCAGGGCACTTATTGGAGAATGGATTTCCAACTATGAAAAGGTATGGGACCACCTTCCGATAGTGTATCTCTAGAGAGGAATACACTGGGTTCAACAAGAACATCTTACAACCCGACCGTACATGACTGGCCACTCATTTAACTTGAGTGTACCGAGAATATTATCACCAGCAATTGTTGGTCAGCAACCGTGGTCCGAAAGCATACAGCAGCGAATAGAATAAGAAGCAAATGAAATTTCTCTAGATCAGGTGATAATACCCATACTGGGAATGACCCACTTGGTCATGCTACGTGCCCAATTTCTGTCATTTCCGGGTTGATGAGGCTTAATGTCATGATTATTTTTTAGAACATCTTGCCACCATTCACTTTGAATGCCACATCATCAGATCCATCAAATCACTAATTGACGTCCACAAATATACTCTGGGTGTTAAGCTTAAGAAAATAAATTCCCTGCCACCATACTTGGTATATTTGCAAAAATCAATGTTCGCGACCATCTAGTAATACTCTGTCCGACATTCGTCAATTAATGTTGTACTGGGACTGAAAAAACTGAAGACACCATTCTATTAATCCATCTTGGGCAATTTCTACGTAGGATTAACAGAACAGCCTTGCATTTTACTCCGTCTTCAATTATCTTCAGCATAAGTTGATTCGTAATGCTCATGGCAATACGAAGTGGTTTTCAGATATTAAATCTGATCTCGGTCTCTCCGTATTTACAATGGAGTTATGAAATAAACCAAAACTTTGATAGTCGATGATTTAACTATCAAAGGAACATCCATACAATCAACGGTCCTATTTCTAATTGGAAATTCTACCGATGAAGCATCAAATGACACTGGGCCCCTTTTAATTAACATCTTATTAATTATTAATTTCCCAACTTCTCATATCTTTTCAGATACTTCTCAAAATTCGCTATCCTCTTCCGATTTTTGGAAAACATTACCAATATTATAAACTCTTTATTTTCTATATTCTAAAAACTATCTCTTATCACAGTTTTGAAAACATTTCCATATATTTATGAATCCTTATTTTCTATATTCAGAAAATATACATTATTAATATTAGAAATCCATATTGCATTTCTTAATTCCTTATTAACCAATTCATTTCATTTCTATGCTTAGAAAATATCTTCGATTTAATTTGGAAATCATTTCCAAAATCTTTCTATTTGATTAAATCAATGTTGTATAAAACATCGTTATTATATCCTCTCTCATCAATAATTCAGTAATCGTATCACTAACGAATCTCACTACCGAACCTTAACCATTTCTCAGTCAATCAAGTTGGGGTATAATTTCCTCTCAGACCTTAACTAAACAACATTCTCAACTTCGAAATAGACAAGGTTCACCACTTCAAACGATTCAGTTTAAGAATCCACTTCCTTTACGGAAACAATTAATATAACGATAACGTTATAATTCCTGTTCCCAAAATATTATATTTTGAAATATAACTTTTTTTCTTTAATTTTAAATAAATAAATAACTTAATTAAATCGACGAAATATATATAATATAAATATTATCATTTGTATATCGATGATGTGGAATATGCAATTTTGATTCGAAATTGAATATGAAGTTGAAATTGTTTCGAAAACGAATTTAAAACGATTTATAAAATACGTTTTGAATTGAAATCGACAAAATATATATATTATAAATATTATATATATTAAATGGCCTGAATAGAATGCGCCGCGCCGCGGCAGTTTGCGAATTTCGACCATTGACTTCGAATGGACATTACGGGAGATCCGACCGTCGGATTCTCCTAAAACCGGAACCATTGGGTTCGTATCGAAAAAGATCTTTCTAACGAATATTATATATTTGAAATCTAATGGTTGGATTTGGAATTATGTCCAAATCAAATTTGGAAAAGGTCGCTGTAAGTGCAGTTCGATGGCCGTTGATGGAAATCGACTGTACGGGCCTTGATAAAATTATTAAAAATAGTAATATTTTGTGTATAATCATAAGAAATGATTTGTGAAGAATTAGGATGAAAAAATTCCATATTTGAAAAGATAAAAATAGATTTTTATCGAAATGAACTAGTTTTGAACTAGAATTATAATTCTATTTATTTTTAAAATAAATAAAGTGGATTTGAAAGGGTTTTGAAAATAATCAGAATTTCCAATAATTGAAGTGGAAATGGATTTGAATCGAAATTATCTTTGGAATATTTCGATGTTGGATTTCGTGATTATGCAGATATTGTTATGGGAATTTGAAAGATATATTTATATCGTTATTTCCAATACGATATTTGTTGGTCGTAGAATTTGATATTGAATATAAGCTGATATATTTTCTATTTAGAGCCTTGTATTTAATATCAAATGGGATTTGGGTTTGCCATGAATGGTGTCTTCATTAACACTGTTCTTAAACCCAGTTGAGAAAAAGATTAAATCTTTTTATTTAGATTTAATGAAGTGTACCAATCAAATGACATTTAATTGGAATTGAATTTGAATTTGAATTGATTTTTGGGTTTATTGTGAATGGTGTTTTAAATAACAGTTGTTCTTTAACCTGATAATTAATGGGATGTGATTTTGGGTTTATAGCGAACCGTGTTTTAAATGGCATTGTTTCTTTAACCCAGTTAAAGACATGATATTGGTTTTTGGGAAGATTGAAACTAAGTGGAGTTTTAATGAATCTTTAATTAGATTGAAGTAATCGAGAATGGGGTATTACCATTTTTGCTCCAGGCGATAGTTAAATCTTTAATTAGATTTGAGCGTGAAATGGTAATTAAATTTACCAATAACACCGTGGTGTTAGATATAAAGTATGACCAGTTTTACTCCATGGGATGAATAGGTTGGGATTGGAAAATAAAATAAATGATTATTGCGGTGTGGTTCGCTAATCCCGACTAATTTGAATTGATATTCAAAGAAGGATTCAAGAATAAATTTAAGGAATTTATCTTTGATAAAATTAATGGGAATCATTCCCAAAGTATAAGAATATTCGAATAAAAGAATATTCTGAATTGGAATGAGGCGTATGTTGTGTTTGTGTAACACTTGTTTATTATATACGTGAGTTATTCAGAAAGACCGGGTTTATCCCATTCTGAATAACTGATTCGACGTGGTGTCGAGGATGAAGACGGTGGTTGAAGACTGGAGGTCTTCACGCCGTTTGGGTGATTACTGATGATCCTGATTGGGCTGTACATCCAAGAGGAGGGAATCAGTTGGTGATCGTCCAGATGTACTTGGAGATCGAAGGATATGCGAGGTACAAGGTGCCTCCGGTTTTGTTCAGACCCACAATGGACTTGTAAATGGACTGTGTGTCTGACACTGGATTTTATTCTGTGTGATTGATTTCTATTAAATATATATCTGTTTGGCGGCGGAGAATTTATTCTCTTGCTTAACGCCCTTCTCTGAGACGTACGAGCTCAGGGGTTATATATTGATGGATATCAAACGCATGGAGTGAATTGCCTGTGTGGCATGCCTAAGTGGCAATATGATCAAGGCTTCCATTGAAAAGCAGAGTCTTGTGGTTGATGATCAAAGCACGGCCTGTGTGGCATAGCTTTGTGTAGCGTTGATTCGCGAGCCTGACACTCCGGTTGTGAACCAGAAACGGGAGAAGGATCCAGGGAGGGCATGCGTTTCTTTCTAGCTAGGGTGGTGTCGGTGACCTACCAACCCTGACATTTATATTATTTTCACCTGTGTGGTTGTTGCTGTTGCGAGGCGCCTCAGATATATCGGTGACTATGTGGAGCCGATGGAGTCATAAGACTCATTTACGCCCCAAAGGGCGGGGAAACGCAGTGTTCAGGCATTTTAATCCACATCGGTGGACCAACCCTGTGGCTCTTAAGGCTTGACAGAGTACTTGCCTGAGGCTCGGGCTAGAGAGTCTCGAATTCGGTAGAGGACTATCTTTTGTCTCGGTTCACAGATGGAAACCCAACTTCCAATATGTGACTTTGCTGTTTTGATTGTAAACCTATATATGGCGACATGATATATGGTACCCACGTCGTCTATGATTGATACTTATGATTAAAATTGTTTTGACACTATACACTTATAATAATAATAAAAGATGAAATTTAGCGTATCAAGCATTCTTTGGCTATTATAAGGTAAAACCCTATCCTCCGGCTTGTGTTGCATTGTGTGATGGGACCTGAGTCTTATAATAGCTTCATTTTTCTTTATTTAGCATTGCGTTGTTGTTTTATGCACTGGTATTCTTGGGAGGAAACCCGTTCCGTGTTATACGGCGTGGTCCCTTGATTTACCTAACTTTAAAATAAAGATTAATAACTATTTTAGTTCTCACACCAGTCACATGACTGACCTGGAGTTTATTGTTTTAACCTAAACTCTGGGTGCCCCTATTTTCCACTAGGGCAGCTAGTAGTTTTGGTTTTGCAGATTTATATTCACAGGATCCTGATTTACAGCTGGAACGATACTCGGAAAGCTCTGTATCCGTGTATTACTTCTAGTTGTGTGTTGTAGTATTTTCCGCTGCTATGTAATGTATTGTAATCTCTGATATTTTATAATATACATTATTTGTTAATACTCGGTATATTCTTGTATTCTGATGAACTATTGTAATAAGCTATGAAATGTTCTTCTGTTTGCGTTCCGATGTGGCTTGTTCTCAACTCAATCCATGATTTCCCGTAAGGGGGATTTCAGGAAGTTTCATCGTGGTATCAGAGCTCTGGTTTACAGAGCTCGAGAACAAGACATGTTAGAACCAAACGAAAGAATTCATCAGAGATTGGATTAGTAATATCCAATAAGAATGACTCGTTAGAGATGGGATCAGTAGTATCCTAGAACGAGTGTGAAGAGTTTATTTTTAAAATGAAAACGAGTTTTGTTTTGAAATTTAATTCAATTATTCGTATTTGAATATTTATTTTATATTGAATTTGGACAATGCAGTATATAAAGATTTTGCGTATACATCTGATCTGCGTGTATTCGAAGTTTTAATATACTGGATAGATATGGAGTCATACTCTAGTCGCCCGGACATGGTCCTGATGATGAAGTATACCATCACCAGTATTTATGTTCGAGTTTCGAAAGTGGGATTTCTATATATTTCCAATTGACTGGTGTGAAAACCAAAAACTAGATAGGGCTTATTGTTGTGATTTGGCATCAAAAACATGATTTTCTGTATACGTATCAAAGTTATGAATTTAAAAAGCTAATCAACTAATTGATTGTTGATTGTGTTGTTTGATTATTGGTTGTTTAATTAAAATTTGGACCATTTAGCCAAATTGAACCAAAAAGTGAATTGTATTGAAAATGATTACAATTGCATGCATATACATGTATATCTATTGAACAAGTCATAGCAAGGAGGCTAGAGCAGAAGAATAAAATTGTTTGCCCGACAAATAGGTACATGTTTACAAATTTATCGGGTTTGGATGATTTTATGAACCGATTGGCTAGCCGTTTGGCTGTTTCTTTTTCTTTTTGGATTGATAAGGGCCATGGGAGGCTATTTGAAATATCCCGAAGTCCCCGGTGCAGGGGAGGTTATGGCGAAATTTTTCGAAAATTTAAGGTGTTAGCCAAATTTTTGAAAAATTTAAAAAGTTCTTAGAAACTGAAAAGTTGAAGAACTTAAGCCGTAAAGAAAACAATGGAAGTTGAGTTGATTAGTTAAACAACTTTCGACTTCGTTCCTTTTCGGGGACGAAAAGTTTTAAGTGGGGGAGATTGTAATAACCCGGAAATTCTGAGCCAATTTTTGTGTGTGGCAATTTTAGCGAATTTTGATTATTTAAAATGATTTATTTTAAATAATAACGACGAGAAATTTATTTTGAATAGAATTAGTCCGTATATATTTATTTTAATCATCGTTAGAATATAAATATTTTATTTTATTTATATAACGAGCCTGAAATGGCGTGGTAGTTTGAAAATTTGATTTCAAAGTTCAAATGAATGTGCAGGATTCAAAATAAACCGGATTTTAGCGAAACCAAAAATATTGGAATCTAATTGAGAATATCTTTCCAACGAATCCGAAAAATCGAAATTTCGTAGCGGGGATAAAAAGTTATGCCCAGTTGAAAATTCAGAATAGTCGCTATGGAATTCTGGCCCTTAAAAATGGAAATTTTGCAAACGACCTCGGTTTTTTACGAAACCACTTTTGTTGGATCCGTGATGTCAAATTATTGCTAGGTTTCAAAATTCCTAATTTTTTGATTCGAAATGTGAGCGTGGCAAAGGAAAACGCGTTTGACCAGTTTTAGTTGATTTTAATCGATTGGAAAATGGCCATTTTTCAAACGGTCTCAGAATTTGACGAAATTAGTTTTGTTAGGACCGTATCGTCAATAAGAAGTTAGAAAATATTTTTTGGGAATTTTAGAGTTAGTATGTGACCCCAGTAGATTGAAATGTGCGTTCAAATTCAATATATAGAGTTATATTCTGATTTTGACGAAAACCGATCGAAACGATCGAATCAGCTTACGATACATATCCCATTGTGTTCGGAATGGGGGTAATTAGCTATGAACGACAGGCGGTGGGTCTCGTTTCGAGGTCAAAATAAAAAGTACCTTTTTGAAATTAAATTAAATAAAATATAATAAATAAATAAATAAAGAAGAAGAACCTCTCTCCTCCTTAACCCTTCAGCCCCCCGGTTCATTTCGATTTCAGTTGATAAAAAAAAAGGGGAAATCGCGTCGCCTCCCCCCCTCCCCACATCTGTCGCAATATCATAACCTTTTTAATAATGCTTCCTCAACTAAAGTGCATGGAAATATTCCAAGTCATGCACTAAAGTTTCCAGAATACAAGCTATCCGAAAGCAAACTGGCCAGTCCCCTTTTTGGATGAGTTGGAATTGGAAGAACACAAGCCAAAAATGCACGAAGCAAAAACTGCAATTATCAGCTGAATATGCAAAAGCAGTAATCAGAAAGAGGAAAGGATGAAGCAATATGCTGTGACATGAACAGTAAAGTTCATTCATTTGTTAGATATCTCATCAACAAACGCTTTTAGATTCCGATCAGACGATCCTCCTTCTTTAACAGCATCCATGGCACTTTTCTTCAATACCTACGCATTCTTCAACAAGGGAAAGATAAGGATGAATTTTACATATTACATAGTTCACAAAAAGCATCATATTACTTTTAAATGATCCAGTCCTCCGTTCACTTGTTAACATGTATATTGCAATATTGCATTGACTAGCTTACTTTTTAACACTTGCAAAACGGAAAGGAACTGAACTGAATCAGAATTTAGGCTGTTCCAGCTGGAATCCTTAACTCTAATGTACATAAAAGATAATCATAATAACAAAAGCAAACCAAAAAATTATAGCTACCCCGATAAAATCTGAAGTTTCTGTGTACTGGTGGCAATTCAATATGTGCAATTTTCTACCAATAGCTTCACTTAGTAACTGGCAGACAGTTGTTTTCCTGCCTCCAGTTTCACCGATAAGAAGAACAGGTTCTTTCACTTCATAGCATCGCTTTACAAGATACAGCCTCTTCATACTTTTAGTCCATACAATTACTGCAAAAGAAATAACACTTGTGAGAACAAAAGCTCTGATGAGAGTTTGGGTGAAATAAAAACTATTAAAAAGATGCGGTTGTTCTCACTTTTGGATGCCCGCTGGATCAGTTTGGCTGTTCCCCTGGAATTGTACATGAGATATTATGTTATTCAGCATATGATATCTAAAAAACAAGGAACCTTAAAGTAGAAGATATGACAATATACTGCATTTCAGACTTCAACTTAACTTTTTCCAAAAAGTGTTCATTTTAACGATATTTTCTTAATATATTGGCTATTGCTGATACTTGTTGATATACCACCGATATAAGACTGATTTATTATGCAAATATTGATGAATTGTGTCTTTCGTCAATAACATAATTGTTTTTAATTTCCTAACAAACCCAACAATCACTCAGATGCTATCAATTATTTCCTAAATATCGCATATCGTTCATTAACAGATAACTTGTTGATACTGAATAAATACCTAGGACACAGTATACGATTAAGTCATCAACAATCGAAGGACTGAAATGTTTATTTCAAAAATTAAATGCATTTTCATTTTGCTATGTCTGTTATTACAGGCATAAAACTACAAAGTAAACTTAAAATGAAACTCCGTGTAAAATATGCATGCAAAAAAAGTAAAAACTCACATCATTGTACAATTCATTGATTGCTAAGTTCACACGAAGTCTACGCTCCAAAGTTTTCTGAGCTACACTCTTCTCATACTCATCTCATAACCTTTCAGCAAGAAGAAGATATCCCTCCTTAGCCAAATCTTCAAACTTTTTATATCGCAATGCCCATCTAAACAAAACTCTCGAGGGGTAATAAATCCACGTTTTCCTGCAAATGCCTTACCGTTCTGCCAATGCAACTGCAAATCCTTCATAACTTTGACCATGTTACCAGCACGACTTTCAGGAGTAACACATCTCTTTACCAGAATTTCAGATAACTAATTATCGGGAATTTCATCAACGTGAATTTCCAAAAAACGATTCCTAAAAGCTCGAGAAAGAACTTTACGACCACCATATAACTTTCTACCACTCTTAAATACCGGTATAAGGTGTTATGTTTCCACGGAAATATCGTGACCCTGATACCAACATATTTAACTTTAACAAGTACAAAAAAAACTACAAATTGAATAGCTGACAGAAAAAGGATACCTCTCCATGGCCAGTTTTAAATGAGCTTGAACCTTCTAACAAAGGAAACAACAGAGACTGCACTTCATTTTGTGCTTTGTCGATATCCTCAAACGCAAGCCATTATCCGTTTAAAATAGCCTATAGAATAGTTTTTTTATTGTTTCATAAGTACATCGATGGAATTTTACCACACGTGCGGACGAGGTGGGTGTTAAACTAAAAAGTTCAGTGAATCCCAACTCTTAGAGAACAATCCTTATCTTTATATAATTAAGCATTATGGTTTAGCACTGGATTCACTTTAGGATGTTGCTTTGTGACAAAAGATTGTGGACTTCCATTTGTATTCTCCGCAAATCGATTGTACAGAACTTAATTGTGGTTATTGTACACTATTACAAGGAAATATAATATACCTGTGTTAAAGAACCATGCTGCCATTTGATTTCCCCAGGTCTCTCTGTGCTGACATAACTCCCGATAAGTGTTTTATTATCCATTTGGTCATCCATGTGAATGAAGAGAACTGAACAGAAAAGGATGAACAAAACTGTATTTATCCAATGATGTGATTACGTAGTCATGGCATGCAGAAACACAAGGCACCAAATACGGTTCTAAAGAAGATGATACAATAGGATGTTTATATAGAACTAACTGCATAGAAATTTCAGAGCATCTCTAATTCACAATAATTTCTAACAGCAAAATTAAAATGTCCAAAAACAGGTCTCCTACCAGGGTAAAATATCTCCTATCACCCATTATTGAATAAACTAATGATGCCTAAATTTGAAATTTGCTACAAACCAGTTTTAATTAGCTATTTAGATGTTAAAGATTATATACCATAAATGCACACCTTTTATTTACAATCAGGTGACAAAGACTCTACAATATTATGTTCAATTTTGGTGGAAAAGCCTTACAACACTATTAGCATATTATATATGAAACAAGACAGGTTTAAATCACAAATAATCAGGATAGACTTCAGACATTCACACATTAGAAATAGTCCAAAGAGAAGTATACACCGATTTTATTTTACTTGCAACTTTAGGCAAAGGTAATGATTTTATTTTTATTTTTTTGTAGGTGTAATAACGCTAAAAAGGAATAAAGCTGACTAGAAGTATCGAAAAAGAATGTACTTATTATATTTATTATCAGTCAAATGATAACAGGTTGTAATATGTACGTAGGTCCTTATAACAGAACTGTTCGGTTAATGGGTTTGATTTATTTATAAATAATAAATTATGCCACTTACTTTGATTTTTAGTAATTTCTGCTAAATGCTGGACCAATGCAGTCTTCCCAGATCCTGTAGGCCCATGAAGAAGTACAGGCCACTTCTGGCTGACTAACATTTGAGTTTCAAAGCTCTTCCCTCAGTGTCGTGGTCAAAACAAACGGGTACCTAGAAAGTTCCATATAGCTGCAAGCATACAATCATAATATATGTCACTTGGACCATGATCAAAAATACTGCTTGTATGTGTGCACGTGCATGCATTATCTTGGTAAAGGACTAATGTAAGCAAAGTCATATGCAATAACATATGTGACACTATGCATTTTACTGTGACAAACAGATAAAAAATGTCATATTAGGTTAACTAGGTTGCGTACCTTGACATGTCATTCCTATTTTTCTTTCTATTTGGCTCAAGCTCATCATAACTTGTATAATCATTTTCACATGACTCTATACACTGGCTAAAATCCACATCTTCGCTGGCACATGATTTAGCCTCAAACTCTGAATGCTGGTAATAATAGCTAAAATATTCTGGTGATGTGCCCTGGAAAATGACTATGGTACGGTAATAATGGAAACACAAAATAACAGTAAATTTTGGAAAGTCCCCAAAATGGAAAAAACACAAAATAACCTGTGAATGAATTCATAAGAAGTGCGTAAACATTCAAAAGGAAAGCCCCAAAAATGGAACTCAAATCAGAAAATTAAGAAAGTTCAAAATTTCGATCACAACTGTAACTAAATCATAGATCATAACTTCGAATGATTCATACTGTAATGCGTACATACAGTTATATGTTCACAAAGTTGCCGCCTCGGTTGTCAAATGGAGTTTAATAATCATGTTAAAACATCGATTCTTCTTTCCAATTTCCATAGTACCAAGTTTAAACATACATATATATATATATATGTATATATATATATATATGTATATATATATATATGTATATATATGTATATGTGTGTGTGTGTGTATAGCTCATTTGATGCTTAGGTTTCTACATTGTCAGTCCTGGAACTTTATTTTCTCTTTTTACAATTTGAATTGACTTTTTATTTGTATTTTATTTATTTATTTGAAGAGAGGAAGAGGGGGAGGGGGGAGAGAGGGGGTTGCTATGGTTGTTTTTGAATGGGGTTATCTTGGTGTTATGTTTATCGTTTATTTTCTCTCAGCGATGATGAAACAAAGATGACGAGTCTGATGGAAAAAAATTGTTTAGTTTATCTTCGTATGTAATGCCTATAACTCAATTTGTGATGCAATGCATTTACATAGGTTGTGAATGTATCCCATCATTTTTCTCAGGAAAATTTAAGTCCAAAGGACCAAAGCAACACGGTTTTCCTGTGTAAACAAAAACAAGTTTTTCACCATACTACCTAGAACTCTGCTGCTGTTGGAAATGTTTACAAACATTATGTGAATTATTAAAAATGATTGAATAAGTGTATGAATGGCTCCTATGTTTGAGTAGTCCCACATCATGGGATTATAGGGAAGAGGCAAGGATTTATACTTGTTTTTAAGAAGTCATGTTGGGGCCTTGGGCTCCCAATACATGCATTGTTGTGAGGAGGGAGACCATGCATCATGACCACCACACACGCGCGCGCGACCGACCGACTCGACTCGACCCGGCCCGGCCCGGCCCGGTTCGGTTCGGGTTTGGGCTTGGGCTTTGTGGTGTAGGCACTTATATTTTTGGACCATAAAACTTAGTTGTTTTCGAACCGTTTTTTTTTATGGAAAAATTATTTTGCGCACCGATATTTATTCTGCAACGGAAAAGTTTTGCAACGGTAAAATAATTAATCCCCCCCGAAATTTTAGCAGATCCGATGTTTTCTCCCAAAACCTAATTCTCGTTCTATATATACTATTTTATCTGAGACGAGAAAAACACCGAATTTTATATTCTCTTCTTCTCAGCCGCCATTAAAACTTCTAAGAAATTTCGAGCAGTACTTTTCCCGAAAGTGCAAATCTGCACTGATTTGTTTGTGCAAGCAAATCAGTTACTATTTTAGAGGCTGTTTTATCCTAGAGGCGGCGGCGAAGGAACGAATTGGTTTGCACCTCTGACCAAATCGCCGAATCGTCTTCAAGAAAGCGACCTAGTCCGCGACTCAGCCATTGTTTTCCAACAATTTGAAGACGAACTGAAACAATGGCCTCCAACTCAACCATGGACGATTCTGCTCCTCCCTCTGCTTTTCACGGCCCTCTGGTGACTGCTGCTCCTTTCAAGTTCGAAGGTTTGCATTTCAAGCGCTGGCGTCAGAAGATGGAGTTCTTCCTCACGATCAGGAAGGTGGTGGCTGCTCTGACTGCTGAAAAACCGCAGCTACCAGACAAGCCCGACGGGACTGATGCAGCAAAGATGGCATCATGGACTGAACAGTCAAAGCAACTGCAGACCTGGACTGAACAGGATTACTTATGCAAGAATTTCATACTGAATGGACTGAGCGATGATCTGTATGATTATTATAACTCAGATGAAAAGACGGCAAAGGAGATCTGGGAAGCACTAAAGAAGAAATATGACACAGAGGAGGCAGGGGCAAAGAAATACGCTGTAAGTCGCTACCTAAAATATCAGATGACTGATGATAGATCAGTAGAGATGCAGTCTCATGAGCTTCAGAAAATAGCTCATGAGATCATCTCCGAAGGTATGGTCTTGGACGAACAATTTCAAATTGCTGTTATCATTGACAAATTACCCCCTAGCTGGAAAGATTTTAAGAACACTTTGCGACATAAGACTAAGGAATTTTCCTTAGAGAGCTTGATTACACGCCTCCGTATTGAGGAGGAAGCACGCAAGCAAGACCAGAAAGAAGAGGTGCTGATTGTGAATAACAGCAGTACTAAGAAGACCACTCCCGCTGTTCTGAAACCAAATCGGAAATCTTTTAAGAATCAGAACAGGCGCAACAAACAGAATGGGAATCCGCAAGGAAACCCAAAAGGACAGCAGAAACCAGCCCAAAAGAATGACTCTGGACAGTTGTTTCTTTGTTACAACTGTGGAAAACCAGGGCATATGGCACGAAAGTGCCGGAACAGGCCAAGCTCTGCACCGCAGGCTAACCTGACTGAGGAGCCTCTTACGGCTATGATTACTGAGATTCACCTTGTTGGTGGATCAGAGGGTTGGTGGGTAGACACTGGTGCTTCTCGCCATGTCTGCTATGATCGTGGCATGTTCTCTACATACACGGCTGCTGAAAATCAGAAAGTGCTGTTGGGAGACTCTCACACCACTACAGTTGCGGGGATTGGAAACGTGGAACTCAGGTTCACCTCTGGAAAAACTGTAATTCTGAAAGATGTTATGCACACTCCAGAGATAAGAAAGAATCTGGTCTCTGGCTTCCTCCTTAATAAGGCTGGTTTCACTCAAGTTATTGGGGCTGATTTGTACACTCTTACTTATAAGGGAACTTTTGTGGGAAAGGGTTATGCTTGTGAGGGTATGTTTAAACTGAATGTTGAATCTAATAAAGTGACTTCTTCTGCTTATATGCTTTGTGATTTTAATATTTGGCATTCTAGATTGTGTCATGTCAATAAACGAATAATTCAAAACATGAGCACCCTAGATATGATACCTAAAATGACAGAATCTGAATCTGATAAATGTGAATTCTGTACACAAGCTAAAATCACAAAGAAACCTCACAAATCTGTTGATAGAGTTTCTGAACCCTTAGACTTGATTCATTCTGACATATGTGAACTTGATGGCACTTTAACTAGACAGGGACATCGTTATTTTATCACTTTTATTGATGACTGCTCTGATTTCACATATGTATATCTTATGAAAAATAAAAGTGATGCTTTTGACATGTTTAAAACATTCAAAACTGAGATTGAGAATCAAGCAAATAGAAAAATTAAGAGATTTCGTAGTGATAGAGGAACAGAATATGAATCTAATTCTATTCTGGATTTCTATAAACAACATGGTATAGTACATGAGAGAACTGCACCCTATTCACCTGAAATGAACGGTAAAGCAGAAAGGAAAAATAGGACCTTTACCGAGCTAGTAGTTGCCATATTATTAAATTCTGGTGCAGCAAAACATTGGTGGGGGGATATTTTATTGACTGTATGCTACGTTCTGAATAGAATCCCTAAATCTAAGAATAAAATTTCACCTTATGAAATTTTAAAGAATCATAAACCCAATGTATCATACTTTAGAACTTGGGGTTGTTTAGCATATGTTCGCATTCCAGACCCTAAGAGAATAAAATTGGCAAGTAGAGCATATGAATGTGCATTTATAGGCTATGCTATTAATAGCAAAGCATATAGATTTTATGACCTTAATGCACATAATATAATTGAATCAAATGATGCCGACTTTTATGAAACTAAATTTCCTTTCAAATTAAGGAATAGTGGGGGCACTTCAAATATGCCTATTAGAACAAAACTTAATGAAAATTCTGAAGCTGAACCTAGAAGAAGTAAAAGAGCAAGAACCATAAAAGACTTTGGTTCAGATTTTTGTGCTTTTACTATTGAGGAGGATCCTATAAACCTCCAAGAAGCCTTATCTTCTTTAGATACCGATTTCTGGCAAGAGGCTATAAACGATGAGATGGATTCTTTAGAATCCAATAAGACTTGGCACTTGGTAGATTTACCCCCTGGTTGTAAGTCTATAGGCTGTAAATGGGTACTTAAAAAGAAATTAAAACCTGATGGCACTATAGATAAATATAAAGCACGACTAGTAGCTAAAGGTTTTAAACAAAAGGAAAATATAGACTTCTTTGACACTTTTTCACCTGTAACTAGAATAACATCCATTCGGGTATTAATCTCACTTGCTTCCATTCATAATTTACTCATACACCAAATGGATGTTAAAACTGCTTTTTTGAACGGTGAATTAGACGAAGAAATTTATATGGACCAGCCTGAAGGATTTGTAGTACATGGTCAAGAACATAAAGTATGTAAATTGGATAAATCATTATATGGTTTAAAACAAGCACCTAAACAATGGCATGAAAAATTTGATAACTTAATCATTTCAAATGGTTTTAAAGTTAATGAAAGTGACAAATGCATATATTACAAATCTGAGAATGACATTTGCACTATTATATGCCTTTATGTAGATGACCTACTCATTTTTGGGTCAAATATTCATGCCATACACTCAGTCAAATCCTTATTAAGTGTCAATTTCGATATGAAAGATCTAGGTGAAGCGAGTGTAATCCTTGGTATTAAGATTACTAGGTCAGAAAAGGGAATTTCTTTGGACCAATCTCATTACATTGAGAAGATACTAAAGAAATATAATTACTTTGACTGTAAACCTGCAAGTACGCCATATGATCACAGTGTAAAGTTATTTAAGAACACTGGTGAAGGTGTAAGACAGTCTGATTATGCGAGCATCATTGGCAGCCTTCGGTATGCCACTGATTGTACTAGACCCGACATTGCCTATGTCGTGGGATTATTGTGCAGGTTTACCAGTAGACCTAGTATAGAGCACTGGCAAGCTATTGAAAGGGTAATGAGATACCTTAAACGAACCATGAACCTTGGATTACATTATGAAAGGTTTCCAGCTGTACTTGAAGGATATTCTGATGCAGACTGGAATACCTTGTCTGATGATTCTAAAGCGACCAGTGGCTACATATTTAGCATCGCTGGAGGAGCTGTTTCTTGGAAATCCAAGAAACAGACTATTTTGGCTCAGTCTACTATGGAGTCTGAGATGATAGCACTAGCTACAGCTAGTGAAGAGGCAGAATATTTGAGAAATCTGCTAGCTGAGATTCCCTTATGGGAAAAACCGATACCAGCAGTGTTGATACATTGCGATAGTACCGCGGCTATTGCAAAAGTTCAGAACCGTTACTATAACGGTAAGAGACGACAAATACGTCGTAAGCACAGCACTGTTAGAGAACTACTTTCCCCAGGTACCGTTAGAGTGGATTACGTACGTAGTGAGGAAAATTTGGCAGATCCTTTGACGAAAGGACTGTCCAGAGAGAAAGTCCATAACTCTTCTAAAAGAATGGGACTATTGCCCTTAGATTGTTGAGTCACGCACAATGGTAACCCGACCTAAATGACTGGAGATCCCAAGAACTAGGTTCAATGGGTAATAACAAGTTGTGTAGTGATATGAGTTGAACATGCTATTTAATAAACCAAGAAGCATGTATTCCTGAAGTGATTAGAGGATGAGTTAATAGAAACTCTTAATGAGATCTATACTCTACTTGGAGTGGAGTACCTACCTTCAGGAGTGCTCTTGATAGACTCACCTTTGTGAATGTGGAAATGTGGCCGTTTCCTATGGAGTTTGGGCAAAACTTCTAGAGCATTCACTAAACTGGGATAGACGTGCAGGGCCATAAATGCACGGGCTTATCTGATTGCACTATAGAAAAGGTTGTGTGTGGTTTGATGTCAGGAATAGAGTTCAAGACTACGTGTCACTCTAGTAAAAAAACTGAATCTTACTCACTATGCAAAGGTTCAAGTCCTTGGACACCTTTGTTTATGCACAATCTTATGTTTTTAAGAAACTGCTCGAAAATATTTTTAAAAATTCAAGTGGGGGATTGTTGGAAATGTTTACAAACATTATGTGAATTATTAAAAATGATTGAATAAGTGTATGAATGGCTCCTATGTTTGAGTAGTCCCACATCATGGGATTATAGGGAAGAGGCAAGGATTTATACTTGTTTCTAAGAAGTCATGTTGGGGCCTTGGGCTCCCAATACATGCATTGTTGTGAGGAGGGAGACCATGCATCATGACCACCACACACGCGCGCGCGACCGACCGACTCGACTCGACCCGACCCGGCCCGGCCCGGTTCGGTTCGGTTCGGTTCGGGTTTGGGCTTGGGCTTGGGCTTTGTGGTGTAGGCACTTATATTTTTGGACCATAAAACTTAGTTGTTTTCGAACCGTTTTTTTTTATGGAAAAATTATTTTGCGCACCGATATTTATTCTGCAACGGAAAAGTTTTGCAACGGTAAAATAATTAATCCCCCCCGAAATTTTAGCAGATCCGATATTTTCTCCCAAAACCTAATTCTCGTTCTATATATACTATTTTATCTGAGACGAGAAAAACACCGAATTTTATATTCTCTTCTTCTCAGCCGCCATTAAAACTTCTAAGAAATTTCGAGCAGTACTTTTCCCGAAAGTGCAAATCTGCACTGATTTGTTTGTGCAAGCAAATCAGTTACTATTTTAGAGGCTGTTTTATCCTAGAGGCGGCGGCGAAGGAACGAATTGGTTTGCACCTCTGACCAAATCGCCGAATCGTCTTCAAGAAAGCGACCTAGTCCGCGACTCAGCCATTGTTTTCCAACAGCTGCAAAAGTAAGGTTTCAGCTATTTTGTGAAATTTCTTGAAGTCTTTAAAAAAAAATACAGACAACATGAAGATCGATAAAAATGAATAAATGTATTAAAAAAAAACCTATGGAAAAACATACCATTTTCATGTTTATTCGCTTTCCAGTTCTATAATCACCTTGAAGCTTACTGCCTAACGTAGGCTCCATAACCAAACGCAAATGCTGAGAAAATTCTTGTGATATATTTGCAGTGGAAAGTTCAAACCTTCTCCAATCAGTCATGGCCTTCTACCTCATCAGAAAGCTCTTCTACCTCCACTCTTTTTAGAAAGATTGAATCATCATCCGAAATATTGTCATCCATAGTCATTCATGTACGAATTCTTATATGTAACTGCATCACCAAAGCCATTTTTAAACCTATCAAGTTCCCTCTCTTCCATTATTTCTATTTTTGTTTTTGGTAACAAAAGGAACAGTAACGTTTGTATGTACTAATAATGCAATGGTAACTATTTCGTTTATAGCCAGTTAGCGCCTGTTAATTTGAGTAAAATAAAAACAACGGAAATTGGAGAAATAGTATCGGATGAAATTTTGTGCCTACTCATCTTTAGAGAGAAGTGAATGGTGTGAAATGAAATATATAACTAGCCATAACATACCGTAATTCTATCACAATTTTCTTCATCAAACTTCTTCAAATATATTTTTCTTTTAGCACCAGATACTGCTAATGATAGACCCAATTTCATTTCATAAATTGCAAAATGAAGTGGTTGAATTAAATCTTTATATTCAGCATAATCCTTTGACAGCTTATCAACAAATGAGGATGATGTGATCTGAATTATTATACATCAAAGATATCATGAAAAAAGAACGGGTTGACTATAAAATTAATAACTAATGAAATTTGTAATGCTATTATCATACCTGCCAATTTTTAGCTTTATCAATTAATGATTGAGTAAAAGCACTAGACTTCAACTCTTTCACAAATTTCATGCAGTTAGATACAAGATGGTCCAATTCAGAGCATTCTTTACGCAGGGTTTTGTACTTTGAAGAATGAGGTCGAAAAACAATCTGTGAGCAAAATTTGTGTCGGTATTATCTTACAGAATAGAAAATGAAAATGACCCCCCCCCCTCCGGGATGTTAAAATAAGCACACCTTAGACTGAACACATCGTTGCTCCTTCTTCAGATTCTGTAACAAATAAACTCTTTCCTGGGAATTGTCTTTGTAGAGTTCCTTCCAACCAATTGTGCACATTCTTTTCGCACCTACATAAAATTGTAAAGACAAATAATAAGTTGAAAGAAGCTGATGTTGCCATACAAGATTTCCCATATGAAATCCACGATGTAAATCATGAAGTTCGAAATTAAAATTAAAATTAAACTGTGGATTGCAGATTTTAAATATCCATATTTTAGTGTGCGCGTACTGTAAGTAATTTACGACCTAATCGTTGGCATATTCTAGGATCTTAAACAGTTTAAAATTAAAGGATCTATGTAAAAATTGATAAATCGACGATCACACCATAAATAGGGTTTCGAAAATTCACCAAATCGAATCGGTTCAGGAGTCGAATCAAACCTTAGCGTAGCAAAGCGCGCCGCCTCTACAAGTATCCATTATAGATTTTAAATATCCATATTTTAGTGTGCGCGTGCAGACACAAGTACACACATGTACGCATAAACTGTTGTATGTGGGTTGTCAAATAACATTTAAGTACGCAAAGGCATCAATTCATCATTCCTTGTAATGTATATTTGTGAATTGTTATTGATGCCTAAACTTTAAACTTCTAAATTTAAAGATCAATTCTATTCGGTTCTATCTTTTACATTTTTCTAAACAACAAAATTCTAAGCTGTTTACTCAAATAAGTACCTTGATATTTTTATTTCAACGTGAAATGAATGATATTTTATTTTCCAATTATACTATGAATCAAGTTATCAATCGGATTTCTAGAATCGACCTGATATGGTATAGATTCGATTCGAAATGGGATCCAAGTTGCATGACTTTTTTTGCAATCATTGCTTGCAATATGTTTGAAATCAAAGTAGTGAGTTGGTGAAAGCACACAGCATGCGCCTTGGGCTTTTGTGCACAAGGCATGCACCTCGTATTTTTTCTAGTGCTGGGCTTGCGCTTTGAGCTATTTTTCCACTATGCACTTTGACGCTCACTATTTTGCATGAGACTATAAACTTTGACCTTTTTTTCAACTATCTATCATGCTAATCAAAGTTGATGCAACCTTTTGCTGATTGCGTGGCATCCAAGAAATTATAGACTAAACGTATTTATGTAAATTGCAATTATTATAATTAGAAAGAAAAAGGTAATGATTCCATGATACATTTGAAATGGATGATAGGCACCATAGAGTTGTGTCATAATTTTTTTTTTTTTTTTTTTTTTTTTTTTTGAAATTTATGCTAACATCAAACTATACATATGACCGTGCTGTAAGCTTACAACTGCAAGATTTTGCACAAATGATAAAATTCTTCCATGCACCGGTGACAAGAACCAAACAACATATACAAAAAGGCAAAACAACACATATGAAAATATGACTTTTAATGAAAATAACACACCACAAACTACTCTTCAACGACAGGTTACACATAACGTAAACGCATATAATTCAAGTATTACTATAATAAAACTAAGAAATCACAATATTTCAAGTCTACTACACAAGCTGAAAAGAAACCCAAAAAATGATATTTACAGAGAATAGAACGTGAGAGATGAATTATTTTAACCAACTGAGTTGGGTTTTGGCCTATTTTTATTTCAGAGGCAGAAAACAGGGGGAAAGCAAAAGCATTTCATGCAATCGCCTTATTTATGCCTCAGCAATACAATGCATGCTTTCAGTGACATGTGTGTTCTTTGTAGATTAAAAAGTGCACAAGCTGGGCTTTGGCTTTTTTGCGATTTAGCGCACAATAACGCAGACTTTGACAACTATGTTTGAAATTGAATTATAAATTCAAACAGAGATCTACTCTCTTTTTTATCAAAATACTGTATTCATTATAAAATCAGACAGATATCTACTCTCTTTTTTTAATCGAAGTTAAGGGACGAGACGTTTGTAGTCAACACCAGTAGACATTTTTATATTCTATCGTCTTCCTTACTATGGTTTACTATTAAATTAATACTCATAATTGTACATTCCAATGATTGAAGCGGACGTGTATTAAGGAATGAAAACACATTGCACTGTTAATAGTATATACAACTATAGAAGAATGCTGAGTTCTAAAATAATCTACAGTTACAGGCCAACAGCACCGAATATTTGTAGATAATCAATGCTGCATTAGCTTTGCACCGAATGCAGCTCTAACTGGGCAATCTTAAAATAATCCAAATTATAAACCACAGGTATCGCCAAATAATAGTAATAATTACAGATCTTTCAATTCCTTTAACTGTCCGAGGCTTTCAATATTGTTTGTCACCGATATATTAGAATATACCGAAGCATGGGGTATAGCCAAAATTTACAGACACATCAATAATGCTATCATAAATGTACAAAATAGTATTTTACCTTAGTCTCAAGCTCAAGTGAAGATATTTTTTCTGATACAACGAAATGCTTGAATAAATACTTCATTGTTGGATCAGGACCCTTTGGTTTTAGCAACAAATTGAAGCGTAGTGCACCAATATGTACCTATGCAGACGCAAGATTAAAGGCGTCTGGATAAATAAAAAAATCACCAACAAGCAAATTATAACTGTCGCAAAGTAAAATGCGATGACAAAAGAATACTCTTTGATTGCAACTAAGTAACATACACATACCCGACGGACGGTTTTTATTGTATAGTTCTTCAAATAAAGCATCTACGACTGGCACCAGAACCGATCCCAAAATTCTGTGTCTTGACATCAATAAAAGGGATTTAATATTTAGTACCACCTCTGCCTGAAACGAACAGAAATAGGAACTCAAATATTGTATGCTAAAACGAAGGGCAAATTTTATGACTAGGCATTTAGGCTTAAATGAAAAGGAAAAAAAACTTTCATTTAAAAATAAACCTTGAAACTTACTACAAAAATAGACACGGTATTCACCAAGTCAAGTTTTGTGCTTGCAAATTTTTAAAGTGCACAAGCGCAAATTTGAGCTTGCACACTTCTAAAGTGTAAAAAATCATGTCTATTTATTGCAATAAGTATCTAAAGGGGCTTATAGTTGAAATAAGTTTTTTTCTGCTAAAAATAAAAGAACTGAATGCATCAAAATGTATATCAAATATTGCAATGAATGTACCAAATGGCACGTTGATGCATCATTTTCTGCAAGTTGAGAAAGCACATCTTCACTGAAATACTTCCTATGAACTAATATACTCTGTTCCGAAGAAAGAAGTAAAGCCGCGTTATAATTTATAAGTATTAATAATAACAAAAGATTTCTGTCACCAAATATATCACCTGCTTAAGGAGGTTGCTTACAGCAGACAGCAGAATGTCAGCTAGATTTTCCCTTAAGGGAATGTCATTCCAAAGAATTCTAGACACGGTTCTAAGCTTAACCGACTGCACTTCATAGTCCTTAACTAGAACAGTGCCTTCACTGAAGAGATACACCATATTTATACATAAAGAAAGATAACAAAATATTAAGAAAAGACAATGTCATTGTATGCCAGCAATGTGGCTGTCAACTATAAAGTCGGAACTTAAGGGAATGTCTTTCCAAAGAATTCTAGACACGGTTCTAAGCTTAACCGACTGCACTTCATAGTCCTTAACTAGAACGGTGCCTTCACTGAAGAGATACACCATATTTATACATAAAGAAAGATAACAAAATATTAAGAGCAGACAATGTCATTGTATGCCAGCAATGTGGCTG
The DNA here is from genome assembly GCA_030737875.1 of Allium sativum. NCBI lineage: Eukaryota > Viridiplantae > Streptophyta > Magnoliopsida > Asparagales > Amaryllidaceae > Allium > Allium sativum. Next base: position 928,748,415 of record CM060926.1, on the reverse strand, counting down.
TCAACTATAAAGTCGGAACTTCATGATTCGTCGTAACCCACGACCTCCCCCCTCCCCACCCACCGCAAAACCAAAACCAAAAAAAAAACCCCCCCCCCAACACACACAAAAAAACGTCTTTTGCAATACAGAAGGGTGTGTATCTGCATGCATTAGCATGAAACGATAATCCTCTACTTTTCTTTAATTCAAAGACTAGGCAAAATTAAGCTGCAAACAAATTTATGAACCAAAGGGGAAAATTTTGATAATTTAATTCAAAGACTAGGCAAAATTAAGCTGCAAACAAATTTATGAACCAAAGGGGAAAATTTTGATAATCTAATCGTTAGTTAAGCCTGATCAGCAATATTGACTGGTATTCTTACAGAATCTTATTGAGAATTCCTAGCCTATTTGTCTTAACCCTACGCTCAAACCTTATCCCTAGTTTCTACTAGGAGCTACTCAAAAGGCCTCACAATCTCGCTTTAGTTGCACTAATCCTACGCTCAAAACCTTGCACTGATTTCTATCCCCGAAACCATATTTCACCGAATTACAAACCCGTAATTCGTCTCCCTAGTTTTAGAGACAAACTCGAAAACTCTAAATTTGATTACAAATTAAAACTAAAACGAATAAAAAAACAAACAATCAAAACCCTTAAAAAATTAAACCCTAGTTTAAATAATAAACTCCAAATCTGCTATCCCTTTATTTTCCCACATTAGTCTTGCTTCACCATTTTAATTTGGCCCGATCTCCTCTTGATTCTGGAAAAAAAAATGAGGGCTGGCGATTTTTCTAGGGTTTGTGCTTCTCGTCCCAAAACTCGACTTCGACGGCTTCTGAAATTTGTGGTACTCTGTATGCTTGCGAAATGATTCGATCCAAGTTGTCTCCTTTTTCTGGTATGAATTTTAATACGAATTTTTCTTAGATTTGTTTGAACTTGGATAAATTAAAAGCCAATGATGATGGGTGTATTTATAGGATTAAAATGCTTAAAAATCTCTGATTTCGATGCTTCGAATTTGTCATGATATATACGAGAATTTCGGGGCTTTTTGAAATCTTCGGCTTCTTATTTGACGGATTTGAAAACTTCAACCTTTATGTAATACTTGCGTGTGACTTCGTTGCTTTGAATTGGTCCTGCGATTTCTCTGGAAAAATCCTTTCTGCGAGGCCTTGAATTTTTGGAGTTTGAAATCTTCAAACTTGTTCTAGAATTTTTTGCGTGAGGTACTTAGAGATAAGAACAGTTTCTACCACTTGGTTGTGCCTTTGAACAGAAACAAAAACTTGAACATTTTTGCACTGATAAGAACAGTTGCTATCCCATTGAACAGATTTGAAAAATATTGCACTTGAACTTGTTTTGCTGAAAACTAAGAACTGATGCTATGTTTTGCCATTGAACATATTAATACTTGTAATTTGCTCGCTGTGCTTGTGTATGCTGTCACTCATATTCCTGAGTTGTCTTTTGCTTTATTGCCTCGGTCATGTGAATGCACTTTGTTTAAAACTTGGAGTCTTGGCATTTGGCATGATTTTGATGTTGATATGTACTTGTAGTTGTTTCACTTGTCCATGATGTCCATGCTGCACCAGTGAGCAGTTTTGTTTCTTTTTGCTGTTGTGTCCCATATGTTCATATCTACACCTTTGCATGCTGAAATGTACACTCTTGTCCACTTGCTTTGTTGACCTTGTTGTTGCATATACTTGATCATTGTAATTCACCTGAGCTTCTTGCTAGCTTGTATGTGCATGTTGGTTCTACTGTGAACTTGCTTGAATTTGACATTAAGCTACCTGACCTGGTTACTTGTAAATGTTGATTGAGCTTTTTGCTTTGACCTATTGCTTCCCGAAAACTGGAATGCACACTTTTGAATTCTTCCAAAAAATTCCTTTTCCATGAATAGGATTTTTCAAACTAAAACTTGTTGACCAGTTTTGTCCTGAACAAAATGTGCATGACCATTTGTACTTGCCTGAAATTGGTTTGTTGTATACATACATGTCTCCATTGTATGTTGCTATTGGGTTCAGCCTGCTTTGTACATTGTCATCGTCCATTTGCGACTTGACTTGCTGTCCATATGTATGTTGATCATATATTGGCATTGAGTCGAGTTGGTCTACGAGGCTGCTCCTCAGTTGCAATACTGGTTTCTTCTATGTACACTTAAACAGATGTGAGCACTTGATATATACCAGACCAAGTCTAGAAAAATGATGAGAAACACACTGAAATTCTAAGGCAAAGAAAATTTAAAATAAATTGCAATACTGGTTTCTTCTCTGTACACTTAAACAGATGTGAGCACTTGATATATATCAGACCAAGTCTAGAAAAATGATGAGAAACACACTGAAATTCGAAGGCAAAGAAAATTTAAAATAAAATTATATTTGTATGCGTTCAGTTCTATTTCTATTGCAGTTTACTGTGTGTGTTTTTCTATTTGTGACAGGTATGCAGATGGTGACAAGACTGACTGTGAAGTGCTGTGAAGGCAAGAAGACAAGTATTGAGCCAGTGAGTGTATGCAACAGTGTTAGCAACTGTATATGAGTCTGTAAATTGTATATGAGTGTCAGAGTGTTGTAGTGAGGAACGAATGTGCAGAATGAGAAAATTGTACTTATATTTGTAATAGACAAGATTGATTGAAATAAAATATTATTTTATTATGTTCAAATCAAATTGTTTATCGTATTCAAATTAATTCAGTAGTACAATTCCATGTAAAATATTATAACTGTGAATATATAATAGTGGAGTTAGAATGTTGTACTATTTCAGATTTTGAAACTAAACATTTAATTGAATAAATATACCGTGAATATATTCAATTGTGTATAATAGTATATTATTCAATAAATATTTATTTCTGTGAAATGAAATATAAAATAGTACAATTACAAACACATTTAAATAATATCGTATGTTTGTCATCATCAAACAAAAATCATACAACACATTGTTGTACTCAACAATCTCCCCCTTTTGATGACGACAAACATGTACAAGATTTTGAATATGTTAAATGTGTTTGAACGTGAAATATATTACTCCCCCTATTTGTATGCTCCCCCTTCAACTGAACTCCCCCTATATATGTGAAAGATATAAATAATGAAATTCAATTGACCATTCTCCCCCTAGATATTTAATTTCCACTCTTAAAATATTCTTGAATTAGATACTCCCTAGATATTTAATTTCAAATACTACTTAGATATTTAATTTCCAATCTTAAAATATTCTTAAATTAAATACTAACTAATCAAAATCTTGACTATTCTCTCCCTTTTGTTATCATCAAAAGGATAATAGAAATCAAAACTGTGATGAATATAGACTAGAAATATAAATTCAAATCAAGAGGGGCAATATATATCGTAAATCTCATTTAATCAAACAAAAATCATAATTGTCTAAGAACTAGTGGCATATTTCACATTATAGAGAATGACGTATTTACGATGAATTTATAAAAAATGGAGAGAGTTTTAAAATGATGATTTCCAATTATTTTCCAAAAGAATTTTATAAAATGAGCACAAAAAAACAGTGATGGATTTGGACTATAATTAATAATTCAATTTAAGTGACAAAATAGAATAATATCAAATCCCAATAGCTATCAATCAACAAATCATAATACTTCATAAAATATTAACACATTTCACAAATTAGAAAATGGATTGATAGGCTGGTTTTTACACACCAAGGAGAATTTCATATCAAAATTTATTTAGCCAATGTATTCCTTTTTTTTCTTTTTATTTAAGAGCACACTGACCATGCATAACCAGAGCTTGGATTTTTAAATGAGGTCAGTCGCCGCTTAAATTATAAGTTGTCTCATAACCATGCATGACCAGAGCTTGGATTTTTAAATGAGGTTAGAGACACACTTATGTATTAATTATATATTTATTTTCATTTTCTGTTTAAGATGGAAAAACTCCTCGGTATATAAAACCAACATGGATGATAGAAATGTGGTAGGCTGGTTTTTGCACACCAAGGAGAATTTCATATCAAATTTTATTTAGCCAATTTATTCCTTTTTTTCTTTCTATTTAAGAGCACACTGACCATGCATAACCAGAGCTTGGATTTTTAAATGAGGTCAGTCGCCGCTTAAATTATAAGTTGTCTCATAACCATGCATGACCAGAGCTTGGATTTTTAAATGAGGTTAGAGACACACTTATGTATTAATTATATATTTATTTTCATTTTTTGTTTAAGATGGAAAAACTCCTCGGTATATAAAACCAGCATGGATGACAGAAATGTGGTAGGTACAAAAATGGTTTGTGAAATAAATTTCTAAATTAATCATATTATGAAATATACTCGACTGTACCGGGATCATTGAAAATTTTCAATTATCACTAATTCTGAATAATAATATAGTCCCATTTCTATCACAAATAATTTCCATTGTTTTAAAACACGAAGATTTTAAAAATAAACTCTCCACATTAATATAAAATCATGATGGATGGTAGAATGATGGAAGATAAAGAAGATGGTCATGAAATAATAGCCAATTCAAAGATATTATAAAATTTGTTCAATCGTCATGAGAATTTAATAATATTTCCTCATGTTATGAAAAGAATATTATAGTCAATACTCATCACAATTTCAAAATCCAACATAATTTTGACGAGTTCCGAAATAGTTCAAATTTGTCAATAATTTCAATTTTTGAATAAATAATCAAAAATGATTTCAAAATTGAAAATATCAATTTCATGAGGGGTTTTGAAAATATCAATGCAAGTTGAAAATCAGTTTCAAAAATCAATCAGTAGAATGTGAGATTATCTAATATTTCTCAATATTTTAAAAAGCAAAAGGCGGCCTCAACGCTTCGAGGCTTACGCCTCGCCTTACGGACCCGAAAACGCCTCACGTACGCCTTTCGGGTAAAAGAAAAGCGCAACACATATACTTAATTTTTAATATGAAGTAACATTAAGCGTCAAATAGTAAGTAAAAACCATAAAGCATTCGAAGCAATTCAAACATAATTTCAAAATCCAACATAATTTTGACGAGTTCCAAAATAGTTCAATTTGTCAATAATTTCAATTTTTGAATAAATAATCAAAAATGATTTCAAAATTGAAAATATCAATTTCATGAGGGGTTTTGAAAATATCAATGCAAGTTGAAAATCAGTTTCAAAAATCAATCAGTAGAATGTGAGACTATCTAATATTTCTCAATGTTTTAAAACACAAAAGGCGTACATGAGGCGTTTTCGGGTCCATGAGGCGAGGCGTAAGCCTCGAAGCGTTGAGGCGTAAGCCTTTCGGGTAAAAGAAAAGCGCAACACATATACTTAATTTTTAATATAAAGTAACATTAAGCATCAAATATAAAGTAACATAAAGCATTCAAAGCTATACAAACAAAATACAATTATCCTTGCACATTTAATATAAATTGCAAAATATCAAATGATATCTTCCTCCTGGGCATATATGATCACAAAATCCACAGAGAATTTTTTTTTGAATCTGTAGAATTCGGTAAATTTTTGACCCACTTCCATGCAATATCACATTTGCTAATTTAAATTAACCTAGCCAACAATAGAAATGAGGAAACGATTAAAATGGCATTTCAATGAAACACAACAAAAAAGGCAAAAAAAGTCTCCTAAAACCAGAGTTTTTATATTTTTTTGCGTTTTTTACTTTTTTTGCGTTTTTTACTCTCTTTTTTTGCGTTCTTTACGCCTTAATTGGTTGAGGCTTTTGAGATGCGCCTCAAGGGTAAAACGCCTCTTGAGATGCGCCTCAAGGCATTTTTGCCAACGCCTCGCCTCAGGCGCGTTTTTTAATACACTGATATTTCTAATGTTGATTGCTCCTAGACAATTTTAAAACACTTGTATATTTAATACAAATTGCCTATGAAATCCAATCACTGATTTTCCAACCCATCGTCCAATCACGAAGACACTTAAACGAATCAAGTTAATTTCCTTATCAGAGCAGCACAAAATCATTTTCAAATCAACAATCACAAGTGAATTTTTAAACAAGCACAAGAAACAGCCACTGATTTAAATCTAGGGGTAATTATTTGAAATTACTGATTTTTTTTTATATAATCCAAGAAATTCAACAATCAATATATAATCAAGCCAAGTAAAAAATGAAACTTTCACAACTAATCAATCTTGGCTTTCAAGTAGTCCGCTGTATTGAGTTCAGTTTTTCAATATTTTTCAAAGTGAACAAGAAGTAACTCAAAACAGCAAAAATGTGTGAAATTTCATTAGCATTCGAGAACATCATAAATTTCAAAATTCCGATTTCAAGATATGCTCAAAATATTATGACCGTGTCAATAAAATAAGGACATAAAAATAAAAAGGAAATAGAAATAAAAAGGAAATAAAATAAAAACACGAGTTTAGAGATCAAACCTGACTTACCATAATTGATGTGAACCAATGTATCTCCAACTCAGAAATCTATGGCTAAGGAACTCCAAATAATTCGATAGTATGGAACAACTCGAATTTTATCTCTCTTAAGCATAGTTGTTCCTCAGCCTCCCTCGATACCTAAATGTTTATAGTATCGAGTAGTCTAACAAAAACTGTTTTACCACTCTTAGCTTTGTTTATACTTTTTGGTACCCAAACCCGTTTATATAACAATTCATTATTATCTATTAAAGTACCCTTTGGAACCCATATTCGTTTAATTGAATTGTTTCTAAACGAGTTCTTATTTCGAAAAAACCTTTTGAAATTATTAGAGTTCAAAATTTCAAATCGATCTTTTTCAAAACCATTTAAAGGACTTTTAAAATCATTAGATTTTTTTTTTCAACTTGATCAAATCCAAAACCAAGTCCCTTTTTATTCTGAACAAAAAATTGGCTTTTTAACAACATATTCAACAATTTCTCTCCTTTAGAAAATTTAGACAAAGTTGATTCAAGTCGTTGAATTTTAAATTTAAGATCACGATTTTCCTTCATTAAAATCGAACAACGATTTATAGTGATCGTTTTGTTTCAAAACCATATTTTCGTTTTCAAGCATTTTAATTTTCGCATTGGACTCAAAAATCTCACTTTCAAATCGTTTACGCTTTTCAATTTCAAGTTTTTCAAAATCCTTGAAATTTTCATTTTCTTTTTCCAAATCGTGATTGATATAAGTAATTTCAGATTTGTTATTTTTCAAAATCACGTTTTCGTCTTCAAGGTTTTTGAAAATTTCTTTTATTTCAAACAATTCTTTTTGAAAGGTCGTGCATTTATCGCATTTGAGATTTTTGATTTTCTCGGTTTCAATTTCAAGTTTGTTCAAAATCGATTCGGTTTTCAATAAACTCTTTTTCTCTAAAATTTCATGTTTGGAATTTTTAGCCTTCTTAAAACTTATCCAGCTCCTTCTGCAAAAATTCGTTTTTTGTTTTTAGTTCAATCTCGTTTATTTTTAGAAATACAATTCCCTTTTCAAGCTTTTGAAACTTTTCATTAAGATGAACTAAATCATTTTCCAAATTAAACATTTTTTGCAATTCGAGTTTTCAACCTTTTTAATGTTTTCAAGTTTTAATTCCAAATCATGATTTTTATTAGTCAACTCAACATTTTCATATTTTATTTGTCAACTTAAGACTGTCAACAGTTTTGGTTAATTTATCACAAAGAAAAACTGACTTTTCAAAAGGAAATTCACTGTGCTCATCATCTGTTGAGTCTTCATCAATGTCATCATCCGATCCATCTTCTATAAATCCTGTCAAGCATAATTCTGAAACCGAGTTGACTATCGGGGGGTTTGAGCTATTGTTGTCTTTTCTTCCATACAACGCATCAAGAGTTTTCCAGATTTCCTGTGCAGTTAAACAATGAGAGGAGATATGGTTATATTGATCATCATTTATATAAGAATATAAAATATGTGTAACACGAAAATTAATTAAAATATCATTCTTATCTACCATATCATATCCATTTTCAATAATATCCCAACATCTAGTATTAACAAATTTTAAATAAAATTCCATTTTTAATTTCCAATTTAAAAAATCTGTTCCATCAAAAATAGTTGGGGTTATACTTGACAAATTCTCGCTAGATTGACAACTAAAAAACTCACCGTTAGGGAAATCCATGACTCTAGAGTTATTTAAAATAAAAAATATCTACTCAGATACCACTTGTAGGATCTAAATTAACCCTAGAGGGGGGTGAATAGGGTTTATTGCAGATTTTACTGAGTAATTAAATAATATCAATCACAGATAATAATCAGAGTAAATGAGGAAAATAAATAACACACAGATATACCCAGCTTCGGCAAAACCCTGTCTATTGCTGCATTCCCCCAAGGTTTCTACTGGGTATTAGTCAACAATTACAACGCTTACAACATCCGTAAACTCACGACAATTCCTAGCCTATTTGTCCTAATCCTACGCTCAAAACTTATCCCCAGTTTCTACTAGGAGCTACACAAAAGGCCTCACAATCTCGCTCTAGTTGCACTAATCATACGCTCCAAACCATGCACTGATTTCTATTCCCGAAACCATATTTCCCCGAATTACAAACCCGTAATTCGTCTTCCTAGTTTTAGAGACAAACTAGAAAACTCTAAATTTGATTACAAATTAAAACTAAAATGAATAAAAAACAAACAATCAAACCCCTTAAAAAATTAAACCCGTTTAAATAATAAACTCCAAATCTCCTAGCCCTTTATTTTCTTGGCCGGCCACATTAGTCTTGCTTCACCATTTTAATTTGGCCCGATCTCTTGTTTTTGAAAAAAAATGAGGGCTGGCGATTTTTCTAGGGTTTGTGAATTTATATTTACTTGTATTTAATTTTATTCTTGTTCCAGTTTACTGTGTGTGTTGAGATGGTGACAAGACAGACTGTGAAGTACTGAGAAGGCAAGAAGACAAAAGACAAGCATTGAGCCAGTGAAGTGTTGTGAAGGCAAGAAGACAGAAGACAAGTATTGAGCCAGTGAGTGTATGCAACTGTATATGAGTCTGTAAACTGTATACGAGTGTCAGAGTGTTGCAGTGAGGAATGAATGTACAAAATGAGAAAATTGTACTTGTAATAGACAAGTTTGATTGAAATAAAATATTATTTTATTGTGTTCAAATCAAATTGTCTATCATATTCAAATTAATTCAGTAGTACAATTCCATGTAAAATATTATAACTGTGAATATATAATAGTGGAGTTAGAATGTCTGTACTATTTCAGATTTTGAAATAAAATATTTAATTGAATAAATATAATGTGAATATATTCAATTGTGTATAATAGTATATTATTCAATAAATATTTATTTATGTGAAATGAAATATAAAATAGTACAATTACAAACTCATTTAAATAATATCATATGTTTGTTATCATCAAATAAAAATCATACAACACATTGTTGTACCCAACAAGATGTAGAGGCATAAATACCAAAATCAATTTGAAATCATAATTTATCCTAATGGGAAAATAAATTGGTTTCTTTGCATACTTAAATTTCATTTAATGACCTACACAGCATTTTTGGCTGACAATAATATACACATTTTTGGCTGAAAATAAATTGATTTCTTTGCATACTTAAATTTCAATGAGTAAACTATTTACTAGAAATTCTGACATGTGTGATGTAAGCGCACATAATCACCACTGAAATAATAATAATAATAAATTAACATATGATAAGTATTGAACATGAAAACCAAGAGCAAAATAAATGCACAATATTTATGAACATAAGATGGGCTTGTATTAACATTGCAAAATAAATGCACAATATTTATGAACATAAGATGGGCTTGTATTAACATTGTAAATATAATCAACACAAATAGGCTTGTGTGTGCGCATATATCATTGTTTTATAACGTGAAACCATACCGCGTTTTCAAATCCATGAGGCAAGGCGTAAGCCCTAAAACATTGAGACATAAGCTTCTCGAATAAAAATAAAATGCAAAACATGTAAAGCTTATTGAAATTTAATAACCTCTATTAGAATGGATATTTATTGCAACTAAGGATAAAAAGATCTTTGAATCTCATGTCTGAGTCTCAGCCACTTTGAGGCATTTGAGACATAGGATTTTTGTATGCTTCATATGCCTCAAAATGTTGAGGCTTAAGTATATATGTGTATGTGTGTATGTGTCTTTAACAATAGTTGCAATACTTTTAGTGTCACTCTTTTTTGTATCAACATGGAATACCAAAAATGCCCTTCTACATATATTATCAGTTTTTAATATCTCTTAAATGCAGGATCCAATAATTATATTTCCTTTTCAAACGTAGGATCCAAAAATTATATTCGCTTTTCAAATATAGAATCTAATAATTAAATTTCCTTCTTAACTGTAGGATCTAATAATTTAATTTCCTATACAAATTCAAGATGCTAATCTACAATTGTTATCAATAAATATCACTTTAAATTATGATCCAATAATAACATTTCTTTATAAAATTAGCCCTTATTAATTAATAATATAAATAAAAATTCAAGCTTACAAAAAAAAGATGTTGCGACTTAAAAATAAAGATTCAAACTGGTTACATATGATTTCAAGGAAAAAATATAATTAGACATTTATGCAAATCATTTTCTCCTAAAGTTGTTAACCATATACAATCTATAGAAAATCAATTTATGCGACATCGTTAATCGTGTGCAGTAATGCTCGTATAAATACACACACATGTATATATATATATATATATGTATGTATATATAATTTATTGCTAGGACTGGATCGGGTTGTGACTAACCTTACGTACCAAGGGCATTTTAAAATGTGACTAACCTTACGTCCCAAACAAGGTATTACAAATATCGTAAAAGATAATACAGCATATTCAGTCAGACAAGTATATAGAATTACAAACTCAAGATATTTACATGAGAAAAAAACACTTAGATACCTGCCAAAAATTTATAATGTACTCTGCAAACAGTGAGAGCTCTAGTTTCTTGAACCTGGAAAATTAACTCATAAATTTGAGCCAGAAATAAGTCAATGCAGAATCAGAAAGATAAAGGAAGAAATAAAATGAACATACTTCTGTATATGTCTAAGGTCATTAAAATCTGTAACTGAAGAAACCCATCTCTCGGTAAATCGATTTCGAAGAGCAGGTGAGAGCTATTTTTTCCCATTATCACCTCAAGGATTTATTGTAGCCAAAACGGAAAAAAATCTCCTCTAGCACAGAACCTCCTTTTTCAGACAATGACAATAAATATACCTATAATAATTATAACAATAACAACAACAATAATATAAGAATAAATAAATGAAAATATAAATTGGAGCAAATGAACTCTAAAAATATCGCATGAAAAAGGGTTAAATAATCAACATGCCAGCGTTCACACTTAAGGTTATATATTCGCTTTTAGCATTCTCCATGGATTAGCTATAAGACATCAAGTTGTGATCAATGCTAAAAACTTAAGACAAATTGCTATCATTTAGAAACCAGAACATCAAACAAAAACGCACTATATTATTTTCAGAATATACAAATTTGATGTAATGATCGTGTATATTTTACCATTATAAACCTAAATATCAATTAAACTATGGAAATGTATCAGGTTTGTTTGTATAAAACCCCTCAATTATCACATTAACGCCAAAAAGCACATCGTTTTTATTTTATTGAGATGCCACAAATAATGGTTGATTCTTTAGGATCTTATTTTTGATATGTTGAAGTGTGGACGTCCTAAGTACTCTATCATCCTAAAACAGCTATTTCTGTTTGTCGGTCCATTAGTTAAATATTAAGAATTTAATATTGTAAAGCAGTATGATCACCAAAAAAATTACAGTAAGAAAAAGTAATTATCCAGCCTAGGACAACAAATTTCGTAAGTACTCTAATGCCCAAACACAACTATTTATGAGTACACGATTATTTATCAAAATATTCCAGGTATCCTGACAGACTATTCAATACAATGAAATGCAGTGATGTGTCCACTTGTATCTATTTAAATATTTAAAACATGTTTGATTTTAAGTTTCATATTGTGAAAACATATCTTTGTGAAAGCAGATGGTAACTTAAAACATCATTGATGTATATAAAATAAAATGTACTTTCCACTTACTAATTAGATGCATATAAGATAAATTGTACTTTAATGCCCAAACACAACTATTTATGAGTACACGATTATTTATCAAAATATTCCAGGTATCCTGACAGACTATTCAATACAATGAAATGCAGTGATGTGTCCACTTGTATCTATTTAAATATTTAAAACATGTTTGATTTTAAGGTTCATATTGTGAAAACATATCTTTGTGAAAGCAGATGGTAACTTAAAACATCATTGATGTATATAAAATAAAATGTACTTTCCACTTACTAATTAGATGCATATAAGATAAATTGTACTTTCAACTTAATAATTTAACATCAAACCAACTTTAGTGTCTTTGAATACACTAACAACTGCTAGCAAGATAATGTCCGTTACCTATCTAAACTTAAGTTACCATTAATACATATTATTATAAGGCATCTAACATAGTAATTGCACCATTTATCATGTTTTTTGTCACTAACATGAATTCGAAAATTGTTCCCACTTGTAGGTTGTCATGTAAACTCTAAAAGATGGCGGGCATTTAAACTTCTTACCAAGTTCAAGAACATAAACTTAAGCACAGTGATCCAAAATAGCATTTAAATGCTGAATTATGAATCATCAGGAGTTAGAATGAGTGTTTTAAAAAAAGTTGATTAAAACAAAGAATAGAAGAACCAATGATTACAAAAATATTACAATTTGACTCCCATTTTAAATTAAATATTCTTATTTAAAACTCGCTTATACCCACAATTCAAATAAACAAAAAACATGAATTCCACAGTCAAATGAAAAGGCATCAAGAATACTTGGTTGAATCTACAATTCAAATTTCAATCTTTCCAAAATAGAATAACGGTTGAACTAGAGAATTGTAGCTCTTGGGCTTTTAGATGTAGAGGCATAAATACCACAATCAATTTGAAATCATAATTTATCCTAATGGGAAAATAAATTGGTTTTTTCGCATTGATGACCAACACAGCATTTTTGGCTGACAATATTGTATACACATTTTTGGTTGAAAATAAATTGGTAATTCTTTGCATACTTAAATTTTCAATGATTAAACTATTTACTAGTAATTCTGACATGTGTCATGCAAGCGTGCACACATAATCACCACAGAAATAATAATGATAATAATAAATTAACATAAGTATTGAACATGAAAACCAATAGCAAAATAAATACATAAGATTTATGAACATAAGATAGGATCGTGAAGAACGAATGTGTAAAAAAATGTATTAACATTGAAAATAAAATCAACACAAATAGGCTTGTGTGTGTGCACATATATCATTGTTTTATAACATGAAACCGTACATGAGGCGTTTTCAAATCCATGAGGCAAGGCGTAAGACCCGAAACATTGAGACATAAGCTACTCGAATAAAAATAAAATGCAAAACATGTAAAGCTTTATTGAAATTTAATAACTTCTGTTAGTATGGATATTTATTGCAACTATGGATAAAAAGATCTTTGAATCGCATGTCTGAGTCTCAGCACTTTAAGGCATGTGAGACATAGATTTTTGTATGCTTTCATATGCCTCAAAATGTTGAGGCAAGTATATGTGTGTGTGTCTTTAATAATAGTTGTAATACTTTTAGTGTCACTCTTTTTTGTATCAACATGGACTACCAAAAATGCCCTTCTACATATATTATCAGTTCTTAATATCACTTAAATGCAGGATCCAGTAATTAAACTTCCTTTTCAAACATAGGATCCAAAAATTAAATTTGCTTTCCAAATATAGAATCTAATGATTAAATTTCCTTCTTAACTGTAGGATCTAATAATTATATTTCCTTTACAAATTCAAGATGCTAATCTACAATTGTTATCAATAAATATTACTTTAAATTATGATCCAATAAATAACCTTTCTTTATAAAATTAGCCCTTATTAATTAATAATAAAAAAAAATCAAGCTTAAAAAAAAATTAGATGTTGCGACTTAAAAATAAAGATGAAAACTGGTTACATATGATTTCAAGGAAAAAATATAATTAGACATTTGTGCAAATCATTTTCTCCTGAAGTTGTTAACCATATACAATCTATAGAAAATCAATTTAAGCGACATCATTAATCGTGTGCAGTAATGCTCGTATAAATACATACACACACATGTATGTGTGTATATATATGTATGTATGTATGTATGTATATATATATATATACATATGTATGTATATGTATATGTATATATAATTTATTGCAAGGACTGGATTGAGCTTGTGGCTAACCTTACGTACCAAGGGCATTTTAGAATGCGTCATATGCATTGACTAACCTTTCGTCCCAAACAAGATATTACAAATATCGTAAAAGATAATACAGCATATTCATTAAGACAAGTACACAGAATTACAAACTCAAGATATATACATGAGAAAAAAAAGACTACTAGATACCTGCCAAAATTTTATAATGTACTGTGCAAATAGTGAGGCTCTGGTTTCTAAAACCTGGAAAATTCACTCAGAAATTTGAGCCAGAAATAAGTCAATGTAGAATCAGAAAGATAAAGGAAGAAATAAAATGAATATATTTCTGTAGACAAATGTGTCTAAGGTCATCGAAATCTGTAACTGAAGAAACCATATCTCGGTAAATCGATTTGGAAGAGCAGGTGAGAACTCTTTTTCCCATAATCACCTCCAGGATTCATTGTAGCCAAAACGAAAAAATCTTTATGAGCAGTTACCTCTCCTCCAGCATAGAACCTCTTTTTTCAGCCAATGACTATAAATATACCAATAACAATGATAACAATGACAACAACAATAATATAAGAATAAATAAATAAAAATATAAATTGGAGCAAGTGAACTCTAAAAATATCGCATGAAAAAGGGTTAAATAATCAGCATGTCAACGTTTACACTTAAGGTTATATATTCACTCTTAGCATTCTCTATGGTTTAGCTAAAAGACACCAAGTTGTGATCAATGCTTAAAAGTTAAGACAAATTACTATCATTTAGAAACCAGAACATCAAACAAAAACGCACTATATTATTTTCAAAATAAACAGATTTGATGTAATGATCGTGTATATTTTACCATTATAACCCTAAATATCAATTAAATTATGGAAATGTATCAGGTTTGTTTGTATAAAAACCTTTAATTCTCACATTAAGCTCTTATACCCGCAATTCAAATAAACAAAAAACATGAATTCCACAATCAAATGAGAAGGCATCAAGAATACTTGGTTGAATCTACAATTCAAATTTCAATCTTTCCAAAATAGAATAACGGTTGAACAAGAGAAATGTAGCTTTTAGGCTTTTAGATGTAGAGGCATAAATACCAAAATCAATTTGAAATCATAATTTATCCTAATGGGAAAATAAATAGGTTTCTTTGCATACTTAAATTTCATTTAATGACCTACACAACATTTTTGGCGGACAATAACATACACACACTAGAACATAAATTATTTGTATTTACATAATTCGAATCCAGTTTCGATTTATAAGCCCCATTAACATTATGATTTACAATTTGATTCCAATTTAAAATAAATAAATAAAACTGGAAGGAGAAAAAGGGGATAAGAAGGGATCATAATGATATATACCTCCAACACAGATTGAGGAGCAAGATTGAGCTCTTCCAAGAGAACCCAGTCTCCTTTTTTCAGAGCCTGCACAAAAATAAGTAACTAAAAAATCTGCTGCCCTTATAAATTAAAAGAGGGGGAAAAAAACAAAGAAAGCATCATGATACTGTGGACAACAAGAAATCAACCTGAAGCAGCTTGCCATCGGACCAAGAGAACTCCATGCCATTATCACCTTCTACTGGCAAGTCTGATCCCAAAAGATCCATCATGTCAGTCTGAAAAAGAAAACGTAATTAAACCAGTCCGTTAAAAATCCAACTACTTATGAACACATACACACATATATTCAAACTCCCACGGTAACTTCACCCACGCAAACACCTCGACATAGCAGCAAGGAAAAGGCAAGGAAGAGGCAGGGTCCAGTGCCATCGCTGGCCTGTGCGCGGTCTGGTTTTCACAGGCTGGATTTTCAAGGCTATGCTTCTTCTTTTTAATGCAAGGGTACAGGTTTGGAGGAGTTAAGGCAACGGAAGGTCGGAGGGAGCAGCGACATGCGGCATGCAAGAGGTTGCGGTAGGTGGGTGGCAGGCTAGGGTTAGTAGTGGTATGGGTTTCATCACTTTGTGGATCTAGGGTTTGGAAAAACTTAGGGTTCTTCTGCGGGTGGAGAAAGGAGGGGCGCAGGCCGGCTTGGTGATGGTTGGAGGCATTACAGGGCGGCGAAGTTGATGGCATGGGGAGCTGCGGTCCGATATGGACGGAGGGTGGAGAAGGAGAGTGGATTTAAATTTTGATTCTTTTTGTTTTGTTTTATAACATGCTAGAGTTTCATTGCTTGGGAAAAAAGAATTGTTTCAGCAAGAAATAATCCTCAGAGGAACAGAAAATGAAGAGTTTGCTGAAATTATGTTTGCTAAACGGAGCATTGAAAATAAAAAATCCGACCGTTACAATACCGATATATCTATTCTATTACTTAAACTATTGTATCGTTCCTTATGTGTCCTCCCTATACCTCTCCATTTGAAAATACTGGAGTCCGTGCGTACTCTACCTTTTCCCATATATCGCACAACCAACTGCCCCACATCATTAAATTTCCACGATCAAAAAACCATTTCACAAATTTCAAAATACTTATATGTTTGCTACTTTTTACCCCAAATTTTCAACTGCCGTCTACTCAAATTCATATACCTATAGAACCAATCTTCAATAAACTATCAATTCCGACGGTCATTTGTCAATCTTTGTCGTTAACCATCCGATTTTACTGGTCAGATGCTGCTGGTGGAATTTTGGTATAACACAGCAGTTTTTTTAACAAAATCCACTCTAACCGTAAATTTAAAGAATTTTTCTATGGTCGGAGTTCAATTTTCGATGATTAACTACTGACAGAGCACAAGTTCCATTAATTTGCTTCCTTCTACTACTGAAATGCCAACAGAGGTACGTATTTATTTTCAGCTTTGCAATCTTATTGTGCTATTCTTGAGAATGCTTTCAATTTTGAAATTTGTTCTACTAACTGCGGATTTTGTATGCTTAACATTCCAAAGAATTAAAATTTAACAGCAAGAAGTATTATTGTACAACATGCGTTGGTCTCTAACTACACACATATAAGTAAGGATTGTTTGTTTTCGTCTTTGAGCAACTCACCGAATTTGGACTTCAATTTAGCCTTTTTTATTGTTAGGTATTTATGTGTGAAATAACCACGGTAGAGATTGCCGATCACACCACTCCAATGTTCCGAACTTTTTCAACTCTATCTTCAATTAACCTACGCATTTTTCTGATGTAATTCATTAAATTCTGAATTATAAATTATTTATCGATTTTTTTTATCACAAGGTGATTTTGTCCTGAACGTAACCATAGAGAAGTGTGACCTAAGAAGATTTAAACCTTCTACCATTGCTTTAACCTGTAACAAATTGAACTTTTCAACTTCCTTATACTACTGCATGCAATGTATGTCACTCTTCTATCCTCTTAATAATAACGTTAGAAAATTCAAAAAAGACATATTCAGCCTGATACCAATGATGATCCTTAAATGGTTTTTTTTTTCCCCACCATTATATTGTACATGTTCATATCCATTACTTTTCAATACCTTTTTATAAACATATGTTGAATGACTCATCTATGGTCATCATTTCTTTTAGTTGCATAGACGACATTCATGCAAATGGCAGTTGATTAGTATTGGGCCATGATATTAAATATATAGTGTGGTGCTAAGGGCACCGCACTTTGTGCTTCTGCCTATCAAAGCCACTGTCATACGGTTTTTCTTTTTTTCTTTCTTCATGTATTGGCAGTCAATCGTCGGCCGATCATCGTTCGTGCGATAGGCTGTGGTAACCCCAAGCACAAATCTCGAGGCCCTAAGCACCGCTCAATATATATTAGTAGTTTCCTTAGTTTGATACAGATTCAAATGCTTCGTTACTTGAAATTTTAATCTATGTATTGAAATGACAATGATGAATAACTACGCCTTTTGGTAAGTTTAGTCAACTTTTTATCTACATATTTAAACCCCTTGTAATATGTTCCTAATTTTTAATAATTTGAATTTGTCATTGCTTTTGAGTTTAGCATTCTGGCTTTTTGATTTGAATCTCGACCATTGTTTAAAACACATTTTCAAATTTATTGATTTACATACCTCTTTTTCGTTGCGCTTAACAAATTTCAGACTATTCACTGCCCTACTTGATTTTCTAGCCACAATTGACACCTCTTATTTTGACGCCTCTTCTTTGTCTATCATGATTGCTCTTTGCCCTTTTTGGTTTTCTTGGCGTTTTGATTCTACAAGAATTTATGTCAATTGGTTGGTTATTGTATTTTGTGGTTTTGGAAATGGGATGTAGTAGAAACAAATCTTTTACCTCGACCCAAAATCATATCATATTCAAATTATATTGTAACATGGTTTTCTTCTCCTAAATGATAACGTTGATGTTGTATTGAGTATTAAGTAGAGATGCCTTTTTTTTAATGTGCAAACTACATTGATTTTTATTCGAAAATAACATTTTTCGGAGGATCTAAAATACAGTAGGGTCAATAAATGTAGTTTTCAAAGGTGAATGTTCAATCAAAAAACTAACTACGTAAATTCTTCATAGAAAAATAGTCGGTTCTATATAAATCAAATAAGTGCCTTTGCTATTATTAATCTTCCATTTACTATCAGAATATGTGATAGCCTGATTAGTACCTAAAATACCAAGTGCCAACACACTTTATTTGTTCGAAAGCATGAATGAAATGATGTGATTTGTTTGTTTGTCTTTTGGATAGTTCATAATCTTCCGTTTATTATCGACTTGGATGGATGGTCATCAAAATAGGAGGAGAAATCAGGGCATGCATTACATAAAGTTAAGACAATTTGTGATTCAAGCAATTCCTTTCTTGGTTTAAAGCTCTTAGCTGTGTATCTAAATTGTTCAATTGTCTGATACGTGGTATATATGCTCTTTTACTAAATTCACATTATCACATGCTGTTACAGGTGAAAAGGCAAACAAATATGATTTCGTCATTATCATACTGCTAGATTACATTTATATTGCTGCAAAAGAGGTGGGAAGAAATTGTTTATCACTCCAGTGTTATAATAAATATGATTTGCTATGAAGAAGTCCAAAGGAGATTGTCGTTATATTAATTGTGTTTGTATACATTTACCTTGCGCACATGCAGCATGTCTTTAAAGAGGTATGCAAAACGAAAAGAGTGTCCTCATTGTTAGTCATGAGTGTCATGGGCAATTTAATGTGGTCACATATCAACTGAAGTGGTAATTATGATGTTAGTATAAAACAATCAAATGTAAACTATATGGCATAAAAACATCAAAGCTAATGAAAAAACTCACACTACATGTTTGAGATGTTGCTGATTCTTATTTACCATTTGACGTCAGTGTAGCTTTCGATTTTGTATCAATTTTTTTACGTGTTCAAAACATGCATGGATTTGCAAAAATGTAAATCATGAAAGCTATACAAAAAACATGAAAAGCATTTAAGGCCCGTGCGTGTTTGGGGGTTGGTTTGTTTACTACTAACCTACCTGTGTCCACTAATATTCTAATGCATTAAATATTATGGTTATTTTAATGTGTTTACAGTTGTTGGGAAAGCCATTTTCTTCTTTCTCACGACAGCTTGATGTGTACTCATATGCAAGCTATTCAACTCAGTAAATGAATTTATAATGTACAATAAATGCAGGACATGCATGTTAGTATTGGAATTGAACTACCAACCAGTCAGACACCTTACCATAGCTTCCTCGGCACTCGCCAACCATTCAGTACTACTACTTACTCTTACCGACGTATGACTTTACCTGTAAGAAACCACAATGCCAAACGAAACATGAAGAACCAGCGTTTTCTGCACTCTACACTTAGTTCCTACAATCTCCAACCACACACACATATCACAAGAGTACGATATGTGAAAAACAATGGCACGTATGCGAAGCACGGGTCTCATTCTAGTTTTCCTCAAATTCACGAAACATAGAACCAAATTTAAATAGTTGTATATTTCCAAGCATCAATCAATCCATAAACAACAAAGAACATAGACGAGAATGAGTATAAATATAAATACAGATCATGCTTACTGTTTCGCACAATTTCGTGTACAAAATCGTATAATCAAAAAATAAATTTTCGAATTTTGTGAATTGAAAGACAACGTAATTCTTAGAACTTCATCTAATATTTTTAACTAGTATTACCGTACAACAGTGGGAAAAATCGACCGTTAAAGTGTTTAATATAAAAAAAATATTTGTTAAAATTTATCATAAGTTAGATTTTAGCGAAAAAATCGATACATATACATAAACTATGAAGTTGAATACACTTTCAAAAGACTGATTCGTTATCATGCTCTCAAAAGTCTTTTGATATGCATAAAATTGAAAAATAATACATGAGACTTTATTTCTTCAGAACTTTTTATTTATTCACATTTCTTTTTTTTTTACTTAAATCCATGTTTCTTTGGGAAGTGGATACATCCTTAAAATTGTCATTAAGAAACTAAAGAGACGGTCATCTCAGAATAACCACGAACAAATAACATATGTGGCGCTATTGAATGCAAAATCATTTTATTTGTTAAAAAATTACATGCATAAATTGATTACATTACAAGCCTCAAGCTTTTAAAATAAAGATACATAAAATATTTCCAAACTTCTATATACATATTTTAAGAACTTGACAATCGTGATATTCTCTTTATTATGTACGAAAACTACCTTGTTGTTTAGAACTCACTTGCACAAATGAATTCTAATGCCTTCAAAATATTAAATTTTAAATTTTAGCATGTATATTATTGAGCTTAACCATTGACGAAATCGCATGCACTTCACATTCAATACTTTTAAGCCATATCATTATATCAAGCTCAATACAGAAGTCTCCAAACTCGGTACATTGCAACAACAAGGAAAATATGAATAACAAATAAGCACTTAACTACACAAATAACATCTTTTTTTTTTTTTGATAAATAAATCACAGATTAAAAGCTCGAAGCTTGCATAGTGTAATTCAAAGTATTGGACATACATTGATGGTGGTTTGTTGTTGACTTGTACTGTATTATTGGTACCCAATTTCAATAAGAATAAAATAAAGGAATTAGCTTGCCTGTAGTGGAAAATGTGATGAGATAAAAGCTTGGAGCCCACAGAATCAGGGTTGGAACCATCTTCTTTCGATCTTGATATCAAGATGAAATCAACACTGTTTCTGTTTCCCTGGGACACAAGGAACAATAACCGTTTAACTCTTATTTCCTAATATCACATATGAAGTGCCAACTGAAATATATATTTAGCATTGTATTAAGAAAACAAAATGCCACCACATTGTGGAACAAAGCTGGAAATTATTGAAGGAGAGGAATCATGATACATCATAAAATTTACAATAAGAAGTTTGAATAAGAAAAATTTTGTTATAGTAAAAGCTATGCATTCATATGTAAAGAACATACAAATGTATATGTAATACTAATTTAAAAGCCTTTATGTGAAAACCAGCAGGCATCATTTATAAGAAAAGTATCAAAAACAAAATTCATTAACCAAAATTTTATTGACCTTAGATGAGATTCCTTGTTAATGCCTCTCATAACGGTGAAAATCATCCAAAGGTGTTCTAGAAATATCAGTTAACTTTTCTACATTCTCCGTAGCCCTAAGCAAGGTGTCGCCCCAAGCAAGGTGTCGTTTCTTTTGACAATGGAAGTACCTTTCTCACAATCCTGTGAAATAAATTTTGAATGGTTCAAAGAAAATATTGTTAGCTAAATATTCAAATTGAAAGAAACGGGCATCATAGTATGTAAAATAGCTCAAAAAGGAAGTTAATTTTTTCAAAGATCTAATCACAATTGGTGATATCCACAATTGTCTTTTACTTAACTTTATCAAAGATCTAATCATAGAATACAAATATATTAAGAGGGATTATAGATTAAAAGGATTATAGATTAAGAGGGATAATAGATATTAGCAAGCTTATAGAAATAATCATACATGAAAGAAGTAACATTAGTAATTTATCATAAGTTCACAATTGTTTATACATCATAAAAAAACTTGTGAAATGGATTTTTTCAAGATAGTCAAACAAACACTTCAATAGCAGCTTTAAATTTCTTCTCATCAGGCCGTGATCACTTGGTTAAATATGAAAAACGCAAAATCTAATTAACCGTGATCAAAAAAGAAATGCCTATAATAACTCACGTGATCAACCAAGCTAGTCCGGGATATTGTAGTTAGCCAAGTAGTAGCAACATGTTATTTTTGCTTTTTCACACCTATGAATGTAAAGAATTCTCGCAAATATTATATCTTGGATTATTTTTTTCAACCAAAAATTGAGGTATCGGATGTATGATTGAAGTAATAAAATAAAAATAATCATCTTACTTTGAACACAAATCGCCAATGCCCCGTATCATGCATTGGCTTTCTCCGGTATAAGGCAGTAAACAAAAGTTGAACAGTTAGTATTACCTAATAATGATAATCATATTAGTTAATCATAAATCTATTCCGTTTTGAACATTAGCCGCGTTATATCGGCTGTCGCTACCGTAGATTGATCCCATGAATCAATTTAAATGGAACGAGCAGAAATTAACATTTTCCTTATAAAACTTACAGGACAGAGTTTATATAAAATATGACATTTTATAAATCAATATTACAATGTTAATTTATAATTGATTTCATGTTAGTTTTAAGCAATTTGCATACTGAAACTAAACATTCATTCTGATTTTATTATTCAAGTTAGACTTAAGTATTTTAATTTATATCCAGAATCAAATTTATACATTTTTATTATTCAAAATAAATAAAATTTCAAATTCTTAAGTAAAATTTTTGTCAAACACATTATTTAAACCGTCAAAATTCCAAGTTGTTACGTAGAAGTTTCCACCCATCGAAGGGAATCATATGCTTTCGATAGTAATCAAGAGCTAAGAAAGAAATCTTTGGACTTGATTACTCGTCTCAAGGATGAAGCCGTTATTCGAACAGCGCGGATGACCCGATATTATAACATAAAGATAAGGACAAAGGTATGCAGCGAAGAAGACCTAGTTCTCCAAAGGGTTATGGACAATACCAAAAATCTGGCAGATGGGCCATTAAGGCTAAACTGGGAAGGACCGTTGATTAACCAAATGATAATACCCCCGAGCTTATTGTTTATGTCACCTGGATGGTAATACGGTTCCAAGAACATAAAATGCAGAACGTTAAGACCATATTTCCCTTTTATAAGTGAATGAAGTAAGATTCATTGAGGAAAACATTCTCGTAAGGGATTGAGAGAAATCAGTCCCAAGGGAAAGAAAAAGGAAATAAAAACTCAAATAAGTTCTGTCAAATACACCTACAGGGATAAAATAATGGATAAATGACTTCTGAAAGGAATATCAAAATAAGGAAATTTTACTTGGTCCGGATAAGATGTCGTTCATAAATGGTTAACTCAAAAAGTCCTTGACATAGGCAAGGAGCTTCCTAAAAGGGAGGAAGGGTAAGTTACAGGCATCCAACACCTATTAAATTCCTTGGTATACCACGGTTCTTCTCCGAAGAGAGGGCGGGAGGGGGTAAGCCTAGACATATAAGCATAGCCCAGCGGTAAGCCCAGGACATGCAAGCCTGGTCCCTAAAGTTCTTGTTGTAGTTAATGCGCCTTTTGGAGGAGGGACGGGTAATCTATTTTCAGTGCATAGTACCAGTTCCGGTTAAAGTCTTTGACCTAGTCAAGGCGCCCTTTGGAAAGGGACGAGTAATCTATTTTTTGTGCACATTAGCGGTTCCAAATGAAGCATGGCAAGCCTCTGCTTATGTCTCGTCCCATAGAAGCGAACAAAACTCAAAAGAAGTACATAAAGCATGTTAAGCCTTTGCTTTATTAAAAAGTCTAAAATGACAGAGACTCAGTTAAAATCGAAAGCGCTTTCGTATCTAAAAATTAGAATAGGACATACTACACTTCTATTATCATAAGTAACTGAATAAGGGTTTCAGGCCTTCTATTAATGCTAAAGATGGCTTCGTAAATGTTGAAATCGGAAGAG
The DNA here is from genome assembly GCA_030737875.1 of Allium sativum. Taxonomy (NCBI): domain Eukaryota; kingdom Viridiplantae; phylum Streptophyta; class Magnoliopsida; order Asparagales; family Amaryllidaceae; genus Allium; species Allium sativum. The sequence continues at coordinate 928,723,985 of CM060926.1, read as the reverse complement.
GACATTTTGGACTTCTGTTATCATAAATACCTGAATCTAGGTTTTGCATATTCTAATAAGCATATGGAGGCTTCATTTAAATTATTTCCAAAATTGGAATCTCTAGACTTCTAAATTGATGATTACCTGAATATGAGTTTTGGGTCTTCCAACAAGCTAAAAGGGGCTTTCGCTTATATTATTTCCACAATTTGGATTCCTGGATTTCTAAATTTCTTATTACCCGAATACGAATTTTGGGATTTCTAAATTTGCATTACTCCACGTTTTGCCAAGTGGCACTGTTGGAGTTTATGCCTTAGAGGCAATCCATTTGATGTGAATAATAACACTATTGATGAAGCGACCCGAACTTCCCCGGTCTCCGAAGAGAAGAGAAAGAACGAATTACTTTGAGGACAAGACGAATCAGAACGCAAATAGAAGAACATTTCATTGTTAATTACAGCAATTACATCAGAATACAAGAATATACAGAGTATAAATAAATATTACACAGAAAATATCAGAGATTTAAATTACATTTAAATACATCACAGCGGAAAATAATACAAAACACAACTAGAAGTAATACACGGATGCAGAGCTTTCCGAATATCGCTTCAGCTGTAAATCAAGATCCTGTGAATATAAATCTGCAAAACCAAAACTACTAGCTGCCCGTGTCAAAATAAAAGCACCCAGAGTTTAGGTTAAAACAATAGACTCCAGGTCAGTCATGGGACTGGTCTGAGAACTAAAACAATTATTAATCTTTATTTTAAAGTTAGGTAAATCAAGAGACCACGCCGTATAACACGGAACAGGTTTCCTCCCAAGGATTTCTATACGTAGGCAACTATAGAACTGTCACATTTACATTCTGTTCTTTTACTGGTCTCCTCCTTCACAAGTACCATCTTGTTGTTGAATTGGAATGACTCCACATGCATAAGAACAAAATCAGAATTTGATCCATATTGGCCCAGGAGCTTGTCGATTTAGTGAATCCTGTTGCAACCCCATTATTTCTAAACAAGTTATTGCTTCGGAAACCCGTTCTTGAATGCCTAAATTTGGATCTTGGATTGGTTTCTGCAGCCGGTTTAAAACAAGACGGGGAAGGAACTAGTCTAGAAGAAGGGATCTGATTTGGCTTACCGGGTTTGTTGGCATTATTTGGGTTCAGGGCCCGATTTGGTTTCTTCCTTCTATGGACTGCTTGGAAGTCATTCTCATCAACAAGGTTATTGGATGTTTGTGGATGGGGTTATAAGTTGATAGAGAAGGAGAAAAAGATGGGATAGATGAAGAAGATATCCCATGTTAATCAGCATTAAAGTCAAAAATTGGATTATTAGAGATTTTCATGTCAACCAGATGGAGAGAAGCTTAAAAAAAAAGTTGAGTTGATGAATATTGAACATAAGTGCATAAAGATAGATTTGTATTTTCATCACAGAAGGAATGAGCAGTGGAAATATGCATTTTATTAGAGTACATACAATCTTAATCAACAAGGACTGTGGATTGTGATCTGAAAGTTGCCACCATTTAAGATAATTTGGGAAAAGAGAGAAGGAAACCTGGCTCCAATTGAAGGGATGTATTAGAATTAAGAGATGGTAATAATAACTAGATTGAATATATCATATCATATATATGTTATAAAAGGCATATATACGTAGTTAACTGAGTACAACTATATTTTGGACTGTCAAACGATAATCGTACAAAATGGCAACACTACACATTACATTCAATTAAAAATCAAGTTTGCATATATTTTACACAATCTTTCTGTTTCTATTCAAATAATCAAAATTCTAGCTTAGAGCAACAGTTCTACATAAGGAGAGAAAGACCCCAGTACCAATCAATACTCTAGTTCTTTCCTATATCCTTTGGACAAATCAGTAACCTATTCTCCAAATAAGCTCATGTATATACTAAAAATCAACCAGTGGTAGCATCTTAAGGAGCACAACACTTTCAAGACTGAACAAGAATAACTATGTAACAACCAAAAAAAAAAGGGAGGGGGGAATGACGTATTCTAAACAAAACATGAACCATTAGGCTTACACAAAACTGCCCAAACATAGATGGCAGGATCAAAAAAGACTATTCATCATACATGCCCAGACATGGATGGCAGGATCAAAAAAGACTATTCATCATACATGTGCAAGATCAAAAGACTATTCATCACAGCTTGCCATGTGAAATGCATTCACCCCCACTAACAAAACAGCCAAAAACAAAGACGGCAAGATCATAAGTCATTTTTTCCACCTTCAATTCTTGACTGCTACTGAATTGCTTTTATGATGTGCACCTAAGTCCATATGAACAACAAAGGTTGGGTAAGTACAGTGTACTTATTTTGTGTAAAATATAATTTTATTAATCTTGTGCTAGTATTGTAACACCCCGCCTCCGCTAGGGTCACTCGCAAAGGAATGCACTAGCTTTAGAGGGGCATTATTGGTAAACATGCACAGAAATATCACAAGACAGAACATATAAAATAGCGGAAGTAAAATCAAACTTTCATAACATGAATAAATAAGGTCTAAAGCCTTTTACATCAGAGTACATCAAAACCTGTCTTGCAATAGTAAAGAAGCATAAAGACATTTTCATAAATTATTCCCCAAGTAAAAACAGTAAAGTAGCCATTAGCCAAGAAAAGTCCAAGCCATCCATGATGACCTTCAAGCAGAAGAAGTCCGAACTAAACAACAGTATTTCCTCCCTGTAACCTGGGGGGGGGGGGGAAACGGAAGAAAAGAGGCGAAACAAAACGGGTCAGTCAAAAAGACTGAGTAAGCCCTATCTACTATTAGCATAAAAACTAGTAAAGTTAACTGACATGAGAAACTGAGATGAACATAAGCATGATAACAAGATAGATAAGCTAAATCAAAATAACAGGATGAACTACTGAACTCAGATAAACTAAGGTGTCATGATAAATTACGATGTTAAGATAAAACAAGGTATTACATCGTCAGGTTTCTATCAAGTATAATATCCCAAGATATCTATCACGTATAACGTCCCATGGTATCTATCCTGTACATCTGCTCTGCACCTACCGTACTAGTATCCCAACTGTATCACGTGTTATCCGTGAATGACCCTCACTCAAAAGTCGTGTAGTGGTCCATGTCAACCTAATATATCGCATATATAGGTTACTCAACTCGTATGTTTTATTCCATGTAAATGTTCAGTCCCTTGCCGTAGGCCATACGGGCTTTCCCATAAGATTCTATATTACTTTACATAGTTCCTTGATCCTTAAGATCAGTTTGGACTGTTACCCTAAACCTAGCTAGGGTCTTCCAACATGAATTAGCGTCTGTACAACTAGGACTTATGCTACCTAGGGCACTAGGGATTACGCTTACCTATTGCACGTTTTCGTATCTCGGTTTGGGTTCAACCACCTAGGGCCACTAGGGATTACGCTAACCGCCAACCGCGCCCTTTTTCCCACGCATTCATCGTGAATCGTTTTTCCATGACTGTATGCACATGTATCACATCGTGCCATCCGAGTCCTGTCATAGGGCAGACCAGGAAATACAGGACTCGGTCCGGAGCTTACGATTTATCTGCCGATGCAGATGCTAAGGTCTGTTTTTTCTATACGTGGCTATGGTCCCACGCGACCCCTCCCTCAAGTAGCGAAAGACAAGACAGGATAAATCCTGTACGAGAACACGCTACTGGCCAACCCCCCAATCCGAGCCTTACCGCAACCATAATTAGATAGCAATTATGGTCTATTGGGTGTTCTCTGCCTTTCCGTACGTACACGCTTGACCAAAGATGGAAGGTAGCCTGACGAAAAATGCTATATAGGGTACGACCGTGTTTCGTCGACTATACCCTATCCATCCCCGTCTTTAGGTCGCTCGTATAGCAACCAAGGCATACTCTTGGTTCTTCTAACGCAGACCTTAACCTCTCATGAGCCTAGTATAATTACCTGGCAGCCCACAGAGGGATCCCAAGAATATCCTCACGTTCCCCGAAGCCGCTGCTTCGTTACCCAGTTCGCTGGAGCCTTTATCTAAATCAGATACTTGCTCCTACTCGTATACTTAAACGATGACCTACCGTATCAGGTTACTCATCTATCTATGAACTGGTCTAAATTTCCTTGACTAAGAATCATTACTTAGTTATCCTTCAACCAAGGTTTACGACTTAGCCTTATTCCCGTTATCCTTGTTAATTACGGTTACCCACCTAATTCTCCGAATTAGGGTTTACATAATAGATTAAGTGTCACTTAAGTTCATGACTTAATCCCATCTACAAATCATGTCAAAATTGGCTAAGTATCCAAGTTCAAGACTTAACCCGTCAAACCATGCTCAAGTTGGTTAAGTATATATTAACTTGACCCTATGAAATTACTTAGTCAAACCGGTCAAGTGTATTCAAGCGATTCATGACTTAGCCTTATCATGTTTTCACGTTATATTGGTTAAGTATGGGTTAACTTAACCTCAATAAATTCACGAGTTAGATTGGTTAAGCATAGATCACTTAACCACATCAAATTAACGAGTTAGATTGGTTAAGTTTAGGTCACTTAACCTCTTCAAATTAACGGGTTAGATTGGTTAAGTATAGGTCACTTAACCACTTCAAATCATCGTGTTAGATTAGTTAAGTATTTAACTTAACCCCATTAAACTACCAAGTGGGATTAATTAAGTCTAGGCTAACTTAACCCCATCCGATTATCATGTTTAGACTAGTTGAGTCTAATCTTAACCCCATCCATTAACTGTATCTTTTGGTTAAGTGTCATTAAGAAAACTTACTTAACCTTACCAAATTATCGTGTTGGATTGATTAAGTGTTGGTTAACTTAATCCCCGTCCACTAGTCGTATAAAAATGGTTAAGTGTCATTAGGCAAATCAAGTTACTTAACCTACCCAACCTTGTCATGTTTTGTTAAGTATCATTAGCCTAATCCAATTACTTAACCCATTTGTCCATGTCATATTTGGTTAAGAGTCATTAATCAAATTAACTTAACCCTATCATGTGACATTAATTACTTAATGCACCCCAACCTCTCACATTAGACTTTGTTGTGGTTACTAGTTAAGCCGGTCGGTTCCGGGTAGCTTTACACCACAACTTGGTCTAACCTCGGGTTCAAGCACAACATGACCAACTTCTCACATTGGGTCCTATTGTTTGCAACTACTAGTTAGGCCAGTCGGTTCCGGGTAGCTTTATGTTGCAAACTCAACCCAACCTCGAGTTGGCCACTTTCATGTTTAGTCTAGTGTCATGTTCATATTCAAGTTTTCAAGCAATTGGGTAGACCTAACTTAATAGGTAAATTCCCAATGGGTAGACCTAACTTAATAGGTAAATTCCCAAGCTTATGTTTTTATGCATACTTACATGTCACTTCCATGTTATATTTCAAGTCATGTTTTCAAGTATAAACACATGTCATATTTAACGTTACATGTTGTCATGTTTATACCCATTTACCCAAATCATGTTCATATCATTATGTTTTCCCATAATGTGACCCCAACGCTTTTTAAACTCGCATATACGTTCGCAACAACGTAATGGATTAAAAGAAGAGACTTGGCAAAGGCATGACAAAAATGGATATTAAGCCACAAGTTAATCATGGTGGCAAATGAGGCACAAATGTGTTCATTAGCTTGCATGTTACATTCTTAAGCCTCAAAAACATGCATAAACCCAAACTTGGCACATAAGCGAATCATGGTGACAAAAGACATGGAATGATGACTAGAAACTCGCATATATCATCATATAAGGGTTATGACTTCATATGCAAGTTGACAAAAAAGGGTATGAAGGTTCTCATGTTGCATAATGCAACATTTCAACATAAAGGTTGTAGCTTTTAGCTCATAAGATCAAGATAATGACTTCATAAACTTGCATGACATGATAGCATGTATCATTCTCAATGATCAAACCCAAACTTGCAACATGAACATTTAACTTCATAGTTAATATCTAAGAGTAGGAAAAGGGCTTACATTGCTATGAAGGCCTAAATCGATTAAACTAAAGCTTGTGAGGAAGCCTATGCATGCCATCACCCAAAAACCCAAAGATGGATGCCCCAAATCAACAAAAACACCATCTTTATGAACAAAGATCAAAGCTTTTGCCTTGAAATCAACTTGAGAGGCTCTCATACTAACATAGGGACTCTCTAACACTCTCATGATCATGAAACCTTTCATAGAAATGAAGTGGAGGCTAGGATAGTTGAGTGGAGGCCATGAGAGTAGAAATTTTGCCATAGTTTAGTTGCATGAATGAATAATGAGGATTTAGGATAGGTTAGGGTCTTATTTATAGATTAGGCAAGTGTTTTAGGCCATAGGATTAAACCTAGATTCAATCCAAGCCATCAAAGCATGTCTTGGGGAAGAAGTCAAGTGTAGGAACCATCTAGGGCCTTTAGATTAAAGATGAACCATGAGAACCATCCAAATGCAAAATCTGCATTTGAGCGAATCGGCCCACGGGTTGACAGCCAAACACGCTGGATTAACCCCTAGTCGACCCAGCGAGCTCGGGTCGACCTCAAAAATCGGCCGGTTCGGTTATTCCCCTCTCCCAATTCGCTGTTTTGAACATTTTTGCATATTTATTTATTTAATTTTCAATTATATATATATATATATATATATATATATATATATATCAATATATATATATTTCTCTGCGCAACCCATTTCACTTAATTAAGTATACTTTAATTTGGGAATTTTTCGTGAAACTTCGCGAGGCCATATCTTGGTCATACGGACTCCGATTTTCGAAAACTCGGACTCTATTTCGCGTATTTTTCCGAGACGAACGCAATGGCATAGCCCGTTTCCCTTGATTCAGATTTTACAGTCTAATTCTGCCTCCATTTATGTTATAACAGGTTATTGAAAATACGGGTTGTTACATTCTCCCCACCTTTTAGGATTTCGTCCCCGAAATCTCCAAGTTAGGAAGAACATATCCTACCATCCATCATCCATCTACTCAAAACATCATCCACAAGCAAGCATTGTCCTTAGATGATTTCTAATGCTGTATGAATATATGCAAAACGTGTGTGTACATGTTCCTTAGCTAATGCTAATGATCAGGCCTGAATAATCTTTCTAATGCAAAATATGTATAGTGCCATGAATCCAACATGTATGCAAATAGTCCTAGTCATATAGATACTATATGCGTGCACAATCATTCATTCATATGCAACAACCGCATGATAATACATTCGATTTCATCCATAAACAAGTATAAATACTCGTGCATATGCAATATGAAATGTGACCGAGTCGAGCTAGTATCTAATGTGTATTCGCGCATCCACGAGCAACCAATTGCAACCACTTGCAACCATATCAATCATAACATGTTTCAAATACATGTTTACATCCATAGGGTTCTACCTAGGATTCCCTGAAACAGGGCCGAGAAGATAAACAAGATAAACTCCTTACGGGGTTTGTAACAGAAAATAGGACCGAGAGGATATTCACAAAAGATAGCCTACAAGTAAGCTCTACAGAAAACAGGGATCAAGGATATACTCCCAAAAAGAGATATCATGCGCGTATCTAGTCTTTGACCATCAAAGTCGTCTTTTAACTTCGCGATTTTGTAGCTTCTTATTCCTGTTTCCATAACATGAGCTGGAACTCATTTCTTCGTCGCCTCTCGTTCCACTTGCACTTATCCTTTTCCTAGAATACTTGACGCAAACATGACTGCGTACTCATGATCTCATGCAAGCTTTCCAAAATTCACTAGTGAATCTTGGATCTCGTTTATATACTATAAGGCATTCCATGTAGAAGAACTTTCTCTTGAAAGTAAACAGATGTCAATCAGGTTATCATGCGCACTTACTAGGGTGATCTCTATAACCCATGCATAAATGAAGTAAACCATCCGTCTTATCGGCGAACACCACTCGATTGGGCTTCCAATTTCAATTAAAGGCATCAAGGGATTCCAAGTAACTAATCATGACCGAACCCAAAAGGTTACACGAGACTTCGAGGGTATTACCAAGGCTAGTCAAGAGTCTAACTACCCTCCTATCAAAACCGAGAGTGGCACCCCTTACTGGATAACCACTTCATCCCTAGAATCCATCCATAACCGAGGCACGTCATTCTCAAATCCAAAACAAGTCATGAATAAATGGACCGATTCTCCACAGGACTTGAGACAAAAATGGGATTCTCTATTACGCTAGTACTTAAGGTGCAGAGACTCAACTATCGAAGCAGACTTAAATGATACGATGATCAAACCAAAGTCCTAACGGGATGATAGAGAAGAAAAGCTAAACCTTTAACAAGATCGTTACCCTCCTTCCGGGGTACCCTAGAAATAAGAGCATACTATTGCCCTCCCGATGATCTTGTCCTTGTCCCATGATACTTAACTATCCGCCCCGTTTCACCATGCCAAAGGTACTCTCTCGTCATGGGTTTCATTGTTCATCTTTCTCCCTCCTTTGAGGACTAAGCCATACCAACAAGTTGCTCATCCTTAAGCTCGTATCCTTTATCCTTCTTTCTCACGATCCTTTCTTATAACGCGGCCACTGATCTCTCGAGAACCACCTCCATCGTATGGAAAGCACTTTCGTAGGTAGAAAAGACTAGTCGCAGTTAAAACTATTGTGACTACAGATGGAGGAAAGAAAGGAAAAGAGACTCAATTAAGGAAACAAGGATAGTGCTAATGGCCTTTGGGGAATAGCCATTTTCTTTTAAAAGAAAATTTTCTTGAAAAATGCTTCTTTGTAAACGGTTTTTTTTCAAATAGTTTTTAGAAGGTCTTTAAAAACTTTTTCCCAGTCTGGTAACCTTCTGCTCTGATACCACGTGTAACACCCCGCCTCCGCTAGGGTCACTCGCAAAGGAATGCACTAGCTTTAGAGGGGCATTATTGGTAAACATGCACAGAAATATCACAAGACAGAACATATAAAATAGCGGAAGTAAAATCAAACTTTCATAACATGAATAAATAAGGTCTAAAGCCTTTTACATCAGAGTACATCAAAACCTGTCTTGCAATAGTAAAGAAGCATAAAGACATTTTCATAAATTATTCCCCAAGTAAAAACAGTAAAGTAGCCATTAGCCAAGAAAAGTCCAAGCCATCCATGATGACCTTCAAGCAGAAGAAGTCCGAACTAAACAACAGTATTTCCTCCCTGTAACCTGGGGGGGGGGGGAAACGGAAGAAAAGAGGCGAAACAAAACGGGTCAGTCAAAAAGACTGAGTAAGCCCTATCTACTATTAGCATAAAAACTAGTAAAGTTAACTGACATGAGAAACTGAGATGAACATAAGCATGATAACAAGATAGATAAGCTAAATCAAAATAACAGGATGAACTACTGAACTCAGATAAACTAAGGTGTCATGATAAATTACGATGTTAAGATAAAACAAGGTATTACATCGTCAGGTTTCTATCAAGTATAATATCCCAAGATATCTATCACGTATAACGTCCCATGGTATCTATCCTGTACATCTGCTCTGCACCTACCGTACTAGTATCCCAATTGTATCACGTGTTATCCGTGAATGACCCTTACTCAAAAGTTGTGTAGTGGTCCATGTCAACCTAATATATCGCATATATAGGTTACTCAACTCGTATGTTTTATTCCATGTAAATGTTCAGTCCCTTGCCGTAGGCCATACGGGCTTTCCCATAAGATTCTATATTACTTTACATAGTTCCTTGATCCTTAAGATCAGTTTGGACTGTTACCCTAAACCTAGCTAGGGTCTTCCAACATGAATTAGCGTCTGTACAACTAGGACTTATGCTACCTAGGGCTACTAGGGATTACGCTTACCTATTGCACGTTTTCGTATCTCGGTTTGGGTTCAACCACCTAGGGCCACTAGGGATTACGCTAACCGCCAACCGCGCCCTTTTTCCCACGCATTCATCGTGAATCGTTTTTCCATGACTGTATGCACATGTATCACATCGTGCCATCCGAGTCCTGTCACAGGGCAGACCAGGAAATACAGGACTCGGTCGGGAGCTTACGATTTATCTGCCGATGCAGATGCTAAGGTCTGTTTTTTCTATACGTGGCTATGGTCCCACGCGACCCCTCCCTCAACCAGCGAAAGACAAGACAGGATAAATCCTGTACGAGAACACGCTACTGGCCAACCCCCCAATCCGAGCCTTACCGCAACCATAATTAGATAGCAATTATGGTCTATTGGGTGTTCTCTGCCTTTCCGTACGTACACGCTTGACCAAAGATGGAAGGTAGCCTGACGAAAAATGCTATCTAAGGTACGACCGTGTTTCGTCGACTATACCCTATCCATCCCCGTCTTTAGGTCGCTCGTATAGCAACCAAGGCATACTCTTGGTTCTTCTAACGCAGACCTTAACCTCTCATGAGCCTAGTATAATTACCTGGCAGCCCACAGAGGGATCCCAAGAATATCCTCACGTTCCCCGAAGCCGCTGCTTCGTTACCCAGTTCGCTGGAGCCTTTATCTAAATCAGATACTTGCTCCTACTCGTATACTTAAACGATGACCTACCGTATCAGGTTAGTCATCTATCTATGAACTGGTCTAAATTTCCTTGACTAAGAATCATTACTTAGTTATCCTTCAACCAAGGTTTACGACTTAGCCTTATTCCCGTTATCCTTGTTAATTACGGTTACCCACCTAATTCTCCGAATTAGGGTTTACATAATAGATTAAGTGTCACTTAAGTTCATGACTTAATCCCGTCTACAAATCATGTCAAAATTGGCTAAGTATCCAAGTTCAAGACTTAACCCGTCAAACCATACTCAAGTTGGTTAAGTATATATTAACTTGACCCTATGAAATTACTTAGTCAAACCGGTCAAGTGTATTCAAGCGATTCATGACTTAGCCTTATCATGTTTTCACGTTATATTGGTTAAGTATGGGTTAACTTAACCTCAATAAATTCACGAGTTAGATTGGTTAAGCATAGATCACTTAACCACATCAAATTAACGAGTTAGATTGGTCAAGTTTAGGTCACTTAACCTCTTCAAATTAACGGGTTAGATTGGTTAAGTATAGGTCACTTAACCACTTCAAATCATCGTGTTAGATTAGTTAAGTATTTAACTTAACCCCATTAAACTACCAAGTGGGATTAATTAAGTCTAGGCTAACTTAACCCCATCCGATTATCATGTTTAGACTAGTTGAGTCTAATCTTAACCCCATCCATTAACTGTATCTTTTGGTTAAGTGTCATTAAGAAAACTTACTTAACCTTACCAAATTATCGTGTTGGATTGATTAAGTGTTGGTTAACTTAATCCCCGTCCACTAGTCGTATAAAAATGGTTAAGTGTCATTAGGCAAATCAAGTTACTTAACCTACCCAACCTTGTCATGTTTTGTTAAGTATCATTAGCCTAATCCAATTACTTAACCCATTTGTCCATGTCATATTTGGTTAAGAGTCATTAATCAAATTAACTTAACCCTATCATGTGGCATTAATTACTTAATGCACCCCAACCTCTCACATTAGACTTTGTTGTGGTTACTAGTTAAGCCGGTCGGTTCCGGGTAGCTTTACACCACAACTTGGTCTAACCTTGGGTTCAAGCACAACATGACCAACTTCTCACATTGGGTCCTATTGTTTGCAACTACTAGTTAGGCCGGTCGGTTCCGGGTAGCTTTATGTTGCAAACTCAACCCAACCTCGAGTTGGTCACTTTCATGTTTAGTCTAGTGTCATGTTCATATTCAAGTTTTCAAGCAATTGGGTAGACCTAACTTAATAGGTAAATTCCCAATGGGTAGACCTAACTTAATAGGTAAATTCCCAAGCTTATGTTTTTATGCATACTTACATGTCACTTCCATGTTATATTTCAAGTCATGTTTTCAAGTATAAACACATGTCATATTTAACGTTACATGTTGTCATGTTTATACCCATTTACCCAAATCATGTTCATATCATTATGTTTTCCCATAATGTGACCCCAACGCTTTTTAAACTCGCATATACGTTCGCAACAACGTAATGGATTAAAAGAAGAGACTTGGCAAAGGCATGACAAAAATGGATATTAAGCCACAAGTTAATTATGGTGGCAAATGAGGCACAAATGTGTTCATTAGCTTGCATGTTACATTCTTAAGCCTCAAAAACATGCATAAACCCAAACTTGGCACATAAGCGAATCATGGTGACAAAAGACATGGAATGATGACTAGAAACTCGCATATATCATCATATAAGGGTTATGACTTCATATGCAAGTTGACAAAAAAGGGTATGAAGGTTCTCATGTTGCATAATGCAACATTTCAACATAAAGGTTGTAGCTTTTAGCTCATAAGATCAAGATAATGACTTCATAAACTTGCATGACATGATAGCATGTATCATTCTCAATGATCAAACCCAAACTTGCAACATGAACATTTAACTTCATAGTTAATATCTAAGAGTAGGAAAAGGGCTTACATTGCTATGAAGGCCTAAATCGATTAAACTAAAGCTTGTGAGGAAGCCTATGCATGCCATCACCCAAAAACCCAAAGATGGATGCCCCAAATCAACAAAAACACCATCTTTATGAACAAAGATCAAAGCTTTTGCCTTGAAATCAACTTGAGAGGCTCTCATACTAACATAGGGACTCTCTAACACTCTCATGATCATGAAACCTTTCATAGAAATGAAGTGGAGGCTAGGATAGTTGAGTGGAGGCCATGAGAGTAGAAATTTTGCCATAGTTTAGTTGCATGAATGAATAATGAGGATTTAGGATAGGTTAGGGTCTTATTTATAGATTAGGCAAGTGTTTTAGGCCATAGGATTAAACCTAGATTCAATCCAAGCCATCAAAGCATGTCTTGGGGAAGAAGTCAAGTGTAGGAACCATCTAGGGCCTTTAGATTAAAGATGAACCATGAGAACCATCCAAATGCAAAATCTGCATTTGAGCGAATCGGCCCACGGGTTGACAGCCAAACACCCTGGATTAACCCCTAGTCGACCCAGCGAGCTCGGGTCGACCTCAAAAATCGGCCGGTTCGGTTATTCCCCTCTCCCAATTCGCTGTTTTGAACATTTTTGCATATTTATTTATTTATTTTTCAATTATATATATATATATATCAATATATATATATTTCTCTGCGCAACCCATTTCACTTAATTAAGTATACTTTAATTTGGGAATTTTTCGTGAAACTTCGCGAGGCCATATCTTGGTCATACGGACTCCGATTTTCGAAAACTCGGACTCTATTTCGCGTATTTTTCCGAGACGAACGCAATGGCATAGCCCGTTTCCCTTGATTCAGATTTTACAGTTTAATTCTGCCTCCATTTATGTTATAACAGGTTATTGAAAATACGGGTTGTTACAAGTATAGTTACGAGCATAATACTAAATGAATTTTTCATGACAACGCAAAAGCACTACAGTTCTGTATAAGGGGCAGTCATTTTTCCAATATTTTTAAACTTGATATGGAAGGTAATGGAAGATTCGGCCCCCATAAAATACCCATTAAGTTATTGCCTTCAACCTTTTTATCGGCATGTAATTTGCAGATGGCACACCCGTACAATGTTTTAAGAGAAATTTGTTGGACTCCTGCTATTGGAATTGTATAACCGTTTTATGTGCCTTCTACGCATGAAAGATCGTACGGGCACATACAATATGCGTGCATGCATGCACATACAGGTGTATGTGCACACGTGAACACAAAATATTTTTCTAATTCAGAAACAAAATTAAACTACGGAAAAAACATACCTTGAATCTTGAGGGATTGATCAATTCAAAAACTAAAGCGTCCCCAACTTCTAAATTATGAGCCAATGCAAAACCTCTCCACCCACCACTAAGACCATGCACTGCTCCACTGCTGAGGTATTTTGAATTGTACTCCAAACCGCTCTCATCTTCCAAAATCATGTCTGATTCATGATCAAGAGTACAGAGGTTCCTTCGGCCAAATTCTGAAGGAATATGCTTAAAAAAAGAATAAAATTTATTTCTTTTTTCCTGCTAATACACAAAGGTATGGTACAAAGTATAAAATGTAAACTTTACAATTGATACAATGATATTCAAACTTGTGATGCTTCTTTGCTGAGACATGCTCATAATAAAGAAATAAAAATAGCAAGAACACTGGATTAATGAAAACATAAGCAAAAACAACCTAACAGCATGTGTTAGAAATACTTTGCAATTGAATGTGTACTCACAAGAAAAAAACCATGAGATACTTGAGACAACTTCATAGACTTAATGAAAGAGGGGCTGTGAGACTTCAAGTTGCTTTGGAGCATCTCTGCTCTCTTCAGTGCATAAGCTATTTGTTCAGAAGTTGCTAGCTTTCCCTTGCATCCCATTCCAGCATCTTTAGTTTCACTGCTACATTTAAATTCAACATAAATCATAACTATTTGACTGAGAATTACTGTTTAAGTAGAATAATTACCTCCTATAGAATGATTGGACTTTTCGGGTAGAAACCTGGTACAAATTTAAAAACATCTGTAAGTAGGTTGATCAAATCAGATATTGCATCTATTACAAAAAGGAAGGAAACCAAATAGTAAAAAGAAAATTGTCAGTGATGCACTGATACATCTGCAACAAAAGATATATAGAACAAAAAAGCTTTGAATGAAATTAAGGAAGCCCAAGTGAAATTATATTCCACATCAGTCGCAATGTCTTTCTGCTAATTGGATCATGGAAGACTGAGAACAATCCTTATTCATCTACTCGAAAATGGATATGTTTGTTACATAATTTAATTATACCAAGAATAAGAATGATTTTGTAAACAAAGTTTTGGTCATAAGATCTAACTAAATAACATGTTTAAATCATAATCGAATAGATTATTGATGGCCCCCGAAAAAAATATAAAATATAAAATATAAAATATAAAAAATACTGACACAAAAACAGATTAATCTGATGATTGACATCTTACTTTATTGCAGGAAATAATGATCGGATTCCCCATTATCAAAGTATCTGAAGTCCCTGACCTTTTCATTGGTTTGAAGCAGGTTTTACATGGAAGACTCAAGTCCTTTGGGTCTTCCTCTTGGATTGTAGTTTTCTCCATTGAACATGAAATTTTGTGAACAGTCATGAAATTATATTTTTAAAGGGATGCTTTCTTATACAATATCACATTTGATTATGATACCAAATGGAACTCAAAAAACTCAAATCAGATCCCCTATACCCAAAATCCCGGCTCTCTGTACTCAACAGTAAATAATCCCCTTGAAATGATATGCCATGCATGCATGAGGATTTATATTTACATTTAATCTTCTCCTAACTGACGGTGTAAAATATTTGTATACCTATGATTGTTTACGCGAAGATTATGCAAAACATATTGTTAAAGACCACTGAATGTTTACACAATAATGAAATGGTAAATTCTAGCATAATACTTGATCAAACCTACTACAACACAACTTACTGTGCTGAAAGCTGTAGTACTATGTCCATTTGTGGTTGTTGGAGTGCATCTAGAACCAATAATTTGGGACATTCTCTTCTTCTCCAAAACAGCAGTACTCCTTTTTCTACCAGTACTTGCCTACATTTATGTGTAAATGATCTCACCGTGACAGAAAACATTACTTTCCGAATACATATAGCATCAAAATGAGAATAAGTTATAAATCTGTATATACAAAGGTACCTGATTGCCTATACATACAAGACTATCAAAATGTGTTTGTCAAGACCAATATTAATATTTATACAGTAAAACGGGGAATATTAACATTCTGAATAAATAAGCTATAATAAAATAATATTTGCTTCTCAAATATACCAGCATTAAGATCAAAATAACACAATACAAATAATAATTTAAACACATACAAGAATATTATCCTACACGTAAAAAATAGTTTATAAGTAGCTTATAAAACATTTCTCAGATTGCACTTTAAAACAAAAGTTGAATTTGAAGTCACCTTTAATAGGGGTATCAATTATAATTTTTGAGGCAACTACAACTCTACAGATTCAGTAAATCAGGACTCCAGAAAATGAATGATCTTTCTTGGTTCATTTGGAACATCGATTTTGATCCAGACATGGAATGGAAGAGTATTCATTTGAATGCCACTTTAGAACCTTTCCTTCAAGACATGCTTAAACAGAATCATAATCACTTATTCAAGCATGTATATACGCACATGCACGAGTGCAGCTAACGAATAATCTTAATAATTAACAAATCTAATATTTAAGTACGAAATGAAACGATACCATTAAGTAATTTGCTCTTTCTTTTATGTCGTAACTTTAATCATTTATTGAGATACACTAATTAACTCTTTTATAGGATTCCTCGTAGTTATATACTCTCATCTACATTTATAATAATTAGCTTTGAAAAATAAGTACGATACCCTTGTTGACACCATCGCAATGTCACATGACAATATTTTCTATTTGATTGTTTTATTCATGAAGAGGCCTTCGCTTTTCGCATCCTGTTACAACTTTGGAGGTTCCAGATTCTACTACAATGCATGCGTGATTTAGTGTTTATTTGTAAATAGTCTAGTGTTATTAACTCATCTTAGCCTGTTTTCAGTATTAGGATTGAGATTATCATGCATTAAATCTTCTATAAATAATAATAATTGTACTCAGTATTCTAAATTAAATTCCCCGATGTTGACCCGTCTTTTCGCAAGGCTGTCACACTATGGACTTCTCGTCACTAGATCGCCTGGGACTCGAGAATGTACTTAGATAAGCCGATATACTTGGTTGAAGATGCAAAACTCTTGAAGACACGATATAGAATGCTTGGAAATTCGGCTCGGTGAAGCTGCCTCGACATCTCACTTCATCATCACATTTCGGCTTGACTAAGCCGGCTCGGCCATCTCAGATCGACTAACCCAGGTCGATGTAGCCATGCACCACCACCATCAAGCTTCCTTCTGAATAGAACAACATAGCTCGACAACGTCGAGCTGGAGGCAGATACTTCCTGAAGACGAGTTCAACTGTTCAAACGTGGTCACCACATTACTCCAACGCTTTCGGATCGGCCTCCACGTGTCTTGGTCAAACCGGATCCATGGTCACCTATAAATAGTTGATTTCTAGACTTCTCAAAGCATGGATCTTCAATCATCTTCTTCCTCTGGCTTTCTGATACACGCGTAAGGACATTGCCGTGGCCATTAACAACCTTCTATTCTCCATTTTCTAAATGAGAAATCAAATGTATTTGTAATCGTACAAGATAATAAATAAAAGATACATCAAGTGGGTGTAGGTATGAATATCGAACTACTATAAAATCCTATTGTCATTCTTTGTCATATTTTTATCTGTTACTTCTATACATTCCATGCTCTTCTAGGGTGTTTGGGCCATTTTTGGTGCAAATGTCTGATATGAAGAAAGATTGTAATATTTGGTGTTTTCTATGGAATATAAAGAGTACATGCAAAAATTCATAAGCATTACAAATAATTTGCTTGTGCATTTTTAGGACTTGATGGTACAATATTTCCATACAAAATAAATTTTAGACGATTTGAAAGATAGTGTAGGTTTTGATGTTATTATACTTCCAATTGCAGCAAATTTGAAAGATAGTTGCCTCTTTTATAGCGTTAAAAATGGTGCCTACATGAGAAACAATTATTTTGGGAGACTAAAGCCATCAATTAATTCTCTAATCAGTTAATTAAAGATAGAATATCATTAGACGCATGTAAATTTAGAAAAACTTGAAAATCAAATCGATGCATATTTCCGTCTGAATTGGAGAATTAATGAGACAATGATTTTTGGAACTCGAATCAGTTACTTCAAACCCAAGTAATAATCTTTGTATAAATGCAAAGATTAACATTGTTGTGCGAATAATTGCACAAATTGCTCCAATACCAATCTGTTGTTATTAATTTGATTTGCACAAACTTCAAAACTGCACAGCGTAATACAAAAGGAGCAGAATCAATACAAAAAAGAGGATCTAGCTTGTTGATTAACTATCAACCACCAACTCAATGAAAAATAATCACCAAAAAAAACAAAATAAAAGAAGAGAAGAAGACACAAAGATTTAACGTGCTTCGTCTATGCCTACGTCTACGGATCCAACAACTATTATTTATTTCATAGAAGAAAGAAAGTACAAAAAGGAGAGAAAGTTTACAGAATTATAGGTAGCAAATTGGAGAGACTACCCTATAATGACAAACTAAATCGTCAATTTATTCAAAGACTTGTTACACTCAAAACCCCTAATTGATTGAATGCAGAAATTATGGTATACTAAAGAAGAGGATAATGGTGGATGCTCTCTCACTTTCACACGCCGCAAATATGAAGATTTAAATAGACTTCAGGATGAAAGGTTGCTTGGAGATGAAATTAATTTTGCGATTGTTTTGAACATTTCCAAATGTCTGCGATTTAATTGTAGTGTAAATAGAAAGTGAATCGGTTGGTTTCCATACATTTCCTTCCTTGCTTCATTCTCCCAACCAATCATTTATTTTTTTCATATTAAAAAATGAATAAATTTATAAATATACTTATTTCCTCATTTATGAATTCATTGATCATTAATTAATTGATTATGTAATCGATTTATTCCCTATCAAAATATCCACTCAAATATTTCCACATATAACCTAATTAATTGATTAAATCAATTAATTAATTTCTTCCCCTCTTAAACAAATATTTAAATCACGTAAATTCAACACTCCATCTTGATTCAAATATAACAATCTCTCTTTATCATCAAATCTCAACAAATTATTAGGTCTACACCATCAAACTCAATATGAACAACTTTAGGCAATATTGCCCAAGCAGAGCTTCAATTTTTTATCAAACACAAGAAAGATTGTATGCCCATAAACAAATAAAATGCACATGAGTGAATATCAAAATTCTTCAACATATCTGATGTAATGTGGAAAATATGCTTCGAGAGACCAATGGAGATTCAACAACACGCTTCACCTTCTCTGTTCCAAATTGAGTGAGGACATACTCAATATTATCTACATTAATCTCCTTTATAAGAATATTGCAAGAATTTTCTTTGTTAATACCAACAGACTCACCAATAAGCATAAGATGAAGAATCATCAGTACAAACGTGCTTACCAATAGAGCCAACTGAACTAAAAGGCCTTTTCTGCAACTGAACTCCACCTAGAGTCTGAACCTCTGAAATCTTCCCATCAACCATGGTACCAACGTAAATATCGCTCTTCGAATATGAAAACAATCTAATGACTCCAAATGTGTTTGAAAGTTTTGTGTCCTCCTAACATCATCACTTGATAAAGGCTTCACCTTCAATAAAGACATCTCATCAAATATCGCATGTCTGCTAGTCACAATTCTCTTAGTTGTTTTGCACCACACCTTATACTTCTTCATTCTTTCTCCATAGCCTAACAAAATGTGCTTGCTTGTTCTAGGCTTCAACTTATCATGTCTCTCATCTTCTAAATAATCTGAAAAATCAAACACTTTAAGAAATGAATAATCAGTTGATCAACTGGCTCTTTTTTCCATACTTCTGGAATCTTCATATCTATGGAAATAGAAGGTGTACGGTTGATAAGAAATATTGTCATAGATATCGCTTCTGCCCAAAATCCCTCTTCTAGACCAACAGTCAATCTCAAGCTCATAGCTCTTTCCCGTAATATCCGATACATGCTCTCTAAATACATGCTCGAATGCATAATAGTTAGTGAAATCTTATGACACAAATTCACTTATTGCCAACTCTAAGAACTCTCAACTGCTTTTCCGACTACTTTTCAACTAAGATCTTTCACTTCCGAAATTTGGAAAATATTTCATCTTTGACCTTTAAGAAATAGACGTAGACCATATCGTGAGAAATCATCCAGAAATAAGACGAAGAAACTGGCTTCACCTAAAGATGCAATTGGGGTAGGTCCCCACATAAAAGAATGAACATACTCTAGAAACTCTGTAGTTATAGACCTTCCAACAACGTGACATGCTTCTTCTTTCCAAAAGAACAATCTCCACAAGAGCTAAGCTTTGATTGAGAATCACCAACAATCAACCTCGGCTTCTTTAATACTTCAAAACTCTCCTAATCAACATGACCTAAACGAAGGTGCCATAACTGAGTAGAATCTGAAACGCTAGAATCAGCAGAAATTACTGAATCTCCCAAGACTGTCTCTCCACAAAGCATATAAATATTATCGACTCACACTCTTTTCATCACTACCAGGGAACCCTTCGCAACTCTTAAATTCTCTCCATCTAACAACAAACTCTTATGCAGCATCGGAACATGTCTAACATCTGTGATAGTTCTAATAACACCATCATGCATCTTAAACCTCACACTTCCAACGCCCACAACATGACAAGATGTGTCATTCTCCAAATGAACTGTTCCGCCATTAATCTCCTTATAACTGACAAAACAACTCCTATCTAGCGTCATATGACAAGAGACTCCAAAATCAATTACCCAACTTGTAATCTCTTAAAGTGAAATACTGGCTAAAAATGATGATGTATCATTATCACGTCTATCTACATTTGATCTAATCATTGCAAAAATTGAAGCATTCCCCTTCTTCTTTCTAAAAGCTGAACAATTTCGTATGAAATGTCCATTTCTTACAATAATAGGAAGCACCTCTCCTAGAGCCCATTAAGTGGGATCTATGCATATCTTCACCAAGGCGCTTCTGCATCTTATCTCTTCCTCTAAGTGAATGGAGTTGTTGTTGAAGAACACCGTCATTAATCTTAACTTTAACCTTCCATATCCCAAAAAAATATCTTCTAACAAATTTCGTGACGCCATAATTTCTCATACCACTACTAAAAAACTTAGCCATTGGTAATTAATCCAGAACAAGACAGCTAGCCCTGCTACCGATTTTTTGTGCGAATAACTGCATAAGTTGCTCTAATATCAATCTATTGTGCAAAATATTGATTTGATTTGCACAAACACTAAAACTGCACAACGGAATACAAAAGGCGTAGGATCAATACAAAAAAGAGGATCTAACTTGTTAATTAACTATCAACTGCCAACTCAATGAAAAATAATCACAAAACAAAACAAAATAAAAAAAAGAGAAGACACAAAGATTTAACGTGTTTCGTCTATGCCTACATCCACGGACCCAACAACTATTCTTTATTTCACAGAAGAAAGAGAGTTCAAAAGAGAGCAAGAGAGTTTACAAAATTATAGGTAGCAAATTGGAAAGAGTAACGTATAATGATAAATTGAATTGTCAATTTCTTCAAAGACTTGTTGCACTCAAACCCCCTAACTGATTGAGTGCAGAAATTATGGTATACTGAAGAAGAGGATAATGGTGGATGCTCTCTCATTTTTACATTGTACAAATATGAAAATTTAAATAGGCTTCAGGATGAAAGGTTACTTGGAGATGAAGAAATTAATTTTCCGATTGTTTTGAATTCTTTCCAAATGTTTGCGATTTGATTGCAGTATAAATAGAAAGTGAATCAATTGGTTTTCATACATTTCCTTCCTTGCTTGATTCTCCAAGTCAATCATTTATTTCTTCATATTACAAAATCAATGAATTTATAAATACATTTATTTCCTCATTTATGAATTAATTGATTAATTAATTAATTATGTAATCAATTTGTTCCCCATCAAAATATCCTCTCAAATATTTTCACATATAACATAATTGATTTATTGAATCAATTAACTAATTTTTTCCCTCTTAAACAAATATTTAAATCACGTAAATTCAACAAACATGAGTCTCATTTGTATCGTCTTACTCATTTTTTAGCATACAATATCAATCTTGTAAAACTCATTTTTTTTGGAAATAATAAAATATTATTTCATCGTAGTAGATATACACTATCTCGTGATAGTGGAACCACTATAAATCCGTTAATGCACACTATAATTACTTTCCCCTGTTATTTGCTAATTTATTCTCATGTTCTTGTTTGCTTTATCCTACAACATGACCTTATTGCTCATGCATTTATTTGGACAACCTTTCTAGATTCCTAGTCCTCATTTAAACGATCTTTCTTTCGGTGGTCATCCTTCTTATAATGATGACATCTGCTGCCTTTAATTTTGTCTCTCCTACCACTTCCAGACTTTCTTGATCTAGAACACCCATTAAAATTACTCTCATTTTTTTACTTTTTTCCCTTCTCTGTGAATAACTCTTGACTACTTCTATCATCTCCACCTTCGCTCATAAATTTCGTTTGTTCTCTCATCTTTTCACTCAAGAGTCCCATCTTCACATCTTTTAATGTCAGCGTGCTTCTTACGTAGATTAACATGTTAGCGAATACCATGTATCGCTTTGAAAGAAAGCATAATACCACCATTGTCTTTTGCTCCTCGTCCTCATTTAAATCAACAATTTTCATCAGTATTAAGCCATTGAAGAAGTTAAGATGAACTTTCAACAATGCACTTTCTTGCATTTTGTAAATGAAGAAAGCTTTCAACAAAATCAGCATATTCTTAAGCGACATCTTCATGTGGTGATCCTTGAATTTTTTTCTAGAATGCTCTAGCGGTAATTTAACTACTAATATCTAGAATAACTTTCTCACTTACGACCAATTGGAATGTAGTAAAAACTCATTCTTCCATCCAATTCCTTTTCAGTTATGTGATATCTGATGACAACGATTCTGCGTCAAACACAATTTAATGAACATGTTTTCTTCTCGACACCACATTCATCTTCCACTACCACTCCTCAAAATCATCATATTTGTTTCACTTCTCTATAACCAACTATGAGCCAGATTATTTGTTTCACTTCTCTATAACCAACTATGAGCCAGATGCCGCACACTGCCTAACCCGACTCTTCATCTCCAGATTCACCCATCTTTTCTATCATCCTCTAGCCCTAGACTTAAACAACCTTCAAAGCTCTGATACCAAACCATCGCGGATTTCTTTTACAAAAAAGAGTGAAAATCAACCCAAATAAATGCAGAGAAGAAATAAGATCATGTTATTGTGCGACAAAATAAACAAAAATAAGAGAATAAAACAACAAATCACATAAGAAAGTAAATAGAATGTTCTCTCATGGATTTATAATTGTTCCATTATCACGAGAGAGTTACATCCACCGTGGGAAGACGATATTTTAATACTTTCAAAAAAGAAAATTTTACAAAATTGATAGTGGATGTTAAGAATAAAAATAAGAAGGTACAATTTAGAGATGACGATTCTACTCATTCTAATCTCTAACTTTAATAGAGATTATTGCTTAACATTAAAATAACTGATTTATGCTTAAAAACCAACACCTTGTTAATTTTCCAATTCATATGAAACGTGTAATATTTCAAATATCCTTCAATGTTAAGTTTCCAATTCATATGAAACGTGTAATCTTTCAAATATCCTTCAATATACATGTGTTTGATAACATTCCCGTTTTTTATTAGTTAATTAGATAATCAATTGATTGCTTCGATCTCCAAAAATAATTATTCTTCTCATGTAGGTGATACACTGCTCTCTTTAACGCCATAAAAGAGGCAGATATGTTCCAAATCAGCTGCAACCGTAAATATAACAACACTGAGATCTACAATATCTTCCAAATCCTCTACATTTAAAAACAATATAACATTGAAATTTACAATCTCGTCCAAATCTTATTTTGTGACGAAATATTGTATCATAAAATCTTACGGTTTCTAAATGAGTGAGGTACATACAAACTTTTGTCGGCTATTCATAATATAGCTATATTGGTGATAAGAAGCTTTTTGAGTCGATGTTACACAAAACTCTTTGGACTACAGTGTCATAAGAAATTTTAACTTGGACTGTGGATGACTTCAATTTTAAATGAAAATCTGGATGTTTAACAATAGGACGGTATTGTCGAAAAGTAGTTTTCAATACGAAAATTGACAACAAAATGATTGACAAGGATAAATACAAAAGGGGACGAATGTATCTTGGTATTTTAAGATTTGTGTTTTCTGTCGTCGCTTCGGTTCTATGCATTTTTTGTCTATAGCTTGATGCTCAACCATCTGGCAACCCTTGGGAATCTCTTAGTGTATGGGTTGGAGGAGGGGGCTTGTTGGAAATAAGTTAGATTTCGCGTTTGGCTCATCTAGTTTTTTTTTTTTAAAAAAAAAATACGAATCTTCTAGAATCTAGAATATATATGAGAGATGTAGAAAATATATGTTTGAATTTGTATAGAAGAATATATAGAAGACATGTATAGAGAACCTTTAGGTTGTGTCAAAATCTTAACCGTCGAACCATATAAATAGATATGAATTCACTCATTTTGGCCATAAGGAAAAAGAAATATAAACTTTTCTTATTACGTTTTGTAGTAAAGTTTATTTTCTCTCCTTCTAAAAAATTATTTTTCCTTTTTTAACCTCTGATCTAATTCATTTAAATTTCTATTTTTTATTACAGAAAAATTACCACAAAGTGGTATCGAAGCCACGTTCAAGATCCTCCAAGGATACTGAATAACGGTTTCGACGTTCAAATCTCAATGCTCACAAACACCGATAATGGCAATTGAAGATCAAAGGCGATGGCTCTCATTCGAGCAAATCATGTGTAGGCATTATCTGTGCGGTTAAAGTTCCACTAAAGCCCAGCAAAATCCATGCTATAATCTCTAGCACTTCAACCGCTACGTTATTTCAATTTCACACCGATGAACACTATATCTGCTTTAAGCCCCACTATTTTCTGTTGCACTCGCTAAATCAAGGATTTTTTAGTATTTGTCTAAGTAATATTAATATATAGAGCTTTATTTGACTATTTTTCTTTTTAGAAAAAATAATAAAGTTAATATAAAGAGCTAATTGTTAGTCAAATTTATGGTTAATGTAACAAACCGTATTTTTTTGAATATTTAAATTATTAAGTTTAATGTGACTTTTGAATATTTTATAGTTATAAATAAAATTTAAAGATATATGTGTGAAGATTAATGATGTAAATTTAATTAAATTGTTCAAGTAATGAAATTCAACTTATATTGATAATAATAAATTATATGGATTGCAATTAAAATTCGATTTGGTTTATATCTATAAATATAAAAGTTGAAATTAAATATTAAATTATTTGAATGAAATGGATATGATTAATTTATAATTAAAATCTAAATTGAATTTGATTGATAATTAAACTGAGATTGAAAATAAATGAAATTTGATTTGTAAAGTTATTTTCAATTCTATTTTAATTTGAACAAGGTTAAGAAACTTTTGAATGTGATTTGAAACGAATAAATGAAAACTAAATATTTTAATATATTAATGAACCTATTAAAATAGTTATTTTGCAAATGACCTCAGAGTTAGATGAAATTAGTTTTATTGGATCCAGAATTATAAATTATTGTAAGCTTTCAAGTTTTGTGTCAATCAGAGTTGTTATGTGATCGTGAGCGATATAAACGTGTATCGATTAAAATACTCATTTTTCAAACGATATCGGATTTCGACAAAACTAGTTTCATCGAATCCAGATTACTGAATTATTGCAAAGCTTCAAATTTCATAACAATCGGATGTCATTTGATCATGCGAATTTAAAACGCGTACAAACTTATACATACAATTTAATTAGAATAATTAAGTTTTTAAGTGTAACTGTTGTAAACTTCCGAATTGGGCTTCACCACTAGTTCCACTGCGTTCAGAAGGTTTTAAAACATATATATAGGTTGTCAGTAGGCCAGATTTGGACACGGACCCGTTTTTGGCTTTAAAACACGCAAAATGATAAAAATTTTATTAAAATATCCTTCCAAACCCCTAAAACCACGGTCGCCCCTTTTTGAATTCGAATGACCAGCGTTTCCCCAACTTCTTCCCTTATTTTCTCTCAATTCTGGCAACGATAAATGAAACTTCCAACCAGTAAATCATAGATCTTCGCAAGACATTTCCATCCATACGGTGAATTGATATTAATTGTATCTCAATCGCCAGAATCTTTGCAAACGTGTCGCGCAGGTTATGGGTGATTGGATGAGGATGGGACCACTGGAGCGTATGGTGTTTTGGGCACAAGGAGAGTCAAAGGCATCGCAAGTAGTGGTGGCTGCAGATCGTCAAACAATGGCCTAAATTTCATGCATGATTCGGGATTTTTGAACGCTGATGGGTGTACGCGTGTTGTATAACACATGGAAGAAGATGTGCATGCTGTGTAATGTGGCATGGTATACTTTTTATTATGGCCATATTATTATTTAATTAATTTATAGATATATTGAAATTTAAAACGTAAAATGTATATAACTTTCTCATACAAACTCAGATTGGCGTGCAGTTTATTCCGTCGAAATCATATTAAAATTTAGAAAGACGTAGAGTTGGTTTGGTTGGATTTGGAGACTGTCAAATGTTGGGTCAGTTTTTGATTTCAAACGCATTCGAAACCAAAGATGAGTGATTAAACCCACTTACGCTCAGCTAAAGTATTCGATTATTAGTTAAATTAAAATCAAGTTATAATATGATCAAATTGGTTACTATTTGTTATAAAAAAAATCATATTTATGTTAATTGGCATCAATAGTGTAATTTAAATTTGACTATTAGTTAAGATTTTTACGGTTAAGCTAAAATTTGATATTTAATTGCTAGTTTAAAACCCGACATCCGATGATTAGTAAATATATACGATACTGAACTGCTTGGATGTATTGATTTGATGGATGGCTTCGATTGATATATTTGACATGTTGATGTTTAATGGTATGAATTTATCCGTTATTCACATTTTTATATATCGTTATTTGTTTGTGCAGATTAATCTCAATCATTCACCCTAGATGTTATAGGCATCGAATAAATCCGGGATTAATCATTATAATGAATTAAGAACGTTGGTTGAAATGATATATACATATGACTCCTGATTTGGATTAAAATGATATATATCCTTTCCCAAAATACTAAAATTAAATATTAAGTATTACTTGGCTATAGGATAAAAAATTATATACGAACACCAGTTGGTTAAATAAATATTTTGTTTGAAGCATGAGTCTTGAAATATTGTTTAAAAGCATTATAAACGATGTTTTATAAATCGATTTCCTTTGAACAAACATTGGATTTTGAAATATAAAAGCTAAAGGAAATTATTTGATGTTGTAAAATGAAGCTAAATTGAAATTGAATATGAGTCGAATCTATCGAAATTGAATTGTTTATCCGTTTTTGAAATTTACTAACTTGATTTAAATTAATACTTGAATTGTAAACTTGAGGTTTTATAAATTGAAATAATTCAAAGTGAGAATTATAATTGAAATTTAAAATATTTGAATCAAATTTGTTAAATCAAATTGTTGAATCAAATTGAAATATAAATGAGAAGTTGAATCGATTTGAATTGAGATACCAAAATTTAGTTGAATTGATTTGAAACTGGAATATGATCTCCAATTTATTTAAAATTTAGAAGAAACAATTGTAATTCTAATTTATTTATTTAAACCTTATATATATATATACTATTTTTACTTAGCAATTATTTTACTTTATAAACGATGCTATTTTAATTTATACATAGAAATTGTATTAATAAATAACAATTTTACTTTAATAAATAACAATTTTACATTTTAAACTATCTATTTTTACTTATATATATACGTTATTTTAAATAAACCATTTTAATAATTAACTATTTATTTTATAAACTACTTTAATATTTTTAACTATAGATTTTACTAAATTTTGATAATTTTATTTTAAATACAAACTATTTATTTTCAAACTATTTCAAATGTATATCTAAACTATTTTAAATATTCTTTTAATTATTTTTAATATTCAAGTTATTTTAAGGTTGGGATTGTTTCATGATTTTAAGTTGGTTTAAATAGAGATTTAATATGAAGATATATTCTATTTTGGATATGAAATGGTTTTAAAGCAAAACTTGATATTTTACTATGAAGTATGAACTATTTGAGATGTAAAGATCCAACTGGGGTGAAAATGTAAATGTTTGGTCGAAATTTTGTTTTTTTAGGTTAAAATTTATGTATTTGTCTGATCCAAAACAATAACAATAAAAAAGCGAAATCTAGTTGTTATAATCTCTTGCTATTTGAATAGTTAACCAATTCTCTTTTAATTCCTAAATTTAACCATAAAAAATCCTTAAAGCGAACAACCTCAAGCAAAACATTCAAGTCACATCTCGAGTCACTTAAAGAATAGCCTTTTAGAATATGTTAATGAGTCTTTTTGCTAGTTAGTTTGTAATAGTAAAAAGGGAAATTTATTTTGGTTTATCATGATGCTCTTTTTATTTATATGTAAATAAAAGGCTTAAAAAGAAATGTTTAGACTTTTTATATTTTACATACGTTTTGCAAGTTATATGATCATACATATATGTTCTACAACCTTTAAAATTTACATACTCTTCATTAATTAGATGCATGTTACATACGAGAGAATATATTTTATGTTCTGCTTATATTTGATTATTTAATGTTTCAGATCATTTTTAAGTTCTACGGCCAATAATAGTTCACATTCATGGACCATAAGTTGGAAGCTATAATATATTAATATTATGTTTTTTTAAGTTTAAACGCATTATGATTTATGAATATGAATGTTCTTTTGTAAATTAATAATAATGAAGTGATTTAGCAACTCAAGTTCAAGTTATTATTTTTAATGTATGATTCATAAAAATCACAACGTAAGAATCACTAAGTGTCTGTAAATTAAGGATGCAAATATCATTTACATAAGAAGAAGTATTATTTTAAAAAATTGAAACAATTAAATAATCATCCAATTAGCATATTAAAGACGGAATATTACTAAGTGTCTGTAAATTAAGGAAAACTTGAAAAATCAAATTGACACTCGTTTTACATGTGAATTGATTGATTTTTTGGAGTAAGAATCTATTATTTCAACCCCATAGTAATAATCTCTATACGAAGACAGATTCGCACGACTAATCATCCTCTCTCAGTTGTATCTTCTTATTTTATCTTTTTATGCTCCATTATAAATCTTGTAAAAGTCTTTTTTATTAGAAATAATGAAATCTCTTCTTTTCAAAGTGGATATACACCATCTTAGGATAGTGGAACCACTAACATTCGTGTGTGAACTCCGAATTTATATTCCTCTATGATATGTTGTTTTATTCTCTTGTTTTTATTTGTTTAATCGCGCTACAACATGATCTTACTACTTTTGCATTTATTTAGGTTGATTTTAACTTATTTGTGTGAAATTTAACCCAATTATTTGGTATTAGAGCTTTGAAGATGGTTGTTGAAGCCTAAGACAAGAGTGTGATCGATAAGATGGCAGGATCTGGATATGAAAGTGAGGATAGATGGTACACACCCTACACTAGAGGTTTTATGCAGCATCTAATTCGCAGATGGTTATAGAGAAGTGGAACGGAGATAATGATTTTGAAAAGTGACAATGAAAGATAAAGGTGTTGAGAAGAAATCGTGGTCATAAGGTTGTGTATGACACAAAATCATTACCATAAAATATCTTAGAATTCAAAAAAAAATAAGATGGAAGAATAGACCTTTACTACCTCCCAATTAGTCATGGATGAAAACATCATTCCAGAGATTAGCGGTGAAACTACTGCTAGAGGCTTGCGGAAGAAATTAAAGGATCTTTACATGAAAAAGTCGCTTACAAATATGATGATATTGTTGAAAATTTTCTTCACTAAGTTGCAAAAAGGTTCGTCATTGAAAGCACATCTTAATTTCCTCAATGACTTGATGATGAAAATAAAAGCAGATGATTTATATATGGATGACGAACAAAAGGCAATGATGGTATTGTGTTATCTTCCAAAGCAATACACGTTATTCGCTAATAGCTTGATCTATGGCAGAAGCACACTAACATTAGAAGATGTGAAGATGGGGCTTCCATGTGAAGAGATGAGAGATCAAATGAAGCTTATGAGCGAAAGTGGTGATGTTAGCAGCAGTCAAAGGCTATTAATAGATAAAGGAAGAAAGGAGACAATGATGAATAATTTCCATGTCAAGAAAGCTTGTAAGTGGTTAGAGAGACAAGTCTAGAGATAACAGATGTTATCATTGAAAAAATATGATCGTTGGAAGAAAGATTGTCACATCTGAAGAAGAAGAAGACTAAAGAAGGCGGTTCTTAATCTACTACGCTGGAGAATGTTATTTCTGATGATGTATTGACTATATATGTTTCCGTTGATAGGCCATTGGGTGTTAGGTTTTGGGGTGTGTTATGAAAATAAGGACGAAAGTGCTATATTAATAAGGAATAATGCTACTTGCAAGTCATTAGGAGAATGATTAGTAAGTAGTTGCATGCATGATGGTGTGATGCGCACTATTCACTGGAGTCAACTATGTTCCAGATTTAAGGATATTTCCTTTCTTTGGGTCAGCTAACATCCTTCAGTTGCAGGATTATCATAGAATTAGATAGCTTGAAAGCCACATGCGGTACTCTTGTATTAATGAAATTAATGGTCCAGAATCATTATCTACTAAAAGGATTCACCGTTCTTAAAGACACATGTGTTGGAATGGATAGTTCACAAGCTTTAAATACCATCATACCTTGACATCTCGGAATGGATCATATTTTAGAGAAGAGCTTGGAGTTCTTTCGTAAAAAGGAAGATGATAAAGGGCGAAAGCTTCAACCGTTTAGAATTTTTTTCAAGAGTGTACTGGGAAAGCAGACAAAGTTTTCTTTCGGTGTCGGCAGTCGCAAGTCTGATGGAGTACTATTATACTTTCATATGGATGTTTGGGACAAGTAGTTACAGTTCTATTAGAGGACCAAAATATTTCATCTCTTTTATCAATGAGTACTCTCAAAAGATTTAGGTGCTCGTGAAAACTAAGCCAGAGTCATTTGAGAAGCTTAAAACTTGGAAGGTACTGGTAGAGAATGAAGTCGGAAAGAAGTTGAAATCGCTAAGATTCGACAGTACCGGTGAGTTTATTTCTAATGGGTTCATAAATTTATATAAGCAACATGGAATTTGAAGTCAGCTCTTTGACATCCGAAGATCTACATTCAAATGGAATCACTGAAAGAATAAATAGGACTCTAAACTCGTTGTTTGAGGTCGACATCGGGTTTATCTAGAGGCTTTTGGCTTGAAACTTAGTAAAATACAGCGTGTATTATCAATCAATTTCCATGATCAGCCATTGGTAGAAAGATTGAGGAAAAGTGGAAGATACATTTTATATATATTTGTTGTTTTTGAATATTTGGTAGTCCAGTGTATGTCCACCATGTAGAAAATGACAAGTTCGAGGCTAGTTCCTAGAAAAGCATATTTTTGTGCTATACGGAAGGCATCAAAGGTTATCGTATTTGTAATCCATTGGATAGGAATGTAAAGCATTCTAGACATGTCACATTTGATAAGCTTGCTATGTTCAAACCAAATGAAAATCTACCTAATTGGGAATATTCATAAACTGAAAAGCCTAAGGACATGGAAAATATTCACACAACCTATTAGTAATGTCGGAGCTGTAAAAGAAGATGGAATAAATACAATTGTCGACACATCACATGAAGATCCACAAAATTCCTCTAACAACGACGGCGATGGTTGTGAAGCTATAGCTGATCCCAGCTCAAGGTCGAGTTGATAGAAGTTTAAACGCAGTTGACTGCGCTACGCATATAGTACGGATACTGGAATATGTATAGAGACCGAAATAATGCAACTCCTAAACTTGATGATCAATTTGACTATGCAATGCATACAGTGCAAGATGGGCCTTTCGACCGTAAAGAAGCTATGAGTTCGAGTGACAACTCGAGATGGATGCATGCTATGAAGAAGGAGATTCTTTCGACCGTAAAGAAGTTATGAGTTCAAGTGACAACTCGAAATAGATGCATGCTATGAAGAAGGAGATTGACTCATTGAATCGATACCACCTCGTCAAGGAAGCCAGACAATAGGATGCATGTGGATATACAAGATGAAGTACAATGGGAAATACAAGGCTAGACCTGTTATGGAAGGGTTTTCACAAAAGAAAGGGATAGAGTATGAATTAAACATTTACTTCAGTTGTAACACATACTTCTATCAGGATATTGTTAGTTATAGTTGCTACTCATAACATAAAGCTGGAACAGTTAGACTTAAAGACGACTTTTTTGCATGGAGACTTAGAAACCATCTATATGAAGCAAGTAGAAGGATTTGTAGAGGATGAAAAGAAGAAACTGGTTAGCCAGTTGAAGAAGTCTATATGGTTTGAAGCAGTCGCCTAGGCAATGGTATAAGATATTTCACTCTTTATTTTTGTTCTTAGTTTTGATAAAAGCATTAAAGATGCTGACATATGGATGATAGAAACTGGATATATCTACTCTTGTATGTGGATAATATGTTAATTACTTCCAAGAACAAAGCTGAAATTGACATGTTAAAACTGAAGCTAAAAGCGAAATTCGAGATGAAAGAACTTTGTGAACCAATGAAAATTTTGAAAATGGAAATCCATAGAGAGAGAAAGCCGAATATGTTGAGGTTGACACGGAAAGAATATACCTAGAAAGTGCTTGCTCGGTCCAGCATGAAGAAGTCAAAGGCAAACAATACTCACATGCCTTTGCACGTTCAACTTTCAGAGAAGAGCTCACCAATCTGAGATGAAGACAAAGCTTATATGAAAAAGTTTCCTGGTGTTAGTGTGGATATATGATACGGTTTGCATGAGGCCAAATATTGCATCGGTGCTTGGTTAAGTTAATCACTATATGGCTAATATAAGGAAATCGCATTGTAAAGCTATAAAGTATATTTGAGGTAACTTAGATGAACAACAGATTATGGGCTTTTTTTATAGAAAGAAAGATTTCGATTTGGTCGGATATTGTGATTTTGATTATGCTCGAGATAGAGATCAAAGGAAATCAACCACAGGTTGTGACTTTATACTTCAAAAGACAGCTATCGGTTGAAAAGCGAGGTTGCAGACTATAATTTTCTTGTCTATTACAGAGATAGAATTAATAGATATTGTATAAGCAGATAATGAAGCACTTTACTAAAGCGGTTATTGCATGACCTAGGATTTTTTTCATAACAGTATAGTAGTAAATTGCAACAATTAAAGAACAATACATCTGACTGAGAATTAAGCATTTAGTTCACAGATAAAACACATAGAAGTAAGAGTCTTTCCTTGTCATTGTTAATGAAATAAAGCAAATACATCCTCAAAAGCTTCACACCAAGGAGAATGCAGCAGACATGTTCACTAAGTCATTGTCTGTTGTAAAGTTCAAGCATTGCTCGAACTTGAATAGTTGCTGAAGTGTTAGGAATCATTTGGACGCACAAAGGGAATGCGAGTTGGTAGATGGAGACATTTGTTTTGGAGAGTTATAGGTTTTATATGAAGATGATACCTTTTATACTTTGTTAGCGAGCAGTGCCTTACCGAAGGCTGTTGACAAAACGCAATGGATGATGGTCAATG
Source organism: Allium sativum (assembly GCA_030737875.1). NCBI lineage: Eukaryota > Viridiplantae > Streptophyta > Magnoliopsida > Asparagales > Amaryllidaceae > Allium > Allium sativum. The sequence continues at coordinate 928,690,292 of CM060926.1, read as the reverse complement.
TCGAAGCTTGTTGAGAAATATCTATGGCGCCTTGCCCAAGAGCTACTTGGAGTAAGAGGATGTAGGTGGTAGAGTAGTTAGCCTTGTGGGAAAATATAGTATCAAAGTGAAGATTATAGGATTTGATGATATAAAATTTTCATACAAAATAAGATCTGAAAGATACTGTAGATCACAATTTTATTTTGTTTGCAGATGCAGAAGATTGCGAAGATATCATGGATCTCGATGTTATCATATTTTCAGTTCTAGTAGATTTGAAAGATGTTTGCCTCTTTTACAGCGTTAAAAGGGAAATATATCATCTACATGAGAAGAAGTTTTGAAAGGTTGAAGCAATCAATTAATTCTTTAATTGGCTGATTAAAGATGAAATATTATCAAACATAAGTAAATTTAAGGAAACTTGAAAATCAGATAGATACGTGTTTCTTGTATGAATGGGATAACTAATGAGGCATTGATTCTTGGACCATAAATACTTCAACCTCAAGTAATAATCTCTATATAAAATCAAATATTAGCATGAGTAGAATCATCTTCTATTAGTCGTATTTTTTTGTTCTTCTTCTTAGGCTCAATTATTAATCTTACAAAATTCTCTTTTCTTAAAAATAATAAAATCTCTTCTTCCCAAGGTAGATGTGCACTATCTCACGATAGTGAGCCACTATAAGTCCATGTGTGGACTCTACTTATTTTTTCTATGATACATTGTTATATTTTCTTTGTTCTTGTTTTTTTATCGCACTATAACACGATCTTATTGCTTCAACATTTATTTCGGTCGATTTTCACTTAATTTCGTGAAATTTACCCCAACATTTCCAAAAAGGTATACACGTAATTTAAAAGGACAGACAAGCACCTTGTCCAAACTGGTTAGGACACCTGAACATGATACCAAAGGTCACGGCTATGATTCTCACCTTGTAAGGTCGAACTCACTTGTCATGTAGTATGTTATATACTATCTAAGTTTGTATATAAAGTACCCATTTCAAAAAAAAAAAAAACACACACACATTTACATGGATATCAAACAAGCAATCAACTATTACTTTTTTACATGAGAAATAGAATACATAGCTGCTACTTCATGCGTTTGTCATGCAATTTGGTTAGAAAACCTCTCAACAAGTCAGCCCTTGATATGGCTAAGTACTCAGTCTTTCATGAACGACGCAAACACATCAGTACACGCTATCACTACATTAGAGAGCGTGCCACTAAAAAGGATGTACAATTAGAGGATGTGAAGACCTTTGATAAAGTAATTAAGGACTCTACCAAACCTCTCAAACATGAAGCCTTTGTCAAGTTTAGAAGTCTAATTGGAGCAGCAAAATAAAGTTTAAGGGGAGATGTTGGATATAAATTAGATTTTGCATTTGGTTAAGTTTTTTTTTTTTTGTGTATAAGAATTATTCAGAATTTAGAATACATATATGAGATATTTATGAAATATATGTTTGAATTTGTATAGGAGAATATTTATAATGGAGAACCTTCATATCAAGTGAATCTTACCAGAGTTTGTATAAGAGAGTGCTTTAAATACTTTGTTGGCAAGAGTACTTTAAATGCTTTGTTGGCAAGCAGGGGCCTTACCAGTGTTTGAATTTGTATAAGAGAGTACTTTAAATACTTTGTTGACAAGCAGTGGCCTTATTTTCTTTTCTTAGAAATAATCAAATCTCTTCTTCCCAAAGTCGATGTACACTATCTCACGGTAGTAATACCACTATAAGACCATGTGCAGATTCGATTTTTTTCTCTGTGATTCATTGTTTTACTCTCTTGTTCTTGTTTGTTTATAACACTATAACACGATCTTATTGCTTCTGCATTTATTTCGGTTGATTTTCACTTAATTATGTGAAATTTACGCCAAATTTAAAAGGATAGACAAACACCTTGTCCAAACTGATTAGGATACTTGGACATGGTATAAGAGGTCATGGTTCGATTCTCACCTTGTATGGTCGAACCCACTAGTCATGTAGTATGTTATATACTATATAACCTTGTATATAAAGTACCCATTCCCAAAAATAAACACATTTATATGGATATCAAACAAGCAATCAATTGTTAATTTTTTTTACATGTGAAATAGAATACATTGCTGCTACTTTATGCATTTGTGGTGAAATTTGGTTACAAAACATGTTAAAGGAGTTGAATTTGCCACAAGAGAAGCCAACCAAGAATTTTGTATACAACAAGTCAACACTTTCTATGGGCTAAGTACTCAGTCTTTCATGACCGAAGCAACCACATCAATACACGCTATCCCTATAGTAGAGAGCGTGCTGCGATATACAATTAGAGCATATGAAGGCCTCTAATAAAGTAATTGATGACTTTACCAAACCTCCCAAATATGAAGACTTTGTCAAGTCTAGAAGTCCTATTGGAGTAGCAAAATAAAGTTTAAGGGGAGGTGTCGGATATAAAATATATTTTGCATTTGGTTAATCTAATTTTTTTTTTCTGTATATGAATTATTTAGAATATAGAACATATATGAGATATTTATGAAATATATGTTTGAATTTGTATAGGAGTATTTCTATACTGATGGAGAACCTTCAGATCAAGTGAATATTACCGGTTTATTTGATATGCGAACCCCTATAAACAGATGTGATCCACCCATTTTGGTCCCAAGGAAGAAAAAAAATTGAACTTCCGTAATTAAATTTTGCAACAAGGTTATATTTTCTTTTCATAGAAAACGTTTTTTCCATTTGCTATTAAAGAAAATTTATAACAAGGGTGTTAATCCCTTTCAAATCCCATAATGTGACGGATTTCTTAACAGCAATATTTGGTAGTTTATTACTTCATGGTAGGCTTCTAGTAAAATACCTAACGTAGATGAAGCACAGACAGATATGGATCTGCCAATGACAGACTTCTCCTCAATATACCTTGAGAAAAATATTAATTTGTGTAATATTTGTAAGCAACATGACTCAAGCATAACACAAACATATCATATGCAAAATGCTGCTTTTGTAAGTTAACCAGTTTTCACTGGATTATTCACAGAAAAAAGGTGATGATCGATAACTCACCTTTGGCCTTGCATCGTGTTTAGTCAAATCAGTTGACTCCTTTGGGCCTTCATTTTGAACTGTAGTTTTCTGCATTAAACAGGGAAGTGCATGAACGTAACAGTTATAAAATTATACATTTAAAAGTGATCTTTCCTCGTATGGTCATGGCTTGCACAACAACTAGGACTGGAATTCAATGACACCAAATACATAAACCATAAATTGTCAATGAGCCCTTAAATGATAATATGCCGTGTATATCCGACAAATCAAAGTCACCATTTGTCTTATTTCTTCTTCCTTGGCACCATTACCAAGATTTGAACTTGTGATTGTATTACCATAAGTCTTTTATTTTAAGAAATATACAACTTGTCTTGTGCTAATTAGCAGCGTAATTAAGTTATTTGCAAACTTATATTTGTTTATACAAAGAATATCTAAACAGAATGCTAAGTAATCTTTGAATAAATCAAACATACATACATATCAATACAGAGCAGTAAATTCGAGTTTAATGCTTGATCCTACACTGTAAAACTAAACAAAATGCACAGATAGCTAACTTACAGCGCTGTGTGCTGTAATATTATTGTCACAAGTTGTTGAAGTGTTTTTTGGATCCAAATCTTCGAACGTCCTCTTCTTCACTAAACTAGCAATACTTCCTTTCTGACCAGTACTTGCCTACATTTCAATGAAAATTATCTGTCACCACAAAAGAATATGACACCACAAAAAAAAAAAAAGCTTGAGTTATATAGGTTCAAAAGACCCATACTGCCCCTGAAATTCAACGTTTATGATTATTCACATGCATACTTTATTAATTTCTGCACCAAAGGCGACAATGGTCCTAACAACTAAAATAACTGATGATTTCCCAATTTGAAATCAATAAGCCAAAATAAAATTATTTTTGTTGCTTCAAATTACTCAATATACATATATTTTTAGCAGATAATAGTTCTGGAGACACTGATATATAATCAGAAATATTACCTCTCTTATAGAGTCATTGATGCCAATTTTTGAGGCTAATGGCAGGTCTCCTGCTTCAGTAAAACTCGACTGCTTCTTAGAATGCAAGTTCCTGGTCTCACTAACACATTCAAGATCAAACACCTTTATTTTGAGCTCTGTAAGCTTCTCGATATATTCTTTTTCATTCATTTCCAAATTCGTAAGCAAACTGTTTATCTTCTCTTGATCCTTCATCTCCCTCTCTCTGGATATCTTGAGATCTTGTTGCAATCTAGATACCGACTCTTCGAGAACATGACATTTTCTTTTCAATCTATCGGCTTCTATGGTTACAGTTAACTTTGTAAGCTCTAGCTCGGACTTGAGCAAATCCAGACGCATGCTTTCAATTTTTTGTTTTCGTTTAAGCAGCAAATCTTCTTCAAGGTTGTCTGTATTGAGATTGAATTCCATTTGTCTTTTCTCTAGTTCAGACATGAGGAAATTAAAACGCATGCTTTCAGTTTTTTGTTTTTGTTCAAGCAGTGAATCTTTTTCCTGGTTACTTGCATTGAGATTGAATTCCATTTTGTTTTCGTTCCGATTGATTGAAACAGAGGCTCCACCCACCTTATTTCATGTCATATGGGCATATGCTTTCTGCCTGGCAACGATTCGCTTCACAGACATTGACGTCTGAGTCTGAATTGATCTGTGCAGTTGTACGAATTGCACACTTGCCTTGCATGCAACTATCGACGGAGGGTAGGTTGTAGGAATACTAAATTTTGCTTTAGACCATAATTTAGCAATTTCTAATTATTATTTAAAAAGGGAAGACCAAAGGTATTATTATTATTTTCAACAAAAGAAGGTTATATATATATATATAAGGAGCGTTCCGCTACATCTCTTATATTGCACGTGAACTCTCCCTAATCTCCACCATCTATCCGTTGGATATTTTTGTCATTATATGAAAAGGTGTAATTCATGAAGTGATCCAATGGTGCAAATCAATTGTGTCACCATTTATGCCAAAATTTTGTATCCCTATATATATATGTATGTATATGTGTGTGTGTGTGTGCAAAAACAAAGAAAAATAGCATTTCTTCAGGGGTTCACAAAGCAGAACAGCAGTGTCACTAGCAACTAAGTCAGTGGTACATAACAAAATCACTCCCAATACTACCAAAACGGCAAAAAAGACAACATGTTACATACAAACACAAATAGAAGCTGCAAACATAGAACACTGAGCACTGCCCAACTAAGAACCCGATCCAAAGCAACAAGCTTGTCACTCCCTCAAAAAGAGCCGAGGCGGACCTATGCTAGAAAAATTGACAAAAACCGTGTACCTATCTTCAAGATCCTCCTAGCCCACTAGAGCCTCTTAATGCACTCCCTCCGAAGCCTACTACCTACGATCCACCCAAGCCACTCGCCAGTCACCAAAGCACCAGCTCGCGAACTCATGTTCCATCTTGTTGCACCAATCTTCTAGTGAGGCTCAGTTAAACAAGAAAACCAGGTTCATCTGCAAAACACCAGCACGAATCCCAAGCCAATAACCTGAAGAAGAAAATCAACCCTCACCCCACCCCTTCACGAGGACGGGATCATTAGGTAACGAAGTAAACACTTGCCAGAGAAAGAGATTAAGCATAGAGGTAATCCATGAAGGGTGTTAACACCAAATTTGCGCTGGGCTAACGGACAGAAGGGGAAGCTTCAAAACCAGAAGACAACACTGAGGACGGTTGGCTTGAGACAATAAAATTGTAACTAAAAAGGAAAGGCTGTGGGGACAGCTAAGCCAACACCGGTAGCAGGGGATTTAGAAGGAACAACAATGACGATACCAGAATAGCAAGAAAAAAAGAGAATGAAGACATGGTGTCGACACCAACGTGCGATGAGCAATTATCTTGGTATCCACACAGAAACAGGGAGGAAAATTTATAAAGCCGACACTCAGAGAGCCAACACCAAAGGAGAATTAAGGATAAAGCGTGCGACCAATACCGAGATACTGAAAGCATCAAGATGAGGAGGCTGATACTAAAGCAATAAAGAAAGAGACACGAAACCAAAGACTTAGAGATGGAGATATGGGTTCGATATTCAAAGTGAAACAGCACGAACGAAGCCAAATGCTACGGAACAAGTACCGTGGGAGGCGATACCAAACACTAAGTGAGACAGACACCATATACTAAAGAAGAAAGCACAAGACTGAAAATAAACTCATGAAGGAAAGTGATGAGCTGGAAACAAATATGATGAAGCATTAGAAAGCCAGTGATGCTAATAAGTTGATGCTGATACAATGCGGAAGGTCGACACTCACTAGTACAAACAACAAAGGTGGAACCAAGAATCAAAAACCAGTATCGTTGAAGGCAAAGCCAAATACGTAGAGAAGAAAGCAACTAAGCCGGCACCAGTGCCTTTATAAAGTGTTGGCACCGAAGCACTTATGTAGTGTCGACACCGAAGCATTTATGTAGTGTCAGCATCGAGCTCTATAACTTCGTCACTTAAACCAAGGGACATGAGAGCGGGTCGACACCGAGACCACAACACCTAAACAAGGAAGCATTAACCGAAGCCGATATCAAGAAACTGCTATCGAAGCTAGGGATACCGAAACCGGAAGCTACTAAAGCAAATCGACATCATGGGATTGTCAATGAAACCAAGAGACACAAAGGAGGACCGGTACCGGAGGATTGATGCGGAACCAAACTTCCCATTTGATCGCTACCGAAGGAGGCCCAAATCTTCTATAAATAAGACCTCAGGAGTCACATTTTAGGGGACTTCTCCTCATTCCAAAATCTTGTACTTTATTCAAAGAGCTTAAACCCTAATTTGGAAATCAAGCTGGTAATTTTTCATGTAACCTCCACCATGAATAAAATCATCAATGCCCTTAAAGTGGACGTAGGTTCAATCCGAACCAAAACCACTATAAATTGTTGTATTCTTTACCTTCTCACGTATTGCACTGCATATTGTTGTACTTATGAATATCAGTACTCTTTAACCCAATATTCCAAGTAATTACCGATTCACCCCTGATGCGTATTCTAACTTCGATTAGCAACAAATTTTGAAGCCCTTATCCTAAGATAATTTTTCCTTAAGTATCGCAAGCATGATACTCACCTCTTGAAGGAGGAGTAATTAATCTTCGTACGTGGGCATTGATATCTAGATAACTACGGATTAGTTAAGCTTAAAAGGACTGGACTACCCCAAGTCTCTAACTATAATCTTACATTTGGGTGTTGACGAAACTATCATTAATATTTTGGCGCTAGAAGGAGGGCTTAAACCTCTGATAGCCTACCACATCGCTAGTTATTCCACCCTATTGGTTCAGCATTGAAGAGATAGACCATAGATAAAGTATCTCAGCAAGGGTCTTCTAAACTTGGGATTACTACTTCGAACATCATTGGTCCGAGAAATGTTCAAAGAAAAGTATAACCTTCAACCTCGGCTCTTTTATCTTATCATAGATTAATTTGTGAACGTTTGTTAAAATAACGGAAGCTCTCGAAGAAAACATAGTCCCATCATTCAACTTGAACAGGTAGGTGGATCCTCCAATCCAGCACAAACTCCAAACTCAAATACCGTGGAGGAGAATGCCATCAAGGTCAAATACTTGCTTGAAGACAAAAGGAAGAGAACATTGGATGATCAGGTTAACAATAGTGAAAGAGTGACCCTTTTACCAATGAAATCGTGAACACAGATACCATCATATGTGAAGGTTCCCACCATGAAATGCCACGGGACCACGGAACCAGACGATCATCTCATGGCTTTCGATAGTCAAATGGGTCTTTATAATGCTTCAAGGGTTGTTCGATGTCGAATATTTTCGGCGACGCCACGAGGAGTAGCTGCTAAATGGTATCGCCGGTATCAAGAGAAAATCATCTGCTCTTGGAAGCAGCTTTCTTTTAAGTTCTCTGCACAATTCTGCATTTACGAGGATCCAATTGTGGACTACATTTCCATTGCCAGTACAAAACATAAGAAAAGAGAGAATCTTTAGGCGACTACCTAAAGAGATTTAATGTTGAAGCCCTAAAAGCAAAAGAAATGAGCGACCATGATAAACTCATTGTCGTTCATTCTGGATTGATTGAGAATACACCATTTTGGAAGGAGCTATACATTAGTGGGTGCAAGGACTTGCAAGATTTCATTTCCGAGCAGATAAGTTCATCCACATGGATGAATTATATTATTCAAGAAAGAATCGTGGCCTTTGTGGAGAAGAAAGGAAATCCAGCTCTAATCGAAAACCTCAAGGCGAGAAACTCGAATTTGATAAAAAACACAAAAAGCCTAAGAAGGAAGATACTAACACTAATTCTGTAACTTTGAACCTATCTCACATATATGTGCTACGGCAAAAGCGAAAGCCAATTTACCAGTTTCTTTCAAGACCAAAAATCACCCAGAACTGTTCAACAGAGGGAATTATTGCAAGTAGCAGAGGATGAATGGGTACAGGACTGATGAGTATGTAACACCCTACACTTTTCTACACCCAAATTTGGACAAAAATCAAAACTTGAACACATCCACGCATGGGGCGTGTAATCTGGTACCTGCAATAAATGAGTATGAGCATAATCAGAGTACGATAAAGGAAACTCATAGCGGAAACAAAATAGGATAACTAGTATTAACTCAAGTAACTATATTTTCAAAGTAAGTCACTTTGCCAATACCAAGCATGAGAGAGAACGAGAATCGAAAGCCAAACTTGATCATCTGTGAGAACCCAACCTTCTCTAGGAAACCTGGGAGTTTGTAATGAGGAGGGGGTAGAACAACAGGTTATGGTGACTAAGAAATGTATAACACAGACAATAATACAGATATATTCCTTTTTGTTCAATCCAAGCTGTATGCCTGACAAGGTTAGCGATTCTAAACCAACCTTTTTAATGTTTAAGTACGACTCTATTACTCCTCCCAAAGTAGTATCCTCAAATTACATTACCGACATAGGACATTTACATTTTTTTGAAGTCTTTATACTAGAGCTTAACTGGTAAATTATATCGAGAGTGGGCCCCTAATTTCAGGGTCTCTATCTATATCCTTATTCACTATTCTTTTTTATTTAATGCCTCACTATCAATGATAGATAGGCTGAATTCTCCTTGATCACTTAAGACCCTAGGCGGACCTATTGGTCACGTATTAACCCTCGATAATATATCCAACATTAACATAAACTAGCAGGCACAAGCTACGGGCCCTACTAGTTAAGGCTTTCGTCAATCACACATATACCATTTCCCCGCATAAGGTGAGAGAATGTATTTTACCGTTCGTTATATCTTCTAGCTAATCTTATTAGATAACCTTCTTAATCGCTTATTACTTCCCCATAGGATAGGTGGCCATATCTGACCCTCTTAATTTCCAAGTTTGGGTATGCTCACACACACATGCCACTTAAGACCACTATACTAAAAAACATATTCTCAGGTGGACTCTTTAACCCTAATCACTTAGCCTTTAGGACCCACGAAGCGGACTATACGCGAAGATTATTAGTTTGTGCCCTGTTTGCCTTTAACACCTTTACCTTTTGGGGATAAAGTAGGCTACATTATTAAGTCGTTCCCGTTTAGTTCCTTTATACGGAAATACTATACGTACACCATTTTTTTGCGTCGCGGGTTTATATGGTTAATAATATATTACATTATTAACCTACCAAGTCCAACTATATTTTCTATTTCTATTATTATTAATAAGGAAGGTTATATTCCTTTTTCTCTAGGATATTTATTTAATACCTTCCCTAAATTTGAACTTAGTGTTTAAATGACAATCATAAATTCTCTTATGGCACCCATTTCCTTTTATTTCATATTTATTGCCCTTTATGACTCTAATGGTCATATTTTCCTAAGGAAACTATTTATCAGTCCCAAGTTACCTATTTGTTGTACCCTAATGGACAATTTATATTTTTATCCATTTATTTATTGTTTGACTATTATATATGTAACAACCCGCATTCTACGCATCGGAGGATCGTAGAATATTTATTTCATTCCCATATAAAGTCGTATGGTCATGTAACTTTGGGAAACAACCATTAGAGTCATTTCCCATGTTTATGATTTTTGTCGATTTTTAAATGACCGTTTTGCCCCTAGCTGATCTTGTTTCGGCCATAACTTTTGATTGGAAAGGAATTTTGACCTGAAACCACTTTCATTAGATTCGTTTGATGGTTTACCTTTCCGTAGAGTGGTCAGATGTGAAAAACGGACTTACCGTTTGGGAGATATGGCTGAAATAAGGTTTGGAAGGTGAAAAACTGCTTAACCGGGCCAAATAGGGTGATTAGTGAATGGACCCATAACCCATTTCGGGATTAGGGTTATGGGGAGGCTGAAAAGGGTTAGAGATTCATTCCATTTCAGTTTTCTAGCCTCCACTTACCTCTTAGAAACCCTAAAAATGACCTCCAACCTCTAAATCACCTCCAAATCACTTTCTAATCAAGGATTAAGCTTAACAACATCAAATCAAGAGAGATCAACACCAAATCAACATTAGAGCTGCTGCTTAGCATTGGGATTCGCACCAAATCAGAGATCTATTTCAGATCTAAAGTTTATTTGTGGCTAAGTTGAGTGATATGCATAGTTCCTCACTAATTATGGTTGATTAAGGGTAATTAGTGAAGATTAGCGAATTTATACATTAATAAATTCTGGAAAAATACTTATAAATTCTTAAATGATGTTTTAGACATCTGATATGAATTTGGGTTAATTTGGTTAAGTTTTGCTAATCACGTCATTAGTTTCACCTAAACATGCTTAAGGGAAAATATGGAGTTTTGGCTATGTTTGATCCATTTTAACCTATTATATTGTTGTTTTGGTGTTGTGGTTGATTATACATGTTGCTATGACTCTATGGTATGCCTTGTGATTGATTAGAATAGTTGAAATGGTCGAAAACGCCGTCGAGTGGCCTGGAAAAAGTGCAGGAAGACACCCGAACCGGATCGGATCGGTTAGGAGGACCCGATCCGCCCATACACTTCACACTTCAATCCACTCGCACTTCTCGTGGCATGCATCATCCGATCCGACCCGCCTGGAGTTCTCCGACCCGATCCGTCATAGTGCCCCGACCCGAACCGATGTACTACGACCGGGCTGGGAGACTACGACCCGATCCGGGGTGCTTTAGAAGAGGCCGATCCGAACCGTGGCAAGCTGGAAACTCCGACCCGATCCGACAGGGTTGATGACGACCCGATCCGATCCAGTGAAGAAGGAGCACTACGATCCGAACCGAACTGATGATTATGGAAGATCCAAACCGATCCGGTGATGACCAATAACCCGAGATGCAAAGGTAGTCCAAATGGAAGTTAGAGCTCAGGATTCAGTTGGGAACCAATGAGTTCACTTCATTGTTGGGCTTTGCTGCGGGTCGTGTGCTAAGGAGTTGTCGACGTTCATAACTTCGATTCACCACTGAAAATGTATAATGGGCTACTTATCAGTGTAGTAGAGTCATTATGACTCGAGGGGCAAAGTGATGTGTAGTAAGACTATGAGCTAGTGCAGTGGGGTCATTGTGACTCCATGGGGCAGAGTGGACATAGTAAAGGATTAGTGAGGCTATGAGCCAGTGCAGTAGGGTCATTGTGACTCCATGGGGCAAAGTGGACATAGCGAAGGATTAGTGGCTTTGTATCAGTGCAGTGAAGCCATTTATGACTTCATGGGGCATAGTGATCATAGCAAAGTATGTTGGGTGATCGAAGTGGTGAATATGGTATGCTTTACGCACTGAGTGAGAGATGTGAGGATGGTTGTTATGCTTGATTGTTTGCCATCACTATGACATGCACACCCCCACCCCCATTATCTTTACACCATTTGAAATGGCACCTTAGAGTGTTGTACAGTATGTAGTGCTAACTCTTTGGTTGCAGGTCCAGGTTCAGGTATGGTTTAGTCTACCTGTTATTGTTCTGTTTAGATGCTTATCGCTCACACCAGGCTTTATGTCTGACCTAGAGTTTTATGTCTCTTCTTATTACTCTGGGTGCTCACACGAGCAGACTAGAGACAGGTTAGCTGGTGATGCGCGAGTAGCTAATTCGGAGGCGAGCAGGAGGCTTCCACGTATGTTATATAGATATTCTCCCTGTGTCGTTGATGGTCGCTACTTGGGCATTAGTAGTGTACCTCCCTTATCTTGCTTTTTGTTTTTTTCGAGACAATTTGAAAAGTTGTAATAACGTTGGCTTTGGATCATAAGCTGTACTTGGATTTTCCGCTACTATGTTAGTTTGTTTTCAGCTTATGCACTATCTCCCATGTTTTATGTCAAGTATGTTGTTATTACATTTTGTTCCATGCGATGTGAGACATTATACAGGTTCCTTGTTAGTTCATTCCCTTCTTTCCTTCCTTCTTCTGACGATCCGTCCTGTGCTAACCAGACATGTGTATAGCGCACTTTTGGAGTAAATGTCGGTTGGTGCGGGGCGGGCCGTCACATTTGGTATCAGAGCTCTAGGTTGCGTAGTTAGCCTAGGGAAAGACACTAGGGATAGATAATACGTATATGAGAGCGTGTATTTGTGATTACTTTGGTTTTCAAAAGTTATATATAGATATACTATTAGTAGTATAAGGATGAAGTCGTACTGCACTAGCACCACTATGGGGTCGTTAATCGTTTCCTCTTTACAGATTGAACGATGAGCCGATACGCAAGAGGTGCTGGTAGAGTATCCAATAATGGGAATGCTGCTGACATGAGGGCGATGTTTACTGACCTAATGAGAGACATGCTTAGGGATGTGCAAGGGGCAGTTCCCAATCCCGGTAATGTGGTGGTCCAGTAGTGCAGGCGCCTAGGGCCGATTTCGCCAAGTTGTGCAAGGATTACACTCACCTTGATGGGAAGCCGTTCCACGGAACAGAGTCAACCACAGATGTTCAGGATTGGTTGGATAGCTGTGATCGTATCTTCGACGACTTGGGTATCGAGGATGCGATGAAGAGAAGGCTAGCGTCTCGTCAGCAGCAATGGCGAGCGATGAATTGGTGGAATGCCATTAGAACAGCTACTCCAGAAGATCAGGTTACTTGGGATCAGTTCAAGGCTCGTTTTAGTGAGAAGTTTATTCCAGCTGCCCAGAAGTCAGTGTTGTTTAAGAGTTTCTTGGAACTCAAGCAGAATGGTAGGGCAGTCTCTGACTATATTGCTGAGTTTGACACTTTGTCGAAGTATGGACTATCTCTTATCGATACCCCTGAGAAGAAGAATGAGAAGTTCATTACTGGGTTGGATGGATACTTGGGGGAAAAGCTTATCAACCACGTCGATGAGACTTTTGAATCGATTGTGGGGAAAGCTTTGAGATCAGAGAGTCTTTACCCTAAGTCAAAGACAAAGGCTACATTTGTAGAAGAGCTGAAACCGCAAGTGGGCGGTGGAGGCAAGAATAACTCTCAGAATAAGAGGAAGCAGAACCAATCTAAGGATGGCCAGAAAAAGAGCAAGAAAGATGTTGAGTGCTTCAGCTGTGGTTAGAAGGGCCATTATGCTAAAGAATGTCGGGCCAAACCAGCGGATAGGAAGTGCTATAACTGTGGCCAAGTGGGACATCATAAGGATAAGTGTCCACAGCCTCTTAAAGAGAAGCAGATTGTGAAAGCATATGCTATTGATGCTGTTCCTTCTTCGTCGAATGCCCCAACTGCGGCGGAGAAAGGAAAGAATGTCGTTATTCAAGGTATGCTTTCTATTTATGATGTACCAGTTCGAGTTTTGTTTGATACTGGGGCTTCCCGTTCCTTCATATCTAGTGAACTGGTAGATAGGTTGGGAGTGGAACCCGAGATAGTCGATAGACCGTTGGTTGTGACGAACCCGATTGGTGGTTCGACTAACCTTAGTATGATTTGCCGAAATTTGGTCTTATCGAGTCATGGATGTATGTTTGTTTGTGATTGCTTTGTTTTGGGCTTTACTGGGTATGGCATTATATTGGGGGTCGATTGGCTCCAAAGATACGGGGTGGTGGTAGACTGTGAGGGCTTTTTGGTGACAGTTAGGGCGGATGATGGGCAGAGGGTAGTGTTTGATAGTCTACCTAGTGATTGGGTAATGACTAGTTTTAAAAATTCCCTCGACATCCCTCATGATGAGTTATCAGACGTGCCTGTGGTTGGCCAGTATCCGGATGTCTTCGAGGAGGTGACCGGGCTTCCACCACACCGAGAGATTAAGTTCCGTATTGATTTAGTGAAAGATGCCAGACCTATAGTGATGCCACTTCGTCGTATGGCACCAAGGGAGCAGCGAGAGCTCGGGGTGCAAGTCAGCGATCTTTTGAAGAAGGGATTTATTAGAAGAAGTGTCTCCGAGTGGGGAGCACCAGTTGTGTTTGCTACTAAGGCAAATGGTTCCCTTCGATTGTGTGTGGATTATCGCGAGTTGAATAAGGTGACGAGGAAGAATAAGTATCCTCTACGGCGGATAGATGATTTGTTTGATCAACTGGAAGGAGCAAGGGTGTTCTCCCAGTTGGACCTCGTGACAGGATTTCATCGGCTCCGAGTAGCGGATGAAAGTGTTCTGAAAACGGCATTTAGGACGCCGTCTGGATTTTATGAGTGGTTGGTCATGCCATTTGGGTTGACCAATGCACCAGCCTACTTTGTGGATCTTATGAATCGAGTATTCAGAGATCAGTTGAATAAGTTTGTTCTTGTGTTCGTAGACCATATCCTTGTTTACTCAAGGACAGAGGAGGAACACAAGGGACACTTGAGGATAGTGATGGAGGTGTTGAGGAAACACCAATTGAAAGCGAAATTCTCCAAGTGACACTTCTGGAGGAGGGAAGTGAGATTCTTGGGCCATGTTGTTTCAGAGAATGGTATTGTCGTGGACCCTGTGAAGGTGGCTACGGTACAGGATTGACCTACGCCCAAGAATGCAACAGATGTAAGAAGTTTCTTGGGGTTAGCTGGATATTATCGTAAGTTTATCCAGGACTTCTCCAAGATAGCAGCACCGTTGACTCGGTTGACTAAGAAGAATCAGGCCTTCGTCAAGGACGAAGTGTGTGAGAATGCATTCAAAAGTTTAAAAGAAAAGTTGACGCATGTGCCAGTGTTAGTCATTTCTAAAGGGAATGAAGAAATGACGATATACACGGATGCTTGTGGTACCGGACTAGGTGCTGTATTGATGCAAGGAGGTAGGGTTGTAGCTTATGCTAGTCGGCAACTAAAGCCACATGAGAAAAGGTAACCTACCCATGATTTGGAACTAGCAGCGATCGTGTTTGCGCTGAAGATGTGGAGACATTATCTCTTGGGAGAGAGATTTGAGTTGTTTACCGATCATAAATCGCTAAAGTATCTCTTCTCTCAGAAAGATCTGAATCTCCGCCAGCAGAGATGGTTAGAGTTCTTGGCTTCGTATGATTTCGATATCGCATATACACCTGGGAAGGGCAATGCGGTAGTCGATGCCTTGAGTAGGAGACATGCCAGTTTAGGGGCTATGTTTCTAGAATGGAAGCAACTGGAGTATATCGCAGGGTTTGATTTCAGACCAAAGTGCAAATTGGATCCAGAAATGCTAGCTAGTTTGGCGATCAGACCCACTTTGATAGAGCTGGTTGGTTCCAGCCAGAGGGACGATCCTAATCTATTGGAAATCATCTCCAAGTTAGAGATGAACATCGACGATGAGGAGATGAATTTGTATGTGCTTGATCGAGATGGATGGCTTCGAAAGAATAGAAGACTAGTTGTACCCAACGTGAATGGTTTGAGAGATGAAGTGCTTAGAGAATGTCATCACTCAAAACTGACAATACACCCCGGTGGTGATAAGATGTATCGAGACATGAAACAGACTTACTACTGGGAAGGGATGAAAAGAGATGTTGGGAAGTTTATATCCAAATGCATGAATTGCCAGCTAGTTAAGGCCGAGCAAAAGAAGCCTGGTGGTTTGTTGCAACCATTAGAAATCCCCGAATGGAAACGGGAGCAAGTCTCGATGGATTTCATTGATGGTTTACCAAGGACTAGAGCGGGACATGATAGCATTTGGGTAATTGTGGATCGATTGACTAAGAGTGCAAGGTTTAAACCCATCAAGTCAAACAGAACGACAACTAAGTTAGCAGAATTGTATATGAAGTGAGTAGTGAGATTTCATGGAGTACCTAAAAGCATTGTGAGTGACCGAGACCCGTTGTTTACTAGTGGGTTTTGGAAGAGCTTACAAGAGGCTCTAGGGTCAGAATTACATCTCAGCACCGCATATCATCCTCAGACCGACGGTCAAACGGAGAGGGTGAATCGTATATTGGAAGATCTCTTGAGAGCTTGTATATTGGATTTTGGTGGATCATGGGATGACCATTTGCATCTAGTAGAGTTTGCATATAATAATAGCTACCAATCCAGTATCGGTATGGCTCCATATGAAGCTTTGTACGGAAGACCGTGCAACTCACCATCATGTTGGATAGAGACTGGCGAGAAGTTTATGCTTGGACCAGATGTGGTGAGGGAAACTTCGGATAAGATTAAGGTCATTCAACAACGAATGAAAGCTGCCCAAGATAGGCAGAAGAGTTATGCTGATAAGAGGAGAAGAGATCTACAATTCTCCGTTGGTGACTTGGTGTTTGTCAAGGTTTCTCCGTTGAAGAGCGTGATACGATTTGGTAGGAGAGGCAAGTTGGCACCAAGATTTGTTGGCCCATTCCCAGTTCTTGAACTAGTTGGGAATTTGGCATATAGAGTTGACTTACCCGAAAGGATGGCGGGAGTTCACAACGTATTTCATGTTTCCCAACTAAGGAAGTTCGTACACGACCCAGATATGACTATTTCACCTGATCAGTTAGAGGACTTCGAAGTGGAACCCGAGGCGGTTGGGAACCGCAAGCTGATTCGTATTGTCGAGCACGATACGAAGCAACTTCGAAGGAAGGCGGTGAAGCTAGTCAAGGTTCAGTGAGGCGAGAACGAGAATGACTGTACTTGGGAGACAGAGGAGAGCATTAGGAAGACGTATCCAGAACTCTTTGCCTGGTAAGATTTACTTTGCAATTTAGTTATTCCGCATGCTAGGATAGACTTGTTTTGCATGTTTGATTGTTGTTTTATGGTTGATAGGCAAGCGGGACCCTTTGTGTGCTTTGGTTAGGGAATTTCGGGGGCGAAATTTCTTAAGGGGGGAGAATGTAACAACCCGCATTCTACGCATCGGAGGATCGTAGAATATTTATTTTTCCCCATATGAAGCCGTATGGTCATGTAACTTTGGGAAACAACCATTAGAGTCATTTCTCATGTTCACGATTTTTGTCGATTTCTAAATGACCGTTTTGCCCCTAGCTGATCTTGTTTCGGCCATAACTTTTGATTGGAAATGAATTTTGACCTGAAACCAATTTCATTAGATTCGTTTGATGGTTTACCTTTCCGTAGAGTGGTCACATGTGAAAAACGGACTTACCCTTTAGGAGATATGGCTGAAATAAGGTTTGGAAGGTGAAAAACTGCTTAACCGGGCCAAATAGGGTGATTAGTGAATGGGCCCATAACCCATTTCGGGATTAGGATTATGGGGAGGCTGAAAAGGGTTAGAGATTCATTCCATTTCAGTTTTCTAGCCTCCATTTACCTCTTAAAAACCCTAAAAATGGCCTCCAACCTCTAAATCACCTCCAAATCACTTTCTAATCAAGGATTAAGCTTAGCAACATCAAATCAAGAGAGATCAACACCAAATCAACATTAGAGTTGCTGCTTAGCATTGGGATTCGCACCAAATCAGAGATCTATTTCAGATCTAAAGTTTATTTGTGGCTAAGGTGAGTGATTTGCATAGTTCCTCACTAATTATGGTTGATTAAGGGTAATTAGTGAAGATTAGCGAATTTATACATTAATAAATTCTGGAAAAATACTTATAAATTCTTAAATGATGTTTTAGACCTCTGATATGAATTTGGGTTAATTTGGTTAAGTTTAGCTAATCACGTCATTAGTTTCACCTAAACATGCTTAAGGGAAAATATGGAGTTTTGGCTATGTTTGATCCATTTTAACCTATTATATTGTTGTTTTGGTGTTGTGGTTAATTATACATGTTTCTATGACTCTATGGTATGCCTTGTGATTGATTAGAATAGTTGGAATGGTCGAAAACGCCGTCGAGTGGCGTAAACTGCTTGCTAGAAAAAGTGCAGGAAGACACCCGAACCGGATCGGATCGGTTAGGAGGACCCGATCCGCCCATACACTTCACACTTCGATCCACTCGCACTTCTCGTGGCATGCATCATCCGATCCGACCCGCCTGGAGTTCTCCGACACGATCCGTCATGGTGCCCCGACCCGAACCGATGTACTACGACTGGGCTTGGAGACTACGACCCGATCCGGGGTGCTTTAGAAGAGGCTGATCCGAACCGTGGCAAGCTGGAAACTCCGACCCGATCCGACAGGGATGATGACGACCCGATCTGATCCTGTGAAGAAGGACACTACGATCCAAACCAAACTGATGATTATAGGAGATCCGAACCGATCCGATGATGACCAATAACCCAAGATGCAAAGGTAGTCCAAATGGAAGTTAGAGCTCAGGATCCAGTTGGGAACCAATGAGTTCACTTCATGGTTGGTCTTTGCTGCGGGACGTGTGCTAAGGAGTTGTCAACGTTCATAACTTCGATTCACCTCTGAAAATGGATGATGGGCTACTTATCAGTGCAGTAGAGTCATTATGACTCGAGAGGCAAGGTGATGGTAGCAAGACTACGTTATCAGTGCAGTAGAGTCATTATGACTCGAGGGGCAAAGTGATGCGTAGTAAGACTATGAGCCAGTGCAGTGGGGTCTTTGTGACTCCATGGGGCAGAGTGGACATAGTAAAGAATTAGTGAGGCTATGAGCCAGTGCAGTGGGGTCATTGTGACTCCATGGGGCAAAGTGGACATAGCGAAGGATTAGTGGCTATGTATCAGTGCAGTGAAGCCATTTATGACTTCATGGGGCAAAGTGATCATAGCAAAGTATGTTGGGTGATCGAAGTGGTGAATATCGTATGCTTTACGCACTAAGTAAGAGATGTGAGGATGGTTGTTATGCTTGATTGTTTGCCATCACTATGACATGCACACCCCCACCCCTGTTATCTTTACACCATTTGAAATGACACCTTAGAGTGTTGTACAGTATGTAGTGCTAACTCTTTGGTTGCAGGTCCAGGTTCAGGTATGGTTTAGTCTACCTGTTATCGTTCTGTTTAGATGCTTATCGCTCATACCAGGCTTTATGTCTGATCCAGAGTTTTATGTCTCTTCTTATTACTCTGGGTGCTCACACGAGCAGACTAGAGACAGGTTAGCTGGTGATGTGCGAGTAGCTAATTCGGAGGCGAGCAGAAGGCTTCCACGTATGATATATAGATATTCTCCCTGTGTCGTTGGTGGTCGCTACTTGGGCATTAGTAGTGTACCTCCCTTATCTTGCTTTTTGTTTTTTATTGAGACAGTTTGAAAAGTTGTAATAATGTTGGCTTTGGATCATAAGTTGTACTTTGATTTTTCCGCTGCTATGTTAGTTTGTTTTCAGCTCATGCACTGTCTCCCCTGTTTTATGTCAAGTATGTTGTTATTATATTTTGTTCCATGCGCTGTGAGACATTTTACAGGTTCCTTGTTAGTTCATTCCCTTCTTTCCTTCCTTCTTCTGACGATCCGTCCTGTGCTAACCGGACATGTGTACAGCGCACTTTTGGAGTAAATGTCGGTTGGTGCGGGGCGGACCGTCACAATATATATGTATACACGTACCAGGCCTCTCACATTAAGTTGACTACCGGTGGATACTGGATTTGTCAGTCGGTTCCGGGCAGACTTCTACCACAAGTGAACTTAACCTCGTGCCTTAGTATGATTTTATTTATGCATTAGACCTCTCATATTAAACTAACTACCTGTGGTTGCTGGATTTGCTGGTCGGTTCCGGGCAGACTTCTACCGCAAGTTGAGTTTAACCTCGTGCCTAAATACAGTTATAATTTAAATTTACTAATTGGGGTCCACAACATTTACCCTAATTGATTTTAGGAATTGTAACCAATATTCCTTTCATATTTATTTTACCCAAATCAATATTGGTTACAATGGTTATTTATCAATTTGCGGTCTTATTTATAGCAGTTAATTTTATTGATTGCTACAAATGGTCACCACAAATATATTAATTCAAACTGGATTATATTTACACATAATTGCATAATTGAATCTTATCCAAACATTCGAACATTCAATACAATGTATATTTTACCGTTTTATGCTGATTTAGACGAATAATATGTATATATTTATTTATACATTTTCGTTGGGTCAATGTAGTTATTATTATTTATTTATTATTTTGTTATACTTATTCTTAAATTAATGATTTGTTCTAATCAATTAACAAAACATTCCCTTTTTATATTCAATCTTGCCAAAAAGGTTTCAACTCTCACAAGGACTGATAGCCGTAATCATTGTAAATAATGCTAATTTTGTGGAATTGACATATTTCGAAATCACAAGAAATACATGTAATTTGTATATATATTGGAACAGTCGATGCAAATTACATACAAATATATGTATTTATATTTATACGTACCTTTGCACCACTTTTCCCTTTTTAATTCTTTTTGTCATACTTCTTGTGATTGTAAAATGATGCCTCTTTATACTTTTAAGGAGGAAAAATGCATATTTTACAATGATTAAGCCAAAATTCCACAATATTGCATATAAACAGGAATATTTCTTTTATTCTTATAATTACATAATACACAAATTTCATCTTTTAAACCAAATTTACATATTTCATGTTTCTGCACTGAACTAAAGATCTCAACATAACTACAACAAATTAATGTTTAATGGGACTGGTTTTCAGATCCACAGCATTGTATAACATGTACAACATATTTCATGACATAACTGTAGGAATATGTGGGAAAAATATATAAAAATCCTACAATTCATGTTATACATAATCACAACTTATCATTTACCAATTTTAAACATATTCATAATCAGATCTGATGGTTGCCATAATTTACAATTATTTAAATAAACAGATCTGATAGGCATAAAACATAGATTGGGTTCAAACGAAATAAATAAGTCGTTACAACTGTATTAGCAAATTTCCCACTCACCTTATAGCCTCCAAATTCTAATTTTTGAACCATTTAGGCTTACAATCCTCAAATTCTTATAAATCTACAATTTGTCTAGAAAGGGTGAAATTATAAATCTGTAGAAATGTAAGAAAAAGGGAAGAGAGCGCTGAATCTATTGTGGAGCATCCTCTTCCATTGAATCTAATTAATCTTTCCAATTCCATATGAATTTGATTTGGTTTGGTATATATATGAATATATTTTATTTAGAAATTAGGTTAGAAGAAGAAGAAAAATGGCAAAGCCCCACTGCCTCTATAGATTTGAATGGAAAAGAATGGGGCTCTACCCCTTTGTTTATAGGGGCAGAAATGGCCTACAACCGTCAGATTAGTTTTAAGTTATATCGGTCCATTCCTTTTTATAATATAATAAACCAGTACCTCAAAACCTTGCCGTCACTAGGCTGTTTGACGCCTAGTAGGTCGACCTGGGTGATCGACCGTCGGTCAACCCCCATGTCAACCGCCTGGGCATCAAACTTCTTAGGTCGGCTTGGTTAATTAAGGTAAGTTATTAATTAAATATTATGCCTATTTATTTTTCGTCCATTTTCGTGTTTCGTCCGTAACTTTTTCATACGACTCCGTTCGCGAAACCCCAAACATGAAAGTTGACCAGAATTCTGAGACGAACGCAACGGTTAAAGTTTCATAATCAAATTCCATCGTTTGCAAAAATTCCTATTTTTGAGCTTTTAATTAAATAACTATTTATTGTTAAAATTTCTGGTTGTTACATTCTTCCCCCCTTAAAAGGAATTTCGTCCCAACATTCTGATAACTAGTTATCTTATCTTATACAACCAATTTGTGTACATCCACTTTGCAACCATGTATATATGTGCATGGTGTACATAATGCATTTCAACCATAAAACATGCATGCAAGATGATTCTAAATCGGGGGTTCTATGTGTATGCATTAAGATTTTTAAAACACTTTTAAAAATATAATGGAAAACATCCTAAATATATTGGAAGTTCTATATGAATGCAAATTTTGAAAATTCTTTTTCATCCATAACCTTCACACAATTACGAATAAAAGTGTGAAGCAACCAGTTTTGAATCCAAACCCTACCATTCAAAACGTACGCAGTCTAATCGTTTCCTATTTAATCTCTCCTAAACAGTAAAAAGGAAATTGGAGCTAAGATTTTTAACATTTTCCTGCTCACAACTTTTTCATTTCCCGCCCTATAGTGAAATTTTCACCCTAGTTACCCAAAATCCTCTGAAAACTTCTATCTGTGGACTGTAAAGGAGGCTTAAAATAAGCTCTAAAATGTAAAACGAGCTAATTAATAGCTCGCGTGCATTTTTGACAAAGTATGGAAACAACGTTTCCAAGGCTAAAACAACATTTTTTGTTACCGTTAACGTTTTTATCGTATCGTCGGTCCTACTGCATCGCTAAAACGCACATACAAAACATCCAAACATCTTCCTTACACCATTTATGTGGCAAGAAATCATAATTTTTCCATAAAAATAAATTTCCACTTAAAAACTTATCATGTTTATTTTGAAAATTTTCTTTCAAAACCGCTTCACATTCCCTTAAAATAGGAAAATGATAGAAATGTGTTTTTTTCCTCAAACAACATTTTCCCAAATCTTCAAAAATGTATTTCGTGGAAATTTAAATGATTCAAGTCACATGTTGGCGAAAAAGGAAGCCAGTCACGCCAAAAATGCAAAAATTAAAATCACACACAGAAGACAAAAATAAACTTTAGCTTTAAAAAGGAACGGTGATTTATTTATTTATATACCTGTGACGTAGTACCGGTCCTTTGCTAAAATTTACCGAACACAGAATTCTATTCTTTCCAGCCATAGGACAACTGTTAGTTTAAATAAGAAAAATGAGATTTCATTCAAACGGGCACGCGTGAATGGCATAAACATTTCCAAACTTAGAAATCTCATTAACCTAAGTCGTGCGATTTAAACAACACTAATAGTTGTAAGCACGAATCACCATAAGGCCACGACCCCGATGTTGGAAAGGGATAACAACAAAGACAACGACTAAACAACACCAAAACCTCCCAAAACAACGACTATAATCAAGTAGATGTCTTGCTCCGCTGCTGGAGCTCAAACCAATTTTTATGATCTTTGATTAACCATACCATGGTAGAAAAATGTTCTATCTCGTGTTAAAAATACTATCGGTGTTGCTAGAGGCTCCCACATCACCATCTCTTATAAGGGGGAATTTGTGATAAGAAAAGAAACCTACCACAAAACTGCTTCTCATGGAAACCCACCTAATATTGTCTAGACAATAGTGAATAGGCGAATTTACATAAAATAAGTCCATGAGACAACACACAAGAACAACAAACTGAATCGAATATAATGCGGTACTAAATGGTAGTTACGCCATCGATCAAACAAAGGATTGATTTCCGCATCATTAGACAAATCCAGTCATAACTTCCCATTTATAGAGCGATGTGCTAAATGGGTCACACGTCTACATGGGTAGTTCGAACATAGATTCCCGAACACAAAACCGACACTAAGAAAAAGAGATTTGCTGCGAAAATCTCCAAGGTCGGTCCAACTAGAGACCATTCAAGTTCGCGTTCAACACGGATTCCTCTAAAATATCATTGAGATTCTCCTCGGAAAAACCATCAAGAGACAGCTTAATCTTCATCTTTGAAACGACGATCGCCTCCGAAAGAAACTATTAGAACAAGGTATAGCAAAAGCAGATGCAGGACAAACACAAATCCTATTCTAAGATCTCGAAGCAATGGGATGGTGCAAGCCCAACTGCCTTGCCAAATTTTCTTATTCCTTAAGTGGTAAGACCTTTTAGCTCATTCCGATCCAGCCAAATGATCTCTATCCAAGGATGAGATTTAAATTGTGTGAGTAAGATCGAACAATGCAACTAGATGTTATAGGCCAAGAAATGGTCGGAGAGAAGAAATTAGATTTTGGAGTACAAGTGTGGCAAGATCTAATGTGTAAACAAACCCGAAAAATGAGGAGATGAGGCGACGACATGAAGGATAGGAATACGGTTCTACTAGATGAGGGAGGAAGGACGAAAGAAAGAAGTTAAGGGGGGTAATTTGGACGCAACTTTATGGTTGAGTCCTAGGACCAAGTTGTACCAAAGCTCTTCAACTAATTGACTGTCTTAGTATAGCACCAAACTGTCAACTACCAAATGGGCTTTGGACGAAGGTTGAATCTTGACCTTATTAGGTCGGATTAAAATATTGATTGTCCCACATCATCTTGTAAGATTTATCGCGATCCGAAAATAATTATCCTCATCACCGCGGTATTTAAAGACAGCGGTCAAAACCCCAAACCAACTTCAAGGATATATAGTCTTAATAACGATGCTGCTACTACATAATGAACGAACGAATTCCAAAAATAACTCAGCTAGAAATATGTTGTATAACTAAAATGGATTTTCCCCTTACTTAGCTGACAACAAAAGGCGATTCACAAAATCAAGTACCCCGAAATCCGAACGAAGGATTTTCCTTAGCCTTTTCGAAGAAAAATTTAAAACTTTTCCAAAAATGGAATTTATTTATAAACTTATGGTTTCGTATTTATAATTCCATTTTATTTTTACTATTTATATTCCAGTTTTATATTCAAACCGGAAAAACCTTTTCATGTCCAAAAGTGTTAGAGCTTTACAATCTTAAGGGTAAATTTGGTAATTTCAACTAATTATCTAATATATATATATATATATATATAATATAGGAAAATAGATACTAAAAATCACGAGCAATAGATATTTATTTTTTCATATTTAGTGGCATATTCCTTGTCCTTCCTAATTCCATCTTTCATACCAGTCAGACTACATTTATTAAGATTACACCATAGCTCTAAAATTTTGGAATATGAATAGTTTAAAATTTTAAAACCATGTCTTCACAAACTACTTTTCAAAACCGTATTTCAAAACCTCTGAAATCCATTTTTTATTTTCAAATAGTTTTTAAAAACAAAATTCCTCGAATACAAGGCTAAGAACTTAGTTGAGTATCTCAACAAAGGTAGATTTGGAATTTTAATGAAGTAACAAATGAATACACCTCGTATTTATATTTCCGAAATGGATACGACATATTAATATGGGCTCTTCCCCCGTTTTGGATCGAGGAATGGTTCTAACTGGGACTACCAAACAAAACCAAGAACCAAAAATCGTGACTATCTCAGTTGTAGCTAGATTTTTGTCCAGCCTCCAAACTTGAACCAACGGACTCCACTATATGCCGTCCTCATGCTCTTCAAGACGAAATCGCTAACGTACTATGGGGTAAGACAAAATTGGCTAGAAATCCGAACTCAATATATTTCAACCCTTAGTCGTTGAAAGCCCATTTTATATACTAAATAGGCCCACAACTAATTCATTGTTGAAATAAATTAAAGCCGAGTAAGAAAGTCGAAGAAAAATAGAAAAGGAAAACGAATTACGTTCTCTTACGAGTCCTAGTATAACTAGTTCTTCTGATCGTTTAACCTAGGCTGTCATACCAAATGTAACACCCCACACTTTTATGCACCCAAATTTCGACAAAAATCGAAACTTGTACACATCCAAGCATAGGGAGTGTAATCTGGTACCTGCAATAAATGAGTATGAGCATAATCAGAGTGCGATAAAGAAAGCTCACAGCGGGAACAAAATATGATACTAGTATTAACTTAAGTAACTACCTTTTCAAAGTAAGTCACTATGCCAATACCGAGCATGAGAGAGAACGAGAATTGAAAGCCAAACTTAATCATCTGTGAAAACCCGACCTTCTCTGGGAAACCTGGGAGGTTGCAATGAGGAAGGAGTCAGAACAATAGGTTCTGGAGACTAAGAAATGTACAACACAAATATATTCTATTTGGTTCAGTTCAAGTTGTATGCCTGACAAGGTTAGTGATTCTAAACCAACCTTGTTAATGTTTATGCACAACTCTACTACTTCTCCCAAACTACTATCACCAAATTATATTATTGAGATAGGACATTTACACGCATTTTTGTGAAGCCTTTATACCAGAGCTTAACTGGTTAATTATACCAAGAGTGGGCCCCTAATTTCGAGGTTTCTATCTATATCCTCATTCACTATTCTTTATTATTTAACGCCTCACTATCAATGATAGATAGGGTGGATTCTCCTTGATCACTTAAGACCCTAGGCAGACCTATTGGTCACTTCTTAACCCTCGATAATATATCCAACGTTAACATAAACTAGAGGGCACTAGCTACGGGCCCTACTAGTTAAGGCTTCCTTCATTTACGCATATACGCTTGCCCCGCATAAGGTGAGAGAAGGTATTTTATCGTTCGTTATACCTTCTAGATGACCTTATTAGATAACCTCCTTAGTCGCTTATTACTTCCCATAGGATAGGTGGCCATATCTGACCCTTTTAATTTCCAGGTTTGGGTAAACCCACTGCAATTTAAGACCCCTATACTGAAAAACCTATTCTCAGGTGGACTCTTTAACCTAAGTCACTTAGTCTTTTGGGACTCAGGAAGTGCCCTGGACTATACACAAAGGTTATTAGTTCGTACCTCATTTGCCTTTAACACCTTTCCATTTTTGGATAAAGTAGGCTACGCTATTAAGTCATTCCCGTTTAGTTCCTTTATATGGAAATAATATACGTACACCATTTATTTAAATCATGGGTTTACATGGTTAATAATATCTTACTTTATTAACCTATTAAGTCCAACTATATTTTCTATTTCCATTACTATTAATAAGGAAGGTTATATTCCTTTTTCCTTAGGATATTTATTTAATACCTTCCCTAATTTGGACTTAGTGTTTAAACGACAATCATAAATTCCCTTATGATACCCATTTCCTTTTACTTCGTTTTTATTGCCCTTTATAACTCTATCAGTCCAAAGTTATCTATTTGTTGTATCCCAACGAACAATCTCTATTTTTATTCATTTATTTATTGACTATTATATATATATACACATATACGTACCAGGCCTCTCACATTAAGTTGACTACCTGTGGATGCTGGATTTGTCGGTTGGTTTTGGTCAGACTTCAACCACAAGTGAACTTAACCATGTGCCTTAGTACGATTTTATTTATGCATTAGACCTCTCACATTAAATTGACTACCTCTGATTGCTGGATTTGCCGGTCGGTTCCGGGTAGACTTCTACCACAAGTTGAGTTTAACCTCGTGTCTAAATGGTGTTATAATTTAAATTTCCAAATTGGGGTCCACAACATTTATCCTTACTGATTTTAGGAATTGTAACCAATTTTTCCATTACATTTATTTCACCCAAATTAATATTGGTTACAGTGGTTATTTATTAATTTGCGGACTTATTTATAGCAGTTAATTATATTGATTGCTACAAATGGTCACCATAAATATAATAATTCAAAACGGATTATATTTACACATAATTCCATAATTGAATCTTATCCAAATATTCGAACATTCCATACAATGTATATTTTACCATTTTACGCTGATTTAGACGGATAATATGTATATATTTATTTTCATATTTTTGTGTAGTCAGTGTAGTTATTATTATTTATTTATTATTTTGTAATACTTATTCTTAAATTAATGATTTGGTATAATCAATTAACCAAACATTCCCTTTTTATATTCAATCTTTCCAAAAACGTTTCAAATTCACAAGGACCGTTAGCTGTAATCATTGTAAATAATGTCTATTTTGTGGAGTTGACATATTTTCAAATCACAAGAAATATATTTAATTTGTATATACATTGGAATAGTCAATGCAAATTACATACAAATATATGTATTTATATTTATATGTACCTTTGCACGACTTTCCCTTTTTAATTCTTTTTGTCACACTTCTTTTGATTCCAAAATGATGCCTCTTTATACTTTTAAGGAGGAAAAAGGCATATTTTTCAATGCTTGAGCCAAAACCCAACAATATTGGATATAAACAGGAATATTTCTTTTATTCTTACAATCACATAATACACAAATTTCATCATTGTACCCAAACTTGCATATTTCATATTTTAGCACTGAACTAAAGATCTGGAACATAACTACAACAAATTTATGTTTAATGTGACTGATTTCTAGATCCACAACGCTATATAACATGTACAACAAATTCCATGACATAACTGTAGGAATATGTGGAAAAATATATAAAAATCCTACAATTCATGTTATACATAATCACAACTTTTCATTTACCAATTTTAAACATATTCATAATCAGATATGATGGTTGCTAGAATTTACAATTATTTAAATAAACAGATTTGATAGGCATAAAACATAGATTGGATTCAAACGAAATAGATAAGTTGTTATAATTGTATTAGTAAATTTCCCACTTACCTTATAGAACCCATATTATAAACTTTGAACCCTTTAGGCTTACAATCCCCAAATTCTTATAACCCTACAATTTATCTAGAAGGGGAAAATTCTGGATCTGTAGAAATGTAAGAAAAAAGAAAGAGAGCGGTGAACCTATCATTGAGCATCCTCTTCCATTGAATCTAATTAATCTTCCCAATTCCACATGAATTTGATTTGATATATATATATGAATATATTTTATTTAGAAATTAGGTTAGAAGAAGAAAAAAAGGGCAGAGCTCCGCTGCCTCTATAGATTTGAATAGAAGAGAATGTGGCTCTACCCCTTTATTTATAGGGGTGGAAATGGCCTAGAATCATCAGATAAGTTTTAAGTTATATTCGTCCATTCCTTTTTATAATATAATAAACCAATACCTAAACACCTAGCCATCACTGGGCTGTTTGACGCCCAGTAGGTCTACTTAGGTGACCGACTGCTGGTGGATCCCCATGTCGACTGCCTGGGCATCAAACTGCCCAGGTCACCTTGGTTAATTAAGATAAGTTATTAATTAAATATTCTATTTATTTATTTTCCGTCCCTTTTTGTATTTTGTCCATAACTTTTTCATAGGACTCCATTCACGAAACCACAAAATGAAAGTTGACCAGAATTCTGAATGCAACGGTTAAAGTTTCGTGGTCTAATTCCATTGTTTGCAAAAATTCCTATTTTTGAGCTTCTAATTAAATAACTAGTTATTGTTAAAATTCCAAGCTGTTACTGAGTGCAAGATACTCGAAAGCATAATTCAGGAGCTTACCCAAGAAGGACGCGTAAAAGAGTTCACTCGAGGCAAGATGGAAACAACTAAGCAACTTCTTGATCTCGAGACAAATGCCCTAGCGGCAAGATTCACTTTTGTGCCTACACATCCCAAATCTAGGTTAGCTAGCTTTTGTAGTAATAGTACCAAGCTTGGAAGAAAGCGGGAAACTTCTGGATCTAGAATTTATAACTCCACTCATAGAAGTTGTTACAATTGCGGACGAAGGGTCCATTACGCTAGTAAGTATCCCAGCTCTACACTTATCGCATTCGTAAGAATCTGGGGCATGTAGCACCTTCGTGCCCCCATACTCCAAAGGGATAGCTAGGTGTTATGTAGACCTCTAATGACACTATATCTGATCCTGGTAATGTTCATTCTGTTCATGGTAGAATTACTAAGTCTTATAGGCATCTTGTGCTTATTCTTGGATGTTTTGCATGGTTTGTGTTAGATGACCTTACTAGAAATTGTGAATCTAGGTGATGGTTTTGCAACACTAAGTTTAGTGTAAGATCTTGGCCTAGATAAATTTTGAGCCTCGTCTTCTTTTATGAGTAGGAACCAAGAGTAATTGGCTTGGTGAGTCTGAGGCGGATAAATTATTTCCACCAAGCATTATAAAATGATTGTGTTTTTTTTTCCTTCGGGGTATGTTATAAATTCTGATTGAAACATGGGACGCCATGCTATTGAAGGGATTTCTAAACACTTCGACGTGACAAATTCTGACACAACGAGTTTGTGTTTCGTTTTTGATAGTATAATTTGTAATTCATTCATAAATACTCAAGACAAGACAACAGTTATGCAATATTTGGCTATATTCACCTGTTTACTAGCTTAATATGGATAACACTTTTCCTTGTTGGTCATTGGCGGTCATTATGTGGTTTGACCATCTGTGAAACTTCGGTTCCACTTTGTGTGTTTAATTTATGGCCATTTTAATTAACACACAAGCTTTGTGCTCACCATCAAGCTATGTGCTTACCATTGAGCTAGGTGTTCGCCTAAGATGTGTGCTTAGGACTATAATCGACTAAGCACGTCCTACCACTTCTCTAGAGATGAGCACGTCCTACCTCTGCTTATGTCTCCGTTCTGCAGAAGGGAACAAATGATCTAGAGGAACACTTAAAGCACACCCTACCTCTGCTCTAAACACGTCTTGCCTCTTCTTCGACTAAGCACGTCATGCCTCTACTCTATGGATGAGTACGCTCCACCCTTGCTTATGTCCCATCTCGTAGAAGGGAACGAAAGCTCAAAAAGAGCACCTAAAGCACGTGCAACCTCTGCTTAAAGAACAAGGCTGAAATGGCTAGTCAAGTCCCAAGGAAGTGGCTCATTAAATCAAAGCCCAAGGAAATGGCCCATCAACTCAAATCAAAGCTCAAGGAAGTGGCACAGAAAATGACTCACAAGGCTGAAATGGCAACTCAAGAAAAGATTATAAATACCCGAATCTGGTCGGGACTTCTAGTATTGCCAGGTATGGATTTCTGGTCTTTTATTATTAATACCTGTATATGGGTTTAGTTCGGGACTTTTATTATTGCCAAATAAGGATTTATGGTCATTTGATACTCGAATCTGGGTTTGGTTCGGGACTTCTATTATTGCCAAATATGGAACTTTTGGTCTTCTATTATTAATACCTGAATCTAGGTTTGGTTCAGTTCTCTATTATTCCTAGATAAGGATTTTTGGTCGACTATTATTAATACCTGAACCTGGGTTTGGTTCGGGACTTCCATTTCTGCCGTTATGGATTTCTTATCTTCTATTATAAATACCCGAATCTGAGTTTGGTTTAGGACATCTATTATCACCAAATATGGATTTCTAGTCCTCTATTATTAGTACTCGAATCTGGGTATTAGTCTTCTATTATTAATACCCGAATCTGGGTTTTGGGATTCCTATTATTGCCATAGGTGGATTTCTGGTCTTCTATTATGAATGCTCGAATATGGGTCTCAGAGCTTCTATTTATATTTCTAGAAGAGGATTTCTGGATTTCTATTCGCTCCAAGCCAAAGAAGGAGTTCAGGCATTTTCGTCAGATTAATACCCTAATCTGGGTCTTGAGAATATAATACCCATTTCCTGAGGAATGGGTGACTAGAATTCTATTACACAAACTCAAATCAGAGCTTTTAACCTTCTCCTCATATTTCCAGATAAATATTCTGTACTTATAATACTTACAGAAATGAATCCTTATATTTGCATTATTCTAACACCTGAATCTAGGTTACGGATTTTCTATTCTCATTTCCAAGAAATAATTTCTGGACTTCTGTTACTGTGCCCAACTATGGAATTCAGGCCAACTCTACCTCAATTCCGGAAAGAGGACTTTTAAACTAATACTTGGGTTGGTACATCGGATCTTGTCATGGCCGAATTTCCGTACCCTTTGATTTGACTACTTACACCACATGTCCAACCTAAATTGCACAAAAGTACAAATCATTAATAGAAAGAAGTTAGAGGATGAGAAATGAAACAAGAAAAATTAGAATATAAGAAAACGAAGAACATAAATCTCACAGCGGAACAAATAAAATATATTATATAACACAACTTTTGAAATACAAAGTTGGTAATTGTATATACATACCATCATCAGAGCATAACAGCTATTTTCTGGAACAGTTATAACACCTTTTCCAGATACAACATAGTATACAACGGAAAACAGGATAGTCTATAGCAAACTGATGAACCCTCCGGCTTCAAGCTCCTCCACATGAACCTATAAAATCCTGACTACTTGACTGCCCGTACAAATTTAGGAACCCAAGAGTTTAGGGTAAAACAAAACAAAATAAATTCTGGGTCATTCATGGGACTAGTGTGAGTAAACTCCAACCATAGGCTTAACTTTAAATAAATTCCCCGCCACCATACTTGGTATATTTGCAAAAATCAATGTTCGCGACCATCTAGTAATACTCTGTCCGACATTCGTCAATTAATGTTGTACTGGGACTGAAAAAACCGAAGACACCATTCTATTAATCCATCTTGGGCAATTTCTACGTAGGATTAACAG
The DNA here is from genome assembly GCA_030737875.1 of Allium sativum. Taxonomy (NCBI): domain Eukaryota; kingdom Viridiplantae; phylum Streptophyta; class Magnoliopsida; order Asparagales; family Amaryllidaceae; genus Allium; species Allium sativum. The sequence continues at coordinate 928,657,667 of CM060926.1, read as the reverse complement.
AACAGCCTTGCATTTTACTCCGTCTTCAATTATCTTCAGCATAAGTTGATTCGTAATGCTCATGGCAATACGAAGTGGTTTTCAGATATTAAATCTGATCTCGGTCTCTCCGTATTTACAATGGAGTTATGAAATAAACCAAAACTTTGATAGTCGATGATTTAACTATCAAAGGAACATCCATACAATCAACGGTCCTATTTCTAATTGGAAATTCTACCGATCAAGCATCAAACGACACTGGGCCCCTTTTAATTAACATCTTATTAATTATTAATTTCCCAACTTCTCATATCTTTTCAGATATTTCTCAAAATTCGCTATCCTCTTCCGATTTTTGGAAAACATTACCAATATTATAAACTCTTTATTTTCTATATTCTAAAAACTATCTCTTATCACAGTTTTGAAAACATTTCCATATATTTATGAATCCTTATTTTCTATATTCAGAAAATATACATTATTAATATTAGAAATCCATATTGCATTTCTTAATTCCTTATTAACCAATTCATTTCATTTCTATGCTTAGAAAATATCTTCGATTTAATTTGGAAATCATTTCCAAAATCTTTCTATTTGATTAAATCAATGTTGTATAAAACATCGTTATTATATCCTCTCTCATCAATAATTCAGTAATCGTATCACTAACGAATCTCACTACCGAACCTTAACCATTTCTCAGTCAATCAAGTTGGGGTATAATTTCCTCTCAGACCTTAACTAAACAACAATCTCAACTTCGAAATAGACAAGGTTCACCACTTCAAACGATTCAGTTTAAGAATCCACTTCCTTTACGGAAACAATTAATATAACGATAGCGTTATTATTCCTGTTCCCGAAATATTATATTTTGAAATATAACTTTTTTTCTTTAATTTTAAATAAATAAATAACTTAATTAAATCGACGAAATATATATAATATAAATATTATCATTTGTATATCGATGATGTGGAATATGCAATTTTGATTCGAAATTGAATATGAAGTTGAAATTGTTTCGAAAACGAATTTAAAACGATTTATAAAATACGTTTTGAATTGAAATCGACAAAATATATATAATATAAATATTATATATATTAAATGGCCTGAATAGAATGCGCCGCGCCGCGGCAGTTTGCGAATTTCGACCATTGACTTCGAATGGACATTACGGGAGATCCGACCGTCGGATTCTCCTAAAACCGGAACCATTGGGTTCGTATCGAAAAAGATCTTTCTAACGAATATTAGATATTTGAAATCTAATGGTTGGATTTGGAATTATGTCCAAATCAAATTTGGAAAAGGTCACTGTAAGTGCAGTTCGATGGCCGTTGATGGAAATCGACTATACGGGCCTTGATAAAATTATTAAAAATAGTAATATTTTGTGTATAATCATAAGAAATGATTTGTGAAGAATTAGGATGAAAAAATTCCATATTTGAAAAGATAAAAATAGATTTTTATCGAAATGAACTAGTTTTGAACTAGAATTATAATTCTATTTATTTTTAAAATAAATAAAGTGGATTTGAAAGGGTTTTGAAAATAATCAGAATTTCCAATAATTGAAGTGGAAATGGATTTGAATCGAAATTATCTTTGGAATATTTCGATGTTGGATTTCGTGATTATGCAGATATTGTTATGGGAATTTGAAAGATATATTTATATCGTTATTTCCAATACGATATTTGTTGGTCGTAGAATTTGATATTGAATATAAGCTGATATATTTTCTATTCAGAGCCTTGTATTTAATATCAAATGGGATTTGGGTTTGCCATGAATGGTGTCTTCATTAACACTGTTCTTAAACCCAGTTGAGAAAAAGATTAAATCTTTTTATTTAGATTTAATGAAGTGTACCAATCAAATGACATTTAATTGGAATTGAATTTGAATTTGAATTGATTTTTGGGTTTATTGTGAATGGTGTTTTAAATAACACTTGTTCTTTAACCCGATAATTAATGGGATGTGATTTTGGGTTTATAGCGAACCGTGTTTTAAATGGCATTGTTTCTTTAACCCAGTTAAAGACATGATATTGGTTTTTGGGAAGATTGAAACTAAGTGGAGTTTTAATGAATCTTTAATTAGATTGAAGTAATCGAGAATGGGGTATTACCATTTTTGCTCCAGGCGATAGTTAAATCTTTAATTAGATTTGAGCGTGAAATGGTAATTAAATTTACCAATAACACCGTGGTGTTAGATATAAAGTATGACCAGTTTTACTCCATGGGATGAATAGGTTGGGATTGGAAAATAAAATAAATGATTATTGCGGTGTGGTTCGCTAATCCCGACTAATTTGAATTGATATTCAAAGAAAGATTCAAGAATAAATTTAAGGAATTTATCTTTGATAAAATTAATGGGAATCATTCCCAAAGTATAAGAATATTTGAATAAAAGAATATTCTGAATTGGAATGAGGCGTATGTTGTGTTTGTGTAACACTTGTTTATTATATACGTGAGTTATTCAGAAAGACCGGGTTTATCCCATTCTGAATAACTGATTCGACGTGGTGTCGAGGATGAAGACGGTGGTTGAAGACTGGAGGTCTTCACGCCGTTTGGGTGATTACTGATGATCTTGATTTGGCTGTACATCCAAGAGGAGGGAATCAGTTGGTGATCGTCCAGATGTACTTGGAGATCGAAGGATATGCGAGGTACAAGGTGCCTCCGGTTTTGTTCAGACCCACAACGGACTTGTAAATGGACTGTGTGTCTGACATGGATTTTATTCTGTGTGATTGATTTCTATTAAATATATATCTGTTTGGCGGCGGAGAATTTATTCTCTTACTTAACGCCCTTCTCTGAGACGTACGAGCTCAGGGGTTATATATTGATGGATATCAAACGCATGGAGTGAATTGCCTATGTGGCATGCCTAAGTGGCAATATGATCAAGGCTTCTATTGAAAAGCAGAGTCTTGTGGTTGATGATCAAAGCACGGCCTGTGTGGCATAGCTTTGTGTAGCGTTGATTCGCGAGCCTCACACTCCGGTTGTGAACCAGAAACGGGAGAAGGATCCAGGGAGGGCATGCGTTTCTTTCTAGCTAGGGTGGTGTCGGTGACCTACCAGCCCTGACATTTATATTATTTTCACCTGTATGGTTGTTGCTGTTGCGAGGCGCCTCGGATATATCGGTGACTATGTGGAGCCGATGGAGTCATAAGACACATTTACGCCCCAAAGGGCGGGGAAACGCAGTGTTCAGGCATTTTAATCCACATCGGTGGACCAACCCTGTGGCTCTTAAGGCTTGACAGAGTACTTGCCTGAGGCTTGGGCTAGAGAGTCTCGAATTCGGTAGAGGACTATCTTTTGTCTCGGTTCACAGATGGAAACCCAACTTCCAATATGTGACTTTGCTGTTTTGATTGTAAACCTATATATGGCGACATGATATATGGTACCCACGTCGTCTATGATTGATACTTATGATTGAAATTGTTTTGACACTATACACTTATAATAATAATAAAAGATGAAATTTAGCGTATCAAGCATTCTTTGGCTATTATAAGGTAAAACCCTATCCTCCGGCTTGTGTTGCATTGTGTGATGGGACCTGAGTCTTATAATAGCTTCATTTTTCTTTATTTAGCATTGCGTTGTTGTTTTATGCACTGGTATTCTTGGGAGGAAACCCGTTCCGTGTTATACGGCCTGGTCCCTTGATTTACCTAACTTTAAAAAAAAGATTATTAACTGTTTTAGATCTCACACCAGTCACATGACTGACCTGGAGTTTATTGTTTTAACCTAAACTCTGGGTGCCCCTATTTTCCACAAGGGCAGCTAGTAGTTTTGGTTTTGCAGATTTATATTCACAGGATCCTGATTTACAGCTGGAACGATACTCGGAAAGCTCTGTATCCGTGTATTACTTCTAGTTGTGTGTTGTAGTATTTTCCGCTGCTATGTAATGTATTGTAATCTCTGATATTTTATAATATACATTATTTGTTAATACTCGGTATATTCTTGTATTCTGATGAACTATTGTAATAAGCTATGAAATGTTCTTCTGTTTGCGTTCCGATGTGGCTTGTTCTCAACTCAATCCATGATTTCCCGTAAGGGGGATTTCAGGACGTTTCATCGTGGTATCAGAGCTCTGGTTTACAGAGCTCGAGAACAAGACATGTTAGAACCAAACGAAAGAATTCATCAGAGATTGGATTAGTAATATCCAATAAGAATGACTCGTTAGAGATGGGATCAGTAGTATCCTAGAACGAGTGTGAAGAGTTTATTTTTAAAATGAAAACGAGTTTTGTTTTGAAATTTAATTCAATTATTCGTATTTGAATATTTATTTTATATTGAATTTGGATAATGCAGTATATAAAGATTTTGCGTATATATCTGATCCGCGTGTATTCGAAGTTTTAATATACTGGATAGATATGGAGTCATACTCTAGTCGCCCGGACATGGTCCTGATGATGAAGTATACCATCACCAGTATTTATGTTCGAGTTTCGAAAGTGGGATTTCTATATATTTCCAATTGACTGGTGTGAAAACCAAAAACTAGATAGGGCTTATTGTTGTGATTTGGCATCAAAAACATGATTTTCTGTATACGTATCAAAGTTATGAATTTAAAAAGCTAATTAACTAATTGATTGTTGATTGTGTTGTTTGATTATTGGTTGTTTAATTATAATTTGGACCATTTAGCCAAATTGAACCAAATAGTGAATTGTATTGAAAATGATTACAATTGCATGCATATACATGTATATCTATTGAACAAGTCATAGCAAGGAGGCTAGAGCAGAAGAATAAAATTGTTTGCCCGATAAATAGGTACATGTTTACAAATTTATCGGGTTTGGATGATTTTATGAGCCGATTGGCTAGCCGTTTGGCTGTTTCTTTTTCTTTTTGGATTGATAAGGGCCATGGGAGGCTATTTGAAATATCCCGAAGTCCCCGGTGCAGGGGAGGTTATGGCGAAATTTTTCGAAAATTTAAGGTGTTAGCCAAATTTTTGAAAAATTTAAAAAGTTCTTAGAAACTGAAAAGTTGAAGAACTTAAGCCGTAAAGAAAACAATGGAAGTTGAGTTGATTAGTTAAACAACTTTCGGCTTCGTTCCTTTTCGGGGATGAAAAGTTTTAAGTGGGGGAGATTGTAATAACCCGGAAATTCTGAGCCATTTTTTTTGTGTGGCAATTTTAGCGAATTTTGATTATTTAAAATGATTTATTTTAAATAATAACGACGAGAAATTTATTTTGAATAGAATTAGTCCGTATATATTTATTTTAATCATCGTTAGAATATAAATATTTTATTTATATAACGAGCCTGAAATGGCGTGGTAGTTTGAAAATTTGATTTCAAAGTTCAAATGAATGTGCAGGATTCAAAATAAACCGGATTTTAGCGAAACCAAAAATATTGGAATCTAATTGAGAATATCTTTCCAACGAATCCGAAAAATCGAAATTTCGTAGCGGGGATAAAAAGTTATGCCCAGTTGAAAATTCAGAATAGTCGCTATGGAATTCTGGCCCTTAAAAATGGAAATTTTGCAAACGACCTCGGTTTTTTACGAAACCACTTTTGTTGGATCCGTGATGTCAAATTATTGCTAGGTTTCAAAATTCCTAATTTTTTGATTCGAAATGTGAGCGTGGCAAAGGAAAACGCGTTTGACCAGTTTTAGTTGATTTTAATCGATTGGAAAATGGCCATTTTTCAAACGGTCTCAGAATTTGACGAAATTAGTTTTGTTAGGACCGTATCGTCAATACGAAGTTAGAAAATATTTTTTGGGAATTTTAGAGTTAGTATGTGACCCCAGTAGATTGAAATGTGCGTTCAAATTCAATATATAGAGTTATATTCTAATTTTGACGAAAACCGATCGAAACGATCGAATCAGCTTACGATACATATCCCATTGTGTTCGGAATGGGGGTAATTAGCTATGAACGACAGGCGGTGGGTCTCGTTTCGAGGTCAAAATAAAAAGTACCTTTTTGAAATTAAATTAAATTAAATATAATAAATAAATAAATAAATAAAGAAGAAGAACCTCTCTCCTCCTTAACCCTTCAGCCCCCCCCCCGTTCATTTCGATTTCAGTTGATAAAAAAAAGGGGAAATCGCGTCGCCTCCCCCCCCCCCCACATCTGTCGCCGCCGCTTCTTCTTCCTCCTCCTCCTTCCCTCCAGCCTCCTCCCCCTTCCGTCCCTCCCCCCCCCCCCTCGATCTCTGACCGCGGCCCCCCTATTTTCCCCAAACCCCACGCACCTGAACCCCCCTCCGCCTGCACCGCAACCCACCGCCATCGCCACCACCTCCCAAGGCCGCCGACCGCCCTTCAGCCCCCCCCCCCCCCCCCGCTCCACTTCGACGCCGAGCCTCCCCGTATACCTCCTGTAAGTTTTTCTATTTATTATTTTAATTTATATTGAATAATCAGTTTAAAAATGTAATCTTTTAGATAAGAAAGTTTATATTTTCATTCATAGAAAGTTTATATTTTTATTAACATAAAGTTAAGATTTTTAACACATTAAAGATTTGATTTTTTACGGTTTAAAAATATGATCTTTATATTAGGAAAGCACGATTTTTATGTAAAGAAAGATCGTATTTTTGTGTGAATGTAGAAAGAAGAAAGATTGCATTTTTATGTGAATGTAGAAAGAAGAAAGATTATATTTTTGTGTGAATGTAGAAAGAAGGAAGATCGCGTTTTTATGTGAATGTAGAAAGTATAAAAATCGAATTTTTATATTAGAAAAGTTTGAATCTTTATATAGTTGAAATGGTGAAGTAAAAATGAGATTTATATATATAAAGACATAGGGAATAAAAATATAATTTTTATATAATGTAAAGAATAAAAATATGATTTTTACATAAGTAGTGAACCAAAAATATAATTTTTATATAGTGATAAGGGTAAAAATAGAATTTTTACCTATATAGTAGCGGTATAAAAATGTGATTTTTATATATATAGCAACAATATAAAAATGTGATTTTTATATATGTAGTGGCTACGGACAATGAAATTGACAAAAGGCGAGCACGACGAAGATTTCTACATATGAAGAGTCGCGGGGAATTTGTTTAGCTAGTCGATGAGAACTTCTCACTTTAAATCTTGTTTTCTAGTTAGAATATATACTAGGATGCAGACAGTGCTTAGCAGCACCCGACACCCGTCGTCCACAGACCATGGACGACTTGTATGCTTGTTTGATGTGTTGTGAAGTTTGTTTGTGATGTTGATGTGAAATGAATAATAAAACATTCATGTGCTGAAATAAATTAATTATCGTTAAAAATATAACTTTTAACGTGAAAGTGAATAAATAAATATTCATTTACAAACCGGACGGTTTGTTTATGTACACATATTAGAAGGATATTGATTGGGACGATAAATTTTACACATCGCCCAACTGCACAAATAATATTCAGTGTTTGTGGATTGAAACCCCACACGGGTGTTGGGATGATATTTGGCATACACTAATCCCAATTATTTAGTTGTATGTCGATCGATTGGTCGACAGACTATGTAAGCGTTAATTATTTATATTTAATGCTTATGCAGTTGTGTGGTGCACTTTGGATGATGGTTGATTATTTATCATTGTTGTTATATACATGTGTTGTATGGAATCCATATAATTAACATTATATGGTAATTGATTGGGCCTCATTCCAATCGGGAAAATAAAGAATATTATAATATAAAGATTCATGTGTTGAATAGAATAAATAGTCATGTGTTGACGATGCTCATGTGTTGAGAATATTCATGTGTTGAGTAAAATATTTTGACAATAAAATTTACGTCTTTATCATATGTGAAATTAGAAACTAAGTGGAAAATAGATAAGATGAGTGGTCTCCTGGATATTGATCTGATGTTGGTTTCGGCCTTCGGGGTTAATATTTAGGGAATCGTTCTCTTACTAATTTACGGTTGGAGTCTGATTAAGAATTAAACGATAGAAATCATAATTTTATAAAATATATTAAATAACATAAATAGTCATGTGTTGACGATGCTCATGTGTTGAGAATATTCATGTGTTGAAAGAGAAATATAGATTCATGTGTTGAATAAAATAAATATTCATTTGTTGAATAGAATAACGAAGTTACCGAAATATAAAAACCGTGTTAGAGATGCGTCATTTTGACGTGAACGATATTTATACCGATTATATTCGTTTTTATAATGAATATAGAAAAAGAAGAAATTTCAAAATATAACGTTTTGAAAATATTATCATTTGTATATCGATGATGTGGAATATTCAATTTTGATTCGAAATTGAATATGAAGTTGAAAACGTTTCGAAAACGAATTTAAAACGATTAATAAAATACGTTTTGAATTGAAATTGACGAAATATATATAATATAAATATTATATACATTAAATGGCCTGAATAGAACGCGCCGCGCCACGGCAGTTCACGAATTTCGACCATTGACTTTGAATGGACATTACGGGAGATCCGACCGTCGGATTCTCCTAAAACCAGAACCGTTGGGTTCGTATCGAAAAGAGCTTTCTAACGAATATTAGATATTTAAAATCTAATGGTTGAATTTGGAATTATGTCCAAATCAAATTTGGAAAAGGTCGTTGTAAGTGCAGTTCGATGGCCGTTGATAGAAATCGACTGTACGGGCCTTGATAAAATTATTAAAAATAGTAATAATTTGTGTAAAATCATAAGAAATGATTTGTGAAGAATTGGGATGAAAAAAATTCCATATTTGAAAAGATAAAATTAGATTTTTATCGAAATGAACTAGTTTTGAACTAGAATTATAACTCTATTTATTTTTAAAGTAAATAAAGTGGATTTGAAAGGGTTTTCAAAATAACCAGAATTTCTAATAATTGAAGTGGAAATGGATTTGAATCGAAATTATCTTTGGAATATTTCGATGTTGGATTTCAAGATTATGCAGATATTGTTTTGGGAATTTAAAAGTTATATTTATATCGTTATTTCCAATACGATATTTGTTGGTCGTAGAATTTGATATTGAATATAAGCCGATATATTTTCTATTCAGAGCCTTGTATTTAATATCAAATGGGATTTGGGTTTGTCGTGAATGGTGTCTTCATTAACACTGTTCTTAAACCCAGTTGAGAAAAAGATTAAATCTTTTTATTTAGATTTAATGAAGTATACCAATTAAATGGCATTTAATTGGAATCGAATTTGAATTTGAATTAATTTTTGGGTTTATTGTGAACAGTGTTTTAAATAACACTTGTTTTTTAACCCGATAATTAGTGGGATGTGATTTTGGGTTTATAGCGAACCGTGTTTTAAATGACATTGGTTCTTTAACCCAGTTAAAGACAGGATATTGGTTTTTGGGAAGATTAAAACTAAGTGGAGTTTTAATGAATCTTTAATTAGATTGAAGTAATCGAGAATGGGGTATTACCAGTTTTGCTCCAGGCGATAGTTAAATCTTTAATTAGATTTGAACGTGAAATGGTAATTAAATTTACCGATAACACTATGGTGTTAGATATGAAGTATGACCAGTTTTACTTCATGGGATGAATAGGTTAGGATTGGGAAATAAAATAAATGATTACTGCGGTGTGGTTCGCTAATCCCGACTAATTTGAATTGATATTCAAAGGAAGATTAAAGAATAAATTTAAAGAATTTATCTTTGATAAAATTAATGGGAACCATTTCCAAAGTATAAGAATATTTGAATGAAAGAATATTCTGAATTGGAATGAGGCGTATGTTGTGTTTGTGAAACACTTGTTTATTATATACGTGAGTTATTCAGAAAGACCGGGTTTATCCCATTCTGAATAACTGATTCGACGTGGTGTCGAGGATGAAAACGGTGGTTGAAGACTGGAGGTCTTCACGTCGTTTGGGTGATTACTGATGACCTTGATTGGGCTGTACACCCAAGAGGAGGGAATCAGTTGGTGATCGTCCAGACGTACTTGGAGATCGATGGATATGCGAGGTACAATGTGCCTCCGGTTTCGTTCAGACCCAGAACGGACTTGTAAATGGATTGTGTGTCTGACATTGGATTTTATTCTGTGTGATTGATTTCTATTAAATATACATCTGTTTGGCGGCGGAGAATTTATTCTCTTACTTAACGCCCTTCTCTAAGACGTACGAGCTCAGGGGTTATATATTGATGGATATCAAACGCATGGAGTGAATTGCTTGTGCGGCATGCCTAAGTGGCAATATGATCAAGGCTTCTGTTGAAAAGCAGAGTCTTGTGGTTGATGATCAAAGCACGACCTGTGTGGCATAGCTTTGTGTAGCGTTGATTCGCGAGCCTCACACTCCGGTTGTGAACCAGAAACGGGAGAAGGGTCCAGGGAGGGCATGCGTTTCTTTCTAGCTAGGGTGGTGTCGGTGACCTACCAACCCTGACATTTATATTATTTTCACCTGTGTGGTTGTTGCTGTTGCGAGGCGCCTCGGATATATCGGTGACTATGTGGAGCCGATGGAATCATAGGACTCATTTATGCCCCAAAGGGCGGGGAAACACAGTGTTCAGGCATTTTAATCCACATCAGTGGACGGGCCCTGTGGCTCCTGAGGCTTGACAGAGTACTTGCCTAAGGATCGGGCTAGAGAGTCTCGAATTCGGTAGAGGACTATCTTTTTCCTCGGTTCACAGATGGAAACCCAACTTCCAATACGTGACTTTGCGATTTTGAATGTAAACCTATATATGGCGACATGATATATGGTAACCATGCCGTCTATGATTGATACTTATGATTGAAATTGTTTTGACACTATACACTTATAGTAATAATAAAAGATGAAATTTAGCGTATCAAGTATTCTTTGGCTATTATAAGGTAAAACCCTATCCTCCGGCTTGTGTTGCATTGTGTGATGGGACCTGGGTCTTATAATAGCTTCATTTTTTCTTTATTTAGCATTGCGTTGTTGTTTATGCACTGGTATTCTTGGGAGGAAACCCGTTCCGTGTTATACGGCGTGGTCCCTTGATTTACCTAACTTTAAAAATAAAGATTAATAACTGTTTTTGTTCTCACACAAGTCATATGACTGACCTGGAGTTTATTGTTTTAACCTAAACTCTGCGTGCCCCAATTTTCCACACGGGCAGCTAGCAGTTTTGGTTTTGCAGATTTATATTCATAGGATCCTGATTTACAGCTGGAACGATACTCGGAAAGCTCTGTATCCGTGTATTACTTCTAGTTGTGTATTGTAGTATTTTCCGCTGCTATGTAATGTATTGTAATCTCTGATATTTTATGATGTACATTATTTGTTAATACTCTGTATATTCTTGTATTCTGATGAACTGTTGTAATAAGCAATGAATTGTTCTTCTGTTTGCATTTCGATGTGGCTTGTTCACAACTCAATCCGTGATTTCCCGTAAGGGGGATTTCGGGTCGTTTCAAGAAGGCTTAGAGAGGCGAGTTGGAGTTTGTGCTATTGACCACTACAAAGGAGGTGATGGCAAAAAAATTCGAAAAGTTAAGGTGTTAGAAAATTTTCAGAATTTTTGAAACTTTTCGTTAATAGAAATAAATTAATATTTTTATCAGAATTAATTGGTTCAGTTGGAACTGAAGTCAAGAGGTGAAGAAATAATTTTAACCCAGTTGGAGGAGTTAGTTTTCTACCTTTGCAATTTCGAGGACGAAATTATTTTAAGGGGGGAAGAATGTAACGACCCCTATTTTCAGAGATATATAATTAATTTATTTAATTATTTAAATAGTGAAAATGGTTGTTTAATTAAATAATTTTGAATATTTAATTTATATGATAATTAAATAATATATTTAATTTCTGAAATAATCAGAAATAGTGAATTGACAATATAATGTGAACTGGACAATTCAAAGAATTTAATTCAGCTTAGAATTGAATTAGAATGACGAATATATTATTTGAACGACAGTTTGAACGTATAATTATATTATAATCAAAATCGAGCTCGAAATGGCGCGGTAGTTCGCTATTTGGTGATTCGAACTTCAACTGAATATACAAGGTCCGTTTAAAATCAGATTTCCGTGAAACAAGAAACGTTCGGAGCTGGTGAAGTATATTTTTCTAGTGGAAGAGAAAAATCGGGATTTCATTGTGTAGATTTTGATTTATGTCCAAATCAAATTTTAGAAAAGTCGCTATGGAATTCCTTTATAATTTATAATGATATATATATAAGGAATTTCAATATAAATTTGAATATCGACTCAACCGGGATTTGAATATCGAGTTGTAAATCCCAGTGGAGCTGTATGATATTCTATTGTGAATATATACGATAATATTTATTTTTAAATATTAAATTTAATTACTTTTAAATATATTTATATATTTAAATGGGTTATTTAGAGCTTTAAAAATAGCCAGTTTTGCAAACGACCTTTGTTTTCGACGAAACTAATTTTGTTGGATCCGCAATATTAAATTATTGTTATATTTCAATTTCCGTGATTTTTGAAGTCAGTATGTGGCCGTACGGATTTTTAATGTGAAAAACAGTCAGTGTTTTGACGGTTAAAAATACGATGTGTGAGCAAACGGAGTCAGAATTCGACGAAACCAGTTTCGTTGGGTCCGCAATGTCGAACTGAAGGTGTATGTCATTTTCGTGATTTTTGGTTATCATATGTGATTATAGGAATTTTTATTCAATAAATACACATAGCAATTGGTTAAAATAGAATATTATAATCGAATATAAAAATTTAAAACTTTTCTATAAATTCACCATAATTTTCCTTAAACCAAATTTCAATCTCTTCCGTTGGTCAAAAGCAAAACCCGCCGTCACATTTTCTATCAGTAAATATTTCGATCCTCAAATAAAATCACAAAAATCAAAATAAAATTTCTAAAATCGAAAGAGTGATGTATACGGATTCCTAGCAAGAAGAGCTTCAACCTCGTGTTCCTTTTGCTCAGTGCGATGCAGGTCCTTGAACATGCGAAGGCTAGCAATAAAATTATGGTTAGATTTTTTGTGAAATTTATAGTTCGATTCACGAAATCAAATCTATATTTGGATTTAGAAGGAGGATTGGAGCTCATATGGGATTTTTGGGGTGTTTCGAAGTCAAAAAGGGAAGTGCGATGTACTGTAGGGGCTCGGAACAACCGAAGTCGCAGTAGCGATGGGTGGTTCGAACTCGATAAAGAGGGGAGGGAAATAGCGAGCTGGAGGAGAGAGTCTCATCGGCGATGATGTCGTGTCGTGATGGAAGGGAGGTGGATAAGCGGTCGAAAGTTTTGTTGAAATGGAGGAGCAATCGAAGTTTGTACAGGAGGAAGAAGAGGTGGTTTAACGGGTCTGAAGTCTAATACATGGAAGATGGGCCGGAAAAAAGTCAAAGCCCAATTGATTGGAAAGGAAATTTAATTATTTCTAATTTAAATTTTGTACAAACTTATAAACTGTATAACTATCCCATACAATATCAGAATTTTGAACCGTCGGATCCGTTGGGATCGTATGGATGGACACTATACGATGGAACTGACTGGAAGTCCATCAGAGCTCGTTACAATTTATAGCAAAGTAAATTGTCTGTCTGAATCAAGCGATGGTTATCGTTATTAACGATGATCGTCCAATGTGAGTAAATCTCACTAACTTTGAACAGTTATATTTTTATAATGTATTTTTAGAATTGCTAAATGATGATTGGTTGTCGTGTGTTAACTGTTTGGTTGAATTGCTTATGTATTGGTTGAAATTATAGATAACGATATATATATATAAATCGTTAATCAAATATCGATTCTGTTGATCAGAATACTTCATACTGAAATGGAATTGATGTTAATTATATATTGTTTAACATCTGTGGATGCAGGGAAACAGGTCGGAGGAATCCAACTGGATTCCTCAACATTTATTTTACTGATTTTCATATATTGTTATTATGATGTGATATATAGCATACTATTGATTATATAGGGTTGAATGATATTGATTAATTTTATATGGTATGTTAAACACCATAGAGAACACCGGAATGCATAAAGGGAAATTTCAATGTATATATATTGAAAGAAATTATTTATAAAATCAAAAGATTTTATAAAGGAAATTATTTATAAAATCAAAGGATTTTATGAAAGAAAATAATTATAAAATCAAAGAATTTTATAAAAGGAATATTTATTTGTTTAACAAATAGAATTGAAAAGAAATATTTATTTGTTAAATAAATATAGTTGAAATGGAATATTTATTTAAGAAATAAAATAGAAAGAGGAATATTTGTAAAAACATTTTCAAATAAAATAGAAAAGGAAATATTTGTAAAACATTTACAAATAGAATTAAAAAGGAAATATTTATTTAGAAAATAAATAGAGTTATTAAAGGGATTTATTGGGAAATGAAAAGAATGTCATATAAGGATATATTTGGCAAATGAATAGAATTTTACACTAGGAAAGTTTAGACATGTGCTTCGCACATGGGTATAACAGAACATGAATTTAAAATAGAAAACTTTTTTAACAGATAAGTGGAGAAGATAAATTTATAAATAATATTTTATAAATTAAATAAAATGTTTATCATTAGATAAATAGAACATATAAGTCAGGACTTATATAGAGAAGTGAGAATCAATTTCAACATCGATATTTGAAACTGAATATGTTGAAGAGTTAATCAAAGGAATTAATCGAACTATAGTAAATCGATTAGAGTTAGAGTTAATCGATTAGAGTTAGAGTTAACCAGTTAGAGTTAACCAGTTAGAGTTAACCAATTAGAGCTAACCAGTTAGAGTTAATCAAATAGAGTTAATCGATTAGAGAGTAGAGTTGATCGATTAGAGTAGATTAGAGTAATCGAATAGAGTTAATTGAAGAAAGGGTTATCGAATATAGTTTATTCGAAAGAGTGATTATCGAATATTAGTTATTCGAAGAGAGTTAATCGAATATAGTTTATTCGAAAGAGAGATTATCGAATATTAGTTATTCAAAGAGAGTTAATCGAATATAGTTTATTCGAAAGAGATATTATCGAATATTAGTTATTCGAAAGAGAGATTATCGAATATTAGTTATTCGAAAGGAGTTATTGAATATTTGTTATTCGAAAGGGTTATCGAATATTTGTTATTCGAAAGGGTTATCGAATATTAATTTATTCGAATAGAGTTAAAAGGAGATATCGAATATAGTTTATTCGAATAGAGTTAAAAGGGGTTATCGAATATAGTTTATTCGAATAGAGAAAGGGGTTAATCAAATATAGTTTATTCGAAAGGAGTAAATTGATAGGAGTAAATTGATAAGAGTTAATCGATTAGAGTTAATCAAAAAGAGTTAATCCAATAGAGTTAACCAAATAGAGTTAATAGAATAGAGTTAATCAAATAGAGCTAACTGATAAGAGTAAATCGATTAGAGTTAATCGAATAGTGTTAATTGAATAGAGTTAATCGAATATGGCTATTCGAAGAGTGATTATCGAATATAGTTTATTCGAAGGAAAGAGTTATCGAATAGAGTTTATTCGAGAGAGAGTTATACGTTGAAATTCGATTATATCGAATGTTGGAAAGTACTATTTACTTTCCGGTTTTTAAATCAAGATTTGTTTATTTAATAAATCGGTTATTTATTTATTTAAATTAAGGAATAAAAGTTATACTTAAGTTAATATAGTTTGGAAGCATGGGATTATAACACTAATGTTATTATCAAATGATTTCTGTAAAAGAAGTGGATTCGTAAAGAGAAATCTGAGAGTTACGTAAGGAAGTTTGTTAAAGATTTAAAAGATAAACTTTGACTATTTCGAAGTTAAAACGTTGTCCAGTTAAGGTCTAAGAGGTAATTATACCCTAACTTGATTGACTTCCTTCTTAACTAAGGAATGGTAAGGTTTGATAGTGAAGGTTGGTTAAGTGAATATGGTTAATGAAGGTAATGGTTTGAATTGGCATAGCGATGTTTTATTTAAACATCTGTTTAAATCCAAGGAATGAGTTTTGGAAACGTTTTTTCAAATATAATCAGAGATATTTTCTAATCATAGAAAATGAAATGTTGGATGGTAAAGAATATTGGAATGACAGTGATACGTGGAAAGGAGATGGAAATGTTTTCCAATGAATAATAACATATATTTTCTAAATTTAGAAAATAAGAATTTCTGTATGTATACGGAAATAGGAAATGGAGAATGAATAAATTAATGATAAATTAATTTAAGAGATAAATGATGAATGATGATTGATCGATATAATTTCCATCCGGAAATAATATCGTTGTTTGCACACGTGATTTTCTTTGATTAACTCACCGACTATCGAAGTTTTTGACCATTTTTCCGTCGTCAATACGGAGAGACCGGTTGGATTATTATCCGAGAACCACTTCGTATGGGCGTTAGCGTTTCGAATCAAATAGATCAAGACAAATTAAAGACGGAGTTTATACAAGGGTTATTCTGGCGATCCTAGGTAGAAATTGCCTAAGATGGATTTACGAAACAGTGCCTTCGGTTTGTCCAGTCCAAGGACAAATTGAATGGACGAATGTTTGACAGAGTATATCTGGTAGATCACGTAAGTTGATCGTTTCAAACGTATTTAAATTGGTGGCGGAGGAATCCGTTTCTCTTAGCTTATACCCGTGGTATTTTTGGGGAAATCAATTTGTGATTTGATGGGTATGACGATGTGGCATTCAAAGTGAATGAGTAATATGTTGAAAGATACGTTATGACCTGCAGCCTCATCAACTGGGAAATGACAGAAATCGGGCAGACAACATGGTTAAGTGGGCCGCACCCAAGTAGGGTATATTGTCACTATCTAGTGAATATTCATATTTGTTACTTCTTTTAATTCTGTATCTCCCGGGAATGGTTACGTTGGTTTACCAACTGTAAGATGACAATATATTCGATACACTCAAGCGAAATGAGTGGTCGGTCATGTGTGGCTGAGTTACAAGATGTTCTTGTTGAACTCCACTGTATCGCTTCTAGAGTACACTGATCGGAAAGTGGATCCATACCTTGTCATAATTGGAAATCCATTCCCCAAATAAGAGCCCACGGTTTTGATTGTATATTATATATGTAGAACGTTAGATGCAAGTGTTCCAACTAGACTGATATTACATGTGTTAGACATTATTATAATATCAGAATAATATTGTTTTACAAATGATTTGGGTTATCGTAAGGTAAAAACCATCCGTGTTTATGTGTGGATCGGTCTTACGATTATTCTTTCTTTTGAAAGGATTTTTAAAGTTAAACAAATGATTTGAGTTTACTCACACCAGTCACATGACTGACCCGGAGTTTATTTTCTCTAAACTCTTGGGTGCCCAATTTTGTACGGGCAGTCAAGTAGTCGAGATTTACAGATATATTTGGAGAGCTGGAGCAGGAGGCTTCAGAATTATATAGATATGGTTATTTCCGCTGTGTTGTAAGTGCTGTACTTTGGAAATGATATGTATATTCAAGTACAGATTTATATTTCAAAGTTATGTTATATATTATATGTTATTCGTTCCGATGTGAGGTTCGTGTTACTCTGATGTTGTGTTCTTCTTCTTCTTCTATTCTAAGTTTCAATCTTATCTATTCTCACCCTCTAATTTCTTTCATGGACTATCCGGTATTTTCGATGCTTGAATAGTCGACATAGTGTTGTATGCCGATATGCAGGATCGCAATTTTCCCGGGTCGTTACAAATTCCTATTTGTTTTCTTAATCTCTTTTCGCTGCTGCAGCTTTCGGAAACGGTGGGTCGCTCCCAACCATGGGGGTGATAATATATTCGCTACACTCAAGCTAAATGAATGGGCGGTCATGTGTGGTCGGGTCGCAAGACGTTCTTGTTGAACCCCATTGTATCCCTCTCTAGAGTACACTGATCAGAATGTGGTCCCATACCTTGTCTGTTGGAATCCAATCCCCAATAAGTGCTCGCGGTTTTTGATTTTATACTATATATGTGGAGCGTGAGATGCAAGCATTCCGTCAGATGGTTATTTATTTGATAAAAACTATCATAATATCGGATGATTTTGATATCAAAAATGTTTTGGGTTATAGTAAGGTAAAAAACGTCCATGTCTATGTGTGGGCTGGTCTTACTATTATCCTTTCTTTCGAAAGGTTTTCTAAAGTTTAATCAATCTGTTCTCATAAGAGAAAAGTCATGTTCCATATTTGCAATCTGTTTAAAATTGTTTACTTGCACCAGTCCCGTGACTGACCCAGAGTTTATTTTTTGTGTTTTCCTAAACTCCTGGGTACTCATAACAATTGTTATGGGTAAGTGATCCAGGTAGTCAATGGAATCCTTTGGAGTATTTTTGATCTGGAAATTCTGAAGTCAGCTTAGTAGTTCTATCTATATCTAAGTATCAAGTTGTAAGTTGTATTGGGCCAGTAACGATGTATTCCACGATGTAACAGACTCTGATATGTAATATATTATGTGATATTATATTTGTTAAATTCCGCTGTGAGATTCTGATGTGATATTCTTCTTACTCTTCTATTCTATTGGTTCTATCTTTCTACTTCTCATCCTCTAATTTCCTTCTATTAAAATTCGTAATTTCGTGCAATTTAGGTTGGAATTAGTCGGCTCAAATTGGTACGGATTTACGGGCCTTTACATGTGTTTACAAAGCCATTATTTATATACTTTGATCACCCGAGGGGACATTTTCATATGTCAATCTAGGTATTATTTTGTAATAATTTATATTTTCTCTGAATGGGTTATATGAAAGAATTATTTTTATATATTAATGAGTGTTTGTGAAAAAAATTGTACTTCTATATTATCCAATGTTAAGATTGAATAACCTTCGACTTTCTATCACAGAAAAATCCTTCTTACTTTCAAATCGTATTAAAGGATCAAACAAAATTATTCAAAAAGAAACGGATTTAAGAATAAACCCAAACACGATTCCTTTGGTGTTAAGTACGGAAAAAATGTCCATACCGCAATTTTTAAGATCTTATTTAAAAGAATCAAATATCAATTTCTTTTATAAATCTCTTGATAAATCCTTTCATAGATAATTTATTAAAACTCATTCATATTTTTTTAAACCCTTTTAAATTATATCATTTATAAACTTTATTTGTAAATATATCAAAAATCAATTATAAACTTCTTTTATAAATATCAGCATTTCAAACTACCATTACAAGTATCAAATTTTAAATCATCTATTCTAAGTGATCTACTCTCGATCATGAACCAGTATTATCTCTCGGATAACAATGAAGTAAATCAAGTTGGGGTATTTTATTCACCTCTCAGACCTTGATCGGACAACACTCTTACCCTTTGAAATAACTTAAAGTTGACGATTCTAATTAACTTACAAATAAATATTTTCAATAATCTATATTAAAATTCCTTTAACATAGGTCTATGAATAATTTTATTGAATTTCAAACCTTATTTTATTATAAAATAATAATCTAACCAATAACTTCTGCTAAATTCAAATAATAACTTATTTGAAAATTCTTTATATAAATTTTGCTTTAAACTAAGATGGGTTAAAATCAATATTAGTCATATTGGCTTTTTTAAAAAGAATCCATATACTTTTCATATTTGGAAAGAGACTTAGAAATTTCCAAAGGTGCACAATTAATTGAGTTTAACTTATTCAAGTTATAACATGGGCGTTTACATACAACCAAATACGTACAAAGAATCTACAAATAATAGTCAATCAACATAAAGGAAGTATTCAAGTGATAATAGAAGATGTGATTTGTGCTGCTATATAGATTTTCAAGTTAATATGAAAGCAGAATGATTTTTGTTCTACCTTAATAGATGTCCAACATGATTAACAACCAAGTTATAGTAGAATGATGATATATTCTACTAATAGATGTCCACAAATATCATTCAATACGTAACATGACAATAACAGTAACATATAAACATATCCACAACAATAACAAAGTAACAAGATGATAATTTGTCATATTAAATAGATAGATGTCCATTGTCAAATTCTGTTTAGGTAATAGAATGAGGTTTTATTCTGTTAACTAGCGTCCATACAATTCAGTCAATTATGCTAATAAAAGAATGGTGTTTTTTGCTACTAAACAGATATCTTTTAATTCCTAATCAATAGGCTATTTAAAGGTGATAGACAAAGAGTCCTAGAGTAAAACAACTTTTAAAAACATCATCATAGAATAACTAACTCAAATTTAAATTAATATTAAACCTCTAAATAATAATTAAATGACAATTAATTAATATTCTAAATAATTTAATTCCAAATTAATATTTAAATTAAAAATTAAATAATTTTGAACATTTTAAATAATTGATTAAATATTTATTTAATCCTTAAAATAATAATAAAATATTAATTAACTCTTAAAAGAATAATTAAATAATAATTATTCCTCAAATAAATAATTAAAAACTAATATTATTCCATGTTAAATATATATTTCTAATAAAGCGTATCGGTTTTAAAGTGACCGTGAACACACTTATCATTATAACAAATAGTAATTATAATTTTTACAGGAGATTGGTAGATTACCAACCGACTATTTTGGCTTTTAAGGTGGATAGCCCACCATATACGGTTAAGTGGTCCGTCCACTACACAATAACATAGTAGGTAGTACTGGCAAATTGAAGCACAAGGCTCAAAAAACAAGACAAGGCAAAAGAAAAAAAGCATTAGCCTCGCCTACCACATAGCTTAGTGTCCCACAAACTAAGAATGACATCAAGACTCTGACATCACCACAACATAACACCACAAACCTGTAGCCTTGCTCTTGACAAAGGCAGAACATAACAACAGAGACTGACCAACAACTAGCATCCCCCATGAGAAACTCCACCAGCATGCCGGGCGCAGCACTTCATGGAGAACATCAGACATCTGCAAGCCCAGAAAGCATACCACTCTACAACCCAATGAACAAAAATACAATGACAACTAACAACTCTTAACATATAGGACGAAAAGCCAAAAATCCCTGTTGAAATCACACCAAGACTGGAACCAACGCAGACCATACTCAATTAATAATTAAACTAACCTTAATGAGTTCTTAAATCAAACTTAACTTAATTACCCTTATTAAATAAATAAATAAATAATATAAAAATCTTATTAAAGTAATTAATCATATTTAATCCTAATTTAAATAATTATATAATAATTAACTACATTAATTATACAAAATAAAATCAATTTAAATTCAATTTTTAGTTAATTACATGGTAATTAAGTACTAATTATCCTAAATAATCATTTAATAAATAATTATGTAATTAAATAATAATAATTACTTACTTACATTTCAAATTAGTTTTGAAAAGATTGTTCAAAACTTAGTTAAGTTGAAAACAAACTTGTTTTTAAAAATAGTTCAGTTTTACAAACTGCACTTACAACGATTATCACTATAAAACTCATAATTTCAAAATCTTAGCTTTTAAATTTCTTTTGAAAACTTACTAATGAAAGTTTACTAACTTTTCTAAAATATAAAGAAAATATTTATAAAAATGAATACAAAGTTTGAGACAATAAAATGGTTTTGATTTAAAAATATAAACATGCTTTCAGCCAAGGATTCCAAGTCATAAACCACAAAAAGGTTCTAGTTTTTCAAAGCATGTTCCAAAAACATGATGTTCCTAAAATTCATAACCCAATCATAGACACATGCATAACCAAATTATAGCATATGACAATTAAACAACAAAATAAATACAATTATTTAAGATCAAAATTTTGATTTGAAGCTGTAACCTTTACTCACCTTAAGCATATCCTAACCAAATAGCTTCTCCATAACTTGAATCAAAACTAATATTTGAAATTTCATTAAGCAAGTTTGGATTATGAAGGCTTCATGGTCAGAAATGGCCAAGCCTAGTAAGTGATGTGATGAGGGTTGAGGATTTGAATTATCAACAAATCAATAAAAAAAAACCCAGAAAATTACCATTTTTCAAACTGAATTTTACGTGTGTGTGTGTGTGTGTGTGTATATATATATATATATATATGTGTGTGTGTGTGTGTGTGTGTGTCTGTGTGTGTGTGTGTGTGTGTGTGTGTGTGTGTGTGTGTGTGTGTGTGTGTGTTCCTAAAAAATAAAATCTAAGTTTTGTTTTGTTTTGAAAGAGATAAGGCCGAAACAGTAAGGTTCATTTTCGAACCTTAAAAACCAAGCTAGAAAATGGATCTTGAAGAACTGAAGTATGACAAAGTATAACTCAAAATTTAAAAATAGTGGTTAAAATTGAAATTATAACAACTCAATTGTACTGAATTTGATAATTTAAAATTCACAATTTGAACCATTTAAGAGGGAGTTTGACCGAAAGGATTAGGGGACAAAACTGAGTAAAAATGAATATAAAAGCATAGGTTTTAGAGCTCTGAAAATGGAAGAATCAAATAATTTTGAATTTGAAAGCTACGGAAGTCTGAATTTGTAAACCAAGAAGCTAGTAAAATATTTTTAAATCTTTGAAAAGAAGAAGGTTGAAATTGATAAAATAAAGAATTAAAATGAAAAGGAGAAAAGAAAAAAAATCACTTTTACATAAAATGAAATGTGCAAAATTACCAAAATGCACTTGTACTTTACCCTCCTAAACTTCATGTCACCTTACCATCTTCCTTGCACGTTAATTTTGACCTAATGTACATATATCCAACATCATTATTATATCAAATACATATGTGTTTGTATTTCCTTAATTTAAGGGTATTTTGTACTTTTTCTTTTCTTTCTTTTCTTTAGTCTTACTTGATATTAAGTCATTACTTTATTAACTTAATTAACTAAATTAATCTTTATTAAAACTAATAAAATTTCATTTATTAATAAATGTACATGTTATATTTATTTAAGTAATTTAAACAATATTTTAAACTACGTGAAATGGAGTTTCATTCGTTTAAGTACGTGAGTGGATGTTTTAATTGGCTTTCAGGACAAAACGTTAACTTTAGTCTTACTAAACAACCCTTTATTCATTCTCGTTTCTAAGAGGATCTCAGATGTACTACATCTTGTTGGAGAATGGAATTGGTATCAAAGCATAGGTTTTCAAAAATTTATCATTTGAATTACGAAAATATTAAATGGCAATTTTTAAACACTATTTTTGTATGGATATATCACAAAATCATCATGATGTTATTGTTTAAAACTAAATTTAGTTATTTTTCAAAAGTCACTTGATTCTTTAAAAAGTTGTGTTGTTTTGCATGGAAAAGTTATGCATGATGACGATTGGTCAAAAGACACCAAAATGATCAATCATCGATTAAGAAAACAAACGAAATTGGTAAAGAAATGGATACCAGATCGATATAAAAATGTCTATCCACATCTATAACTTGATTCAATATTGTACTTCTCTTCATTTGCTCCGCAAAGCCTCTGGTTTCGTGCATCATCAAGAAAAGACAAAATTATGATCAAATAAAATTTTGGTGCACAAAGAGAAAGAGAAACTAAAACTGTCACTGGTATTTCTCATATTTGTTCTAGACATTTTAAGTATTTTTTTCCAACTCTCTTTATAGATTGCTTGTTCTCGTGGTCGTTTTGATGGGTAGATCATCAAATACCAATTAAAATTAAGTGAGATATGATAATTCGAAGTTGGTTATCCAAAACAGAAAAACACTTACGATATTTCTTGCATCTCTCTTACTATTCGGCCTACTGCATCCCAATTTCCTCACGAAATGAAGGAGATATGCCTCCTGAAAGATTGATTGTTTGTAGAAAAATGGCAAAGAAGAAGAAATAAAAAAAAATGTGAAGGGACATGACTTTTGGGCCTATTTATAATGGTTGAAGTGTCCATTCGTTTAAATTCAAATTTCAAAATTTCAGCGCCAAGATGGTTAAACTATGAATATGCTATGCTGATCACAAAACGTGTTCGTCGCAATAGAGCATATCTCATCATCACATTCTAGAAGATGTGAATGTGTCAATACACCATAGTATACATATTTTGGCTCATATGTCGACGACACACCATAGTATACATACCAATCTAATTAAAATCACTTCTTATTCTAAATTATATATTTCACTACTCTTTCAATTTGGTTTTGAAAAAAATGAAAGGACATCTTTTAAATGTGAAAATGTCGGTTCACTCTCTATCTAGTTATCAATTTTGTTCATTTACTTATGTTTCATGTATTTTGTTTCCAAATTATTTATTGAAAGTATATAAAATTTTCAAACATTTGATACTGTTATAGAACATAAATTTATATACCTTTTATATGTCGTTTAAATACACAGTTTAACTTATACAATTTTCACATATATTTTCATAACAATTTTAGGTAACATTATCACAAATACTATTTATAACTAAATACTAATTTTGATTTCTTATCTTATTAAGGTTTATAAAGCTTGTATATTTAACTTAATATTTTGGAATAAAATATGCAGTTTAAATATAAGAAGTTAAAAGTTTTATATTTTACTTTATATTACCGGATTTGTTCAAAAAAACCTTGTTATAACTATAGATTTCTTTTATAGTTTTAACATATAAATGGTTCTTTAGCAAATTAATATGTTTTGATTTCTAAAGTTTAAATTTAAAATTGATTTGTATCAAAAGAATAATTAATGTATATCTCATAATAAATTAAATTTTAAGTCCTTTTTAAAATTAATTTTTATACATATTGGCTGGTATTCTTATATATAGGATCTTATTGAGAATGGTTGTCGACGTTAGATGTATTTGATGGCACGATCCACTTCCATCACTCAAAGATAGCTCCTACATTACAAAAAGAATGATTAACTCAACAAATTATGTTATTTCTCAGTAAATTCTTGACCTGAAAACTAATGTACCTCGACTATCTTTGAAGAGTTCCACAATGAAGTGTGCCACTTAAAAAAAACTCATTGAGTAAACAAGCAAGTTTTAACTACAAATGGAAATGAAAATAATAAAAATATGTATTATATGACCTCCATATGACTTATTAATGGCATAAACAAAGTATTTCTACATACACCTCGTTTTATACAAACTTGTATCTAACTCTGAGTCGGAAAATCATAATGTATTTAATTTTCCCACTTCCACTTACCCAATGAAAGAAAGTTAAAATACCTAACATACACCTCAAATGATTGATTTTACCACCCTTTTCATTGAAAGAAAAATGTTTAATTTGACTGATGTTTGGAAGGGGAAACAACTAGTGTGAAAGAAAGAGATTGAATTGTTGGGGGTGTATGATGGTAAAATGAGAAACTTACATTGAATTATTGGGTAAAAAACGCAAATAGGATAATTTTTTTTTTTTTTAATGTATAGAAATAGTCTTAACAAAAGTGTGAAGAGATCACTATTTTAATGCACAAACCAGAATATATGGACGTCCAAGCATTAAGAAGCCATAAGATTGCCTGGTGTGGAGCAAAATCCATAGGTGGTCGGGTAGAGTAACAGATAGAGAAGTCCAGATCGTGTTGTATAAAATCAAACCTACTTAATAAGGCCTACAATTAAAAAAAAAGGATTAACATGATATGAAGCCCTGATCATATATCATAAACAAATGTTAAACAATGCATTTGTTTCGTTTCTCTTTATATTTTTCAACCCATTAATGTTAAACAGTGTACTTGTTAAACAATGATCCTATTTGATATAATATATACATAAATATATATGTGTGTATGTGTGTGTGTGTGACTGATTCGAATCAATACATTGATAGTATATTCTTAGTTTCAAATTGGTTTACATGTAAAATCTGGTTTAATTGAATTTCTACTTTATTGGTTACTTTCATTTTCTCTGAAAGTACCCTATGATTTTTTAAATAAAATCTAATTTGAAATATGTTTTAACAAATAATTTTTATTTTATATTGAACATCAACGGTCGGTTTCCCACCGTTTTGCGGTAATACTAGTCGAAAACAAAATTAGAAGATACCATGCATCTTAAAATCGACTCACATGTATCTAATAGCACGTCATGTGCAAACTGATGTGTTTATTTAGCATGGGAACCATATTCTTGTAGCTGGTTTATATAAGTATTAATTAAAAAGCAATGAATACAATTATGGGTATACCCACATGTATAAAATATATAGACGTAATATTGCTAGGCTGCCGATAATTAAAATCGGGCTCACATGCATGCATAACTCGGCACAACTAGGGTTAGTTTCAGTATTACTACTGGGATATATATATACATTTTTAATATATGTATCCTTTTCAGGCTTTCGTTATGCATTTCAGAACTCATGCTCAGCATTCACAAGACGTAATATTGTATACGTGGTATTTGAAATAAACTGAATAACGAACCGCACATTTACAATAAAAGGAATATTTGGAAGAAAAATCCAAAACAACTACCTAAGTAGGACATATGGGAATCAAGGACAAATGGGGCATAGTATTTGTGAAACATCGAATATTTCTCAATTACAACTGGAGGAGGTTTCGACAACTAACCTGATGAATTTCTTTGGAATCAATTAGTATCCATCAAAAAACTTCGTTGGCCAAGTAGAGAGAGCAATTCCATCCAACTATCAAAACCAAATTTAAGACATAAGATATCAGAAGGAAAGGTGCAGCAACACTTATAATTTGAATATTCTCTAGAAATAGATATCATTTTGAGGTTCACTTATTCATGTTCAACCCTAAGGCGAAGACCCTGCCATAAGGTGAATAAGTTGGCATACGCAGTGTTGAGTGCAAACCAATACAACATCGTGTCGTTGAAGTAATAAATACCTGATATATATGTTCCACCTGCAAACAAGAATTAGAAGTGTCTCGATCACAGCTCATCATAGTACACCAGAGCATGCAAACAGCTGGGCAAACAGAAATGAAATTAAGAAATAAAAGCAACAACCAAATAAGGATGTTATCAAAAAGAAAAATTGTAGTAACTATAAATTCACTGAAAATTATAAAACTGGGATTAAAAAACCATCCATGCTAACTGTCAGCAAAAGGAGTAGTTGTTTAAAAAAAATACTAATTTCTATGTTCATATCAGCTAACTTTATGCAATTATGGATAAATAGGTTAATATACAATACTAGTGATTATGGTGAAAAAAAGGAGGAGGAGATAGAGTGAGGCCAATACCCTAAATATCAATTAAGTTATGGAAATGTATCAGGTTTGTTTGTATAAAAACCCTTAATTATCACATTAAGCTCTTATATATGGGTTAATGCCCAACGAAAAAAATTCTATTTGATGTCAAAAAGCACTTCGTTTTTTTTATATATATATTATTATTGAGATGCCACAAATAGCGGTTGATTCTTTAGGATCTTACTTTTGATATATTAAAGTGTGGACGCCTAGGTACTCTATTATCCTAAAACAGCTAATTCTGTTTGTCGGTCCACTAGTTAAATATTAAGAATTTAATATCGTAAAGCAGTATGATCACCAAAACTACATTACCCATTACGTTTATCTTTTTTTTTACTGTCATTGAAATATAACTAAAACATATAATTTTTTTAATAAAATAAGTCAGTTTAAAAACTATGGTTAAAATCAGAACAGTGAAGTAAGAACAGTCATAGACTATTAGAACGTTGGAGTTGAAGCATGGTAGTAATATAAAATCACAAACAAAATCTAAAAGGGAAAGAAAAAAAATCAGCACATAAATCCCTAGGCTAAGTATGGCTCTAATTCTGCTCTGAAACATCATCAGCATGGAAGAAGAGAGCGCATTCCGGTTGTCAAGATTTCTCGACCTTGTTCTACATGTTTGATTTTATGGTTCATATTGTAAAAACATATCTTTGTGAAAGCAGATGGTAACTTAAAACATCATTGATGTGTATAAGATAAAATGTACTTTCCACTTACTAATTAGATGCATGTAAGATAAATTGTATTTTCGACTTAATAATTTAACATCAAACCAACTTTAATGTCTTTGAATACACTAACAACTGCTAGCAAGGTAATGTCCGTTACCTACCTAAACTTAAGTTACCATTAATACATATTATTATAAGGCATCTAACATAGTAATTGCACCATTTATCATGCTTTTTGTCACTAATATGAATCAAATTTTCGGAAATTGTTTCCACTTGTAGGTTGTCATGTCAATATCTAAAATCAAACCGTGACTGGTAGACTCAAAATATTCATATTTAATGGTATATTTACTTGTACGTAATTTTTTGTTATTTAGGTTATCAGCTGACATTTCAAAACATGAAAGTATCGATTCTTCTTAACATAATGACAATATTCTTGAAACTGATTTTGATCCTTGCGTTTAAGTAGTACAAACCTAAAGCTCAAAATTTTTATCTTATTCCAATTTTATTTTGATAATAAAGAAATACGAATTAACTTACACAAAACCAATAATTTTATTTTTAAATTGGCATGGATGATTTTTCTCTAAAGTGCGATTTAAATTGACTTTGAGTCAAAATTTGAAAATCTGAGTTGTAATTGAAGAGATTTCATTCGTAAAGGGATCAACTCTTATGACTATTAAGTTTTCGGAATTAAGTACAAATAATCAAAAAAAGAATACCAATAATCAAAGAAATACCCTCTGCCAATCATGGAAAAGTAGAGCAATTTTCTTTTTAGGTAGAACAAAAGCATCAATGTCATGTTTGTTAAGACAAGGATTTGAGACGGCATTTTTTTTCAAATTCATTAAGTTGATTTATGGTTGATGAAGCTTCAGCAATATCTACTGATAGCACCTGCGTATAAACAAGCTAAGATAAGATAGGAAATATTGATAACTGGTACATCATTAAAGAGAAACTGAAAACACATACATAGTCTTGTGAGACACAGAAAAACTTTCGACCGCTTCAATTCTTCGATATAAGACTTGAATTCTAAAAACAGCTTCGATCTATCTCTCATAGGATGAAACCCCTGAAAATTGTTGTAGACGTAATGTACTAAATAGTGTATGCAGAAAAAGGTTCAAAATTCTAATTTGAATATCTTTAAATTCCGGTCAATTCCAGATATTCTGGTTTTGATTTTAGCACTTTTTTATATAGACATACATCAATAAATATTGTACATTTGTACTTAGGATAACAAAACGAGCATTTGCATTTTAAAAGGTGTATTTACTTCAAAAATATTTCATTGTTGATTCTTCTTCTAGTCTCATGTCCTGCCAAGCTGGAATACATATGTACTGGGCAAACAAGTTGCATTCTCCTTTACTTTGTGGCTTTTTCGTTTTCCTGAAGATAAAAGAAACATTTTGGTTAGTACACTGTTTCTACTGACGTAGGACCGACGTGGAATGTTGACAAAATTCGACTTTTTCCATGTAAAGCATATGCTTGTAACATGTAGAGTTTGTTGTTTTCACTAACTAAAAATGAACAAAAATTACTATCATAGCAACATCCAACAGTTACAAAATAAGTATTAACTCTATTTTTCTGTTTTGAGTAATATATATTACATCAATTAGTCGGACGGATATTTTTCGGATACGGATACCACTATAACCATATCCATATCCGAAAAGCTTTTCGGATATCGGAAATCCGTTTTTCGGATGAACATGTAAAGCTGTAGAATTCATATGTTAGTTTATTTTTCATGAATTGATATATTATTGTTCAGAAATGTATCGCTTTTCAACATTTTAATTAATGGATCAATATGATACACGCAGAATTGGATCATTATCACCACGTGCTTTTTTCAACTATTCATGTATAAATCATCCAGCAATAATGTAAAAATGATAGTGATTTATGACATTGCCTTTTCTGTCCATCTCTTACCCTTCACTAACATTTGCTGGTTACAGCATAAGTCAAGTTCAACTGCAATCTCAAATAATAGTACTCAAGAAGCTCCCAAATGTTTAATTGAAATATATGCTGATAGTGCTTTGCCTGACTACATATCTGATATCTGCGCGGGTAAAGGCAACTGTCAAAGAAAGCTATTAACATGCACCATCCGTACAAAGTTTGGTCATAATGTATCAAAATACACTTCTATAAATGCACTGCACCTATGTTTTTGTTTAGGGACCAACAGAATATACTCAGCAAAAGGGCAAAAGGAAACGTATCAAAAAGCCCTACGATACAGAACAACCATATAGTCCCATGAAATTTTGCCAAAATAAGAGCCATCAGCTTGTGCAACACAGTTCAAATGAGAAGATCAAGCAATATCATAACCATTTTAATAATGCTTCCTCAACTAAAGTGCATGGAAATATTCCAAGTCATGCACTAAAGTTTCCAGAATACAAGCTATCCGAAAGCAAACTGGCCAGTCCCCTTTTTGGATGAGTTGGAATTGGAAGAACACAAGCCAAAAAAATGCACGAAGCAAAAACTGCAATTATCAGCTGAATATGCAAAAGCAGTAATCAGAAAGAGGAAAGGATGAAGCAATATGCTGTGACATGAACAGTAAAGTTCATTCATTTGTTAGATATCTCATCAACAAACGCTTTTAGATTCCGATCAGACGATCCTCCTTCTTTAACAGCATCCATGGCACTTTTCTTCAATACCTACGCATTCTTCAACAAGGGAAAGATAAGGATGAATTTTACATATTACATAGTTCACAAAAAGCATCATATTACTTTTAAATGATCCAGTCCTCCGTTCACTTGTTAACATGTATATTGCAATATTGCATTGACTAGCTTACTTTTTAACACTTGCAAAACGGAAAGGAACTGAACTGAATCAGAATTTAGGCTGTTCCAGCTGGAATCCTTAACTCTAATGTACATAAAAGATAATCATAATAACAAAAGCAAACCAAAAAATTATAGCTACCCCAATAAAATCTGAAGTTTCTGTG
Source organism: Allium sativum (assembly GCA_030737875.1). Taxonomy (NCBI): domain Eukaryota; kingdom Viridiplantae; phylum Streptophyta; class Magnoliopsida; order Asparagales; family Amaryllidaceae; genus Allium; species Allium sativum. Next base: position 928,626,690 of record CM060926.1, on the reverse strand, counting down.
TACTGGTGGCAATTCAATATGTGCAATTTTCTACCAATAGCTTCACTTAGTAACTGGCAGACAGTTGTTTTCCTGCCTCCAGTTTCACCGATAAGAAGAACAGGTTCTTTCACTTCATAGCATCGCTTTACAAGATACAGCCTCTTCATACTTTTAGTCCATACAATTACTGCAAAAGAAATAACACTTGTGAGAACAAAAGCTCTGATGAGAGTTTGGGTGAAATAAAAACTATTAAAAAGATGCGGTTGTTCTCACTTTTGGATGCCCGCTGGATCAGTTTGGCTGTTCCCCTGGAATTGTACATGAGATATTATGTTATTCAGCATATGATATCTAAAAAACAAGGAACCTTAAAGTAGAAGATATGACAATATACTGCATTTCAGACTTCAACTTAACTTTTTCCAAAAAGCGTTCATTTTAACGATATTTTCTTAATATATTGGCTATTGCTGATACTTGTTGATATACCACCGATATAAGACTGATTTATTATGCAAATATTGATGAATTGTGTCTTTCGTCAATAACATAATTGTTTTTAATTTCCTAACAAACCCAACAATCACTCAGATGCTATCAATTATTTCCTAAATATCACATATCGTTCATTAACAGATAACTTGTTGATACTGAATAAATACCTAGGACACAGTATACGATTAAGTCATCAACAATCGAAGGACTGAAATGTTTATTTCAAAAATTAAATGCATTTTCATTTTGCTGTGTCTGTTATTACAGGCATAAAACTACAAAGTAAACTTAAAATGAAACTCCGTGTAAAATATGCATGCAAAAAAAGTAAAAACTCACATCATTGTACAATTCATTGATTGCTAAGTTCACACGAAGTCTACGCTCCAAAGTTTTCTGAGCTACTCTTCTCATACTCATCTCATAACCTTTCAGCAAGAAGAAGATATCCCTCCTTAGCCAAATCTTCAAACTTTTTATATCGCAATGCCCATCTAAACAAAACTCTCGAGGGGTAATAAATCCACGTTTTCCTGCAAATGCCTTACCGTTCTGCCAATGCAACTGCAAATCCTTCATAACTTTCACCATGTTACCAGCACGACTTTCAGGAGTAACACATCTCTTTACCAGAATTTCAGATAACTAATTATCGGGAATTTCATCAACGTGAATTTCCAAAAAACGATTCCTAAAAGCTCGAGAAAGAACTTTACGACCACCATATAACTTTCTACCACTCTTAAATACCTGTATAAGGTGTTATGTTTCCACGGAAATATCGTGACCCTGATACCAACATATTTACCTTTAACAAGTACAAAAAAACTACAAATTGAATAGCTGACAGAAAAAGGATACCTCTCCATGGCCAGTTTTAAATGAGCTTGAACCTTCTAACAAAGGAAACAACAGAGACTGCACTTCATTTTGTGCTTTGTCGATATCCTCAAACGCAAGCCATTATCCGTTTAAAATAGCCTATAGAATAGTTTTTTTATTGTTTCATAAGTACATCGATGGAATTTTACCACACGTGCGGACGAGGTGGGTGTTAAACTAAAAAGTTCAGTGAATCCCAACTCTTAGAGAACAATCCTTATCTTTATATAATTAAGCATTATGGTTTAGCACTGGATTCACTTTAGGATGTTGCTTTGTGACAAAAGATTGTGGACTTCCATTTGTATTCTCCGCAAATCGATTGTACAGAACTTAATTGTGGTTATTGTACACTATTACAAGGAAATATAATATACCTGTGTTAAAGAACCATGCTGCCATTTGATTTCCCCAGGTCTCTCTGTGCTGACATAACTCCCGATAAGTGTTTTATTATCCATTTGGTCATCCATGTGAATGAAGAGAACTGAACAGAAAAGGATGAACAAAACTGTATTTATCCAATGATGTGATTACGTAGTCATGGCATGCAGAAACACAAGGCACCAAATACGGTTCTAAAGAAGATGATACAATAGGATGTTTATATAGAACTAACTGCATAGAAATTTCAGAGCATCTCTAATTCATAATAATTTCTAACAGCAAAATTAAAATGTCCAAAAACAGGTCTCCTACCAGGGTAAAATATCTCCTATCACCCATTATTGAATAAATTAATGATGCCTAAATTTGAAATTTGCTACAAACCAGTTTTAATTAGCTATTTAGATGTTAAAGATTATATACCATAAATGCACACCTTTTATTTACAATCAGGTGACAAAGACTCTACAATATTATGTTCAATTTTGGTGGAAAAGCCTTACAACACTATTAGCATATTATATATGAAACAAGACAGGTTTAAATCACAAATAATCAGGATAGACTTCAGACATTCACACATTAGAAATAGTCCAAAGAGAAGTATACACCGATTTTATTTTACTTGCAACTTTAGGCAAAGGTAATGATTTTATTTTTATTTTTTTGCAGGTGTAATAACGCTAAAAAGGAATAAAGCTGACTAGAAGTATCGAAAAAGAATGTACTTATTATATTTATTATCAGTCAAATGATAACAGGTTGTAATATGTACGTAGGTCCTTATAACAGAACTGTTCGGTTAATGGGTTTGATTTATTTATAAATAATAAATTATGCCACTTACTTTGATTTTTAGTAATTTCTGCTAAATGCTGGACCAATGCAGTCTTCCCAGATCCTGTAGGCCCATGAAGAAGTACAGGCCACTTCTGGCTGACTAACATTTGAGTTTCAAAGCTCTTCCCTCAGTGTCGTGGTCAAAACAAACGGGTACCTAGAAAGTTCCATATAGCTGCAAGCATACAATCATAATATATGTCACTTGGACCATGATCAAAAATACTGCTTGTATGTGTGCACGTGCATGCATTATCTTGGTAAAGGACTAATGTAAGCAAAGTCATATGCAATAACATATGTGACACTATGCATTTTACTGTGACAAACAGATAAAAAATGTCATATTAGGTTAACTAGGTTGCGTACCTTGACATGTCATTCCTATTTTTCTTTCTATTTGGCTCAAGCTCATCATAACTTGTATAATCATTTTCACATGACTCTATACACTGGCTAAAATCCACATCTTCGCTGGCACATGATTTAGCCTCAAACTCTGAATGCTGGTAATAATAGCTAAAATATTCTGGTGATGTGCCCTGGAAAATGACTATGGAAATTTACGGTAATAATGGAAACACAAAATAACAGTAAATTTTGGAAAGTCCCCAAAATGGAAAAAACACAAAATAACCTGTGAATGAATTCATAAGAAGTGCGTAAACATTCAAAAGGAAAGCCCCAAAAATGGAACTCAAATCAGAAAATTAAGAAAGTTCAAAATTTCGATCACAACTGTAACTAAATCATAGATCATAACTTCGAATGATTCATACTGTAATGCGTACATACAGTTATATGTTCACAAAGTTGCCGCCTCGGTTGTCAAATGGAGTTTAATAATCATGTTAAAACATCGATTCTTCTTTCCAATTTCCATAGTACCAAGTTTAAACATACATATATATATATATATATATATATATATATGTATGTATATATATGTATATGTGTGTGTGTGTATAGCTCATTTGATGCTTAGGTTTCTACATTGTCAGTCCTGGAACTTTATTTTCTCTTTTTACAATTTGAATTGACTTTTTATTTGTATTTTATTTATTTATTTGAAGAGAGGAAGAGGGGGAGGGGGGAGAGAGGGGGTTGCTATGGTTGTTTTTGAATGGGGTTATCTTGGTGTTATGTTTATCGTTTATTTTCTCTCAGCGACGATGAAACAAAGATGACGAGTCTGATGGGAAAAAAATTGTAACTAATCTTCGTATGTAATGCCTATAACTCAATTTGTGATGCAATGCATTTACATAGGTTGTGAATGTATCCCATCATTTTTCTCAGGAAAATTTAAGTCCAAAGGACCAAAGCAACACAGTTTTCCTGTGTAAACAAAAACAAGTTTTTCACCATACTACCTAGAACTCTGCTGCAAAAGTAAGGTTTCAGCTATTTTGTGAAATTTCTTGAAGTCTTTAAAAAAAAAATACAGACAACATGAAGATCGATAAAAATGAATAAATGTAAAAAAAAAAAAAAACCTATGGAAAAACATACCATTTTCATGTTTATTCGCTTTCCAGTTCTATAATCACCTTGAAGCTTACTGCCTAACATAGGCTCGATAACCAAACGCAAATGCTGAGAAAATTCTTGTGATATATTTGCAGTGGAAAGTTCAAACCTTCTCCAATGGCCTTCTACCTCATCAGAAAGCTCTTCTACCTCCACTCTTTTTAGAAAGATTGAATCATCATCCAAAATTTCGTCATCCATAGTCATTCATGTCTTATATGTAACTGCATCACCAAAGCCATTTTTAAACCTATCAAGTTCCCTCTCTTCCATTATTTCTATTTTTGTTTTTGGTAACAAAAGGAACAGTAACGTTTGTATGTACTAATAATGCAATGGTAACTATTTCGTTTATAGCCAGTTAGCGCCTGTTAATTTGAGTAAAATAAAAACAACGGAAATTGGAGAAATAGTATCGGATGAAATTTTGTGCCTACTCATCTTTAGAGAGAAGTGAATGGTGTGAAATGAAATATATAACTAGCCATAACATACCGTAATTCTATCACAATTTTCTTCATCAAACTTCTTCAAATATATTTTTCTTTTAGCACCAGATACTGCTAATGATAGACCCAATTTCATTTCATAAATTGCAAAATGAAGTGGCTGAATTAAATCTTTATATTCAGCATAATCCTTTGACAGCTTATCAACAAATGAGGATGATGTGATCTGAATTATTATACATCAAAGATATCATGAAAAAAGAACGGGTTGACTATAAAATTAATAACTAATGAAATTTGTAATGCTATTATCATACCTGCCAATTTTTAGCTTTATCAATTAATGATTGAGTAGAAGCACTAGACTTCAACTCTTTCACAAATTTCATGCAGTTAGATACAAGATGGTCCAATTCAGAGCATTCTTTACGCAGGGTTTTGTACTTTGAAGAATGAGGTCGAAAAACAATCTGTGAGCAAGATTTGTGTCGGTATTATCTTACAGAATAGAAAATAAAAATGACCCCCCCCCCCCTCCGGGATGTTAAAATAAGCACACCTTAGACTGAACACATCGTTGCTCCTTCTTCAGATTCTGTAACAAATAAACTCTTTCCTGGGAATTGTCTTTGTAGAGTTCCTTCCAACCAATTGTGCACATTCTTTTCGCACCTACATAAAATTGTAAAGACAAATAATAAGTTGAAAGAAGCTGATGTTGCCATACAAGATTTCCCATATGAAATCCACGATGTAAATCATGAAGTTCGAAATTAAAATTAAAATTAAACTGTGGATTGCAGATTTTAAATATCCATATTTTAGTGTGCGCGTACTGTAAGTAATTTACGACCTAATCATTGGCATATTCTAGGATCTTAAACAGTTTAAAATTAAAGGATCTATGTAAAAATTGATAAATCGACGATCACACCATAAATAGGGTTTCGAAAATTCACCAAATCGAATCGGTTCAGGAGTCGAATCAAACCTTAGCGTAGCAAAGCGCGCCGCCTCTACAAGTATCCATTATAGATTTTAAATATCCATATTTTAGTGTGCGCGTGCAGACACAAGTACACACATGTACGCATAAACTGTTGTATGTGGGTTGTCAAATAACATTTAAGTACGCAAAGGCATCAATTCATCATTCCTTGTAATGTATATTTGTGAATTGTTATTGATGCCTAAACTTTAAACTTCTAAATTTAAAGATCAATTCTATTCGGTTCTATCTTTTACATTTTTCTAAACAACAAAATTCTAAGCTGTTTACTCAAATAAGTACCTTGATATTTTTATTTCAACGTGAAATGAATGATATTTTATTTTCCAATTATACTATGAATCAAGTTATCAATCGGATTTCTAGAATCGACCTGATATGGTATAGATTCGATTCGAAATGGGATCCAAGTTGCATGACTTTTTTTGCAATCATTGCTTGCAATATGTTTGAAATCAAAGTAGTGAGTTGGTGAAAGCACACAGCATGCGCCTTGGGCTTTTGTGCACAAGGCATGCACCTCGTATTTTTTCTAGTGCTGGGCTTGCGCTTTGAGCTATTTTTCCACTATGCACTTTGACGCTCACTATTTTGCATGAGACTATAAACTTTGACCTTTTTTTCAACTATCTATCATGCTAATCAAAGTTGATGCAACCTTTTGCTGATTACGTGGCATCCAAGAAATTATAGACTAAACGTATTTATGTAAATTGCAATTATTATAATTAGAAAGAAAAAGGTAATGATTCCATGATACATTTGAAATGGATGATAGGCACCATAGAGTTGTGTCATAATTTTTTTTTTTTTTTTTTTTGAAATTTATGCTAACATCAAACTATACATATGACCGTGCTGTAAGCTTACAACTGCAAGATTTTGCACAAATGATAAAATTCTTCCATGCACCGGTGACAAGAACCAAACAACATATACAAAAAGGCAAAACAACACATATGAAAATATGACTTTTAATGAAAATAACACACCACAAACTACTCTTCAACGACAGGTTACACATAACGTAAACGCATATAATTCAAGTATTACTATAATAAAACTAAGAAATCACAATATTTCAAGTCTACTACACAAGCTGAAAAGAAACTCAAAAAATGATATTTACAGAGAATAGAACGTGAGAGATGAATTATTTTAACCAACTGAGTTGGGTTTTGGCCTATTTTTATTTCAGAGGCAGAAAACAGGGGGAAAGCAAAAGCATTTCATGCAATCGCCTTATTTATGCCTCAGCAATACAATGCATGCTTTCAGTGACATGTGTGTTCTTTGTAGATTAAAAAGTGCACAAGCTGGGCTTTGGCTTTTTTGCGATTTAGCGCACAATAACGCAGACTTTGACAACTATGTTTGAAATTGAATTATAAATTCAAACAGAGATCTACTCTCTTTTTTATCAAAATACTGTATTCATTATAAAATCAGACAGATATCTACTCTCTTTTTTTAATCGAAGTTAAGGGACGAGACGTTTGTAGTCAACACCAGTAGACATTTTTATATTCTATCGTCTTCCTTACTATGGTTTACTATTAAATTAATACTCATAATTGTACATTCCAATGATTGAAGCGGACGTGTATTAGGGAATGAAAACACGTTGCACTGTTAATAGTATATACAACTATAGAAGAATGCTGAGTTCTAAAATAATCTACGGTTACAGGCCAACAGCACCGAATATTTGTAGATAATCAATGCTGCATTAGCTTTGCACCGAATGCAGCTCTAACTGGGCAATCTTAAAATAATCCAAATTATAAACCACAGGTATCGCCAAATAATAGTAATAATTACAGATCTTTCAATTCCTTTAACTGTCCGAGGCTTTCAATATTGTTTGTCACCGATATATTAGAATATACCGAAGCATGGGGTATAGCCAAAATTTACAGACACATCAATAATGCTATCATAAATGTACAAAATAGTATTTTACCTTAGTCTCAAGCTCAAGTGAAGATATTTTTTCTGATACAACGAAATGCTTGAATAAATACTTCATTGTTGGATCAGGACCCTTTGGTTTTAGCAACAAATTGAAGCGTAGTGCACCAATATGTACCTATGCAGACGCAAGATTAAAGGCGTCTGGATAAATAAAAAAATCACCAACAAGCAAATTATAACTGTCGCAAAGTAAAATGCGATGACAAAAGAATACTCTTTGATTGCAACTAAGTAACATACACATACCAGACGGACGGTTTTTATTGTATAGTTCTTCAAATAAAGCATCTACGACTGGCACCAGAACCGATCCCAAAATTCTGTGTCTTGACATCAATAAAAGGGATTTAATATTTAGTACCACCTCTGCCTGAAACGAACAGAAATAGGAACTCAAATATTGTATGCTAAAACGAAGGGCAAATTTTATGACTAGGCATTTAGGCTTAAATGAAAAGGAAAAAAAACTTTCATTTAAAAATAAACCTTGAAACTTACTACAAAAATAGACACGGTATTCACCAAGTCAAGTTTTGTGCTTGCAAATTTTTAAAGTGCACAAGCGCAAATTTGAGCTTGCACACTTCTAAAGTGTAAAAAATCATGTCTATTTATTGCAATAAGTATCTAAAGGGGCTTATAGTTGAAATAAGTTTTTTTCTGCTAAAAATAAAAGAACTGAATGCATCAAAATGTATATCAAATATTGCAATGAATGTACCAAATGGCACGTTGATGCATCATTTTCTGCAAGTTGAGAAAGCACATCTTCACTGAAATACTTCCTATGAACTAATATACTCTGTTCCGAAGAAAGAAGTAAAGCCGCGTTATAATTTATAAGTATTAATAATAACAAAAGATTTCTGTCACCAAATATATCACCTGCTTAAGGAGGTTGCTTACAGCAGACAGCAGAGTGTCAGCTAGATTTTCCCTTAAGGGAATGTCATTCCAAAGAATTCTAGACACGGTTCTAAGCTTAACCGACTGCACTTCATAGTCCTTAACTAGAACAGTGCCTTCACTGAAGAGATACACCATATTTATACATAAAGAAAGATAACAAAATATTAAGAAAAGACAATGTCATTGTATGCCAGCAATGTGGCTGTCAACTATAAAGTCGGAACTTAAGGGAATGTCTTTCCAAAGAATTCTAGACACGGTTCTAAGCTTAACCGACTGCACTTCATAGTCCTTAACTAGAACGGTGCCTTCACTGAAGAGATACACCATATTTATACATAAAGAAAAATAACAAAATATTAAGAGCAGACAATGTCATTGTATGCCAGCAATGTGGCTGTCAACTATAAAGTCGGAACTTCATGATTCGTCGTAACCCACGACCTCCCCCCTCCCCACCCACCGCAAAACCAAAACCAAAAAAAAAAAAAAAAAAAAACACCCCCACCCCCCCCCCCCCCCCCCAACACAAAAAAAAACGTCTTTTGCAATACAGAAGGGTGTGTATATGCATGCATTAGCATGAAACGATAATCCTCTACTTTTCTTTAATTCAAAGACTAGGCAAAATTAAGCTGCAAACAAATTTATGAACCAAAGGGGAAAATTTTGATAATCTAATCGTTAGTTAAGCCTGATCAGCAATATTGACTGGTATTCTTACAGAATCTTATTGAGAATTCCTAGCCTATTTGTCTTAACCCTACGCTCAAACCTTATCCCTAGTTTCTACTAGGAGCTACACAAAAGGCCTCACAATCTCGCTTTAGTTGCACTAATCCTACGCTCAAAACCTTGCACTGATTTCTATCCCCGAAACCATATTTCACCGAATTACAAACCCGTAATTCGTCTCCCTAGTTTTAGAGACAAACTCGAAAACTCTAAATTTGATTACAAATTAAAACTAAAACGAATAAAAAAACAAACAATCAAAACCCTTAAAAAATTAAACCCTAGTTTAAATAATAAACTCCAAATCTGCTATCCCTTTATTTTCCCACATTAGTCTTGCTTCACCATTTTAATTTGGCCCGATCTCCTCTTGATTCTGGAAAAAAAAAAATGAGGGCTGGCGATTTTTCTAGGGTTTGTGCTTCTCGTCCCAAAACTCGACTTCGACGGCTTCTGAAATTTGTGGTTCTCTGTATGCTTGCGAAATGATTCGATCCAAGTTGTCTCCTTTTTCTGGTATGAATTTTAATACGAATTTTTCTTTGATTTGTTTGAACTTGGATAAATTAAAAGCCAGTGATGATGGGTGTATTTATAGGATTAAAATGCTTAAAAATCTCTGATTTCGATGCTTCGAATTTGTCATGATATATACGAGAATTTTGGGGCTTTTTGAAATCTTCGGCTTCTTATTTGACGGATTTGAAAACTTCAACCTTTATGTAATACTTGCGTGTGACTTCGTTGCTTTGAATTGGTCCTGCGATTTCTCTGGAAAATTCCTTTCTGCGAGGCCTTGAATTTTTGGAGTTTGAAATCTTCAAACTTGTTCTAGAATTTTTTGCGTGAGGTACTTAGAGATAAGAACAGTTTCTACCACTTGGTTGTGCCTTTGAACAGAAACAAAAACTTGATCATTTTTGCACTGATAAGAACAGTTGCTATCCCATTGAACAGATTTGAAAAATATTGCACTTGAACTTGTTTTGCTGAAAACTAAGAACTGATGCTATGTTTTGCCATTGAACATATTAATACTTGTAATTTGCTCGCTGTGCTTGTGTATGCTGTCACTCATATTCCTGAGTTGTCTTTTGCTTTATTGCCTCGGTCATGTGAATGCACTTTGTTTAAAACTTGGAGTCTTGGCATTTGGCATGATTTTGATGTTGATATGTACTTGTAGTTGTTTCACTTGTCCATGATGTCTATGCTGCACCAGTGAGCTGTTTTGTTTCTTTTTGTTGTTGTGTCCCATATGTTCATATCTACACCTTTGCATGCTGAAATGTACACTCTTGTCCACTTGCTTTGTTGACCTTGTTGTTGCATATACTTGATCATTGTAATTCACCTGAGCTTCTTGCTAGCTTGTATGTGCATGTTGGTTCTACTGTGAACTTGCTTGAATTTGACATTAAGCTACCTGACCTGGTTACTTGTAAATGTTGATTGAGCTTTTTGCTTTGACCTATTGCTTCCCGAAAACTGGAATGCACACTTTTGAATTCTTCCAAAAAATTCCTTTTCCATGAATAGGATTTTTCAAACTAAAACTTGTTGACCAGTTTTGTCCTGAACAAAATGTGCATGACCATTTGTACTTGCCTGAAATTGGTTTGTTGTATACATACATGTTTCCATTGTATGTTGCTATTGGGTTCGGCCTGCTTTGTACATTGTCATCGTCCATTTGCGACTTGTCTTGCTGTCCATATGTATGTTGATCATATATTGGCATTGAGTCGAGTTGGTCTACGAGGCTGCTCCTCAGTTACAATACTGGTTTCTTCTATGTACACTTAAACAGATGTGAGCACTTGATATATATCAGACCAAGTCTAGAAAAATGATGAGAAACACACTGAAATTCTAAGGCAAAGAAAATTTAAAATAAATTGCAATACTGGTTTCTTCTCTGTACACTTAAACAGATGTGAGCACTTGATATATATCAGACCAAGTCTAGAAAAATGATGAGAAACACACTGAAATTCGAAGGCAAAGAAAATTTAAAATAAAATTATATTTGTATGCGTTCAGTTCTATTTCTATTGCAGTTTACTGTGTGTGTTTTTCTATTTGTGACAGGTATGCAGATGGTGACAAGACTGACTGTGAAGTGCTGTGAAGGCAAGAAGACAAGTATTGAGCCAGTGAGTGTATGCAACAGTGTTAGCAATTGTATATGAGTCTGTAAATTGTATATGAGCGTCAGAGTGTTGTAGTGAGGAACGAATGTGCAGAATGAGAAAATTGTACTTATATTTGTAATAGACAAGATTGATTGAAATAAAATATTATTTTATTATGTTCAAATCAAATTGTTTATCGTATTCAAATTAATTCAGTAGTACAATTCCATGTAAAATATTATAACTGTGAATATATAATAGTGGAGTTAGAATGTTGTACTATTTCAGATTTTGAAACTAAACATTTAATTGAATAAATATACCGTGAATATATTCAATTGTGTATAATAGTATATTATTCAATAAATATTTATTTCTGTGAAATGAAATATAAACTAGTACAATTACAAACACATTTAAATAATATCGTATGTTTGTCATCATCAAACAAAAATCATACAACACATTGTTGTACTCAACAATCTCCCCATTTTGATGACGACAAACATGTACAAGATTTTGAATGTGTTAAATGTGTTTGAACGTGAAATATATTACTCCCCCTATTTGTATGCTCCCCCTACAACTGAACTCCCCCTATATATGTGAAAGATATAAATAATGAAATTCAATTGACCATTCTCCCCCTAGATATTTAATTTCCACTCTTAAAATATTCTTGAATTAGATACTCCCTAGATATTTAATTTCAAATACTCCTTAGATATTTAATTTCCAATCTTAAAATATTCTTAAATTAAATACTAACTAATCAAAATCTTGACTATTCTCTCCCTTTTGTTATCATCAAAAGGATAATAGAAATCAAAACTGTGATGAATATAGACTAGAAATATAAATTCAAATCAAGAGGGGAAATATATATCGTAAATCTCATTTAATCAAACAAAAATCATAATTGTCTAAGAACTAGTGGCATATTTCACATTATAGAGAATGACGTATTTACGATGAATTTATAAAAAAAGGAGAGAGTTTTAAAATGATGATTTCCAATTATTTTCCAAAAGAATTTTATAAAATGAGCACAAAAAAACAGTGATGGATTTGGACTATAATTAATAATTCAATTTAAGTGACAAAATAGAATAATCTCAAATCCCAATAGCTATCAATCAACAAATCATAATACTTCATAAAATATTAACACATTTCACAAATTAGAAAATGGATTGATAGGCTGGTTTTTACACACCAAGGAGAATTTCATATCAAAATTTATTTAGCCAATGTATTCCTTTTTTTCTTTTTATTTAAGAGCACACTGACCATGCATAACCAGAGCTTGGATTTTTAAATGAGGTCAGTCGTCGCTTAAATTATAAGTTGTCTCATAACCATGCATGACCAGAGCTTGGATTTTTAAATGAGGTTAGAGACACACTTATGTATTAATTATATATTTATTTTCATTTTCTGTTTAAGATGGAAAAACTCCTCGGTATATAAAACCAACATGGATGATAGAAATGTGGTAGGCTGGTTTTTGCACAGCAAGGAGAATTTCATATCAAATTTTATTTAGCCAATTTATTCCTTTTTTTTCTTTTTATTTAAGAGCACACTGACCATGCATAACCAGAGCTTGGATTTTTAAATGAGGTCAGTCGCCGCTTAAATTATAAGTTGTCTCATAACCATGCATGACCAGAGCTTGGATTTTTAAATGAGGATAGAGACACACTTATGTATTAATTATATATTTATTTTCATTTTTTGTTTAAGATGGAAAAACTCCTCGGTATATAAAACCAGCATGGATGACAGAAATGTGGTAGGTACAAAAATGGTTTGTGAAATAAATTTCTAAATTAATCATATTATGAAATATGCTCGACTGTACCGGGATCATTGAAAATTTTCAATTATCACTAATTCTGAATAATAATATAGTCCCATTTCTATCACAAATAATTTCCATTGTTTAAAAACACGAAGATTTTAAAAATAAACTCTCCATATTAATATAAAATCATGATGGATGGTAGAATGATGGAAGATAAAGAAGATGGTCATGAAATAATAGCCAATTCAAAGATATTATAAAATTTGTTCAATCGTCATGAGAATTTAATAATATTTCCTCATGTTATGAAAAGAATATTATAGTCAATACTCATCACAATTTCAAAATCCAACATAATTTTGACGAGTTCCGAAATAGTTCAAATTTGTCAATAATTTCAATTTTTTAATAAATAATCAAAAATGATTTCAAAATTGAAAATATCAATTTCATGAGGGGTTTTGAAAATATCAATGCAAGTTGAAAATCAGTTTCAAAAATCAATCAGTAGAATGTGAGATTATCTAATATTTCTCAATATTTTAAAAAGCAAAAGGCGGCCTCAACGCTTCGAGGCTTACGCCTCGCCTTACGGACCCGAAAACGCCTCACGTACGCCTTTCGGGTAAAAGAAAAGCGCAACACATATACTTAATTTTTAATATGAAGTAACATTAAGCGTCAAATAGTAAGTAAAAACCATAAAGCATTCGAAGCAATTCAAACATAATTTCAAAATCCAACATAATTTTGACGAGTTCCAAAATAGTTCAATTTGTCAATAATTTCAATTTTTGAATAAATAATCAAAAATGATTTCAAAATTGAAAATATCAATTTCATGAGGGGTTTTGAAAATATCAATGCAAGTTGAAAATCAGTTTCAAAAATCAATCAGTAGAATGTGAGACTATCTAATATTTCTCAATGTTTTAAAACGCAAAAGGCGTACATGAGGCGTTTTCGGGTCCGTGAGGCGAGGCGTAAGCCTCGAAGCGTTGAGGCGTAAGCCTTTCGGGTAAAAGAAAAGCGCAACACATATACTTAATTTTTAATATAAAGTAACATTAAGCATCAAATATAAAGTAACATAAAGCATTCAAAGCTATACAAACAAAATACAATTATCCTTGCACATTTAATATAAATTGCAAAAGATCAAATGATATCTTCCTCCTGGGCATATATGATCACAAAATCCACAAAGAATTTTTTTTTTGAATCTGTAGAATTCGATAAATTTTTGACCCACTTCCATGCAATATCACATTTGCTAATTTAAATTAACCTAGCCAACAATAGAAATGAGGAAACGATTAAAATGGCTTTTCAATGAAACACAACAAAAAAGGCAAAAAAAGTCTCCTAAAACCAGAGTTTTTATATTTTTTTGCTTTTTTTTACTTTTTTTGCGTTTTTTACTCTCTTTTTTTGCGTTCTTTACGCCTTAATTGGTTGAGGCTTTTGAGATGCGCCTCAAGGGTAAAACGCCTCTTGAGATGCGCCTCAAGGCATTTTTGCCAACGCCTCGCCTCAGGCGCGTTTTTTAATACACTGATATTTCTAATGTTGATTGCTCCTAGACAATTTTAAAACACTTGTATATTTAATACAAATTGCCTATGAAATCCAATCACTGATTTTCCAACCCATCGTCCAATCACGAAGACACTTAAACGAATCAAGTTAATTTCCTTATCAGAGCAGCACAAAATCATTTTCAAATCAACAATCACAAGTGAATTTTTAAACAAGCACAAGAAACAGCCACTGATTTAAATCTAGGGATAATTATTTGAAATTACTGTTTTTTTTTTTATATAATCCAAGAAATTCAACAATCAATATATAATCAAGCCAAGTAAAAAATGAAACTTTCACAACTAATCAATCTTGGCTTTCAAGTAGTCCGCTGTATTGAGTTCAGTTTTTCAATATTTTTCAAAGTGAACAAGAAGTAACTCAAAACAGCAAAAATGTGTGAAATTTCATTAGCATTCGAGAACATCATAAATTTCAAAATTCCGATTTACAGTATTCAAGATATGCTCAAAATATTATGACCGTGTCAATAAAATAAGGACATAAAAATAAAAAGGAAATAGAAATAAAAAGGAAATAAAATAAAAACACGAGTTTAGAGATCATACCTGACTTACCATAATTGATGTGAACCAATGTATCTCCAACTCAGAAATCTATGGCTAAGGAACTCCAAATAATTCGATAGTATGGAACAACTCGAATTTTATCTCTCTTAAGCATAGTTGTTCCTCAGCCTCCCTCGATACCTAAATGTTTATAGTATCGAGTAGTCTAACAAAAACTGTTTTACCACTCTTAGCTTTGTTTATACTTTTTGGTACCCAAACCCGTTTATATAACAATTCATTATTATCTATTAAAGTACCCTTTGGAACCCATATTCATTTAATTGAATTGTTTCTAAACGAGTTCTTATTTCGAAAAAACCTTTTGAAATTATTAGAGTTCAAAATTTCAAATCGATCTTTTTCAAAACCATTTAAAGGACTTTTAAAATCATTAGAATTTTTTTTTCAACTTGATCAAATCCAAAACCAAGTCTCTTTTTATTCTGAACAAAAAATTGGTTTTTTAACAACATATTCAACAATTTCTCTCCTTTAGAAAATTTAGACAAAGTTGATTCAAGTCGTTGAATTTTAAATTTAAGATCACGATTTTCCTTCATTAAAATCGAACAACGATTTATAGTGATCGTTTTGTTTCAAAACCATATTTTCGTTTTCAAGCATTTTAATTTTCGCATTGGAGTCAAAAATCTCACTTTCAAATCGTTTACGCTTTTCAATTTCAAGTTTTTCAAAATCCTTGAAATTTTCAATTTCTTTTTCCAAATCGTGATTGATATAAGTAATTTCAGATTTGTTATTTTTCAAAATCACGTTTTTGTCTTCAAGGGTTTTGAAAATTTCTTTTATTTCAAACAATTCTTTTTGAAAGGTCGTGCATTTATCGCATTTGAGATTTTTGATTTTCTCGGTTTCAATTTCAAGTTTGTTCAAAATCGATTCGGTTTTCAATAAACTCTTTTTCTCTAAAATTTCATGTTTGGAATTTTTAGCCTTCTTAAAACTTATCCAACTCCTTCTGCAAAAATTCGTTTTTTGTTTTTAGTTCAATCTCGTTTATTTTTAGAAATACAATTCCCTTTTCAAGCTTTTGAAACTTTTCATTAAGATGAACTAAATCATTTTCCAAATTAAACATTTTTTGCAATTCGAGTTTTCAACCTTTTTAATGTTTTCAAGTTTTAATTCCAAATCATGATTTTTATTAGTCAACTCAACATTTTCATATTTTAATTTTTTATTTGTCAGCTTAAGACTGTCAACGGTTTTGGTTAATTTATCACAAAGAAAAACTAACTTTTCAAAAGGAAATTCACTGTGCTCGTCATCTGTTGAGTCTTCATCACTGTCATCATCCGATCCATCTTCTATAAATCCTGTCAAGCATAATTCTGAAACCGAGTTGACTATCGGGGGGTTTGAGCTATTGTTGTCTTTTCTTCCATACAACGCATCAAGAGTTTTCCAGATTTCCTGTGCAGTTAAACAATGAGAGGAGATATGGTTATATTGATCATCATTTATATAAGAATATAAAATATGTGTAACACGAAAATTAATTAAAATATCATTCTTATCTACCATATCATATCCATTTTCAATAATATCCCAACATCTAGTATTAACAAATTTTAAATAAAATTCCATTTTTAATTTCCAATTTAAAAAATCTATTCCATCAAAAATAGTTGGGGTTATACTTGACAAATTCTCGCTAGATTGACAACTAAAAAACTCACCGTTAGGGAAATCCATGACTCTAGAGTTATTTAAAATAAAAAATATCTGCTCTGATACCACTTGTAGGATCTAAAATTAACCCTAGAGGGGGGTGAACAGGGTTTATTGCAGATTTTACTGAGTAATTAAATAATATCAATCACAGATAATAATCAGAGTAAATGAGGAAAATAAATAACACACAGATATACCCAGCTTCGGCAAAACCATGTCTATTGCTGCATTCCCCCAAGGTTTCTACTAGGTATTAGTCAACAATTACAACGCTTACAACATCCGTAAACTCACGACAATTCCTAGCCTATTTGTCCTAACCCTACGCTCAAAACTTATCCCCAGTTTCTACTAGGAGCTACACAAAAGGCCTCACAATCTCGCTCTAGTTGCACTAATCATACGCTCAAAACCATGCACTGATTTCTATTCCCGAAACCATATTTCCCCGAATTACAAATCCGTAATTCGTCTTCCTAGTTTTAGAGACAAACTAGAAAACTCTAAATTTGATTACAAATTAAAACTAAAATGAATAAAAAACAAACAATCAAACCCCTTAAAAAATTAAACCCGTTTAAATAATAAACTCCAAATCTCCTAGCCCTTTATTTTCTTGGCCGGCCACATTAGTCTTGCTTCACCATTTTAATTTGGCCCGATCTCTTGTTTTTGAAAAAAAATGAGGGCTGGCGATTTTTCTAGGGTTTGTGAATTTATATTTACTTGTATTTAATTTTATTCTTGTTCCAGTTTACTGTGTGTTGAGATGGTGACAAGACAGACTGTGAAGTGTTGTGAAGGCAAGAAGACAGAAGACAAGTATTGAGCCAGTGAAGTGTTGTGAAGGCAAGAAGACAGAAGACAAGTATTGAGCCAGTGAGTGTATGCAACTGTATATGAGTCTGTAAACTGTATACGAGTGTCAGAGTGTTGTAGTGAGGAATGAATGTACAAAATGAGAAAATTGTACTTGTATTTGTAATAGACAAGTTTGATTGAAATAAAATATTATTTTATTGTGTTCAAATCAAATTGTCTATCATATTCAAATTAATTCAGTAGTACAATTCCATGTAAAATATTTTAACTGTGAATATATAATAGTGGAGTTAGAATGCTTGTACTATTTCAGATTTTGAAATAAAATATTTATTTGAATAAATATAATGTGAATATATTCAATTGTGTATAATAGTATATTATTCAATAAATATTTATTTCTGTGAAATGAAATATAAAATAGTACAATTACAAACTCATTTAAATAATATCATATGTTTGTTATCATCAAATAAAAATCATACAACACATTGTTGTACCCAACAAGATGTAGAGGCATAAATACCAAAATCAATTTGAAATCATAATTTATCCTAATGGGAAAATAAATTGGTTTCTTTGCATACTTAAATTTCATTTAATGACCTACACAGCATTTTTGGCTGACAATAATATACACATTTTTGGCTGAAAATAAATAGATTTCTTTGCATACTTAAATTTCAATGATTAAACTATTTACTAGAAATTCTGACATGTGTGATGTAAGCGCACATAATCACCACCGAAATAATAATAATAATAAATTAACATATGATAAGTATTGAACATGAAAACCAAGAGCAAAATAAATGCACAATATTTATGAACAAAAGATGGGCTTGTATTAACATTGCAAAATAAATGCACAATATTTATGAACATAAGATGGGCTTGTATTAACATTGTAAATATAATCAACACAAATAGGCTTGTGTGTGCGCATATATCATTGTTTTATAACGTGAAACCATACCGCGTTTTCAAATCCATGAGGCAAGGCGTAAGCCCTGAAACATTGAGACATAAGCTTCTCGAATAAAAATAAAATGCAAAACATGTAAAGCTTATTGAAATTTAATAACCTCTATTAGAATGGATATTTATTGCAACTAAGGATAAAAAGATCTTTGAATCTCATGTCTGAGTCTCAGCCACTTTGAGGCATGTGAGACAAAGGATTTTTGTATATGCTTCATATGCCTCAAAATGTTGAGGCTTAAGTATATATGTGTATGTGTGTATGTGTCTTTAACAATAGTTGCAATACTTTTAGTGTCACTCTTTTTTGTATCAACATGGAATACTAAAAATGCCCTTCTACATATATTATCAGTTTTTAATATCTCTTAAATGCAGGATCCAATAATTATATTTCCTTTTCAAACGTAGGATCCAAAAATTATATTCGCTTTTCAAATATAGAATCTAATAATTAAATTTCCTTCTTAACTGTAGGATCTAATAATTTAATTTCCTATACAAATTCAAGATGCTAATCTACAATTGTTATCAATAAATATCACTTTAAATTATGATCCAATAATAACATTTCTTTATAAAATTAGCCCTTATTAATTAATAATATAAATAAAAATTCAAGCTTACAAAAAAAAAGATGTTGCGACTTAAAAATAAAGATTCAAACTGGTTACATATGATTTCAAGGAAAAAATATAATTAGACATTTATGCAAATCATTTTCTCCTAAAGTTGTTAACCATATACAATCTATAGAAAATCAATTTATGCGACATCGTTAATCGTGTGCAGTAATGCTCGTATAAATACACACATGTATATATATATATATATATATGTATGTATATATAATTTATTGCTAGGACTGGATCGGGTTGTGACTAACCTTACGTACCAAGGGCATTTTAAAATGTGTCATATGCATTGACTAACCTTACATCCCAAACAAGATATTACAAATATCGTAAAAGATAATACAGCATATTCAGTCAGACAAGTATATAGAATTACAAACTCAAGATATTTACATGAGAAAAAAAACACTTAGATACCTGCCAAAAATTTATAATGTACTCTGCAAACAGTGAGAGCTCTAGTTTCTTGAACCTGGAAAATTAACTCATAAATTTGAGCCAGAAATAAGTCAATGCAGAATCAGGAAGATAAAGGAAGAAATAAAATGAACATACTTCTGTATATGTCTAAGGTCATTAAAATCTGTAACTGAAGAAACCCATCTCTCGGTAAATCGATTTCGAAGAGCAGGTGAGAGCTATTTTTTCCCATTATCACCTCAAGGATTTATTGTAGCCAAAACGGAAAAAAATCTTTATGAGCAGTTATCTCCTCTAGCACAGAACCTCCTTTTTCAGACAATGACAATAAATATACCTATAATAATTATAACAATAACAACAATAATATAAGAATAAATAAATGAAAATATAAATTGGAGCAAATGAACTCTAAAAATATCGCATGAAAAAAGGTTAAATAATCAACATGCCAGCGTTCACACTTAAGGTTATATATTCGCTTTTAGCATTCTCTATGGATTAGCTAAAAGACATCAAGTTGTGATCAATGCTAAAAACTTAAGACAAATTACTATCATTTAGAAACCAGAACATCAAACAAAAACGCACTATATTATTTTCAGAATATACAGATTTGATGTAATGATCGTGTATATTTTACCATTATAAACCTAAATATCAATTAAACTATGGAAATGTATCAGGTTTGTTTGTATAAAACCCCTCAATTATCACATTAACGCCAAAAAGCACTTCGTTTTTATTTTATTGAGATGCCACAAATAATGGTTGATTCTTTAGGATCTTATTTTTGATATGTTGAAGTGTGGACGTCCTAAGTACTCTATCATCCTAAAACAGCTATTTCTGTTTGTCGGTCCATTAGTTAAATATTAAGAATTTAATATTGTAAAGCAGTATGATCACCCAAAAAAATTACAGTAAGAAAAATTAATTATCCAGCCTAGGACAACAAATTTCGTAAGTACTCTAATGCCCAAACACAACTATTTATGAGTACACGATTATTTATCAAAATATTCCAGGTATCTTGACAGACTATTCAATACAATGAAATGCAGTGATGTGTCCACTTGTATCTATTTAAATATTTAAAACATGTTTGATTTTAAGGTTCATATTGTGAAAACATATCTTTGTGAAAGCAGATGGTAACTTAAAACATCATTGATGTATATAAAATAAAATGTACTTTCCACTTACTAATTAGATGCATATAAGATAAATTGTACTTTAATGCCCAAACACAACTATTTATGAGTACACGATTATTTATCAAAATATTCCAGGTATCCTGACAGACTATTCAATACAATGAAATGCAGTGATGTGTCCACTTGTATCTATTTAAATATTTAAAACATGTTTGATTTTAAGGTTCATATTGTGAAAACATATCTTTGTGAAAGCAGATGGTAACTTAAAACATCATTGATGTATATAAAATAAAATGTACTTTCCACTTACTAATTAGATGCATATAAGATAAATTGTACTTTCAACTTAATAATTTAACATCAAACCAACTTTAGTGTCTTTGAATACACTAACAACTGCTAGCAAGATAATGTCCGTTACCTATCTAAACTTAAGTTACCATTAATACATATTATTATAAGGCATCTAACATAGTAATTGCACCATTTATCATGTTTTTTGTCACTAACATGAATTCAAAAATTGTTCCCACTTGTAGGTTGTCATGTAAACTCTAAAAGATGGCGGGCATTTAAATTTCTTACCAAGTTCAAGAACATAAACTTAAGCACAGTGATCCAAAATAGCATTTAAATGCTGAATTATGAATCATCAGGAGTTAGAATGAGTGTTTTAAAAAAAGTTGATTAAAACAAAGAATAGAAGAACCAATGATTACAAAAATATTACAATTTGACTCCCATTTTAAATTAAATATTCTTATTTAAAACTCGCTTATTACCCACAATTCAAATAAACAAAAAACATGAATTCCACAGTCAAATGAAAAGGCATCAAGAATACTTGGTTGAATCTACAATTCAAATTTCAATCTTTCCAAAATAGAATAACGGTTGAACTAGAGAATTGTAGCTCTTGGGCTTTTAGATGTAGAGGCATAAATACCACAATCAATTTGAAATCATAATTTATCCTAATGGGAAAATAAATTGGTTTTTTCGCATTGATGACCAACACAGCATTTTTGGCTGACAATATTGTATACACATTTTTGGTTGAAAATAAATTGGTAATTCTTTGCATACTTAAATTTTCAATGATTAAACTATTTACTAGTAATTCTGACATGTGTCATGCAAGCGTGCACACATAATCACCACAGAAATAATAATGATAATAATAAATTAACATAAGTATTGAACATGAAAACCAATAGCAAAATAAATACATAAGATTTATGAACATAAGATAGGATCGTGAAGAACGAATGTGTAAAAAAATGTATTAACATTGAAAATATAATCAACACAAATAGGCTTGTGTGTGTGTGCACATATATCATTGTTTTATAACGTGAAACCGTACATGAGGCGTTTTCAAATCCATGAGGCAAGGCGTAAGACCCGAAACATTGAGACATAAGCTACTCGAATAAAAATAAAATGCAAAACATGTAAAGCTTTATTGAAATTTAATAACTTCTGTTAGTATGGATATTTATTGCAACTAAGGATAAAAAGATCTTTGAATCGCATGTCTGAGTCTCGGCACTTTAAGGCATGTGAGACATAGATTTTTGTATGCTTTCATATGCCTCAAAATGTTGAGGCAAGTATATGTGTGTGTGTCTTTAATAATAGTTGTAATACTTTTAGTGTCACTCTTTTTTGTATCAACATGGACTACCAAAAATGCCCTTCTACATATATTATCAGTTTTAATATCACTTAAATGCAGGATCCAGTAATTAAACTTCCTTTTCAAACGTAGGATCCAAAAATTAAATTTGCTTTTCAAATATAGAATCTAATGATTAAATTTCCTTCTTAACTGTAGGATCTAATAATTATATTTCCTTTACAAATTCAAGATGCTAATCTACAATTGTTATCAATAAATATTACTTTAAATTATGATCCAATAAATAACCTTTCTTTATAAAATTAGCCCTTATTAATTAATAATATAAAAAAAATCAAGCTTAAAAAAAAATTAGATGTTGCGACTTAAAAATAAAGATGAAAACTGGTTACATATGATTTCAAGGAAAAAATATAATTAGACATTTGTGCAAATCATTTTCTCCTGAAGTTGTTAACCATATACAATCTATAGAAAATCAATTTAAGCGACATCATTAATCGTGTGCAGTAATGCTCGTATAAATACATACACACACATGTATGTGTGTATATATATGTATGTATGTATGTATGTATATATATATATATATATACATATGTATGTATATGTATATGTATATGTATATATAATTTATTGCAAGGACTGGATTGAGCTTGTGGCTAACCTTACGTACCAAGGGCATTTTAGAATGTGTCATATGCATTGACTAACCTTTCGTCCCAAACAAGATATTATAAATATCGTAAAAGATAATACAGCATATTCATTAAGACAAGTACACAGAATTACAAACTCAAGATATATACATGAGAAAAAAAAGACTACTAGATACCTGCCAAAATTTTATAATGTACTGTGCAAATAGTGAGGCTCTGGTTTCTAAAACCTGGAAAATTCACTCAGAAATTTGAGCCAGAAATAAGTCAATGTAGAATCAGAAAGACAAAGGAAGAAATAAAATGAATATATTTCTGTAGACAAATGTGTCTAAGGTCATCGAAATCTGTAACTGAAGAAACCATATCTCGGTAAATCGATTTGGAAGAGCAGGTGAGACCTCTTTTTCCCATAAACACCTCCAGGATTCATTGTAGCCAAAACGAAAAAATCTTTATGAGCAGTTACCTCTCCTCCAGCATAGAACCTCTTTTTTCAGCCAATGACTATAAATATACCAATAACAATGATAACAATGACAACAACAATAATATAAGAATAAATAAATAAAAATATAAATTGGAGCAAGTGAACTCTAAAAATATCGCATGAAAAAGGGTTAAATAATCAGCATGTCAGCGTTTACACTTAAGGTTATATATTCACTCTTAGCATTCTCTATGGTTTAGCTAAAAGACACCAAGTTGTGATCAATGCTTAAAAGTTAAGACAAATTACTATCATTTAGAAACCAGAACATCAAACAAAAACGCACTATATTATTTTCAAAATAAACAGATTTGATGTAATGATCGTGTATATTTTACCATTATAACCCTAAATATCAATTAAATTATGGAAATGTATCAGGTTTGTTTGTATAAAAACCCTTAATTCTCACATTAAGCTCTTATACCCACAATTCAAATAAACAAAAAACATGAATTCCACAATCAAATGAGAAGGCATCAAGAATACTTGGTTGAATCTACAATTCAAATTTCAATCTTTCCAAAATAGAATAACGGTTGAACAAGAGAAATGTAGCTTTTAGGCTTTTAGATGTAGAGGCATAAATACCAAAATCAATTTGAAATCATAATTTATCCTAATGGGAAAATAAATAGGTTTCTTTGCATACTTAAATTTCATTTAATGACCTACACAACATTTTTGGCGGACAATAACATACACACTAGAACATAAATTATTTGTATTTACATAATTCGAATCCAGTTTCGATTTATAAGCCCCATTAACATTATGATTTACAATTTGATTCCAATTTAAAATAAATAAATAAAACTGGAAGGAGAAAAAGGGGATAAGAAGGGATCATAATGATATATACCTCCAACACAGATTGAGGAGCAAGATTGAGCTCTTCCAAGAGAACCCAGTCTCCTTTTTTCAGAGCCTGCACAAAAATAAGTAACTAAAAAATCTGCTGCCCTTATAAATTAAAAGAGGGGAAAAAAAACAAAGAAAGCATCATGATACTGTGGACAACAAGAAATCAACCTGAAGCAGCTTGCCATCGGACCAAGAGAACTCCATGCCATTATCACCTTCTACTGGCAAGTCTGATCCCAAAAGATCCATCATGTCAGTCTGAAAAAGAAAACGTAATTAAACCAGTCCGTTAAAAATCCAACTACTTATGAACACATACACACATATATTCAAACTCCCACGGTAACTTCACCCACGGAAACACCTCGACATAGCAGCAAGGAGGCAAGGAAGAGGCAGGGTCCAGTGCCATCGCTGGCCTGTGCGCGGTCTGGTTTTCACAGGCTGGATTTTCAAGGCTATGCTTCTTCTTTTTAATGCAAGGGTACAGGTTTGGAGGAGTTAAGGCAACGGAAGGTCGGAGGGAGCAGCGACATGCGGCATGCAAGAGGTTGCGGTAGGTGGGTGGCAGGTTAGGGTTAGTAGTGGTATGGGTTTCATCACTTTGTGGGTCTAGGGTTTGGAAAAACTTAGGGTTCTTCTGCGGGTGGAGAAAGGAGGGGCGCAGGCCGGCTTGGTGATGGTTGGAGGCATTACAGGGCGGCGAAGTTGATGGCATGGGGAGCTGCGGTCCGATATGGACGGAGGGTGGAGAAGGAGAGTGGATTTAAATTTTGATTCTTTTTGTTTTGTTTTATAACATGCTAGAGTTTCATTGCTTGGGAAAAAAGAATTGTTTCAGCAAGAAATAATCCTCAGAGGAACAGAAAATGAAGAGTTTGCTGAAATTATGTTTGCTAAACGGAGCATTGAAAATAAAAAATCCTACCGTTACAATACCGATATATCTATTCTATTACTTAAACTATTATATCATTCCTTATGTGTCCTCCCTATACCTCTCCATTTGAAAATACTAGAGTCCGTGCGTACTCTACCTTTTCCCATATATCGCACAACCAACTGCCCCACATCATTAAATTTCCACGATCAAAAAACCGTTCCACAAATTTCAAATAACTTATATGTTTGCTACTTTTTACCCCAAATTTTCAACTGCCGTCTACTCAAATTCATATACTTATAGAACCAATCTTCAATAAACTATCAATTCCGACGGTCATTTGTCAATCTTTGTCGTTAACCATCCGATTTTACTGGTCAGATGCTGCTGGTGGAATTTTGGTATAACACAGCAGTTTTTTTAACAAAATCCACTCTAACCGTAAATTTAAAGAATTTTTCTATGGTCGGAGTTCAATTTTCGATGATTAACTACTGACAGAGCACAAGTTCCATTAATTTGCTTCCTTCTACTACTGAAATGCCAACAGAGGTACGTATTTATTTTTAGCTTTGCAATCTTATTGTGCTATTCTTGAGAATGCTTTCAATTTTGAAATTTGTTCTACTAACTGCGGATTTTGTATGCTTAACATTCCAAACAATTAAAATTTAACAGCAAGAAGTATTATTGTACAACATGCGTTGGTCTCTAACTACACACATATAAGTAAGCATTGTTTGTTTTCGTCTTTGAGCAACTCACCGAATTTGGACTTCAATTTAGCCTTTTTTATTGTTAGGTATTTATGTGTGAAATAACCACGGTAGAGATTGCCGATCACCCCACTCCAATGTTCCGAACTTTTTCAACTCTATCTTCAATTAACCTACGCATTTTTCTGATGTAATTCATTAAATTCTGAATTATAAATTATTTATCGATTTTTTTTATCACAAGGTGATTTTGTCCCGAACGTAACCATAGAGAAGTGTGACCTAAGAAGATTTAAACCTTCTACCATTGCTTTAACCTGTAACAAATTGAACTTTTTCAACTTCCTTATACTACTGCATGCAATGTATGTCACTCTTCTATCCTCTTAATAATAACGTTAGAAAATTCAAAAAAGACATATTCAGCCTGATACCAATGATGATCCTTAAATGGTATTTTTTTTTTCCCCACCATTATATTGTACATGTTCATATCCATTACTGTTCAATACATTTTTATAAACATATGTTGAATGACTCATCTATGGTCATCATTTCTTTTAGTTGCATAGACGACATTCATGCAAATGGCAGTTGATTAGTATTGGGCCATGATATTAAATATATAGTGTGGTGCTAAGGGCACCGCACTTTGTGCTTCTGCCTATCAAAGCCACTGTCATACGGTTTTTCTTTTTTTTCTTTCTTCATGTATTGGCAGTCAATCGTCGGCCGATCATCGTTCGTGCGATAGGCTGTGGTAACCCGAAGCACAAATCTCGAGGCCCTAAGCACCGCTCAATATATATTAGTAGTTTCCTTAGTTTGATACAGATTCAAATGCTTCGTTACTTGAAATTTTAATCTATGTATTGAAATGACAATGATGAATAACTACGCCTTTTGGTAAGTTTTGGTAACTTTTTATCTACATATTTAAACCCCTTGTAATATGTTCCTAATTTTTGATAATTTGAATTTGTCATTGCTTTTGAGTTTAGCATTCTGGCTTTTTGATTTGAATCTCGACCATTGTTTAAAACACATTTTCAAATTTATTGATTTACATACCTCTTTTTCGTTGAGCTTAACAAATTTCAGACTATTCACTGCCCTCCTTGATTTTCTAGCCACAATTGACACCTCTTATTTTGACGCCTCTTCTTTGTCTATCATGATTGCTCTTTGCCCTTTTTGGTTTTCTTGGCGTTTTGATTCTACAAGAATTTATGTCAATTGGTTGGTTATTGTATTTTGTGGTTTTGGAAATGGGATGTAGTAGAAACAAATCTTTTACCTCGACCCAAAATCATATCATATTCTAATTATATTGTAACATGGTTTTCTTCTCCTAAATGATAACGTTGATGTTGTATTGAGTATTAAGTAGAGATGCCTTTTTTTTAATGTGCAAACTATATTGATTTTTATTCGAAAATAACATTTTTCGGAGGATCTAAAATACAGTAGGGTCAATAAATGTAGTTTTCAAAGGTGAATGTTCAATCAAAAAACTAACTACGTAAATTCTTCACAGAAAAATAGTCGGTTCTATATAAATCAAATAAGTGCCTTTGCTATTATTAATCTTCCATTTACTATCATAATATGTGATAGCCTGATTAGTACCTAAAATACCAAGTGCCAACACACTTTATTTGTTCGAAAGCATGAATGAAATGATGTGATTTGTTTGTTTGTCTTTTGGATAGTTCATAATCTTCCGTTTATTATCGACTTGGATGGATGGTCATCAAAATAGGAGGAGAAATCAGGGCATGCATTACATAAAGTTAAGACAATTTGTGATTCAAGCAATTCATTTCTTGGTTTAAAGCTCTTAGCTGTGTATCTAAATTGTTCAATTGTCTGATACGTGGTATATATGCTCTTTTACTAAATTCACACTATCACATGCTGTTACAGGTGAAAAGGCAAACAAATATGATTTCGTCATTATCATACTGCTAGATTGCATTTATATTGCTGCAAAAGAGGTGGGAAGAAATTGTTTATCACTCCAGTGTTATAATAAATATGATTTGCTATGAAGAAGTCCAAAGGAGATTGTCGTTATATTAATTGTGTTTGTATACATTTACCTTGCGCACATGCAGCATGTCTTTAAAGAGGTATGCAAAACGAAAAGAGTGTCCTCATTGTTAGTCATGAGTGTCATGGGCAATTTAATGTGGTCACATATCAACTGAAGTGGTAATTATGATGTTAGTATAAAACAATCAAATGTAAACTATATGGCATAAAAACATCAAAGCTAATGAAAAAACTCACACTACATGTTTGAGATGTTGCTGATTCTTATTTACCATTTGACGTCAGTATAGCTTTCGATTTTGTATCAATTTTTTTACGTGTTCAAAACATGCATGGATTTGCAAAAATGTAAATCATGAAAGCTATACAAAAAACATGAAAAGCATTTAAGGCCCGTGCGTGTTTGGGGGTTGGTTTGTTTACTACTAACCTACCTGTGTCCACTAATATTCTAATGCATTAAATATTATGGTTATTTTAATGTGTTTACAGTTGTTGGGAAAGCCATTTTCTTCTTTCTCACGACAGCTTGATGTGTACTCATATGCAAGCTATTCAACTCAGTAAATGAATTTATAATGTACAATAAATGCAGGACATGCATGTTAGTATTGGAATTGAACTACCAACCAGTCAGACACCTTACCATAGCTTCCTCGGCACTCGCCAACCATTCAGTACTACTACTTACTCTTACCGACGTATGACTTTACCTGTAAGAAACCACAATGCCAAACGAAACATGAAGAACCAGCGTTTTCTGCACTCTACACTTAGTTCCTACAATCTCCAACCACACACACATATCACAAGAGTACGATATGTGAAAAACAATGGCACGTATGCGAAGCACGGGTCTCATTCTAGTTTTCCTCAAATTCACGAAACATAGAACCAAATTTAAATAGTTGTATATTTCCAAGCATCAATCAATCCATAAACAACAAAGAACATAGACGAGAATGAGTATAAATATAAATACAGATCATGCTTACTGTTTCGCACAATTTCGTGTACAAAATCGTATAATCAAAAAATAAATTTTCGAATTTTGTGAATTGAAAGACAACGTAATTCTTAGAACTTCATCTAATATTTTTAACTAGTATTACCGTACAACAGTGGGAAAAATCGACCGTTAAAGTGTTTAATATAAAAAAAATATTTGTTAAAATTTATCATAAGTTAGATTTTAGCGAAAAAATCGATACATATACATAAACTATGAAGTTGAATACACTTTCAAAAGACTGATTCGTTATCATGCTCTCAAAAGTCTTTTGATATGCATAAAATTGAAAAACAATACATGAGACTTTATTTCTTCAGAACTTTTTATTTATTCACATTTCTTTTTTTTAACTTAAATCCATGTTTCTTTGGGAAGTGGATACATCCTTAAAATTGTCATTAAGAAACTAAAGAGACGGTCATCTCAGAATAACCACGAACAAATAACATATGTGGCGCTATTGAATGCAAAATCATTTTATTTGTTAAAAAATTACATGCATAAATTGATTACATTACAAGCCTCAAGCTTTTAAAATAAAGATACATAAAATATTTCCAAACTTCTACATACATATTTTAAGAACTTGACAATCGTGATATTCTCTTTATTATGTACGAAAACTACCTTGTTGTTTAGAACTCACTTGCACAAATGAATTCTAATGCCTTCAAAATATTAAATTTTAAATTTTAGCAAGTATATTATTGAGCTTAACCATTGACGAAATCGCATGCACTTCACATTCAATACTTTTAAGCCATATCATTATATCAAGCTCAATACAGAAGTCTCCAAACTCAGTACATTGCAACAACAAGGAAAATATGAATAACAAATAAGCACTTAACTACACAAATAACATCTTACTTCTTTTTTTTGATAAATAAATCACAGATTAAAAGCTCGAAGCTTGCATAGTGTAATTCAAAATATTTGTAACAACCCACTATTTTGTGCTATTCAAATCGACAATAAACAACACATGTCTGACTTGAATCACTCAAAATAACAGATTATTAATAATAATTGGAGTAAATACAATCATATCACAGAATCACAAACACAGACACAAGCAGAATAACTCGCAGCGGAAATAAATAAAACCATAGTAGTTCATGAAGCTACTACATAAACATAGTCTCCAAAACAAAATACATAATGTCCAATCACTAGGACAAGTACAACTGAAGTATCAAATACATAAGTCTGCTAAAGGATAAAAAGAAACAACAACGATTGTCTAACATAGATAGGACAGAAGAAAGATAGGTAGGTGGCTAAAGCAAGCTCCAAATCGTCTCTAGCTCCAAGATAATCTCTAACGGCTGTGGTACTCAAGCTGACCCGAGCATCATGCAAAACAAAACCACTCGGATCAGGACTAATATTCTTTTACAAGTAAATTAACTCAAGTGAAATGTCATGGAAATGCACAAGTAACTTAAAGAATGTTTGGGATTCCATTCTTTAAGGATCCGTTAAACTAAATATCATATAATATAATGCGCTATTATAATAATGTCTATTCAGTAAAGTAAAATATCAAAATAGTGTAAGCGGGATTACCATTATTACCCTTACACCGTTTATACCGTTGCCGTACAGTTTGCATATAACACACCAGTACGTCGGTGGATAGGGATGCGTCGTGATACGACAACGTTAAATCAAAATCGTAGGGGGCTCGAATAGAATAATATGACAAGGCACACGAGGAATACCCACGGTAGGATTCTACCGATGCACGCCCGGACCGGTGGTAACGCATAGCCGCAACTACCGCCCACCTCGGAACACACTCCAAAATCAAAGGTGCGCACCAATCAAATCACAAAGTAATAGATATGGGTTCGAAGAAGTGTGTCCGATGGAGGTGCGACCTCACTTAATCGCGGTATAACACCTGTTTTAGTCATTTTAATTATGACCCGAAGGTCAAGGCTATCCATCAACGTTCTCTTTCTTCAATCCAGTAATCGCCACCAAACCAACCTACTTCATTCTGGAACTCCACCGCGTATACAGTTGTTAAAGTGGTTTTCGGTATTGGCAGAGAGTATGACAATATCCGATCCCGGTCTCTTTAACAACCAGACGTTTATATTTTTCACACCGTGGTCATTTCAATAAAATCATATCTTGAAATAAATTAGAAAATTCAAACTCATAAATTTAAGAATACATTTATTTACAAAACACCTATTATATGTTAGGTTCAAAAGTCTAAATTACACATCTAGTTTTAACGTACTCCTAATCCTTTTTATATATTATTAAATTTTTAGAACATACATATATATACTAAGTTAAAAATTTATTAAATAATTTTTTTTCCAAATTACTTAAAATCTTATAACTTTATTATAATTAAAATACCTTTAAAGAAATAAATTACTTTATGACAAAATAGATTTGACAAAAACTAATATTAGATTCATAACATAAATTAAACTTTTTATTTACATTAACATAACGCATAATTAGATCAAAATAAAAAATAATTTAGGTCAAAATATTTAATAGCTTTTAGAAATATTTCAAAATAGACCAACGGTGTCCGTATAATATTTTCTACCTAGGACAAGTAGCACGGATGTATATCATTTCAACCCGTCAAGTTTCAAATCCCGGGTGTGTATCATTTCAACCCGCATCCCAAATCGATTCAGTTTTGTTCTTACATCTATACAATGATTCGGGTGTTTATCATTTCAACTCATAAGGATTTTCTAAGCTAAAGGGAACTTGCAGTGTGAGTTTAAGCAATAAAATAAGCACAGAAAACAATAACTATCGTCATGTAAACAAAATATCATTTCAAGTCATGTGTGTGTCGGTGTGTCATATTTGCATATACAGTGCTAACATTTCAATAACATTTCAAATACAGTTAATTCACTTTCAATAAAATATTAGTCAAATGTGAGTTGAACTCACCTTCCGTGGCAGAGAAATAGAGACGAACAGAGATGCGCAGAACCAAAACACCACTGAAACTTCAACGAACTGAACAAACAAATTACGGTCAACGGTCAACGTACGTAAAATTAGAACGAAGTTTGTTTTTTTTTTTTTTTTTTTTTTTTTACATTCTCTAGCCGTTCGTTGTTGAAAAACTCCGACGTTAGACGCATTGGTTCATTTACAGCACCGCGCTCATTATACATGCATGACGCACATGCACAAAAAGGAAGAGAGAAACAAGAAAAGGAAAAGAATTTAATTCATGAACCACGTATGGAACATTTAACCATCCCTTTCCCCTTTTTGTTTACTTAAAGACATATGCTAATATTATACTTATCCAAAGTCTCAGCAAAACAAACATTATGCATTGCTTCCTCACGTCAGTAGCCTGTCCATGTTGGCATCCCCCTTTCCAGTTCGGATTCTCCCCCGTATAAGTTTTTGTTTTGTTTTGTTTTTTTTTCTCTTCTTCTTATTTTATTTTATTTTACAAGGCCGCTTGACACAAAACATTTTTTCTTCTCAGCAAAGATTCTCCACGCATGGTGCAATATACACCATAAGGCATGTTACTACCACTTTGATGTATACACAACAGTATGGCAATTTCTTTCATGACTTAATATATTTAAATCTATATGCTACTGCAACTCTTTTTTTTTTTTTTTTTTTTTTGCTTACACGCATGGTAGAAAATATCATGCACGGTAGCTTCCTAAAGTACTAAACATGCATACCAATATAGTTCCTATTCTATGTCCTATCCTATGCATGTCCATATTTTTTTTCTTTCGGACAGATCGTTTGCCAGTCTTTTTTTTTTTTTTTTTTTTACACAAAAATTAAAACGCACTCATTTGGCACAACATTTTGTTTTCGTTCACGTCGAAAGTACACAACACAAACATTATAAGGCTAACATGTTACCATAATACATATGTAGCAAGATTCACTATTATTCTGACTTAATATACGTACCATTTGTTAACCAACGCATGGAAAAAGAAAAGCTAACAATTCTATATTGTAAACCAATGCTAAAGCTAAACTTGCACAGTCTAACTTAACAAAAGCCTCTCTCTTATCCTTTTACTTCTATGGCATATATTAAACAAGTGTATCCATGTTTGGACATGAATGAATGCATGGGAAAGAATGTTCTTATGCTACAACAAACTTATCAACTTTGTTCTAGGCTTCAACAAAATCTTTTTTTTTTTAAATATATATATACTGGGACGTTGCTTTCCACAACAGTAGAAATGGACAAGGCAACATACACACTTGGTTTGCCAAAATGAATCAGTATGCTTAAAGGAGATTCAAAACTTGTAACTTTATGTTTCAGCAAGTTATAAACATTGCAAACTATAGTTTAACAACCATTATAAGTTCATAAATATGGATTTGTAACCTAAACACGGTTATGGTTTCAATAGCTTGTAGAGGATCAATCAAGGTGGCAACGCGCTCACGTGGTGGCAGATCCACGATAGTGGTAGTAATTTTTTTATTTTTTTTTATTTAACGGAACTCATCAGCAAAAGAGAAATACACAGAAGAAGAAAAAAAAAAAAGAACTCACGGATAAAAGTTAGTGGCTTTGGTGTGTTGCTGGGAAGCCGTAGAGGAGATGCAGCGTCGGTGAGCGTTGTCGATGGGCCACGGGCTGTTGCGTGTGGAGAAGGAGGCGGATTGTTCCAAGATCTAACTTTTGTGTGTTTTTTTTTTTTTTTTTTTTTTTTTAGAAGAATGGAGCGGATCTGGAAGAATGAGGAAGGAGAGGAAATGCGCAAGAAATGGAAGGTCAGAGAAAAATGGGAACGTGCTCGGTACATATAGCATGAAATAAAGATACCCAAAAGTTTCGGTTTGCATAATTTTGGGCTAAAATTTTTAATTTCCATGAATGCAAAACGTTACACATTTACTGCCACAAATCTAGAGTTTTCAAAATTTATATTTAAACTGTCCAATTAACACGTATAACCGGTAACTCCGTATACCGATATAAATAAATGTTTACACAGCTCCTTCACAAACCGAACTCCGAAATTTACAATTAAATATACCAAAACGATCAGCGCGACAAGACGGACGTAACCGTAAAATAAAATCAGTGTCATGACACTTCGCATAAAAAATCCGTTACGGACCCCTTTAAAAAAAATGCAAACAATTCAAATTGGACGTATCCATATTTTTCAACAAAAATTTCACATTCACTTCATCTAATTAGACGTATTGCAAATATAAAATTTCCATCTCAAAATTTTATTGTATACTTTTATGTAAATTTCAGTTAATTACGCTTAAATTTCAACTTCTTTATCAAATTCATCAATTAAACGCTCAAAATTTTTCGGACCGTTACACTCTCCACCACTCAAAACTTTTCGTCCCGAAAAGGAATGGGATAGAGGGATGAAAACAACAAGAAGATAAGATAAATTTGAATCAAAAGATACCTGGAATGAATAATTCCGGATTCGAAGCACGAATGCTCTCCTCCGTCTCCCAGGTACAATCTCTATCATCAGCACTCCACTGCACTTTGACCAGACTGACTGATTTCCTTCTCAATTGCTTCGTATCTCTATCCACGATACGAAGTGGTTTTCTCTCGATAGTCAGATTGGGCTCAACATCTAGATTCTCAAATGCAGAAGGCTGAACAACTAAGGAAGGATCATGCAAATACTTGCGAAGATGGGATACGTGAAACACGTTGTGCACCCCCGCAAGCTTTTCAGGTAACTCAACACGATAAGCCAAAAGACCTACTTTCTCCAAGATGCGAAAAGGACCAATAAATCTAGGAGCAAGCTTCCCTTTTCGACCAAAACGGACCACATTCTTCAATGGAGATATTCTGAGGAAAACTTGATCACCGACCACAAATTCTAAACTTCTTCTTCGCCTATCAGCATACTTTTTCTGGCGATCTTGGGCAATTATCATCTTGTTTCTAATATCCTCGACTTTCGCTGATGCTTCCAAGATCATATCTGGTCCAAGAACTAAACGATCACCTGACTCAATCCAACACGAAGGAGATCTGCACGGTCGCCCATACAAAACATCAAAAGGAGATGTCTTGATACTAGCCTAAAAGCAAGAATTTAGATTCAAAAGATAGAATTTTAAAGATAGACACTTATAAAACAACAAAACAAATCAACGATTACCTGATAACTGTTATTATAGGTGAATTCAACGAGATGGAGATGATCTTCCCAAGATCCTCCATAGTCAAGAATACAGGCACGAAGGAGATCTTCTAAAATCTGATTCACCCTCTCCGTTTGACCATCAGTTTGAGGATGATATGCCGTACTAAGATTCAACCGAGTTCCTAAAGCTTCCTGAAATGCCTTCCAAAAGTTGTTGGTGAATATGGGATCTCGATCACAAACGATGCTAGTGGGAACATCATGAAGTCTAACAATCTCCTTCATATAAATTTGAGCTAAACTTGAAGCAGTACGATTTGCTCTGACTGGAATAAAATGAGCAGTCTTAGTCAGTCGATCCACAATTACCCATATACTCTCATTTCCTTTTCTCGTCATTGGCAAGCCATCAATAAAATCCATGGAAACTTGATCCCACTTCCAATTAGGAATCTCAAGAGGCTTCAGTAAGCCAGCTACTTTCTGATGATCAGCCTTCACTTGCTGGCATGTGGCACATCTACTAACATATAAGGAAATATCTCGCTTCATGCCACTCCACCAATATAATTTCTTCATATCCTGATACATCTTTGTAGCACCGGGATGAATAGATAATCTAGACCGATGATTTTCTCGGAGTACTTCCTGTCTCAGCCCATCCACATTTGGGACACAAATCCTATTCCTAATACGTAGAATTCCCTTCCTGTCAATTTGAGCATCCATACTATCTTGGTCACCTCTTTGTCTTTTACAAACATTATCCTTCATAAGCTTAAGCACCGGGTCTTCATCTTGTTTGGCTGCTATATGATCCAAAAGAGAAGGAGAAACAACAATTTGATACAACACTGCTTTCTTACGACTCAAAGCATCAGCTACAACATTGGCTTTACCAGGTGTATAATTAATATCCAAATCATAAGATGCTAGAAACTCAAGCCACCTAACTTGCCTTTGATTCAAATCTTTCTGGGAAAATATATACTTAAGAGATTGATGGTCCGTAAATAATTCAAACTTGGTTCCCAAAAGATGATGCCTCCATAACTTCAAAGCAAACACCACTGCAAGCAATTCTAAATCATGAGCTGCATAATTCATCTCGTGATTTTTCAGCTGGCGACTAGCGTAAGCAATGACTTTACCATTCTGCATAAGTACAGCTCCCAAACCTTCATGGCTCGCATCAGTATAGACCGTTAGCCCTTCACTTCCATTGGGTACAGTAAGAACGGGAGCAGATGTCAGCTTTTCCTTTAACTCCTTAAATGCAGCTTTGCACTTATCATCCCAAATAAACTTAGTATCCTTCCGAGTTAAAGCAGTGAGAGGTGTAGAGATCCGAGCAAAATTCTCTATAAATCTCCGATAATAGCCAGCAAGACCGAGAAAACTACGAATATCCGTTGGGGTCTTAGGCTCTCCCCAATCATTGATTGCAGAAATCTTAATTGGATCAACAGAAACTCCATTCTCCGAAACAATATGGCCAAGAAATCGAACTTCATCCGCCCAAAAATGACATTTCGGAAATTTGGCTTTCAGTTGATGACCCCTTAAAGTTTCAAGAACATATTTCAAATGCAATTCGTGCTCCTTCTTCGACTTAGAAAAGACCAGAATATCATCGACAAAGACCAAAACAAACTTATTGAGTACATCCCGGAATACACGATTCATAAGGTCAACAAAATAGGCAGGAGCATTCGTTAAGCCAAAAGGCATAACTAACCACTCATAGAACCCATTTTCTGTTCGGAAGGCCATCTTGGGAATACTATCTTCAGCTACTCTAAGCTGATGGAAACCCGTAGCAAGATCGAGTTGGGAAAACACTCTAGCACCATGTAGTTGATCGAACATATCATTGATTCGAGGCATAGGATATCTATTCTTCAAAGTTAGCTTATTCAATTCTCTGTAATCTACACATATCCGCAGAGAACCATCTGACTTAGTCACAAACACTACTGCAACACCCCATTCAGAGAAGCTTGGTCTGATTAAACCCTTAGAGGAAAGATCCTCAATTTGCTTCTTTAATTCAGCTTTCTCCTTAGGTGCCATTCTACGAGGAGGAAGAACTATAGGTCTGGCTTCAGGAATAAGATCGATGCGGAATTCAATTTCCCGCTTTGGAGGGAGTGAAGAAACCTCACCAAAAACATCCGAAAAGTTTTGAACAACAGGAGTCGAACTAAGATCATTTAGCGGAGAGTCGAGTGAAAAGATGAAACTACCGGCATATTCTATAGGCATCTTGCATTTAATCACTAAGGAATTTCCTTTCTTGTCGACCAAAGAAACTGTCCGAGCTTTACAAGAGATAGTAGCATCATATCTCTTGAGCCAATCACCTCCAAGCAAAATATCGAAAGCATCAAAACCAAGAACGAAGAAGTCACCAGTGAAACTGTGGAGTTTACAAAGGAGTTGTACCCCTTTACAGACTCTACTAAGATTAGCAGGACCACCAATAGGGTTTGACACACATAAAGGCTCCGATGAAAATTCAGGTTTCAAGAGGTGTTCAAATTTATCACATAAGTCAACAGATATAAAGCTATGCGATGCACCGGTATCAAACAGAACTCGCACCGGATGAGAAAATAAAGTAAAGGCACTAAGAAGCGTACCTTGGGCATCGTCGCCGGGAGGAGGGGTAGAAGAAGTCAAAGCGAATACTCCGGAAGTCTTTCCCTTCTGCTGCGAAGGACAATCCTTCTTATGATGGCCAGGTTGCAGACAGAGATAACAGAGGTTGTTGTTCCGAGCTAACTGTGCTGGAGGAGGTACAGCTGAATTATCCATAGTTGGGCAACTGCTGGCATAATGTCCATTTTTGTGACACCTAAAACAAGTGATGTGGGATAAATCTGCTGGTTGTTTCTGGGCTGTAAATCCAATCCCTTGAGTCTTCTGCCAATTTTTCTGCTGCTGGCTGAAATTAGACTTCCTTTTCTTCGATCCATCTGAGGATCCCTGAGCTATGGATGTCTGAGCTGTTTGTTTTCCTTTAATATTGGGAGAATTTTCAAATTTGGTGGCATAATTCATAAGATCTGTAAATGGTCGTTCAATATGATTCATCAAGCTTTCATAAAACTCTGGACGTGCTCCTAAAATGAATTTCTCATTCTTTGTCAGAGGAGTGTCGATCAAGCCTGGACCATACTTAGATAGCTCGTTAAACTTCCTCTCATACTCTTCAAAGGTCATATTTCCTTGCTTTAGATCCATAAACTCCCTATATAATTTGGACTTTCCTGCTGTAGGCATCCACTTGGCAATAAAATATTCCCTAAAAGAAGACTCAAAAATTTGAACCAAACTTCCAAAAGAAAGATAACCTAAAGGAACAAAATAGAATCCAATTCAAAAATATCACCTGAATTGGTTCTAAGTGATATTAGCCTCTACGATCTCGGTGGTAATAGTCCTCCACCATTCTCTGGCAGATCCCTGCAACTGCCAAGCAGCTAGCTGACGCTTCCGTGCATCATTTATCTCAAGACCAGTAAATATCATCTCCAAATTTTCCAACCATTGCTGAGCACCAATAATACCTTCCGATCCTGAGAACTTGGTACCTCCAAGCTGAGTGTACTCCTTACTAAGCTTGGAAAATCGAATGGGATGAACTGGAGCTGGTGCGGTTTGCTGAACTGGAGCAACAGGTGGAATGGGCTGAGTTGGAGGAATGGGTGCAAAACCTGGTGGAACTGCCGGCGGAACTTCTGGTGCAACTGGGGCATTTCCCCTACCTCTACCTCTAGTGTTCCTACGACGACTCATCTGGAAAAAATCAAAAGATGGGTTTAAGACTGCAAAGATGAGGTTCAGTTTATCTCAATTGGATATCCAAGTCTTTAAAATCCTAGCACTAAGGTCAAAATAAAATGGGGGGTAATTTTTAGAAAACTTCATTTCAACAAATCTTTGTATCATAAAATACTTTAAAATCATTTCAAATCATTTTTTGAAATCATTTATAATTTAAAAATACGCTCTCTCAAGAATGACTCTGAGAATGAATTGTTCTCATTCTAGGATATTGCTATCCTATCTCTAATGAGTTTTTACTCCATAGGCTAAGGTTTGCCTAAACCAAAGCTCTGATACCAACTGTAACAACCCACTATTTTGTGCTATTCAAATCGACAATAAACAACACATGTCTGACTTGAATCACTCAAAATAACAGATTATTAATAATAATTGGAGTAAATACAATCATATCACAGAATCACAAACACAGACACAAGCAGAATAACTCGCAGCGGAAATAAATAAAACCATAGTAGTTCATGAAGCTACTATATAAACATAGTCTCCAAAACAAAATACATAATGTCCAATCACTAGGACAAGTACAACTGAAGTATCAAATACATAAGTCTGCTAAAGGATAAAAAGAAACAACAACGATTGTCTAACATAGATAGGACAGAAGAAAGATAGGTAGGTGGCTAAAGCAAGCTCCAAATCGTCTCTAGCTCCAAGATAATCTCCAACGGCTGTGGTACTCAAGCTGACCCGAGCATCATGCAAAACAAAACCACTCGGATCAGGACTAATATTCTTTTGCAAGTAAATTAACTCAAGTGAAATGTCATGGAAATGCACAAGTAACTTAAAGAATGTTTGGGATTCCATTCTTTAAGGATCCGTTAAACTAAATATCATATAATATAATGCGCTATTATAATAATGTCTATTCAGTAAAGTAAAATATCAAAATAGTGTAAGCGGGATTACCATTATTACCCTTACACCGTTTATACCGTTGCCGTACAGTTTGCATATAACACACCAGTATGTCGGTGGATAGGGATGCGCCGTGATACGACAACGTTAAATCAAAATCGTAGGGGGCTCGAATAGGATAATATGACAAGGCACACGAGGAATACCCACGGTAGGATTCTACCGATGCACGCCCGGACCAGTGGTAACGCATAGCCGCAACTACCGCCCACCTCGGAACACACTCCAAAATCAAAGGTGCGCACCAATCAAATCACAAAGTAATAGATATGGGTTCGAAGAAGTGTGTCCGATGGAGGTGCGACCTCACTTAATCGCGGTATAACACCTGTTTTAGTCATTTTAATTATGACCTGAAGGTCAAGGCTATCCATCAACGTTCTCTTTCTTCAATCCAGTAATCGCCACCAAACCAACCTACTTCATTCTGGAACTCCACCGCGTATACAGTTGTTAAAGTGGTTTTCGGTATTGGCAGAGAGTATGACAATATCCGATCCCGGTCTCTTTAACAACCAGACGTTTATATTTTTCACACCGTGGTCATTTCAATAAAATCATATCTTGAAATAAATTAGAAAATTCAAACTCATAAATTTAAGAATACATTTATTTACAAAACACCTATTATATGTTAGGTTCAAAAGTCTAAATTACACATCTAGTTTTAACGTACTCCTAATCCTTTTTATATATTATTAAATTTTTAGAACATACATATATATACTAAGTTAAAAATTTATTAAATAAATTTTTTTCCAAATTACTTAAAATCTTATAACTTTGTTATAATTAAAATACCTTTAAAGAAATAAATTACTTTATGACAAAATAGATTTGACAAAAACTAATATTAGATTCATAACATAAATTAAACTTTTTATTTACATTAACATAACGCATAATTAGATCAAAATAAAAAATAATTTAGGTCAAAATATTTAATAGCTTTTAGAAATATTTCAAAATAGACCAACGGTGTCCGTATAATATTTTCTACCTAGGACAAGTAGCACGGATGTATATCATTTCAACCCGTCAAGTTTCAAATCCCGGGTGTGTATCATTTCAACCCGCATCCCAAATCGATTCAGTTTTGTTCTTACATCTATACAATGATTCGGGTGTTTATCATTTCAACCCATAAGGATTTTCTAAGCTAAAGGGAACTTGCAGTGTGAGTTTAAGCAATAAAATAAGCACAGAAAACAATAACTATCGTCATGTAAACAAAATATCATTTCAAGTCATGTGTGTGTCGGTGTGTCATATTTGCATATACAGTGCTAACATTTCAATAACATTTCAAATACAGTTAATTTACTTTCAATAAAATATTAGTCAAATGTGAGTTGAACTCACCTTCCGTGGCAGAGAAATAGAGACGAACAGAGATGCGCAGAACCAAAACACCACTGAAACTTCAACGAACTGAACAAACAAATTACGGTCAACGGTCAACGTACGTAAAATTAGAACGAAGTTTGTTTTTTTTTTTTTTTTTTTTTACATTCTCTAGCCGTTCGTTGTTGAAAAACTCCGACGTTAGACGCATTGGTTCATTTACAGCACCGCGCTCATTATACATGCATGACGCACATGCACAAAAAGGAAGAGAGAAACAAGAAAAGGAAAAGAATTTAATTCATGAACCACGTATGGAACATTTAACCATCCCTTTCCCTTTTTTGTTTACTTAAAGACATATGCTAATATTATACTTATCCAAAGTCTCAGCAAAACAAACATTATGCATGGCTTCCTCACGTCAGTAGCCTGTCCATGTTGGCATCCCCCTTTTCAGTTCGGATTCTCCCCCGTATAAGTTTTTGTTTTGTTTGTTTTTTTTTTCTCTTCTTCTTATTTTATTTTATTTTACAAGGCCGCTTGACACAAAACATTTTTTCTTCTCAGCAAAGATTCTCCACGCATGGTGCAATATACACCATAAGGCATGTTACTACCACTTTGATGTATACACAACAGTATGGCAATTTCTTTCATGACTTAATATATTTAAATCTATATGCTACTGCAACTCTTTCTTTCTTTCTTTTTTTTTTTTTTTGTCTTACACGCATGGTAGAATATATCATGCACAGTAGCTTCCTAAAGTACTAAACATGCATACCAATATAGTTCCTATTCTATGTCCTATCCTATGCATGTCCATATTTTTTTTCTTTCGGACAGATCGTTTGCCAGTCTTTTTTTTTTTTTTTTTTTTTTACACAAAAATTAAAACGCACCCATTTGGCACAACATTTTGTTTTCGTTCACGTCGAAAGTACACAACACAAACATTATAAGGCTAACATGTTACCATAATACATATGTAGCAAGATTCACTATTATTCTGACTTAATATACGTACCATTTGTTAACCAACGCATGGAAAAAGAAAAGCTAACAATTCTATATTGTAAACCAATGCTAAAGCTAAACTTGCACAGTCTAACTTAACAAAAGCCTCTCTCTTATCCTTTTACTTCTATGGCATA
Organism: Allium sativum; assembly: GCA_030737875.1. Classification (NCBI taxonomy): domain Eukaryota; kingdom Viridiplantae; phylum Streptophyta; class Magnoliopsida; order Asparagales; family Amaryllidaceae; genus Allium; species Allium sativum. The sequence goes on along the minus strand of CM060926.1, from coordinate 928,583,949 downwards.
TATTAAACAAGTGTATCCATGTTTGGACATGAATGAATGCATGGGAAAGAATGTTCTTATGCTACAGCAAACTTATCAACTTTGTTCTAGGCTTCAACAAAATCTTTTTTTTTTTTTTTTAATATATATATATATATATATACTGGGACGTTGCTTTCCACAACAGTGGAAATGGACAAGGCAACATACACACTTGGTTTGCCAAAATGAATCAGTATGCTTAAAGGAGATTCAAAACTTGTAACTTTATGTTTCAGCAAGTTATAAACATTGCAAACTATAGTTTAACAACCATTATAAGTTCATAAATATGGATTTGTAACCTAAACACGGTTATGGTTTCAACAGCTTGTAGAGGATCAATCAAGGTGGCAACGCGCTCACGTGGTGGCAGATCCACGATAGTGGTAGTAATTTTTTTATTTTTTTTTATTTAACGGAACTCATTAGCAAAAGAGAAATACACAGAAGAAAAAAAAAAAAAAGAACTCACGGATAAAAGTTAGTGGCTTTGGTGTGTTGCTGGGAAGCCGTAGAGGAGATGCAGCGTCGGTGAGCGTTGTCGATGGGCCACGGGCTGTTGCGTGTGGAGAAGGAGGCGGATTGTTCCAAGATCTAACTTTTGTGTTTTTTTTTTTTTTTTTTTTTAGAAGAATGGAGCGGATCTGGAAGAATGAGGAAGGAGAGGAAATGCGCAAGAAATGGAAGGTCAGAGAAAAATGGGAACGTGCTCGGTACATATAGCATGAAATAAAGATACCCAAAAGTTTCGGTTTGCATAATTTTGGGCTAAAATTTTTAATTTCCATGAATGCAAAACGTTACACATTTACTGCCACAAATCTAGAGTTTTCAAAATTTATATTTAAACTGTCCAATTAACACGTATAACCGGTAACTCCGTATACCGATATAAATAAATGTTTACACAGCTCCTTCACAAACCGAACTCCGAAATTTACAATTAAATATACCAAAACGATCAGCGCGACAAGACGGACGTAACCGTAAAATAAAATCAGTGTCATGACACTTCGCATAAAAATCCGTTACGGACCCCTTTAAAAAAAATGCAAACAATTCAAATTGGACGTATCCATATTTTTCAACAAAAATTTCACATTCACTTCATCTAATTAGACGTATTGCAAATATAAAATTTCCATCTCAAAATTTTATTGTATGCTTTTATGTAAATTTCAGTTAATTACGCTTAAATTTCAACTTCTTTATCAAATTCATCAATTAAACGCTCAAAATTTTACGGACCGTTACAGTATTGGACATACATTGATGGTGGTTTGTTGTTGACTTGTACGGTATTATTGGTACCCAATTTCAATAAGAATAAAATAAAGGAATTAGCTTGCCTGTAGTGGAAAATGTGATGAGATAAAAGCTTGGAGCCCACAGAATCAGGGTTGGAACCATCTTCTTTCGATCTTGATATCAAGATGAAATCAACACTGTTTCTGTTTCCCTGGGACACAAGGAACAATAACCGTTTAATTCTTATTTCCTAATATCACATATGAAGTGCCAACTGAAATATATATTTAGCATTGTATTAAGAAAACAAAATGCCACCACATTGTGTAACAAAGCTGGAAATTATTGAAGGAGAGGAATCATGATACATCATAAAATTTACAATAAGAAGTTTGAATAAGAAAATTTTTGTTGTAGTAAAAGCTATGCATTCATATGTAAAGAACATACAAATGTATATGTAATACTAATTTAAAAGCCTTCATGTGAAAACCAGTAGGCATCATTTATAAGAAAAGTATCAAAAACAAAATTCATTAACCAAAATTTTATTGACCTTAGATGAGATTCCTTGTTAATGCCTCTCATAACGGTGAAAATCAACCAAAGGTGTTCTAGAAATATCAGTTATCTTTTCTACATTCTCCGTAGCCCTAAGCAAGGTGTCGCCCCAAGCAAGGTGTCGTTTCTTTTGACAATGGAAGTACCTTTCTCACAATCCTGTGAAATAAATTTTGAATGGTTCAAAGAAAATATTGTTAGCTAAATATTCAAATTGAAAGAAACGGGCATCATAGTATGTAAAATAGCTCAAAAAGGAAGTTAATTTTTTCAAAGATCTAATCACAATTGGTGATATCCACAATTGTCTTTTACTTAACTTTATCAAAGATCTAATCATAGAATACAAATATATTAAGAGGGATTATAGATTAAAAGGATTATAGATTAAGAGGGATAATAGATATTAGCAAGCTTATAGAAATAATCATACATGAAAGAAGTAACATTAGTAATTTATCATAAGTTCACAATTGTTTATACATCATAAAAAAACTTGTGAAATGGATTTTTTCAAGATAGTCAAACAAACACTTCAATAGCAGCTTTAAATTTCTTCTCATCAGGCCGTGATCACTTGGTTAAATATGAAAAACGCAAAATCTAATTAACCGTGATCAAAAAAGAAATGCCTATAATAACTCACGTGATCAACCAAGCTAGTCCGGGATATTGTAGTTAGCCAAGTAGTAGCAACATGCTATTTTTGCTTTTTCACACCTATGAATGTAAAGAATTCTCGCAAATATTATATCTTGGATTATTTTTTTCAACCAAAAATTGAGGTATCGGATGTATGATTGAAGTAATAAAATAAAAAAAATCATCTTACTTTGAACACAAATCGCCAATGCCCCGTATCATGCATTGGCTTTCTCCGGTATAAGGCAGTAAACAAAAGTTGAACAGTTAGTATTACCTAATAATGATAATCATATTAGTTAATCATAAATCTATTCCGTTTTTAACATTAGCCGCGTTATATCGGCTGTCGCTACCGTAGATTGATCCCATGAATCAATTTAAATGGAACGAGCAGAAATTAACATTTTCCTTATAAAACTTACAGGACAGAGTTTATATAAAATATGACATTTTATAAATCAATATTACAATGTTAATTTATAATTGATTTCATGTTAGTTTTAAGCAATTTGCATACTGAAACTAAACATTCATTCTGATTTTATTATTCAAGTTAGACTTAAGTATTTTAATTTATATCCAGAATCAAATATATACATTTTTATTATTCAAAATAAATAAAATTTCAAATTCTTAAGTAAAATTTAGTCAAACACATTATTTAAACCATCAAAATTCCAAGTTGTTACATAGAAGTTTCCACCCATCGAAGGGAATCATATGCTTTCGATAGTAATCAAGAGCTAAGAAAGAAATCTTTGGACTTGATTACTCGTCTCAAGGATGAAGCCGTTATTCGAACAGCGCGGATGACCCGATACTATAACATAAAGATAAGGACAAAGGTATGCAGCGAAGAAGACCTAGTTCTCCAAAGGGTTATGGACAATACCAAAAATCTGGCAGATGGGCCATTAAGGCTAAACTGGGAAGGACCGTTGATTAACCAAATGATAATACCCCCGAGCTTACTGTTTATGTCACCTGGATGGTAATACGGTTCCAAGAACATGGAATGCAGAACGTTAAGACCATATTTCCCTTTTATAAGTGAATGAAGTAAGATTCATTGAGGAAAACATTCTCGTAAGGGATTGAGAGAAATCAGTCCCAAGGAAAAGAAAAAGGAAATAAAAACTCAAATAAGTTCTGTCAAATACACCTACAGGGATAAAATAATGGATAAATGACTTCTGAAAGGAATATCAAAATAAGAAATTTTACTTGGTCCGGATAAGATGTCGTTCATAAATGGTTAACTCAAAAAGTCCTTGACATAGGCAAGGAGCTTCCTAAAAGGGAGGAAGGGTATGTTACAGGCATCCAACACCTATTAAATTCCTTGGTATACCAAGGTTCTTCTCCGAAGAGAGGGCGGGAGGGGGTAAGCCTAGACATATAAGCATAGCCCAGCGGTAAGCCCAGGACATGCAAGCCTGGTCCCTAAAGTTCTTGTTGTAGTTAATGCGCCTTTTGGAGGAGGGACGGGTAATCTATTTTCAGTGCATAGTACCAGTTCCGGTTAAAGTCTTTGACCTAGTCAAGGCGCCCTTTGGAAAGGGACGAGTAATCTATTTTTTGTGCACATTAGCGATTCCAAATGAAGCATGGCAAGCCTCTGCTTATGTTTCGTCCCATAGAAGCGAACAAAACTCAAAAGAAGTACATAAAGCATGCTAAGCCTTTGCTTTATTAAAAAGTCTAAAATGGCAGAGACTCAGTTAAAATCGAAAGCGCTTTCGTATCTAAAAATTAGAATAGGACATACTAGACTTCTATTATCATAAGTAACTGAATAAGGGTTTCAGGCCTTCTATTAATGCTAAAGATGGCTTCGTAAATGTTGAAATCGGAAGAGGACATTTTGGACTTCTATTATCATAAATACCCGAATCTAGGTTTTGCATATTCTAATAAGCATATGGAGGCTTCATTTAAATTATTTCCAAAATTGGAATCTCTAGACTTCTAAATTGATGATTACCTGAATATGAGTTTTGGGTCTTCCAACAAGCTAAAAGGGGCTTTCGCTTATATTATTTCCACAATTTGGATTCCTGGATTTCTAAATTTCTTATTACCCGAATATGAATTTTGAGATTTCTAAATTTGCATTACTCCACGTTTTGCCAAGTGGCACTGTTGGAGTTTATGCCTTAGAGGCAATCCATTTGATGTGAATAATAACACTGTTGATGAAGCGACCCGAACTTCCCTAGTCTCCGAAGAGAAGAGAAAGAACGAATTACTTTGAGGACAAGACGAATCAGAACGCAAATAGAAGAACATTTCATTGTTAATTACAGCAATTACATCAGAATACAAGACTATACAGAGTATAAATAAATATTACACAGAAAATATCAGAGATTTAAATTACATTTAAATACATCACAGCGGAAAATAATACAAAACACAACTAGAAGTAATACACGGATACAAAGCTTTCCGAATATCGCTTCAGCTGTAAATCAAGATCCTGTGAATATAAATCTGCAAAACCAAAACTACTAGCTGCCCGTGTCAAAATAAAAGCACCCAGAGTTTAGGTTAAAACAATAGACTCCAGGTCAGTCATGGGACTGGTCTGAGAACTAAAACAATTATTAATCTTTATTTTAAAGTTAGGTAAATCAAGAGACCACGCCGTATAAAACGGAACAGGTTTCCTCCCAAGGATTTCTATACGTAGGCAACTATAGAACTGCCACATTTACATTCTGTTCTTTTACTGGTCTCCTCCTTCACAAGTACCATCTTGTTGTTGAATTGGAATGACTCCACATGCATAAGAACAAAATCAGAATTTGATCCATATTGGCCCAGGAGCTTGTCGATTTAGTGAATCCTGTTGCAGCCCCATTATTTCTGAACAAGTTATTGCTTCGGAAACCCGTTCTTGAATGCCTAAATTTGGATCTTGGATTGGTTTCTGCAGCCGGTTTAAAACAAGACGGTGAAGGAACTAGTCTAGAAGAAGGGATCTGATTTGGCTTACCGGGTTTTTTGGCATTATTTGGGTTCAGGGCCCGATTTGGTTTCTTCCTTCTATGGACTGTTTGGAAGTCATTCTCATCAACAAGGTTATTGGATGTTTGTGGATGGGGTTATAAGTTGATAGAGAAGGAGAAAAAGATGGGATAGATGAAGAAGATATCCCATATTAATCAGCATTTAAGTCAAAAATTGGATTATTAGAGATTTTCATGTCAGCCAGATGGAGAGAAGCTTAAAAAAAAGTTGAGTTGATGAATTTTGAACATAAGTGCATAAAGATATATTTGTATTTTCATCACAGAAGGAATGAGCAGTGGAAATATGCATTTTATTAGAGTACATACAATCTTAATCAACAAGGACTGTGGATTGTGATCTGAAAGTTGCCACCATTTAAGATAATTTGGGAAAAGAGAGAAGGAAACCTGGCTCCAATTGAAGGGATGTATTAGAATTAAGAGATGGTAATAATAACTAGATTGAATATATCATATCATATATATGTTATAAAAGGCATATATACGTAGTTAACTGAGTACAGCTATATTTTGGACTGTCAAACTTGATATGGAGCAGTCATTTTTCCAATATTTGTAAACTTGATATGGAAGGTAATAGAAGATTCGGCCCCCATAAAATACCCATTAAGTTATTGCCTTCAACCTTTTTATCGGTATGTAATTTGCAGATGGCACACCCGTACAATGTTTTAAGAGAAATTTGTTGGACTCCTGCTATTGGAATTGTATAACCGTTTTATGTGCCTTCTACGCATGAAAGATCGTACAGGCACATACAATATGCTTGCATGCATGCACATACGGGTGTATGTGCACACGTGAACACAAAATATTTTTCTAATTCAGAAACAAAATTAAACTACGGAAAAAACATACCTTGAATCTTGAGGGATTGATCAATTCAAAAACTAAAGCGTCCCCAACTTCTAAATTATGAGCCAATGCAAAACCTCTCCACCCACCACTAAGACCATGCACTGCTCCACTGCTGAGGTATTTTGAATTGTACTCCAAACCGCTCTCATCTTCCAAAATCATGTCTGATTCATGATCAAGAGTACAGAGGTTCCTTCGGCCAAATTCTGAAGGAATATGCTTAAAAAAAGAATAAAATTTATTTCTTTTTTCCTGCTAATACACAAAGGTATGGTACAAAGTATAAAATGTAAACTTTACAATTGATACAATGATATTCAAACTTGTGATGCTTCTTTGCTGAGACATGCTCATAATAAAGAAATAAAAATAGCAAGAACACTGGATTAATGAAAACATAAACAAAAACAACCTAACAGCATGTGTTAGAAATACTTTGCAATTGAATGTGTACTCACAAGAAAAAAACCATGAGATACTTGAGACAACTTCATAGACTTAATGAAAGAGGGGCTGTGAGACTTCAAGTTGCTTTGGAGCATCTCTGCTCTCTTCAGTGCACAAGCTATTTGTTCAGAAGTTGCTAGCTTTCCCTTGCATCCCATTCCAGCATCTTTAATTTCACTGCTACATTTAAATTCAACATAAATCATAACTATTTGACTGAGAATTACTGTTTAAGTAGAATAATTACCTCCTATTGAATGATTGGACTTTTCGGGTAGAAACCTGGTACAAATTTAAAAACATCTGTAAGTAGGTTGATCAAATCAGATATTGCATCTATTACAAAAAGGAAGGAAACCAAATAGTAAAAAGAAAATTGTCAGTGATGCACTGATACATCTGCAACAAAAGATATACAGAACAAAAAAGCTTTGAATGAAATTAAGGAAGCCCAAGTGAAATAATATTCAACATCAGTCGCAATGTCTTTCTGCTAATTGGATCATGGAAGACTGAGAACAATCCTTATTCATCTACTCGAAAATGGATATGTTTGTTACATAATTTAATTATACCAAGAATAAGAATGATTTTGTAAACAAAGTTTTGGTCATAAGATCTAACTAAATAACATGTTTAAATCATAATCGAATAGATTATTGATGGCCCCCAAAAAAAATATAAAATATAAAATATAAAAAATACTGACACAAAAACAGATTAATCTGATGATTGACATCTTACTTTATTGCAGGAAATAATGATCGGATTCCCCATTATCAAAGTATCTGAAGTCCCTGACCTTTTCATTGGTTTGAAGCAGGTTTTACATGGAAGACTCAAGTCCTTTGGGTCTTCCTCTTGGATTGTAGTTTTCTCCATTGAACATGAAATTTTGTGAACAGTCATGAAATTATATTTTTAAAGGGATGCTTTCTTATACAATATCACATTTGATTATGATACCAAATGGAACTCAAAAAACTCAAATCAGATCCCCTATACCCAAAATCCCGGCTCTCTGTACCCAACAGTAAATAATCCCCTTGAAATGATATGCCATGCATGCATGAGGATTTATATTTACATTTAATCTTCTCCTAACTGACGGTGTAAAATATTTGTATACCTATGATTGTTTACGCGAAGATTATGCAAAACATATTGTTAAAGACCACTGAATGTTTACACAATAATGAAATGGTAAATTCTAGCATAATACTTGATCAAACCTACTACAACACAACTTACTGTGCTGAAAGCTGTAGTACTATGTCCATTTGTGGTTGTTGGAGTGCATCTAGAACTAATAATTTGGGACACTCTCTTCTTCTCCAAAACAGCAGTACTTCTTTTTCTACCAGTACTTGCCTACATTTATGTGTAAATGATCTCACCATGACAGAAAACATTACTTTCCGAATACATATAGCATCAAAATGAGAATGAGTTATAAATCTGTATATACAAAGGTACCTGATTGCCTATACATACAAGACTATCAAAATGTGTTTGTCAAGACCAATATTAATATTTATACAGTAAAACGGGGAATCTTAACATTCTGAATAAATAAGCTATAATAAAATAATATTTGCTTCTCAAATATACCAGCATTAAGATCAAAATAACACAATACAAATAATAATTTAAACACATACAAGAATATTATCCTACACGTAAAAAATAGTTTATAAGTAGCTTATAAAACATTTCTCAGATTGCACTTTAAAACAAAAGTTGAATTTGAAGTCACCTTTAATAGGGGTATCAATTATAATTTTTGAGGCAACTACAACTCTACAGATTCAGTAAATCAGGACTCCAGAAAATGAATGATCTTTCTTGGTTCATTTGGAACATCGATTTTGATCCAGACATGGAATGGAAGAGTATTCATTTGAATGCCATTTAGAACCTTTCCTTCAAGACATGCTTAAACAGAATCATAATCACTTATTCAAGCATGTATATACGCACATGCACGAGTGCAGCTAACGAATAATCTTAATAATTAACAAATCTAATATTTAAGTACGAAATGAAACGATACCATTAAGTAATTTGCTCTTTCTTTTATGTCGTAACTTTAATCATTTATTGAGATACACTAATTAACTCTTTTATAGGATTCCTCGTAGTTATATACTCTCATCTACATTTATAATAATTAGCTTTGAAAAATAAGTACGATACCCTTGTTGACACCATCGCAATGTCACATGACAATATATTCTATTTGATTGTTTTATTCATGAAGAGGCCTTCGCTTTTCGCATCCTGTTACAACTTTGGAGGTTCCAGATTCTACTACAATGCATGCGTGATTTAGTGTTTATTTGTAAATAGTCTAGTGTTATTAACTCATCTTAGCCTGTTTTCAGTATTAGGATTGAGATTATCATGCATTAAATCTTCTATAAATAATAATAATTGTACTCAGTATTCTAAATTAAATTCCCCGATGTTGACCCGTCTTTTCGCAAGGCTGTCACACTATGGACTTCTCGTCACTAGATCGCCTGGGACTCGAGAATGTACTTAGATAAGCCGATATACTTGGTTGAAGATGCAAAACTCTTGAAGACACGATATAGAATGCTTGGAAATTCGGCTCGGTGAAGCTGCCTCGACATCTCACTTCATCATCACATTTCGGCTCGACTAAGCCGGCTCGGCCATCTCAGATCGACTAACCCAGGTCGATGTAGCCATGCACCACCACCACCAAGCTTCCTTCTGAATAGAACAACATAGCTCGACAACGTCGAGCTGGAGGCAGATACTTCCTAAAGACGAGTTCAACTGTTCAAACGTGGTCACCACATTACTCCAACGCTTTCGGATCGGCCTCCACGTGTCTTGGTCAAACCGGATCCATGGTCACCTATAAATAGTTGATTTCTAAACTTCTCAAAGCATGGATCTTCAATCATCTTCTTCCTCTGGCTTTCTAATACACGCGTAAGGACATTGCCGTGGCCATTAACAACCTTCTATTCTCCATTTTCTAAATGAGAAATCAAATGTATTTGTAATCGTACAACATAATAAATAAAAGATACATCAAGTGGGCGTAGGTATGAATATCGAACTGCTATAAAATCCTATTGTCTTTCTTTGTCATATTTTTAACTGTTACTTCTATACATTCCATGCTCTTCTAGGGTGTTTGGGCCATTTTTGGTGCAAACGTCTGATATGAAGAAAGACTGTAATATTTGGTGTTTTCTATGGAATATAAAGAGTACATGCAAAAATTCATAAGCATTACAAATAATTTGCTTGTGCATTTTTAGGACTTGATGGTACAATATTTCCATACAAAATAAATTTTAGATGATTTGAAAGATAGTGTAGGTTTTGATGTTATTATACTTCCAATTGCAGCAAATTTGAAAGATAGTTGCCTCTTTTATAGCGTTAAAAATGGTGCCTACATGAGAAACAATTATTTTGGGAGACTAAAGCCATCAATTAATTCTCTAATCAGTTAATTAAAGATAGAATATCATTAGACGCATGTAAATTTAGAAAAACTTGAAAATCAAATCGATGCATATTTCCGTCTGAATTGGAGAATTAATGAGACAATGATTTTTGGAACTCGAATCAGTTACTTCAAACCCAAGTAATAATCTTTGTATAAATGCAAAGATTAACATTGTTGTGCGAATAATTGCACAAATTGCTCCAATACCAATCTGTTGTTATTAATTTGATTTGCACAAACTTCAAAACTGCACAACGTAATACAAAAGGAGCAGAATCAATACAAAAAAGAGGATCTAGCTTGTTGATTAACTATCAACCACCAACTCAATGAAAAATAATCACCAAACAAAACAAAATAAAAGAAGAGAAGAAGACACAAAGATTTAACGTGCTTCGTCTATGCCTACGTCTACGGATCCAACAACTATTATTTATTTCATAGAAGAAAGAAAGTACAAAAAGGAGAGAAAGTTTACAAAATTATATGTAGCAAATTGGAGAGACTACCCTATAATGACAAACTAAATCGTCAATTTATTCAAAGACTTGTTACACTCAAAACCCCTAATTGATTGAATGCAGAAATTATGGTATACTAAAGAAGAGGATAATGGTGGATGCTCTCTCACTTTCACACGCCGCAAATATGAAGATTTAAATAGACTTCAGGGTGAAAGGTTGCTTGGAGATGAAATTAATTTTGCGATTGTTTTGAACATTTCCAAATGTCTGCGATTTAATTGTAGTGTAAATAGAAAGTGAATCGGTTGGTTTCCATACATTTCCTTCATTGCTTCATTCTCCCAACCAATCATTTATTTTTTTCATATTAAAAAATGAATAAATTTATAAATATACTTATTTCCTCATTTATGAATTCATTGATCATTAATTAATTGATTATGTAATCGATTTATTCCCTATCAAAATATCCACTCAAATATTTCCACATATAACCTAATTAATTGATTAAATCAATTAATTAATTTCTTCCCCTCTTAAACAAATATTTAAATCACGTAAGTTCAACACTCCATCTTGATTCAAATATAACAATCTCTCTTTATCATCAAATCTCAACAAATTATTAGGTCTACACCATCAAACTCAATATGAACAACTTTAGGCAATATTGCCCAAGCAGAGCTTCAATTTTTTATCAAACACAAGAAAGATTGTATGCCCATAAACAAATAAAATGCACATGAGTGAATATCAAAATTCTTCAACATATCTGATGTAATGTGGAAAATATGCTTCGAGAGACCAATGGAGATTCAACAACACGCTTCACCTTATCTGTTCCAAATTGAGTGAGGACATACTCAATATTATCTACATTAATCTCCTTTATAAGAATATTGCAAGAATTTTCTTTGTTAATACCAACAGACTCACCAATAAGCATAAGATGAGGAATCATCATTACAAACGTGCTTACCAATAGAGCCAACTGAACTAAAAGGCCTTTTCTGCAACTGAACTCCACCTAGAGTCTGAACCTCTGAAATCTTCCCATCAACCATGGTACCAACGTAAATATCGCTCTTCGAATATGAAAACAATCTAATGACTCCAAATGTGTTTGAAAGTTTTGTGTCCTCCTAACATCATCACTTGATAAAGGCTTCACCTTCAATAAAGACATCTCATCAAATATCGCATGTCTGCTAGTCACAATTCTCTTAGTTGTTTTGCACCACACCTTATACTTCTTCATTCTTTCTCCATAGCCTAACAAAATGTGCTTGCTTGTTCTAGGCTTCAACTTATCATGTCTCTCATCTTCTAAATAATCTGAAAAATCAAACACTTTAAGAAATGAATAATCAGTTGATCAACTGGCTCTCTTTTCCATACTTCTGGAATCTTCATATCTATGGCAATAGAAGGTGTACGGTTGATAAGAAATATTGTCATAGATATCGCTTCTGCCCAAAATCCCTCTTCTAGACCAACAGTCAATCTCAAGCTCATAGCTCTTTCCCATAATATCCGATACATGCTCTCTAAATACATGCTTGAATGCATAATAGTTAGTGAAATCTTATGACACAAATTCACTTATTGCCAACTCTAAGAACTCTCAACTGCTTTTCCGACTACTTTTCAACTAAGATCTTTCACTTCCGAAATATGGCAAATATTTCATCTTTGACCTTTAAGAAATAGACGTAGACCATATCGTGAGAAATCATCCAGAAATAAGACGAAGAAACTGGCTTCACCTAAAGATGCAATTGGGGTAGGTCCCCACATATAAGAATGAACATACTCTAGAAACTCTGTAGTTATAGACCTTCCAACAACGTGACATGCTTCTTCTTTCCAAAAGAACAATCTCCACAAGAGCTAAGCTTTGATTGAGAATCACTACCAATCAACCTCGGCTTCTTTAATACTTCAAAACTCTCCTAATCAACATGACCTAAACGAAGGTGCCATAACTGAGTAGAATCTGAAACGCTAGAATCAGCAGAAATTACTGAATCTCCCAAGACTGTCTCTCCATAAAGCATATAAATATTATCGACTCACACTCTTTTCATCACTACCAGGGAACCCTTCGCAACTCTTAAATTCTCTCCATCTAACAACAAACTCTTATGCAGCATCGGAACATGTCTAACATCTGTGATAGTTCTAATAACACCATCATGCATCTTAAACCTCACACTTCCAACGCCCACAACATGACAAGATGTGTCATTCTCCAAATGAACTGTTCCGCCATTAATCTCCTTATAACTGACAAAACAACTCCTATCTAGCGTCATATGACAAGAGACTCCAAAATCAATTACCCAACTTGTAATCTCTTAAAGTGAAATACTGGCTAAAAATGATGATGTATCATTATCACGTCTATCTACATTTGATCTAACCATTGCAAAAATTGAAGCATTCCCCTTCTTCTTTCTAAAAGCTGAACAATTTCGTATGAAATGTCCATTTCTTACAATAATAGGAAGCACCTCTCCTAGAGCCCATTAAGTGGGATCTATGCATATCTTCACCAAGGCGCTTCTGCATCTTATCTCTTCCTCTAAGTGAATGGAGTTGTTGTTGAAGAACACCGTCATTAATCTTAACTTTAACCTTCCATATCCCAAAAACATATCTTCTAACAAATTTCGTGACGCCATAATTTTTCATACCACTACTAAAAAACTTAGCCATTGGTAATTAATCCAGAACAAGACAGCTAGCCCTGCTACCGATTTTTTGTGCGAATAACTGCACAAGTTGCTCTAATATCAATCTGTTGTGCAAAATATTGATTTGATTTGCACAAACACTAAAACTGCACAACGGAATACAAAAGGCGTAGGATCAATACAAAAAAGAGGATCTAACTTGTTAATTAACTATCAACTGCCAACTCAATGAAAAATAATCACAAAACAAAACAAAATAAAAAAAAGAGAAGACACAAAGATTTAACGTGTTTCGTCTATGCCTACGTCCATGGACCCAACAACTATTCTTTATTTCACAGAAGAAAGAGAGTTCAAAAGGGAGTAAGAGAGTTTATAAAATTATAGGTAGCAAATTGGAAAGAGTACCCTATAATGACAAATTGAATTGTCAATTTCTTCAAAGACTTGTTGCACTCAAACCCCCTAACTGATTGAGTGCAGAAATTATGGTATACTGAAGAAGAGGATAATGGTGGATGCTCTCTCATTTTTACATACTACAAATATGAAGATTTAAATAGGCTTCAGGATGAAAGGTTACTTGGAGATGAAGAAATTAATTTTCCGATTGTTTTGAATTCTTTCCAAATGTTTGCGATTTGATTGCAGTATAAATAGAAAGTGAATCAATTGGTTTTCATACATTTCCTTCCTTGCTTGATTCTCCAAGTCAATCATTTATTTCTTCATATTACAAAATCAATGAATTTATAAATACATTTATTTCCTCATTTATAAATTAATTGATTAATTAATTAATTATGTAATCAATTTGTTCCCTATCAAAATATCCTCTCAAATATTTTCACATATAACATAATTGATTTATTGAATCAATTAACTAATTTTTTTCCCTCTTAAACAAATATTTAAATCACGTAAATTCAACAAACATGAGTCTCATTTGTATCGTCTTACTCATTTTTTAGCATACAATATCAATCTTGTAAAACTCATTTTTTTTTGGAAATAATAAAATATTATTTCATCGTAGTAGATATATACTATCTCGTGATAGTGGAACCACTATAAATCCGTTAATGCACACTATAATTACTTTCCCCTGTTATTTGCTAATTTATTCTCATGTTCTTGTTTGCTTTATCCTACAACATGACCTTATTGCTCATGCATTTATTTGGACAACCTTTCTAGATTCTTAGTCCTCATTTAAACGATCTTTCTTTCGGTGGTCATCCTTCTTATAATGATGACATCTGCTGCCTTTAATTTTGTCTCTCCTACCACTTCCAGACTTTCTTGATCTAGAACACCCACTAAAATTACTCTCATTTTTCTACTTTTTTCCCTTCTCTGTGAATAACTCTTGACTACTTCTATCATCTCCACCTTCGCTCCTAAATTTCGTTTGTTCTCTCATCTTTTCACTCAAGAGTCCCATCTTCACATCTTTTAATGTCAGCGTGCTTCTTACGTAGATTAACATGTTAGCGAATACCATGTATCGCTTTGAAAGAAAGCATAATACCACCATTGTCTTTTGCTCCTCGTCCTCATTTAAATCAACAATTTTCATCAGTATTAAGCCATTGAAGAAGTTAAGATGAACTTTCAACAATGCACTTTCTTGCATTTTGTAAATGAAGAAAGCTTTCAACAAAATCAGCATATTCTTAAGCGACATCTTCATGTGGTGATCCTTGAATTTTTTCCTAGAATGCTCTAGCGGTAATTTAACTACTAATATCTAGAATAACTTTCTCACTTACGACCAATTGGAATGTAGTAAAAACTCATTCTTCCATCCAATTCCTTTTCAGTTATGTGATATCTGATGACAACGATTCTGCGTCAAACACAATTTAATGAACATGTTTTCTTCTCGACACCACATTCATCTTCCACTACCACTCCTCAAAATCATCATATTTGTTTCACTTCTCTATAACCAACTATGAGCCAGATTATTTGTTTCACTTCTTTATAACCAACTATGAGCCAGATGCCGCACACTGCCTAACCCGACTCTTCATCTCCAGATTCACCCATCTTTTCTATCATCCTCTAGCCCTAGACTTAAACAACCTTCAAAGCTCTGATACCAAACCATCGCGGATTTCTTTTACAAAAAAGAGTGAAAATCAACCCAAATAAATGCAGAGAAGAAATAAGATCATGTTATTGTGCGACAAAATAAACAAAAATAAGAGAATAAAACAACAAATCACATAAGAAAGTAAATAGAACGTTCTCTCATGGATTTATAATTGTTCCATTATCACGAGAGAGTTACATCCACCGTGGGAAGACGATATTTTAATACTTTCAAAAAAGAAAATTTTACAAAATTGATAGTGGATGTTAAGAATAAAAATAAGAAGGTACAATTTAGAGATGACGATTCTACTCATTCTAATCTCTAACTTTAATAGAGATTATTGCTTAACATTAAAATAACTGATTTATGCTTAAAAACCAACACCTTGTTAATTTTCCAATTCATATGAAACGTGTAATATTTCAAATATCCTTCAATGTTAAGTTTCCAATTCATATGAAACGTGTAATCTTTCAAATATCCTTCAATATACATGTGTTTGATAACATTCCCGTTTTTTATTAGTTAATTAGATAATCAATTGATTGCTTCGATCTCCAAAAATAATTATTCTTCTCATGTAGGTGATACACTGCTCTCTTTAACGCCATAAAAGAGGCAGATATGTTCCAAATCAGCTGCAACCGTAAATATAACAACACTGAGATCTACAATATCTTCCAAATCCTCTACATTTAAAAACAATATAACATTGAAATTTACAATATCGTCGAAATCTTATTTTGTGACGAAATATTGTATCATAAAATCTTACGGTTTCTAAATGAGTGAGGTACATACAAACTTTTGTCGGCAATTCATAATATAGCTATATTGGTGATAAGAAGCTTTTTGAGTCGATGTTACACAAAACTCTTTGGACTACAGTGTCATAAGAAATTTTAACTTGGACTGTGGATGACTTCAATTTTAAATGAAAATCTGGATGTTTAACAATAGGACGGTATTGTCGAAAAGTAGTTTTCAATACAAAAATTGACAAACAAAATGATTGACAAGGATAAATACAAAAGGGGACGAATGTATCTTGGTATTTTAAGATTTGTGTTTTCTGTCGTCGCTTCGGTTCTATGCATTTTTTGTCTATAGCTTGATGCTCAACCATCTGGCAACCCTTGGGAATCTCTTATGTGTATGGGTTGGAGGAGGGGGCTTGTTGGAAATAAGTTAGATTTCGCGTTTGGCTCATCTAGTTTTTTTTTTTTTTTTTTTTTAAAAAATACGAATCTTCTAGAATCTAGAATATATATGAGAGATGTAGAAAATATATGTTTGAATTTGTATAGAAGAATATATAGAAGATATGTATAGAGAACCTTTAGGTTGTGTCAAAATCTTAACCGTCGAACCATATAAATAGATATGAATTCACTCATTTTGGCCATAAGGAAAAAGAAATATAATCTTTTCTTATTACGTTTTGTAGTAAAGTTTATTTTCTCTCCTTCTAAAAAATTATTTTTCCTTTTTTAACCTCTCATCTAATTCATTTAAATTTCTATTTTTTATTACAGAAAAATTACCACAAAGTGGTATCGAAGCCACGTTCAAGATCCTCCAAGGATAGTGAATAACGGTTTCGACGTTCAAATCTCAATGCTCACAAACACCGATAATGACAATTGAAGATCAAAGGCGATGGCTCTCATTCGAGCAAATCATGTGTAGGCATTATCTGTGCGGTTAAAGTTCCACTAAAGCCCAGCAAAATCTCTAGCACTTCAACCGCTACGTTATTTCAATTTCACACCGATGAACACTATATCTGCTTTAAGCCCCACTATTTTCTGTTGCACTCGCTAAATCAAGGCTTTTTTAGTATTTGTCTAAGTAATATTAATATATAGAGCTTTATTTGACTATTTTTCTTTTTAGAAAAAATAATAAAGTTAATATAAAGAGCTAATTGTTAGTCAAATTTATGGTTAATGTAACAAACCGTATTTTTTTGAATATTTAAATTATTAAGTTTAATGTGACTTTTGAATATTTTATAGTTATAAATAAAATTTAAAGATATATGTGTGAAGATTAATGATGTAAATTTAATTAAATTGTTCAAGTAATGAAATTCAACTTATATTGATAATAATAAATTATATGGATTGCAATTAAAATTCGATTTGGTTTATATCTATAAATATAAAAGTTGAAATTAAATATTAAATTATTTGAATGAAATGGATATGATTAATTTATAATTAAAATCTAAATTGAATTTGATTGATAATTAAACTGAGATTGAAAATAAATGAAATTTGATTTGTAAAGTTATTTTCAATTCTATTTTAATTTGAACAAGGTTAAGAAACTTTTGAATGTGATTTGAAATGAATAAATGAAAACTAAATATTTTAATATATTAATGAACCTATTAAAATAGTTATTTTGCAAATGACCTCAGAATTCGATGAAATTAGTTTTATTGGATCCAGAATTATAAATTATTGTAAGCTTTCAAGTTTTGTGTCAATCAGAGTTGTTATGTGATCGTGAGCGATATAAACGTGTATTGATTAAAATACTCATTTTTCAAACGATATCGGATTTCGACAAAACTAGTTTCATCGAATCCGGATTACTAAATTATTGCAAAGCTTCAAATTTCATAACAATCGGATGTCATTTGATCATGCGAATTTAAAACGCGTACAAACTTATACGTACAATTTAATTAGAATAATTAAGTTTTTAAGTGTAACTGTTGTAAACTTCCGAATTGGGCTTCACCACTAGTTCCACTGCGTTCAGAAGGTTTTAAAACATATATATAGGTTGTCAGTAGGCCAGATTTGGACGTGGACCCGTTTTCGGCTTTAAAACACGCAAAATGATAAAAATATTATTAAAATATCCTTCCAAACCTCTAAAACCACGGTCGCCCCTTTTTGAATTCGAATGACCAGCGTTTCCCCAACTTCTTCCCTTATTTTCTCTCAATTCTGGCAACGATAAATGAAACTTCCAACCAGTAAATCATAGATCTTCGCAAGACATTTCCATCCATATGGTGAATTGATATTAATTGTATCTCAAATCGCCAGAATCTTTGCAAACGTGTCGCGCAGGTTATGGGTGATTGGATGAGGATGGGACCACTGGAGCGTATGGTGTTTTGGGCACAAGGAGAGTCAAAGGCATCGCAAGTAGTGGTGGCTGCAGATCGTCAAACAATGGCCTAAATTTCATGCATGATTCGGGATTTTTGAACGCTGATGGGTGTACGCGTGTTGTATAACACATGGAAGAAGATGTGCATGTTGTGTAATGTGGCATGGTATACTTTTTATTATGGCCATATTATTATTTAATTAATTAATAGATATATTGAAATTTAAAACGTAAAATGTATATAACTTTCTCATACAAACTCAGATTGGCGTGCAGTTTATTCCGTCGAAATCATATTAAAATTTAGAAAGATGTAGAGTTGGTTTGGTTGGATTTGGAGACTGTCAAATGTTGGGTAAGTTTTTGATTTCAAACGCATTCGAAACCAAAGATGAGTGATTAAACCCACTTACGCTCAGCTAAAGTATTCGATTATTAGTTAAATTAAAATCAAGTTATAATATGATCAATTTGGTTACTATTTGTTATAAAAAAATCATATTTATGTTAATTGGCATCAATAGTGTAATTTAAATTTGACTATTAGTTAAGATTTTTACGGTTAAGCTAAAATTTGATATTTAATTGCTAGTTTAAAACCCGACATCCGATGATTAGTAAATTTATACGATACTGAACTGCTTGGATGTATTGATTTGATGGATGGTTTCGATTGATATATTTGACATGTTGATGTTTAATGGTATGAATTTATCCGTTATTCACATTTTTATATATCGTTATTTGTTTGTGCAGATTAATCTCAATCATTCACCCTAGATGTTATAGGCATCGTATAAATCCGGGATTAATCATTATAATGAATTAAGAACGTAGGTTGAAATGATATATACATATGACTCCTGATTTGGATTAAAATGATATATATCCTTTCCCAAAATACTAAAATTAAATATTAAGTATTACTTGGCTATAGGATAAAAAATTATATACGAACACCAGTTGGTTAAATAAAAATTTTGTTTGAAGCATGAGTCTTGAAATATTATTTAAAAGCATTATAAACGATGTTTTATAAATCGATTTCCTTTGAACAAACATTGGATTTTGAAATATAAAAGCTAAAGGAAATTATTTGATGTTGTAAAATGAAGCTAAATTGAAATTGAATATGAGTCGAATCTATCGAAATTGAATTGTTTATCCGTTTTTGAAATTTACTAACTTGATTTAAATTAATACTTGAATTGTAAACTTGAGGTTTTATAAATTGAAATAATTCAAAGTGAGAATTATAATTGAAATTTAAAATATTTGAATCGAATTTGTTAAATCAACTTGTTGAATCAAATTGAAATATAAATGAGAAGTTGAATCGATTTGAATTGAGATACCAAAATTTAGTTGAACTGGTTTGAAACTGGAATATGATTTCCAATTTATTTAAAATTTAGAAGAAACAATTGTAATTCTAATTTATTTATTTAAACCTTATATATATATACTATTTTTACTTAGCAATTATTTTACTTTATAAACGATGCTATTTTTATTTATACATAGAAATTGTATTAATAAAATACTTTAATAAATAACAATTTTACATTTTAAACTATCTATTTTTACTTATATATATACGTTATTTTAAATAAACCATTTTAATAATTAACTATTTATTTTATAAACTACTTTAATATTTTTAACTATAGATTTTACTAAATTTTGATAATTTTATTTTAAATACAAACTATTTATTTTCAAACTATTTCAAATGTATATCTAAACTATTTTAAATATTCTTTTAATTATTTTAAATATTCAAGTTATTTTAAGGTTGGGATTGTTTCAAGATTTTAAGTTGGTTTAAATAGAGATTTAATATGAAGATATATTCTATTTCGGATATGAAATGGTTTTAAAGCAAAACTTGATATTTTACTATGAAGTATGAACTATTTGAGATGTAAAGATCCAACTGGGGTGAAAATGTAAATGTTTGGTCGAAATTTTTTTTTTTAGGTTAAAATTTATGTATTTGTCTGATCCAAAACAATAACAATAAAAAAGCGAAATCTAGTTGTTATAATCTCTTGCTATTTGAATAGTTAACCAATTCTCTTTTAATTCCTAAACTTAACCATAAAAAATCCTTAAAGCGAACAACCTCAAGCAAAACATTCAAGTCACATCTCGAGTCACTTAAAGAATAGCCTTTTAGAATATGTTAATGAGTCTTTTTGCTAGTTAGTTTGTAATAGTAAAAAGGGAAATTTATTTTGGTTTATCATGATGCTCTTTTTATTTATATGTAAATAAAAGGCTTAAAAAGAAATGTTTAGACTTTTTATATTTTACATACGTTTTGCAAGTTATATGATCATATCTTATATACATATATGTTCTACAACCTTTAAAATTTACATACTCTTCATTAATTAGATGCATGTTACGTACGAGAGAATATATTTTATGTTCTGCTTATATTTGATTATTTAATGTTTCAGATCATTTTTAAGTTCTACGGCCAATAATAGTTCACATTCATGGACCATAAGTTGGAAGCTATAATATATTAATATTATGTTTTTTTAAGTTTAAACGCATTATGATTTATGAATATGAATGTTCTTTTGTAAATTAATAATAATGAAGTGATTTAGCAACTCAAGTTCAAGTTATTATTTTTAATGTATGATTCATAAAAATCACAACGTAAGAATCACTAAGTGTCTGTAAATTAAGGATGCAAATATCATTTACATAAGAAGAAGTATTATTTTAAAAAATTGAAACAATTAAATAATCATCCAATTAGCATATTAATGACGGAATATTACTAAGTGTCTGTAAATTAAGAAAATCTTGAAAAATCAAATTGACACTCGTTTTACATGTGAATTGATTGATTTTTTGGAGTAAGAATCTATTATTTCAACCCCATAGTAATAATCTCTATACAAAGACAGATTCGCATGACTAATCATCCTCTCTCAGTTGTATCTTCTTATTTTATCTTTTTATGCTCCATTATAAATCTTGTAAAAGTCTTTTTTATTAGAAATAATGAAATCTCTTCTTTACAAAGTGGATATACACCATCTTAGGATAGTGGAACCACTAACATTCGTGTGTGAACTCCGAATTTATATTCGTCTATGATATGTTGTTTTATTCTCTTGTTTTTATTTGTTTAATCGCGCTACAACATGATCTTACTACTTTTGCATTTATTTAGGTTGATTTTAACTTATTTGTGTGAAATTTAACCCAATTATTTGGTATTAGAGCTTTGAAGATGGTTGTTGAAGCCTAAGACAAGAGTGTGATCGATAAGATGGCAGGATCTGGATATGAAAGTGAGGATAGATGGTACACACCCTACACTAGAGGTTTTATGCAGCATCTAATTCGCAGATGGTTATAGAGAAGTGGAACGGAGATAATGATTTTGAAAAGTGACAATGAAAGATAAAGGTGTTGAGAAGAAATCGTGGTCATAAGGTTGTGTATGACACAAAATCATTACCATTAAATATCTTAGAATTCAAAAAAAAATGAGATGGAAGAATAGACCTTTACTACCTCCCAATTAGTCATGGATGAAAACATCATTCCAGAGATTAGCGGTGAAACTACTGCTAGAGGCTTGCGGAAGAAATTAAAGGATCTTTACATGAAAAAGTCGCTTACAAATATGATGATATTGTTGAAAATTTTCTTCACTAAGTTGCAAAAAGGTTCGTCATTGAAAGCACATCTTAATTTCCTCAATGACTTGATGATGAAAATAAAAGCAGATGATTTAAATATGGATGACGAACAAAAAGCAATGATGGTATTGTGTTATCTTCCAAAGCAATACACGTTATTCGCTAATAGCTTGATCTATGGCAGAAGCACACTAACATTAGAAGATGTGAAGATGGGGCTTCCATGTGAAGAGATGAGAGATCAAATGAAGCTTATGAGCGAAAGTGGTGATGTTAGCAGCAGTCAAAGGCTATTAATAGATAAAGGAAGAAAGGAGACAATGATGAATAATTTCCATGTCAAGAAAGCTTGTAAGTAGTTAGAGAGATAAGTCTAGAGATAACAGATGTCATCATTGAAAAAATATGATTGTTGGAAGAAAGATTGTGACATCTGAAGAAGAAGAAGAAGACTAAAGAAGGCGGTTCTTAATCTACTACGCTGGAGAATGTTATTTCTGATGATGTATTGACTATATATGTTTCCGTTGATAGGCCATTGGGTGTTAGGTTTTGAGGTGTGTTATGAAAACAAGGACGAAAGTGCTATATTAATAAGGAATAATGCTACTTGCAAGTCATTAGGAGAATGATTAGTAAGTAGTTGCATGCATGATGGTGTGATGCGCACTATTCACTGGAGTCAACTATGTTCCAGATTTAAGGATATTTCCTTTCTTTGGGTCAGCTAACATCCTTCAGTTGCAGGATTATCATAGAATTAGATAGCTTGAAAGCCACATGCGGTACTCTTGTATTAATGAAATTAATGGTCCAGAATCATTATCTACTAAAAGGATTCACCGTTCTTAAAGACACCTGTGTTGGAATGGATAGTTCACAAGCTTTAAATACCATCATACCTTGACATCTCGGACTGGATCATATTTTAGAGAAGAGCTTGGAGTTCTTTCGTAAAAAGGAAGATGATAAAGGGCGAAAGCTTCAACCGTTTAGAATTTTTTTCAAGAGTGTACTGGGAAAGCAGACAAAGTTTTCTTTCGGTGTCGGCAGTCGCAAGTCTAACGGAGTACTATTATACTTTCATATGGATGTTTGGGACAAGTAGTTACAGTTCTATTAGAGGACCAAAATATTTCATCTCTTTTATCAATGAGTACTCTCAAAAGATTTAGGTGCTCATGAAAACTAAGCCAGAGTCATTTGAGAAGCTTAAAACTTGGAAGGTACTGGTAGAGAATGAAGTCGGAAAGAAGTTGAAATCGCTAAGATTCGACAGTACCGGTGAGTTTATTTCTAATGGGTTCATAAATTTATATAAGCAACATGGAATTTGAAGTCAGCTCTTTGACATCCGAAGATCTACATTCAAATGGAATCACTGAAAGAATAAATAGGACTCTAAACTCGTTGTTTGAGGTCGACATCGGGTTTATCTAGAGGCTTTTGGCTTGAAACTTAGTAAAATACAGCGTGTATTATCAATCAATTTCCATGCTCAGCCATTGGTAGAAAGATTGAGGAAAAGTGGAAGATACATTTTATATATATTTGTTGTTTTTGAATATTTGGTAGTCCAGTGTATGTCCACCATGTATAAAATGACAAGTTCGAGGCTAGTTCCTAGAAAAGCATATTTTTGTGCTATACGGAAGGCATCAAAGGTTATCATATTTGTAATCCATTGGATAGGAATGTAAAGCATTCTAGAAATGTCACATTTGATAAGCTTGCTATGTTCAAACCAAATGAAAATCTACCTAATTGGGTATATTCAAAAACTAAAAAGCCTAAGGACATGGAAAATATTCACACAACCTATTAGTAATGTCGGAGCTGTAAAAGAAGATGGAATAAATACAATTGTCGACACATCACATGAAGATCCACAAAATTTCTCTAACAACGACGGCGATGGTTGTGAAGCTATAGCTGATCCCAGCTCAAGGTCGAGTTGATAGAAGTTTAAACGCAGTTGACTGCGCTACGCATATAGTACGGATACTGGAATATGTATAGAGACCGAAATAATGCAAATCCTAAACTTGATGATCAATTTGACTATGCAATGCATACAGTGCAAGATGGGCCTTTCGACCGTAAAGAAGCTATGAGTTCGAGTGACAACTCCAGATGGATGCATGCTATGAAGAAGGAGATTCTTTCGACCGTAAAGAAGTTATGAGTTCAAGTGACAACTCGAAATAGATGCATGCTATGAAGAAGGAGATTGACTCGTTGAATTGACACCACCTCGTCAAGGAAGCCAGACAATAGGATGCATGTGGATATACAAGATGAAGTACAATGGGAAATACAAGGCTAGACCTGTTATGGAAGGGTTTTCACAAAAGAAAGGGATAGAGTATGAATTAAACATTTACTTCAGTTGTAACACATACTTCTATTAGGATATTGTTAGTTATAGTTGCTACTCATAACATAAAGCTGGAACAGTTAGACTTAAAGACGACTTTTTTGCATGGAGACTTAGAAACCATCTATATGAAGCAAGTAGAAGGATTTGTAGAGGATGAAAAGAAGAAACTGGTTAGCCAGTTGAAGAAGTCTATATGGTTTGAAGCAGTCGCCTAGGCAATGGTATAAGATATTTCACTCTTTATTTTTGTTCTTAGTTTTGATAAAAGCATTAAAGATGCTGACATATGGATGATAGAAACTGGATATATCTACTCTTGCATGTGGATAATATGTTAATTACTTCCAAGAACAAAGCTGAAATTGACAAGTTAAAACTGAAGCTAAAAGCGAAATTCGAGATGAAAGAACTTTGTGAACCAATGAAAATTTTGAAAATGGAAATCCATAGAGAGAGAAAGCCGAATATGTTGAGGTTGACACGGAAAGAATATACCTAGAAAGTGCTTGCTCGGTCCAGCATGAAGAAGTCAAAGGCAAACAATACTCACATGCCTTTGCACGTTCAACTTTCAGAGAAGAGCTCACCAATCTGAGATGAAGACAAAGCTTATATGAAAAAGTTTCCTGGTGTTAGTGTGGATATATGATACGGTTTGCATGAGGCCAAATATTGCATCGGTGCTTGGTTAAGTTAATCACTATATGGCTAATATAAGGAAATCGCATTGTAAAGCTATAAAGTATATTTGAGGTAACTTAGATGAACAACAGATTATGGGCTTTTTTTATAGAAAGAAAGATTTCGATTTGGTCGGATATTGTGATTTTGATTATGCTCGAGATAGAGATCAAAGGAAATCAACCACAGATTGTGACTTTATACTTCAAAAGACAGCTATCGGTTGAAAAGCGAGGTTGCAGACTATAATTGTCTTGTCTATTACAGAGATAGAATTAATAGATATTGTATAAGCGGATAATGAAGCACTTTACTAAAGCGGTTATTGCATGACCTAGGATTTTTTTCATAACAGTATAGTAGTAAATTGCAACAATTAAAGAACAATACATCTGACTGAGAATTAAGCATCTAGTTCACAGATAAAACACATAGAAGTAAGAGTCTTTCCTTGTCATTGTTAATGAAATAAAGCAAATACATCCTCAAAAGCTTCACACCAAGGAGAATGCAGCAGACATGTTCACTAAGTCATTGTCTGTTGTAAAGTTCAAGCATTGCTCGAACTTGAATAGTTGCTGAAGTGTTAGGAATCATTTGGACGCACAAAGGGAATGCGAGTTGGTAGATGGATACATTTGTTTTGGAGAGTTATAGGTTTTATATGAAGATGATACCTTTGATACTTTGTTAGCGAGCAGTGCCTTACCAAAGGCTGTTGACAAAACGCAATGGGTGATGGTCAATGTCGAAGCTTGTTGAGAAATATCTATGGCGCCTTGCCCAAGAGCTACTTGGAGTAAGAGGATGTAGGTGGTAGAGTAGTTAGCCTTGTGGGAAAATATAGTATCAAAGTGAAGATTATAGGATTTGATGATATAAAATTTTCATACAAAATAAGATCTGAAAGATACTGTAGATCACAATTTTATTTTGTTTGCAGATGCAGAAGATTGCGAAGATATCATGGATATCGATGTTATCATATTTTCAGTTCTAGTAGATTTGAAAGATGTTTGCCTCTTTTACAGCGTTAAAAGGGAAATATATCATCTACATGAGAAGAAGTTTTGAAAGGTTGAAGCAATCAATTAATTCTTTAATTGGCTGATTAAAGATGAAATATTATCAAACATAAGTAAATTTAAGGAAACTTGAAAATCAAATAGATACGTGTTTCTTGTATGAATGGGATAACTAATGAGGCATTGATTCTTGGACCATAAATACTTCAACCTCAAGTAATAATCTCTATATAAAATCAAATATTAGCATGAGTAAAATCATCTTCTATCAGTTGTATTTTTTTGTTCTTCTTCTTAGGCTCAATTATTATTCTTACAAAATTCTCTTTTCTTAAAAATAATAAAATCTCTTCTTCCCAAGGTAGATGTGCACTATCTCACGATAGTGAGCCACTATAAGTCCATGTGTGGACTCTACTTATTTTTTCTATGATACATTGTTATATTTTCTTTGTTCTTGTTTTTTTATCGCACTATAACACGATCTTATTGCTTCAACATTTATTTCGGTCGATTTTCACTTAATTTCGTGAAATTTACCCCAACATTTCCAAAAAGGTATACACGTAATTTAAAAGGACAGACAAGCACCTTGTTCAAACTGGTTAGGACACCTGAACATGATACCAAAGGTCACGGCTATGATTCTCACCTTGTAAGGTCGAACTCACTTGTCATGTAGTATGTTATATACTATCTAAATTTGTATATAAAGTACCCATTTCAAAAAAAAAAAACACACACACACACACATTTACATGGATATCAAACAAGCAATCAACTATTACTTTTTTACATGAGAAATAGAATACATAGCTGCTACTTCATGCGTTTGTCGTGCAATTTGGTTAGAAAACCTCTCAACAAGTCAGCCCTTGATATGGCTAAGTACTCAGTCTTTCATGAACGACGCAAACACATCAGTACACGCTATCACTACATTAGAGAGCGTGCCACTAAAAAGGATGTACAATTAGAGGATGTGAAGACCTTTGATAAAGTAATTAAGGACTCTACCAAACCTCTCAAACATGAAGCCTTTGTCAAGTTTAGAAGTCTAATTGGAGCAGCAAAATAAAGTTTAAGGGGAGATGTTGGATATAAATTAGATTTTGCATTTGGTTAAGTTTTTTTTTTTTTTTTTTTTTTTTGTGTATAAGAATTATTCAGAATTTAGAATACATATATGAGATATTTATGAAATATATGTTTGAATTTGTATAGGAGAATATTTATAATGGAGAACCTTCATATCAAGTGAATCTTACCAGAGTTTGTATAAGAGAGTGCTTTAAATACTTTGTTGGCAAGAGTACTTTAAATGCTTTGTTGGCAAGCAGGGGCCTTACCAGTGTTTGAATTTGTATAAGAGAGTACTTTAAATACTTTGTTGACAAGCAGTGGCCTTATTTTCTTTTCTTAGAAATAATCAAATCTCTTCTTCCCAAAGTCGATGTACACTATCTCACGGTAGTAATACCACTATAAGACCATGTGCAGATTCGATTTTTTTTCTCTGTGATTCATTGTTTTACTCTCTTGTTCTTGTTTGTTTATAACACTATAACACGATCTTATTGCTTCTACATTTATTTCGGTTGATTTTCACTTAATTATGTGAAATTTACCCCAAAATTTAAAAGGATAGACAAACACCTTGTCCAAACTGATTAGGTTACTTGGACATGGAATAAGAGGTCATGGTTCGATTCTCACCTTGTATGGTCGAACCCACTAGTCATGTAGTATGTTATATACTATATAACCTTGTGTATAAAGTACCCATTCCCAAAAATAAACACATTTATATGGATATCAAACAAGCAATCAATTGTTACTTTTTTTTACATGTGAAATAGAATACATTGCTGCTACTTTATGCATTTGTGGTGAAATTTGGTTACAAAACATGTTAAAGGAGTTGAATTTGCCACAAGAGAAGCCAACCAAGAATTTTGTATACAACAAGTCAACACTTTCTATGGCTAAGTACTCAGTCTTTCATGACCGAAGCAACCACATCAATACACGCTATCCCTATAGTAGAGAGCGTGCTGCGATATACAATTAGAGCATATGAAGGCCTCTAATAAAGTAATTGATGACTTTACCAAACCTCCCAAATATGAAGACTTTGTCAAGTCTAGAAGTCCTATTGGAGTAGCAAAATAAAGTTTAAGGGGAGGTGTCGGATATAAAATATATTTTGCATTTGGTTAATCTATTTTTTTTTCTGTATATGAATTATTTAGAATATAGAACATATATGAGATATTTATGAAATATATGTTTGAATTTGTATAGGAGTATTTCTATACTGATGGAGAACCTTCAGATCAAGTGAATATTACCGGTTTATTTGATATGCGAACCCCTATAAACAGATGTGATCCACCCATTTTGGTCCCAAGGAAGAAAAAAAATTGAACTTCCGTAATTAAATTTTGCAACAAGGTTATATTTTCTTTTCATAGAAAACGTTTTTTCCATTTGCTATTAAAGAAAATTTATAACAAGGGTGTTAATCCCTTTCAAATCCCATAATGTGACGGATTTCTTAACAGCAATATTTGGTAGTTTATTACTTCATGGTAGGCTTCTAGTAAAATACCTAACGTAGATGAAGCACAGACAGATATGGATCTGCCAATGACAAACTTCTCCTCAATATACCTTGAGCAAAATATTAATTTGTGTAATATTTGTAAGCAACGTGACTCAAGCATAACACAAACATATCATATGCAAAATGCTGCTTTTGTAAGTTAACCAGTTTTCACTGGATTATTCACAGAAAAAAGGTGATGATCGATAACTCACCTTAGGCCTTGCATCGTGTTTAGTCAAATCAGTTGACTCCTTTGGGCCTTCATTTTGAACTGTAGTTTTCTGCATTAAACAGGGAAGTGCATGAATGTAACAGTTATAAAATTATACATTTAAAAGTGATCTTTCCTCGTATGGTTATGGCTTGCACAACAACTAGGACTGGAATTCAATGACACCAAATACATAAACCATAAATTGTCAATGAGCCCTTAAATGATAATATGCCGTGTATATCCGACAAATCAAAGTCACCATTTGTCTTATTTCTTCTTCCTTGGCACCATTACCAAGATTTGAACTTGTGATTGTATTACCATAAGTTTTTTATTTTAAGAAATATACAACTTGTCTTATGCTAATTAGCAGCGTAATTAAGTTATTTGCAAACTTATATTTGTTTATACAAAGAATATCTAAACAGAATGCTAAGTAATCTTTGAATAAATCAAACATACATACATATCAATACAGAGCAGTAAATTCGAGTTTAATGCTTGATCCTACACTGTAAAACTAAACAAAATGCACAGATAGCTAACTTACAGCGCTGTGTGCTGTAATATTATTGTCACAAGTTGTTGAAGTGTTTTTTGGATCCAAATCTTCGAACGTCCTCTTCTTCACTAAACTAGCAATACTTCCTTTCTGACCAGTACTTGCCTACATTTCAATGAAAATTATCTGTCACCACAAAAGAATATGACACCACCAAAAAAAAAAAAAAGAAGCTTGAGTTATATAGGTTCAAAAGACCCATACTGCCCCTGAAATTCAACGTTTACGATTATTCACATGCATACTTTATTAATTTCTGCACCAAAGGCGACAATGGTCCTAACAACTAAAATAACTGATGATTTCCCAATTTGAAATCAATAAGCCAAAATAAAATTATTTTTGTTGCTTCAAATTACTCAATATACATATATTTTTAGCAGATAATAGTTCCGGAGACACTGATATATAATCAGAAATATTGCCTCTCTTATAGAGTCATTGATGCCAATTTTTGAGGCTAATGGCAGGTCTCCTGCTTCAGTAAAACTCGACTGCTTCTTAGAATGCAAGTTCCTGGTCTCACTAACACATTCATGATCTAACACCTTTATTTTGAGCTCTGTAAGCTTCTCGATATATTCTTTTTCATTCATTTCCAAATTCGTAAGCAAACTGTTTATCTTCTCTTGATCCTTCATCTCCCTCTCTCTGGATATCTTGAGATCTTGTTGCAATCTAGATACCGACTCTTCAAGAACATGACATTTTCTTTTCAATCTATCGGCTTCTATGGTTACAGTTAACTTTGTAAGCTCTAGCTCGGACTTGAGCAAATCCAGACGCATGCTTTCAATTTTTTGTTTTCTTTTAAGCAGCAAATCTTCTTCAAGGTTGTCTGTATTGAGATTGAATTCCATTTGTCTTTTCTCTAGTTCAGACATGAGGAAATCAAAACGCATGCTTTCAGTTTTTTGTTTTTGTTCAAGCAGTGAATCTTTTTCCTGGTTACTTGCATTGAGATTGAATTCCATTTTGTTTTCGTTCTGATTGATTGAAACAGAGGCTCCACCCACCTTATTTCATGTCATATGGGCATATGCTTTCTGCCTGGCAACGATTTGCTTCACAGACATTGACGTCTGAGTCTGAATTGATCTGTGCAGTTGTACGAATTGCACACTTGCCTTGCATGCAACTATCGACGGAGGGTAGGTTGTAGGAATACTAAATTTTGCTTTAGACCATAATTTAGCAATTTCTAATTATTATTTAAAAAGGGAAGACCAAAGGTATTATTATTATTTTCAACAAAAGAAGGTTATATATATATATATATATATAAGGAGCGTTCCGCTACATCTCTTATATTGCACGTGAACTCTCCCTAATCTCCACCATCTATCCGTTGGATATTTTTGTCATTATATGAAAAGGTGTAATTCATGAAGTGATCCAATGGTGCAAATCAATTGTGTCACCATTTATGCCAAAATTTTGTATCCCTATATATATATATATATGTATGTATATGTGTGTGTGTGCAAAAACAAAGAAAAATAGCATTTCTTCAGGGGTTCACAAAGCAGAACAGCAGTGTCACTAGCAACTAAGTCAGTGGTACATAACAAAATCACTCCCAATACTACCAAAACGGCAAAAAAGACAACATGTTACATACAAACACAAATAGAAGTTGCAAACATAGAACACTGAGCACTGCCCAACTAAGAACCCGATCCAAAGCAACGAGCTTGTCACTCCCTCAAAAAGAGCCGAGGCGGACCTATGCTAGAAAAATTGACAAAAACCGTGTACCTATCTACAAGATCCTCCTAGCCCACTAGAGCCTCTTAATGCACTCCCTCCAAAGCCTACTACCTACGATCCACCCAAGCCACTCGCCAGTCACCAAAGCACCAGCTCGCGAACTCATGTTCCGTCTTGTTGCACCAGTCTTCTAGTGAGGCTCGGTTATACAAGAAAACCAGGTTCATCTGCAAAACACCAGCACGAATCCCAAGCCAATAA
This sequence comes from Allium sativum, assembly GCA_030737875.1. Taxonomy (NCBI): domain Eukaryota; kingdom Viridiplantae; phylum Streptophyta; class Magnoliopsida; order Asparagales; family Amaryllidaceae; genus Allium; species Allium sativum. The sequence continues at coordinate 928,552,136 of CM060926.1, read as the reverse complement.
CCTGAAGAAGAAAAACAACCCTCACCCCACCCCTTCACGAGGACGGGATCATTAGGTAACAAAGTAAACACTTGCCAGAGAAAGAGATTAAGCATAGAGATAATCCATGAAGGGTGTTAACACCAAATTTGCGCTGGGCTAACGGACAGAAGGGGAAGCTTCAAAACCAGAAGACAACACTGAGGACAGTTGGCTTGAGACAATAAAATTGTAACTAAAAAGGAAAGGTTGTGGGGACAGCTAAGCCGACACCGGTAGCAGGGGATTCAGAAGGAACAACAACGACGATACCAGAATAGCAAGAAAAAAAGAGAATGAAGACATGGTGTCGACACCAACGTGCGATGAGCAATTATCTTGGTATCCACACAGAAACAGGGAGGAAAATTTATAAAGCCGACACTCAGAGAGCCAACACCAAAGGAGAATTAAGGATAAAGCGTGCGACCAATGCCGAGATACTGAAAGCATCAAGATGAGGAGGCTGATACTAAAGCAATAAAGAAAGAGACACGAAACCAAAGACTTAGAGATGGAGATATGGGTTCGATATTCAAAGTGAAACAGCACGAACGAAGCCAAATGCTACGGAACAAGTACCGTGGGAGGCGATACCAAACACTAAGTAAGACATACACCATATACTAAAGAAGAAAGCACAAGACTGAAAATAAACTCATGAAGCAAAGTGATGAGCTGGAAACAAATATGATGAAGCATTAGAAAGCCAGTGATGCTAATAAGTTGATGCTGATACAATGCGGAAGGTCGACACTCGCTAGTACAAACAACAAAGGTGGAACCAAGAATCAAAAACCAGTATCGTTGAAGGCAAAGCCAAATACGTAGAGAAGAAAGCAACTAAGCCGGCACCAGTGCCTTTATAAAGTGTTGGCACCGAAGCACTTATGTAGTGTCGGCACCGAAGCATTTATGTAGTGTCAGCATCGAGCTCTATAACTTCGTCACTTAAACCAAGGGACATGAGAGCGGGTCGACACCGAGACCACAACACCTAAACAAGGAAGCATTAACCGAAGCCGATATCAAGAAACTGCTATCGAAGCTTGGGATACCGAAACCGGAAGCTACTAAAGCAAATCGACATCATGGGATTGTCAATGAAACCAAGAGACACAAAGGAGGACCGGTACCGGAGGATTGATGCGGAACCAAACTTCCCATTTGATCGCTACCGAAGGAGGCCCAAATCTTCTATAAATAAGACCTCAGGAGTCACATTTTAGGGGACTTCTCCTCATTCCAAAATTTTGTACTTTATTCAAAGAGCTTAAACCCTAATTTGGAAATCAAGTTGGTAATTTTTCATGTAACCTCCACCATGAATAAAATCATCAATGCCCTTAAAGTGGACGTAGGTTCAATCCGAACCAAAACCACTATAAATTGTTGTATTCTTTACCTTCTCACGTATTGCACTGCATATTGTTGTACTTATGAATATCAGTACTCTTTAACCCAATATTCCAAGTAATTACCGATTCACCCCTGATGCGTATTTTAACTTCGATTAGCAACAAATTTTGAAGCCCTTATCCTAAGATAATTTTTCCTTAAGTATCGCAAGCATGATACTAACCTCTTGAAGGAGGAGTAATTAATCTTCGTACGTGGGCATTGATATCTAGATAACTACGGATTAGTTAAGCTTAAAAGGACTGGACTACCCCAAGTCTCTAACTATAATCTTACATTTGGGTGTTGACGAAACTATCATTAATATTTTGGCGCTAGAAGGAGGGCTTAAACCTCTGATAGCCTACCACATCGCTAGTTATTCCACCATGTTGGTTCAGCATTGAAGTGATAGACCATAGATAAAGTATCTCAGCAAGGGTCTTCTAAACTTGGGATTACTACTTCGAACATCATTGGTCCGAGAAATGTTCAAAGAACAGTATAACCTTCAACCTCGGCTCTTTTATCTTATCATAGATTAATTTGTGAACGTTTGTTAAAATAACGGAAGCTCTCGAAGAAAACATAGTCCCATCATTCAACTTGAACAGGTAGGTGGATCCTCCAATCCAGCACAAACTCCAAACTCAAATACCGTGGAGGAGAATGCCATCAAGGTCAAATACTTGCTTGAAGACAAAAGGAAGAGAACATTGGATGATCAGGTTAACAATAGTGAAAGAGTGACCCTTTTACCGATGAAATCGTGAACACAGATACCATCATATGTGAAGGTTCCCACCATGAAATGCCACGGGACCACGGAACCAGACGATCATCTCATGGCTTTCGATAGTCAAATGGGTCTTTATAATGCTTCAAGGGTTGTTCGATGTCGAATATTTTCGGCGACGCCACGAGGAGTAGCTGCTAAATGGTATCGCCGGTATCAAGAGAAAATCATCTGCTCTTGGAAGCAGCTTTCTTTTAAGTTCTCTGCACAATTCTGCATTTACGAGGATCCAATTGTGGACTACATTTCCATTGCCAGTACAAAACATAAGAAAAGAGAGAGTCTTTAGGCGACTACCTAAAGAGATTTAATGTTGAAGCCCTAGAAGCAAAAGAAATGAGCGACCATGATAAACTCAATGTCGTTCATTCTGGATTGATTGAGAATACACCATTTTGGAAGGAGCTATACATTAGTGGGTGGAAGGACTTGCAAGATTTCATTTCCGAGCAGATAAGTTCATCCACATGGATGAATTATATTATTCAAGAAAGAATCGTGGCCTTTGTGGAGAAGAAAGGAAATCCAGCTCTAATCGAAAACCTCAAGGCGAGAAACTCGAATTTGATAAAAAACACAAAAAGCCTAAGAAGGAAGATACTAACACTAATTCTGTAACTTTGAACCTATCTCACATATATGTGCTACGGAAAAAGCGAAAGCCAATTTACCAGTTTCTTTCAAGACCAAAAATCACCCAGAACTGTTCAACGGAGGGAATTATTGCAAGTAGCAGAAGATGAATGGGTACAGGACTGATGAGTATGTAACACCCTACACTTTTCTACACCCAAATTTGGACAAAAATCAAAACTTGAACACATCCACGCATGGGGCGTGTAATATGGTACCTGCAATAAATGAGTATGAGCATAATCAGAGTACGATAAAGGAAACTCATAGCGGAAACAAAATAGGATAACTAGTATTAACTCAAGTAACTATATTTTCAAAGTAAGTCACTTTGCCAATACCAAGCATGAGAGAGAACGAGAACCGAAAGCCAAACTTGATCATCTGTGAGAACCCAACCTTCTCTAGGAAACCTGGGAGTTTGTAATGAGGAGGGGGTAGAACAACAGGTTATGGTGACTAAGAAATGTATAACACAGACAATAATACAGATATATTCCTTTTTGTTCAATCCAAGCTGTATGCCTGACAAGGTTAGCGATTCTAAACCAACCTTTTTAATGTTTAAGTACGACTCTACTACTCCTCCCAAAGTAGTATCCTCAAATTAAGGACATTTACATTTTTTGAAGTCTTTATACTAGAGCTTAACTGGTAAATTATATCGAGAGTGGGCCCCTAATTTCAGGGTCTCTATCTATATCCTTATTCACTATTCTTTTTTATTTAATGCCTCACTATCAATGATAGATAGGCTGAATTCTCCTTGATCACTTAAGACCCTAGGCGGACCTATTGGTCACGTATTAACCCTCGATAATATATCCAACATTAACATAAACTAGAAGGCACAAGCTACGGGCCCTACTAGTTAAGGCTTTCGTCATTCACGCATATACCATTTCCCCGCATAAGGTGAGAGAATGTATTTTACCGTTCGTTATATCTTCTAGCTAATCTTATTAGATAACCTTCTTAATCGCTTATTACTTCCCCATAGGATAGGTGGCCATATCTGACCCTCTTAATTTCCAAGTTTGGGTATGCTCACACACACATGCCACTTAAGACCACTATACTAAAAAACATATTCTCAGGTGGACTCTTTAACCCTAATCACTTAGCCTTTAGGACCCACGAAGCGGACTATACGCGAAGATTATTAGTTTGTGCCCCGTTTTCCTTTAACACCTTTACCTTTTGGGGATAAAGTAGGCTACATTATTAAGTCGTTCCCGTTTAGTTCCTTTATACGGAAATACTATACGTACACCATTTTTTTGCGTCGCGGGTTTATATGGTTAATAATATATTACATTATTAACCTACCAAGTCCAACTATATTTTCTATTTCTATTATTATTAATAAGGAAGGTTATATTCCTTTTTCTCTAGGATATTTATTTAATACCTTCCCTAAATTTGAACTTAGTGTTTAAATGACAATCATAAATTCTCTTATGGCACCCATTTCCTTTTATTTCATATTTATTGCCCTTTATGACTCTAATGGTCATATTTTCCTAAGGAAACTATTTATCAGTCCCAAGTTACCTATTTGTTGTACCCTAATGGACAATTTATATTTTTATCCATTTATTTATTCTTTGACTATTATATATGTAACAACCCGCATTCTACGCATCAGAGGATCGTAGAATATTTATTTCATTCCCATATAAAGTCGTATGGTCATGTAACTTTGGGAAACAACCATTAGAGTCATTTCCCATGTTTATGATTTTTGTCGATTTTTAAATGACCGTTTTGCCCCTAGCTGATCTTGTTTCGGCCATAACTTTTGATTGGAAAGGAATTTTGACCTGAAACCACTCTCATTAGATTCGTTTGATGGTTTACCTTTCCGTAGAGTGGTCAGATGTGAAAAACGGACTTACCGTTCGGGGGATATGGCTGAAATAAGGTTTGGAAGGTGAAAAACTGCTTAACCGGCCCAAATAGGGTGATTAATGAATGGACCCATAACCCATTTCGGGATTAGGGTTATGGGGATGCTGAAAAGGGTTAGAGATTCATTCCATTTCAGTTTTCTAGCCTCCACTTACCTCTTAGAAACCCTAAAAATGACCTCCAACCTCTAAATCACCTCCAAATCACTTTCTAATCAAGGATTAAGCTTAGCAACATCAAATCAAGAGAGATCAACACCAAATCAACATTAGAGCTGCTGCTTAGCATTGGGATTCACACCAAATCAGAGATCTATTTCAGATCTAAAGTTTATTTGTGGCTAAGTTGAGTGATTTGCATAGTTCCTCACTAATTATGGTTGATTAAGGGTAATTAGTGAAGATTAGCGAATTTATACATTAATAAATTCTGGAAAAATACTTATAAATTCTTAAATGATGTTTTAGACCTCTGATATGAATTTAGGTTAATTTGGTTAAGTTTTGCTAATCACGTCATTAGTTTCACCTAAACATGCTTAAGGGAAAATATGGAGTTTTGGCTATGTTTGGTCCATTTTAACCTATTATATTGTTGTTTCGGTGTTGTGGTTGATTATACATGTTGCTATGACTCTATGGTATGCCTTGTGATTGATTAGAATAGTTGAAATGGTCGAAAACGCCGTCGAGTGGCGTGGAAAAAGTGCAGGAAGACACCCGAACCGGATCGGATCGGTTAGGAGGACCCGATCTGCCCATACACTTCACACTTCGATCCACTCGCACTTCTCGTGGCATGCATCATCCGATCCGACCTGCCTGGAGTTCTCCGACCCGATCCGTCATAGTGCCCCGACCCGAACCGATGTACTACGACCGGGCTGGGAGACTACGACCCGATCCGGGGTGCTTTTGAAGAGGCCGATCCGAATCGTGGCAAGCTGGAAACTCCGACCCGATCCGACAGGGTTGATGACGACCTGATCCGATCCAGTGAAGAAGGAGCACTACAATCCGAACCGAACTGATGATTATGGGAGATCCAAACCGATCAGGTGATGACCAATAACCCGAGATGCAAAGGTAGTCCAAATGGAAGTTAGAGCTCAGGATTCAGTTGGGAACCAATGAGTTCACTTCATGGTTGGGCTTTGCTGCTGGACGTGTGCTAAGGAGTTGTCGACGTTCATAACTTCGATTCACCACTGAAAATGTATGATGGGCTACTTATCAGTGCAGTAGAGTCATTATGACTCGAGGGGCAAAGTGATGTGTAGTAAGACTATGAGCTAGTGCAGTGGGGTCATTGTGACTCCATGGGGCAGAGTGGACATAGTAAAGGATTAGTGAGGCTATGAGCCAGTGCAGTAGGGTCATTGTGACTCCATGGGGCAAAGTGGACATAGCGAAGGATTAGTGGCTATGTATCAGTGCAGTGAAGCCATTCATGAATTCATGGGGCAAAGTGATCATAGCAAAGTATGTTGGGTGATCGAAGTGGTGAATATGGTATGCTTTACGCACTGAGTGAGAGATGTGAGGATGGTTGTTATGCTTGATTGTTTGCCATCACTATGACATGCACACCCCCACCCCCGTTATCTTTACACCATTTGAAATGGCACCTTAGAGTGTTGTACAGTATGTAGTGCTAACTCTTTGGTTGCAGGTCCAGGTTCAGGTATGGTTTAGTCTACCTGTTATTGTTCTGTTTAGATGCTTATCGCTCACACCAGGCTTTATGTCTGACCTAGAGTTTTATGTCTCTTCTTATTACTCTGGGTGCTCACACGAGCAGACTAGAGACAGGTTAGCTGGTGATGCGCGAGTAGCTAATTCGGAGGCGAGCAGGAGGCTTCCACGTATGATATATAGATATTCTCCCTGTGTCGTTGGTGGTCGCTACTTGGGCATTAGTAGTGTACCTCCCTTATCTTGCTTTTTGTTTTTTTTGAGACAATTTGAAAAGTTGTAATAACGTTGGCTTTGGATCATAAGCTGTACTTGGATTTTCCGCTACTGTGTTAGTTTGTTTTCAGCTTATGCACAATCTCCCATGTTTTATGTCAAGTATGTTGTTATTACATTTTGTTCCATGCGATGTGAGACATTATACAGGTTCCTTGTTAGTTCATTCCCTTCTTTCCTTCCTTCTTCTGACGATCCGTCCTGTGCTAACCAGACATGTGTATAGCGCACTTTTGGAGTAAATGTCGGTTGGTGCGGGGCGGGCCGTCACATTTGGTATCAGAGCTCTAGGTTGCGTAGTTAGCCTAGGGAAAGACACTAGGGAGAGGTAATACGTATATGAGAGTGTGTATTTGTGATTACTTTGGTTTTCAAAAGTTATATATAGATATACTATTAGTAGTATAAGGATGAAGTCGTACTGCACTAGCACTACTATGGGGTCGTTTTACAGATTGAACGATGAGCCGATACACAAGAGGTGCCGGTAGAGTATCCAATAATGGGAATGCTGCTGACATGAGGGCGATGTTTACTGACCTCATGAGAGACATGCTTAGGGATGTGCAAGGGGCAATTCCCAATCCCGGTAATGGTGGTGGTCCAGTAGTGCAGGCGCCTAGGGCCAATTTCGCCAAGTTTTGCAAGGATTACACTCACCTTGATGGGAAGCCGTTCCGCGGAACAGAGTCAACCACAGATGTTCAGGATTGGTTGGATAGCTGTGATCGTATCTTCGACGACTTGGGTATCGAGGATGCGATGAAGAGAAGGCTAGCGTCTCGTCAGCTGCAATGGCGAGCGATGAATTGGTGGAATGCCATTAGAACAGCTACTCCAGAAGATCAGGTTACTTGGGATCAGTTCAAGGCTCGTTTTAGCGAGAAGTTTATTCCAGCTGCCCAGAAGTCAGTGTTGTTTAAGAGTTTCTTGGAACTCAAGCAGAATGGTAGGGCAGTCTCTGACTATATTGCTGAGTTCGACACTTTGTCGAAGTATGGACTATCTCTTATCGATACCCCTGAGAAGAAGAATGAGAAGTTCATTACTGGGTTGGATGGATACTTGGGGGAAAGGCTTATCAACTACGTCGATGGGACTTTTGAATCGATTGTGGGGAAAGCTTTGAGATCAGAGAGTCTTTACCCTAAGTCAAAGACTAAGGCTACATTTGCAGAAGGGCTGAAACCGCAAGTGGGCGGTGGAGGCAAGAATAACTCTCAGAATAAGAGGAAGCAGAACCAATCTAAGGATGGCCAGAAAAAGAGCAAGAAAGATGTTGAGTGCTTCAGCTGTGGTTAGAAGGGCCATTATGCTAAAGAATGTCGGGCCAAACCAGCGGATAGGAAGTGCTATAACTGTGGCCAAGTGGGACATCATAAGGATAAGTGTCCACAGCCTCTTAAAGAGAAGCAGATTGTGAAAGCATATGCTATTGATGTTGTTCCTTCTTCGTCGAATGCCCCAACTGCGGCGGAGAAAGGAAAGAATGTCGTTATTCAAGGTATGCTTTCTATTTATGATGTACCAGTTCGAGTTTTGTTTGATACTGGGGCTTCCCGTTCCTTCATATCTAGTGACCTGGTAGATAGGTTGGGAGTGGAACCCGAGATAGTCGATAGACCGTTGGTTGTGACGAACCCGATTGGTGGTTCGACTAACCTTAGTATGATTTGCCGAAATTTGGTCTTATCGAGTCATGGATGTATGTTTGTTTGTGATTGCTTTGTTTTGGGCTTTACTGGGTATGGCATTATATTGGGGGTCGATTGGCTCCAAAGATACGGGGTGGTGGTAGACTGTGAGGGCTTTTTGGTGACAGTTAGGGCGGATGATGGGCGGAGGGTAGTGTTTGATAGTCTACCTAGTGATATGGTAATGACTAGTTTTATAAATTCCCTCGACATCCTGCATGATGAGTTGTCAGACGTGCCTGTGGTTGGCCAGTATCCGGATGTCTTCGAGGAGGTGACCGGGCTTCCACCACACCGAGAGATTAAGTTCCGTATTGATTTAGTGAAAGATGCCAGACCTATAGTGATGCCACTTCATCGTATGGCACCAAGGGAGCAGCGAGAGCTCGGGGTGCAAGTCAGCGATCTTTTGAAGAAGGGATTTATTAGAAGAAGTGTCTTCGAGTGGGGAGCACCAGTTGTGTTTGCTACTAAGGCAGATGGTTCCCTTCGATTGTGTGTGGATTATCGCGAGTTGAATAAGGTGACGAGGAAGAATAAGTATCCTCTACGGCGGATAGATGATTTGTTTGATCAACTGGAAGAAGCAAGGGTGTTCTCCCAGTTGGACCTCGTGACAGGATTTCATCAGCTCCGAGTAGCGGATGAAAGTGTTCTGAAAACGGCATTTAAGACGACGTCTGGATTTTATGAGTGGTTGGTCATGCCATTTGGGTTGACCAATGCACCAGCCTACTTTGTGGATCTTATGAATCGAGTATTCAGAGATCAGTTGAATAAGTTTGTTCTTGTGTTCGTAGACCATATCCTTGTTTACTCAAGGACAGAGGAGGAACACAAGGGGCACTTGAGGATAGTGATGGAGGTGTTGAGGAAACACCAATTGAAAGCGAAATTCTCTAAGTGACACTTCTGGAGGAGGGAAGTGAGATTCTTGGGCCATGTTGTTTCAGAGAATGGTATTGCCGTGGACCCTGCGAAGGTGGCTACGGTACAGGATTGGCCTACGCCCAAGAATGCAACAGATGTAAGAAGTTTCTTGGGGTTAGCGGGATATTATCGTAAGTTTATCCAGGACTTCTCCAAGATAGCAGCACCGTTGACTCAGTTGACTAAGAAGAATCAGGCCTTCGTCAAGGACGGAGTGTGTGAGAATGCATTCAAAAGTTTAAAAGAAAAGTTGACGCATGTGCCAGTGCTAGTCATTCCTAAAGGGAATGAAGAAATGACGATATACACGGATGCTTGTGGTACTGGACTAGGTGTTGTATTGATGCAAGGAGGTAGGGTTGTAGCTTATGCTAGTCGGCAACTAAAGCCACATGAGAAAAGGTACCCTACCCATGATTTGGAACTAGCAGCGATCGTGTTTGCGCTGAAGATGTGGAGACATTATCTCTTGGAAGAGAGATTTGAGTTGTTTACCGATCATAAATCGCTAAAGTATCTCTTCTCTCAGAAAGATCTGAATCTCCGCTAGCAGAGATGGTCAGAGTTCTTGGCTTCGTATGATTTCGATATCGCATATACACCTGGGAAGGGCAATGCGGTAGTCGATGCCTTGAGTAGGAGACATGCCAGTTTAGGGGCTATGTTTCTAGAATGGAAGCAACTGGAGTATATCGCAGGGTTAAATTTCAGACCAAAGTGCAAATTGGATCCAGAAATGCTAGCTAGTTTGGCGATCAGACCCACTTTGATAGAGCTGATTGGTTCCAGCCAGAGGGACGATCCTAATCTATTGGAAATCATCTCCAAGTTAGAGATGAACATCGACGGTGAGAAGATGAATTTGTATGTGCTTGATCGAGATGGATGGCTTCGAAAGAATAGAAGACTAGTTGTACCCAACGTGAATGGTTTGAGAGATGAAGTGCTTAGAGAATGTCATCACTCAAAACTGACAATACACCCCGGTGGTGATAAGATGTATCGAGACATGAAACAGACTTAATACTGGGAAGGGATGAAAAGAGACGTTGGGAAGTTTATATCCAAATGCATGAATTGCCAGCTAGTTAAGGCCGAGCAAAAGAAGCCTGGTGGTTTGCTGCAACCATTAGAAATCCCCGAATGGAAATGGGAGCAAGTCTCGATGGATTTCATTGATGGTTTACCAAGGACTAGAGCGGGACATGATAGCATTTGGGTAATTGTGGATCGATTGACTAAGAGTGCAAGGTTTATACCCATCAAGTCAAACAGAACGACAACTAAGTTAGCAGAATTGTATATGAAGTGGGTAGTGAGATTTCATGGAGTACCTAAAAGCATTGTGAGTGACCGAGACCCGTTGTTTACTAATGGGTTTTGGAAGAGCTTACAAGAGGCTCTAGGGTCATAATTACATCTCAGTACCGCATATCATCCTCAGACCGACGGTCAGACGGAGAGGGTGAATCGTATATTGGAAGATCTCTTGAGAGCTTGTATATTGGATTTTGGTGGATCATGGGATGACCATTTGCATCTAGTAGAGTTTGCATATAATAATAGCTACCAATCCAGTATCGGTATGGCTCCATATGAAGCTTTGTACGGAAGACCGTGCAACTCACCATCATGTTGGATAGAGACTGGCGAGAAGTTTATGCTTGGACCAGAAGTGGTGAGGGAAACTTCGGATAAGATTAAGGTCATTCAACAACGAATGAAAGCTGCCCAAGATAGGCAGAAGAGTTATGCTGATAAGAGGAGAAGAGATTTACAATTCTCCGTTGGTGACTTGGTGTTTGTCAAGGTTTCTCCGTTGAAGAGCGTGATACGATTTGGTAGGAGAGGCAAGTTGGCACCAAGATTTGTTGGCCCATTCCCAGTTCTTGAACTAGTTGGGAATTTGGCATATAGAGTTGACTTACCCGAAAGGATGGCGGGAGTTCACAACGTATTTCATGTTTCCCAACTAAGGAAGTTCGTACACGACCCAGATATGACTATTTCACCTGATCAGTTAGAGGACTTCGAAGTGGAACCCGAGGCGGTTGGGAACCGCAAGCTGATTCGTATTGTCGAGCACGATACGAAGCAACTTCGAAGGAAGGCGGTGAAGCTAGTCAAGGTTCAGTGAGGCGAGAACGAGAATGACTGTACTTGGGAGACAGAGGAGAGCATTAGGAAGATGTATCCAGAACTCTTTGCCTGGTAAGATTTACTTTGCAATTTAGTTATTCCGCATGCTAGGATAGACTTGTTTTGCATGTTTGATTGTTGTTTTATGGTTGATAGGCATGCGGGACCCTTTGTGTGTTTTTGTTAGGGAATTTCGGGGGCGAAATTTCTTAAGGGGGGAGAATGTAACAACCCGCAATCTACGCATCGGAGGATCGTAGAATATTTATTTTTTCCCATATGAAGTCGTATGGTCATGTAACTTTGGGAAACAACCATTAGAGTCATTTCTCATGTTCATGATTTTTGTCGATTTCTAAATGACCGTTTTGCCCCTAGCTGATCTTGTTTCGGCCATAACTTTTGATTGGAAAGGAATTTTGACCTGAAACCAATTTCATTAGATTCGTTTGATGGTTTACCTTTCCGTAGAGTGGTCACATGTGAAAAACGGACTTACCCTTTAGGAGATATGGCTGAAATAAGGTTTGGAAGGTGAAAAACTACTTAACCGGGCCAAATAGGGTGATTAGTGAATGGGCCCATAACCCATTTCGGGATTAGGATTATGGGGAGGCTGAAAAGGGTTAGAGATTCATTCCATTTCAGTTTTCTAGCCTCCATTTACCTCTTAGAAACCCTAAAAATGGCCTCCAACCTCTAAATCACCTCCAAATCACTTTCTAATCAAGGATTAAGCTTAGCAACATCAAATCAAGAGAGATCAACACCAAATCAACATTAGAGCTGCTGCTTAGCATTGGGATTCGCACCAAATCAGAGATCTATTTCAGATCTAAAGTTTATTTGTGGCTAAGGTGAGTGATTTGCATAGTTCCTCACTAATTATGGTTGATTAAGGGTAATTAGTGAAGATTAGCGAATTTATACATTAATAAATTCTGGAAAAATACTTATAATTCTTAAATGATGTTTTAGACCTCTGATATGAATTTGGGTTAATTTGGTTAAGTTTAGCTAATCACGTCATTAGTTTCACCTAAACATGCTTAAGGGAAAATATGGAGTTTTGGCTATGTTTGATCCATTTTAACCTATTATATTGTTGTTTTGGTGTTGTGGTTAATTATACATGTTTCTATGACTCTATGGTATTCCTTGTGATTGATTAGAATAGTTGGAATGGTCGAAAACGCCGTCGAGTGGCGTAAACTGCTTGCTAGAAAAAGTGCAGGAAGACACCCGAACCGGATCGGATCGGTTAGGAGGACCCGATCTGCCCATACACTTCACACTTCGATCCACTCGCACTTCTCGTGGCATGCATCATCCGATCCGACCCGCCTGGAGTTCTCCGACACGATCCGTCATGGTGCCCCGACCCGAACCGATGTACTACGACTGGGCTTGGAGACTACGACCCGATCTGGGGTGCTTTAGAAGAGGCTGATCCGACCCGTGGCAAGCTGGAAACTCCGACCCGATCCGACAGGGATGATGACGACCCGATCTGATCCAGTGAAGAAGGACACTACGATCCGAACCGAACTGATGATTATAGGAGATCCGAACTGATCCGATGATGACCAATAACCCAAGATGCAAAGGTAGTCCAAATGGAAGTTAGAGCTCAGGATCCAGTTGGGAACCAATGAGTTCACTTCATGGTTGGTCTTTGCTGCGGGACGTGTGCTAAGGAGTTGTCAACGTTCACAACTTCGATTCACCTCTGAAAATGGATGATGGGCTACTTATCAGTGCAGTAGAGTCATTATGACTCGAGAGGCAAGGTGATGGTAGCAAGACTACGTTATCAGTGCAGTAGAGTCATTATGACTCGAGGGGCAAAGTGATGCGTAGTAAGACTATGAGCCAGTGCACTGGGGTCTTTGTGACTCCATGGGGCAGAGTGGACATAGTAAAGAATTAGTGAGGCTATGAGCCAGTGCAGTGGGGTCATTGTGACTTCATGGGGAAAAGTGGACATAGCGAAGGATTAGTGGCTATGTATCAGTGCAGTGAAGCCATTTATGACTTCATGGGGCAAAGTGATCATAGCAAAGTATGTTGGGTGATCGAAGTGGTGAATATCGTATGCTTTACGCACTGAGTAAGAGATGTGTGGATGGTTGTTATGCTTGATTGTTTGCCATCACTATGACATGCACACCCCCACCCCCGTTATCTTTACACCATTTGAAATGACACCTTAGAGTGTTGTACAGTATGTAGTGCTAACTTTTTGGTTGCAGGTCCAGGTTCAGGTATGGTTTAGTCTACCTGTTATCGTTCTGTTTAGATGCTTATCGCTCATACCAGGCTTTATGTCTGATCCAGAGTTTCATGTCTCTTCTTATTACTCTGGGTGCTCACACGAGCAAACTAGAGACAGGTTAGCCGATGATGTGCGAGTAGCTAATTCGGAGGCGAGCAGGAGGCTTCCACGTATGATATATAGATATTCTCCCTATGTCGTTGGTGGTCGCTACTTGGGCATTAGTAGTGTACCTCCCTTATCTTGCTTCTTGTTTTTTATTGAGACAGTTTGAAAAGTTGTAATAATGTTGGCTTTGGATCATAAGCTGTACTTTGATTTTTCCGCTGCTATGTTAGTTTGTTTTCAGCTTATGCACTGTCACCCCTGTTTTATGTCAAGTATGTTGTTATTATATTTTGTTCCATGCGCTGTGAGACATTTTACAGGTTCCTTGTTAGTTCATTCCCTTCTTTCCTTCCTTCTTCTGACGATTCGTCCCGTGCTAACCGGACATGTGTACAGCGCACTTTTGGAGTAAATGTCGGTTGGTGCGGGGCGGACCATCACAATATATATGTATACACGTACCAGGCCTCTCACATTAAGTTGACTACCGGTGGATACTGGATTTGTCAGTCGGTTCCGGGCAGACTTCTACCACAAGTGAACTTAACCTCGTACCTTAGTATGATTTTATTTATGCATTAGACCTCTCATATTAAACTAACTACCTGTGGTTGCTGGATTTGCTGGTCGGTTCCGGCCAGACTTCTACCGCAAGTTGAGTTTAACCTCGTGCCTAAATGCAGTTATAATTTAAATTTACTAATTGGGGTCCACAACATTTACCCTAATTGATTTTAGGAATTGTAACCAATATTCCTTTCATATTTATTTTACCCAAATCAATATTTGTTACAATGGTTATTTATCAATTTGCGGTCTTATTAGCAGTTAATTTTATTGATTGCTACAAATGGTCACCACAAATATATTAATTCAAACTGGATTATATTTACACATAATTGCATAATTGAATCTTATCCAAACATTCGAACATTCAATACAATGTATATTTTACCGTTTTATGCTGATTTAGACGAATAATATGTATATATTTAATTATACATTTTCGTTGGGTCAATGTAGTTATTATTATTTATTTATTATTTTGTTATACTTATTCTTAAATTAATGATTTGTTCTAATCAATTAACAAAACATTCCCTTTTTATATTCAATCTTGCCAAAAAGGTTTCAACTCTCACAAGGACTGATAGCCGTAATCATTGTAAATAATGCTAATTTTGTGGAATTGACATATTTCGAAATCACAAGAAATACATGTAATTTGAATGTATATTAGAACAGTCGATGCAAATTACATACAAATATATGTATTTATATTTATACGTACCTTTGCACCACTTTTCCCTTTTTAATTCTTTTTGTCATACTTCTTGTGATTGTAAAATGATGCCTCTTTATACTTTTAAGGAGGAAAAATGCATATTTTACAATGATTAAGCCAAAATTCCACAATATTGCATATAAACAGGAATATTTCTTTTATTCTTATAATTACATAATACACAAATTTCATTTTTTAACCCAAATTTACATATTTCATGTTTCTGCACTGAACTAAAGATCTCAACATAACTACAACAAATTAATGTTTAATGGGACTGGTTTTCAGATCCACAGCATTGTATAACATGTACAACATATTGCATGACATAACTGTAGGAATATGTGGGAAAAATATATAAAAATCCTACAATTCATGTTATACATAATCACAACTTATCATTTACCAATTTTAAACATATTCATAATCAGATCTGATGGCTGCCATAATTTACAATTATTTAAATAAACAGAACTGATAGGCATAAAACATAGATTGGGTTCAAACGAAATAAATAAGTCGTTACAACTGTATTAGCAAATTTCCCACTCACCTTATAGCCTCCAAATTCTAATTTTTGAACCATTTAGGCTTACAATCCTCAAATTCTTTTAAATATACAATTTATCTAGAAAGGGTGAAATTATAAATCTGTAGAAATGTAAGAAAAAGGGAAGAGAGCGCTGAATCTATTGTGGAGCATCCTCTTCCATTGAATCTAATTAATCTTTCCAATTCCATATGAATTTGATTTGGTTTGGTATATATATATGAATATATTTTATTTAGAAATTAGGTTAGAAGAAGAAGAAAAATGGCAAAGCCCCACTGCCTCTACAGATTTGAATGGAAAAGAATGGGGCTCTACCCCTTTGTTTATAGGGGCAGAAATGGCCTACAACCGTCAGATTAGTTTTAAGTTATATCGGTCCATTCCTTTTTATAATATAATAAACCAGTACCTCAAAACCTGGCCGTCACTAGGCTGTTTGACGCCTAGTAGGTCGACCTGGGTGATCGACCGTCGGTCGACCACCATGTCAACCGCCTGGGCATCAAACTTCTTAGGTCGGCTTGGTTAATTAAGGTAAGTTATTAATTAAATATTGTGCTTATTTATTTTTCGTCCATTTTCGTGTTTCGTCCGTAACTTTTTCATACGACTCCGTTCGCGAAACCCCAAACATGAAAGTTGACCAGAATTCTGAGACGAACGCAACGGTTAAAGTTTCATAATCAAATTCCATCGTTTGCAAAAATTCCTATTTTTGAGCTTTTAATTAAATAACTATTTATTGTTAAAATTTCTGGTTGTTACATTCTTCCCCTCTTAAAAGGAATTTCGTCCCAACATTCTGATAACTAGTTATCTTATCTTATACAACCAATTTGTGTACATCCACTTTGCAACCATGTATATATGTGCATGGTGTACATAATGCATTTCAACCATAAAACATGCATGCAAGATGATTCTAAATCGGGGGTTCTATATGTATGCATTAAGATTTTTAAAACACTTTTAAAAATATAATGGAAAACATCCTAAATATATTAAAAGTTCTATATGAATGCAAATTTTGAAAATTCTTTTTCATCCATAACCTTCACACAATTACGAATAAAAGTGTGAAGCAACCAGTTTTGCATCCAAACCCAACCATTCAAAACGTACGCAGTCTAATCGTTTCCTATTTAATCTCTCCTAAACAGTAAAAAGGAAATTGGAGCTAAGATTTTTAACATTTTCCTGCTCACAACTTTTTCATTTCCCGCCCTATAGTGAAATTTTCACCCTAGTTACCCAAAATCCTCTGAAAACTTCTATCTGTGGACTGTAAAGGAGGCTTAAAATAAGCTCTAAAATGTAAAACAAGCTAATTAATAGCTCGCGTGCATTTTTGACAAAGTATGGAAACAACGTTTCCAAGGCTAAAACAACATTTTTTGTTACCGTTAACGTTTTTATCATATCGTCGGTCCTACTGCATCGCTAAAACGCACATACAAAACATCCAAACATCTTCCTTACACCATTTATGTGGCAAGAAGTCATAATTTTTCCATAAAAATAAATTTCCACTTAAACACTTATCATGTTTATTTTGAAAATTTTCTTTCAAAACCGCTTCACATTCCCTTAAAATAGGAAAATGATAGAAATGTGTTTTTTTTTCCTCAAACAACATTTTCCCAAATCTTCAAAAATGTATTTCGTGGAAATTTAAATGATTCAAGTCACATGTTGGCGAAAAAGGAAGTCAGTCACGCCAAAAATGCAAAAATTAAAATCACACACATAAGACAAAAATAAACTTTAGCTTTAAAAAGGAACGGTGATTTATTTATTTATATACCTGTGACGTAGTACCGGTCCTTTGCTAAAATTTACCGAACACAGAATTCTATTCTTTCCAGCCATAGGACAACTGTTAGTTTAAATAAGAAAAATGAGATTTCAGTCAAACAGGCATGCGTGAATGGCATAAACATTTCCAAACTTAGAAATCTCATTAACCCAAGTCGTGCGATTTAAACAACACTAACAGTTGTAAGCACGAATCACCATAAGCCCAAGACCCCGATGTTGGAAAGGGATAACAACAAAGACAACGACTAAACAACACCAAAACCTCCCGAAACAATGACTATAATCAACTAGATGTCTTGCTCCGCTGCTGGAGCTCAAACGAATTTTTATGATCTTTGATTAACCATACCATGGTAGAAAAATGTTCTATCTCGTGTTAAAAATACTATCGGTGTTGCTAGAGGCTCCCACATCACCATCTCTTATAAGGGGGAATTTGTGATAAGAAAAGAAACCTACCACAAAACTGCTTCTCATGGAAACCCACCTAATATTGCCTAGACAATAGTGAATAGGCGAATTTACATAAAATAAGTCCATGAGACAACACACAAGAACAACAAACTGAATCGAATATAATGCGGTACTAAATGGTAGTTACGCCATCGATCAAACAAAGGATTGATTTCCGCATCATTAGACAAATCCAGTCATAACTTCCCATTTATAGAGCGATGTGCTAAATGGGTCACACGTCTACATGGGTAGTTCGAACATAGATTCCCGAACACAAAACTGACACTAAGAAAAAGAGATTTGCTGCAAAAATCTCCAAGGTCGGTCCAACTAGAGACCATTCAAGTTCGCGTTCAACACGGATTCCTCTAAAATATCATTGAGATTCTCCTCGGAAAAACTATTAGAACAAGGTATAGCAAAAGCGGATGCAGGACAAACACAAATCCTATTCTAAGATCTCGAAGCAATGGGATGGTGCAAGCCCAACTGCCTTGCCAAATTTTCTTATTCCTTAAGTGGTAAGACCTTTTAGCTCATTCCGATCCAGCCAAATGATCTCTATCCAAGGATGAGATTTAAATTGTGTGAGTAAGATCGAACAATGCAACTAGATGTTATAGGCCAAGAAATGGTCGGAGAGAAGAAATTAGATTTTGGAGTACAAGTGTGGCAAGATCTAATGTGTAAACAAACCCGAAAAATGAGGAGATGAGGCGACGACATGAAGGATAGGAATACGGTTCTACTAGATGAGGAAGGAAGGACGAAAGAAAGAAGTTAAGGGGGGTAATTTGGACGCAACTTTATGGTTGAGTCCTAGGACCAAGTTGTACCAAAGCTCTTCAACTAATTGACTGTCTTAGTATAGCACCAAACTGTCAACTACCAAATGGGCTTTGGACGAAGGTTGAATCTTGACCTTATTAGGTCGGATTAAAATATTGATCGTCCCACATCATCTTGTAAGATTTATCGCGATCCAAAAATAATTATCCTCATCACCGCGGTATTTAAAGACAGCGGTCAAAACCCCAAACCAACTTCAAGGATATATAGTCTTAATAACGACGCTGCTACTACATAATGAACGAACGAATTCCAAAAATAACTCAGCTAGAAATCTGTTGTATAACTAAAATGGATTTTCCCCTTACTTAGCTGACAACAAAAGGCGATTCACAAAATCAAGTACCCCGAAATCCGAAAGAAGGATTTTCCTTAGCCTTTTCGAAGAAAAATTTAAAACTTTTCCAAAAATGGAATTTATTTATAAACTTATGGTTTCGTATTTATAATTCCATTTTATTGTTACTATTTATATTCCAGTTTTATATTCAAACCGGAAAAACCTTTTCATGTCCAAAAGTGTTAGAGCTTTACAATCTTAAGGGTAAATTTGGTAATTTCAATTAATTATCTAATATATATATATATATAATATAGGAAAATAGATACTAAAAATCACGAGCAATAGATATTTATTTTTTCATATTTAGTGGCATATTCCTTGTCCTTCCTAATTCCATCTTTCATACCAGTCAGACTACATTTATTAAGATTACACCATAGCTCTAAAATTTTGGAATATGAATAGTTTAAGATTTTAAAACCATGTCTTCACAAACTACTTTTAAAACCGTATTTCAAAACCTCTGAAATCCATTTTTTATTTTCAAATAGTTTTTAAAAACAAAATTCCTCGAATACAAGGCTAAGAACTTAGTTGAGTATCTCAACAAAGGTAGATTTGGAATTTTAATGAAGTAACAAATGAATACACCTCGTATTTATATTTCCGAAATGGATACGACATATTAATATGGGCTCTTCCCCCGTTTTGGATCGAGGAATGGTTCTAACAGGGACTACCAAACAAAACCAAGAACCAAAAATCGTGACTATCTCAGTTGTAGCTAGATTTTTGTCCAGCCTCCAAACTTGAACCAACGGACTCCACTATATGCCGTCCTCATGCTCTTCAAGACGAAATCGCTAACGTACTATGGGGTAAGACAAAATTGGCTAGAAATCCGAACTCAATATATTTCAACCCTTAGTCGTTGAAAGCCCATTTTATATACTAAATAGGCCCACAACTAATTCATTGTTGAAATAAATTAAAGCCGAGTAAGAAAATCGAAGAAAAATAGGAAAGGAAAACGAATTACGTTCTCTTACGAGTCCTAGTATAACTAGTTCTTCTGATCGTTTAACCTAGGCTGTCATACCAAATGTAACACCCCACACTTTTATGCACCCAAATTTCGACAAAAATCGAAACTTGTACACATCCAAGCATAGGGAGTGTAATCTGGTACCTGCAATAAATGAGTATGAGCATAATCAGAGTGCGATAAAGAAAGCTCACAGCGGGAACAAAATAGGATACTAGTATTAACTTAAGTAACTACCTTTTCAAAGTAAGTCACTATGCCAATACCGAGCATGAGAGAGAACGAGAATCGAAAGCCAAACTTAATCATCTGTGAAAACCCGACCTTCTCTGGGAAACCTGGGAGGTTGCAATGAGGAAGGAGTCAGAACAATAGGTTCTGGAGACTAAGAAATGTACAACACAAATATATTCTATTTGGTTCAGTTCAAGTTGTATGCCTGACAAGGTTAGTGATTCTAAACCAACCTTGTTAATGTTTATGCACAACTCTACTACTTCTACCAAACTACTATCACCAAATTATATTATTGAGATAGGACATTTACACGCATTTTTGTGAAGCCTTTATACCAGAGCTTAACTGGTTAATTATACCAAGAGTGGGCCCCTAATTTCGAGGTTTCTATCTATATCCTCATTCACTATTCTTTATTATTTAACGCCTCACTATCAATGATAGATAGGGTGGATTCTCCTTGATCACTTAAGACCCTAGGCAGACCTATTGGTCACTTCTTAACCCTCGATAATATATCCAACGTTACCATAAACTAGAGGGCACTAGCTACGGGCCCTACTAGTTAAGGCTTCCTTCATTTACGCATATACGCTTGCCCCGCATAAGGTGAGAGAAGGTATTTTATCGTTCGTTATACCTTCTAGATGACCTTATTAGATAACCTCCTTAGTCGCTTATTACTTCCCATAGGATAGGTGGCCATATCTGACCCTTTTAATTTCCAGGTTTGGGTACACCCACTGCAATTTAAGACCCCTATACTGAAAAACCTATTCTCAGGTGGACTCTTTAGCCTAAGTCACTTAGCCTTTTGGGACTCAGGAAGTGCCCTGGACTATACACAAAGGTTATTAGTTCGTACCTCATTTTCCTTTAACACCTTTCCATTTTTGGATAAAGTAGGCTACGCTATTAAGTCATTCCCGTTTAGTTCCTTTATACGGAAATAATATACGTACACCATTTATTTAAATCATGGGTTTACATGGTTAATAATATCTTACTTTATTAACCTATTAAGTCCAACTATATTTTCTATTTCCATTACTATTAATAAGGAAGGTTATATTCCTTTTTCCTTAGGATATTTATTTAATACCTTCCCTAATTTGGACTTAGTGTTTAAACGACAATCTTAAATTCCCTTATGATACCCATTTCCTTTTACTTCGTTTTTATTGCCCTTTATAACTCTATCAGTCCAAAGTTATCTATTTGTTGTATCCCAACGAACAATCTCTATTTTTATTCATTTATTTATTGACTATTATATATATATACACATATACGTATCAGGCCTCTCACATTAAGTTGACTACCTATGGATGCTGGATTTGTCGGTTGGTTTTGGTCAGACTTCAACCACAAGTGAACTTAACCATGTGCCTTAGTACGATTTTATTCATGCATTAGACCTCTCACATTAAATTGACTACCTTTGATTGCTGGATTTTCCGGTCGGTTCCGGGTAGACTTCTACCACAAGTTGAGTTTAACCTCGTGTCTAAATGGTGTTATAATTTAAATTTCCAAATTGGGGTCCACAACATTTATCCTTACTGATTTTAGGAATTGTAACCAATTTTTCCATTACATTTATTTCACCCAAATTAATATTGGTTACAGTGGTTATTTATTAATTTGCGGACTTATTTATAGCAGTTAATTATATTGATTGCTACAAATGGTCACCATAAATATAATAATTCAAAACGGATTATATTTACACATAATTCCATAATTGAATCTTATCCAAATATTCGAACATTCCATACAATGTATATTTTACCATTTTACGCTGATTTAGACGGATAATATGTATATATTTATTTTCATATTTTCGTGTAGTCAGTGTAGTTATTATTATTTATTTATTATTTTGTAATACTTATTCTTAAATTAATGATTTGGTATAATCAATTAACCAAACATTCCCTTTTTATATTCAATCTTTCCAAAAACGTTTCAAATTCATAAGGACCGTTAGCTGTAATCATTGTAAATAATGTCTATTTTGTGGAGTTGACATATTTTCAAATCACAAGAAATATATTTAATTTGTATATACATTGGAATAGTCAATGCAAATTACATACAAATATATGTATTTATATTTATATGTACCTTTTCACGACTTTCCCTTTTTAATTCTTTTTGTCACACTTCTTGTGATTCCAAAATGATGCCTCTTTATGCTTTTAAGGAGGAAAAAGGCATATTTTTCAATGCTTGAGCCAAAACCCAACAATATTGGATATAAACAGGAATATTTCATTTATTCTTACAATCACATAATACACAAATTTCATCATTGTACCCAAACTTGCATATTTCATATTTTAGCACTGAACTAAAGATCTGGAACATAACTACAACAAATTTATGTTTAATGTGACTGATTTCTAGATCCACAACGCTATATAACATGTACAACATATTTCATGACATAACTGTAGGAATATGTGGAAAATATATAAAAATCCTACAATTCATGTTATACATAATCACAACTTTTCATTTACCAATTTTAAACATATTCATAATCAGATATGATGGTTGCCAGAATTTACAATTATTTAAATAAACAAATTTGATAGGCATAAAACATAGATTGGATTCAAACGAAATAGATAAGTTGTTATAATTGTATTAGTAAATTTCCCACTTACCTTATAGAACCCATATTATAAACTTTGAACCCTTTAGGCTTACAATCCCCAAATTCTTATAACCCTACAATTTATCTAGAAGGGGAAAATTCTGGATCTGTAGAAATGTAAGAAAAAAGAAAGAGAGCGGTGAACCTATCGTTGAGCATCCTCTTCCATTGAATCTAATTAATCTTCCCAATTCCATATGAATTTGATTTGATATATATATGAATATATTTTATTTAGAAATTAGGTTAGAAGAAGAAAAAAAGGGCAGAGCTCCGCTGCCTCTATAGATTTGAATAGAAGAGAATGTGGCTCTACCCCTTTATTTATAGGGGTGGAAATGGCCTAGAATCATCAGATAAGTTTTAAGTTATATTCGTCCATTCCTTTTTATAATATAATAAACCAATACCTAAACACCTAGCCATCACTGGGCTGTTTGACGCCCAGTAGGTCTACTTAGGTGACCGACTGCTGGTGGATCCCCATGTCGACTGCCTGGGCATCAAACTGCCCAGGTCACCTTGGTTAATTAAGATAAGTTATTAATTAAATATTCTATTTATTTATTTTCCGTCCCTTTTTGTATTTCGTCCATAACTTTTTCATAGGACTCCATTCGCGAAACCACAAAATGAAAGTTGACCAGAATTCTGAATGCAGCGGTTAAAGTTTCGTGGTCTAATTCCATTGTTTGCAAAAATTCCTATTTTTGAGCTTCTAATTAAATAACTAGTTATTGTTAAAATTCCAAGCTGTTACTGAGTGCAAGATACTCGAAAGCATAATTCAGGAGCTTACCCAAGAAGGACGCGTAAAAGAGTTCACTCGAGGCAAGCTGGAAACAACTAAGCAACTTCTTGATCTCGAGACAAATGCCCTAGCGGCAAGATTCACTTTTGTGCCTACACATCCCAAATCTAGGTTAGCTAGCTTTTGTAGTAATAGTACCAAGCTTGGAAGGAAGCGGGAAACTTCTGGATCTAGAACTTATAACTCCACTCATAGAAGTTGTTACAATTGCGGGTGAAGGGTCCATTACGCTAGTAAGTATCCCAGCTCTACACTTATCGCATTCGTAAGAATCTGGGGCATGTAGCACCTTCGTGCCCCCATACTCCAAAGGGATAGCTAGGTGTTATGTAGACCTCTAATGACACTATATCTGATCCTGGTAATGTTCATTCTGTTCATGGTAGAATTACTAAGTCTTATAGGCATCTTGTGCTTATTCTTGGATGTTTCGCATGGTTTGTGTTAGATGACCTTACTAGAAATTGTGAATCTAGTTGATGGTTTTGCAACACTAAGTTTAGTGTAAGATCTTGGCCTAGATAAATTTTGAGCCTCGTCTTCTTTTATGAGTAGGAACCAAGAGTAATAAATGGTTCATTAGAGTAATTGGCTTGGTGAGTCTGAAGCGGATAAATTATTTCCACCAAGCATTATAAAATGATTGTTTTTTTCCTTCGGGGTATGTTATAAATTCTGATTGAAACATGGGACGCCATGCTATTGAAGGGATTTCTAAACACTTCGACGTGACAGATTCTGACACAACGAGTTTGTGTTTTGTTTTTTATAGTATAATTTGTAATTCATTCATAAATACTCGAGACAAGACAACAGTTATGCAACATTTGGCTATATTCACCTGTTTACTAGCTTAATATGGATAACACTTTTCCTTGTTGGTCATTGGCGGTCATTATGTGGTTTGACCATCTGTGAAACTTCGGTTCCACTTTGTGTGTTTAATTTATGGCCATTTTAATTAACACACAAGCTGTGTGCTCACCATCAAGCTATGTGCTCACCATCAAGCTATGTGCTTACCATTGAGCTAGGTGTTCGCCTAAGATGCGTGCTCAGGACTATAATCGACTAAGCACGTCCTACCACTTCTCTAGAGATGAGCACGTCCTACCTCTGCTTATGTCTCCGTCCTGCAGAAGGGAACAAATGATCTAGAGGAACACTTAAAGCACACCCTACCTCTGCTCTAAACACGTCTTGCCTCTTCTTCGACTAAGCACGTCATGCCTCTACTCTATGGATGAGTACGCTCCACCCTTGCTTATGTCCCATCTCGTAGAAGGGAAAGAAAGCTCAAAAAGAGCACCTAAAGCACGTGCAACCTCAGCTTAAAGAACAAGGCTGAAATGGCTAGTCAAATCCCAAGGAAGTGGCTCATTAAATCAAAGCCCAAGGAAACGGCCTATCAACTCAAATCAAAGCTCAAGGAAGTGGCACAGAAAATGACTCACAAGGCTGAAATGGCAACTCAAGAAAAGATTATAAATACCCGAATCTGGTCGGGACTTCTAGTATTGCCAGGTATGGATTTCTGGTCTTTTATTATTAATACCTGAATATGGGTTTAGTTCGGGACTTTTATTATTGCCAAATAAGGATTTATGGTCATTTGATACTCGAATCTGGGTTTGGTTCGGGACTTCTATTATTGCCAAATATGGAACTTTTGGTCTTCTATTATTAATATTAATACCTGAATCTAGGTTTGGTTCAGTTCTCTATTATTCCTAGATAAGGATTTTTGGTCGACTATTATTAATACCTGAACCTGGGTTTGGTTCGGGACTTCCATTTCTGCCGTTATGGATTTCTTATCTTCTATTATAAATACCCAAATCTGAGTTTGGTTTAGGACATCTATTATCACCAAATATGGATTTCTAGTCCTCTATTATTAGTACTCGAATCTGGGTATTAGTCTTCTATTATTAATACCCGAATCTGGGTTTTGGGATTCCTATTATTGCCATAGGTGGATTTCTGGTCTTCTATTATGAATGCTCGAATATGGGTCTCAGAGCTTCTATTTATATTTCTAGAAGAGGATTTCTGGATTTCTATTCGCTCCAAGCCAAAGAAGGAGTTCAGGCATTTTCGTCAGATTAATACCCTAATCTGGGTCTTGAGAATATAATACCCATTTCCTGAGGAATGGGTGACTAGAATTCTATTACACAAACTCAAATTAGAGCTTTTAACCTTCTCCTCATATTTCCAGATAAATATTCTGTACTTATAATACTTTCAGAAATGAATCCTTATATTTGCATTATTCTAACACCTGAATCTAGGTTACGGATTTTCTATTCTCATTTCCAAGAAAGAATTTCTGGACTTCTGTTACTGTGCCCAACTATGGAATTCAGGCCAACTCTACCTCAATTCCGGAAAGAGGGCTTTTAAACTAATACTTGGGTTGGTACATCGGGTCTTGTCATGGCCGAATTTGCATACAATTTGATTTGACTACTTACACCACATGTCCAACCTAAATTGCACAAAAGTACAAATCATTAATAGAAAGAAGTTAGAGGATGAGAAATGAAACAAGAAAAATTAGAATATAAGAAAACGAAGAACATAAATCTCACAGCGGAACAAATAAAATATATTATATAACACAACTTTTGAAATACAAAGTTGGTAATTGTATATACATACCATCATCAGAGCATAACAGCTATTTTCTGGAACAGTTATAACACCTTTTCCAGATACAACATAGTATACAACGGAAAATAGGATAGTCTATAGCAAACTGATGAACCCTCCGGCTTCAAGCTCCTCCACATGAACCTATAAAATCCTGACTACTTGACTGCCCGTACAAATTTAGGAACCCAAGAGTTTAGGGTAAAACAAAACAAAATAAATTCTGGGTCAGTCATAGGACTAGTGTGAGTAAACTCCAACCATAGGCTTAACTTTAAAAAATCCATTTGAAAGAAAAGATAATCATAAGACCGATCCACACATAAACACGGATGGTTTTTACCTTACGATAACCCAAAATATTTTGATATTAAATCCGGTGCTATTATAATATTGTCTAAATCAAATAAATATCAATCTAGTGGAACGCTTGCATCTCACGCTCCATATATAATATAAAATCAAAAACCGCAGGGTA
Organism: Allium sativum; assembly: GCA_030737875.1. Classification (NCBI taxonomy): domain Eukaryota; kingdom Viridiplantae; phylum Streptophyta; class Magnoliopsida; order Asparagales; family Amaryllidaceae; genus Allium; species Allium sativum. The sequence continues at coordinate 928,525,132 of CM060926.1, read as the reverse complement.
CTTATTGGAGAATGGATTTCCAACTATGAAAAGGTATGGGACCACCTTCCGATAGTGTATCTCTAGAGAGGAATACACTGGGTTCAACAAGAACATCTTACAACCCGACCGTACATGACTGGCCACTCATTTAACTTGAGTGTACCAAGAATATTATCACCAGCAATTGTTGGTCAGCAACCGTGGTCCGAAAGCATACAGCAGCGAATAGAATAAGAAGCAAATGAAATTTCTCTAGATCAGGTGATAATACCCATACTGGGAATGACCCACTTGGTCATGCTGCGTGCCCAATTTCTGTCATTTCCGGGTTGATGAGGCTTAATGTCATGATTATTTTTTAGAACATCTTGCCACCATTCACTTTGAATGCCACATCATCAGATCCATCAAATCACTAATTGACGTCCACAAATATACTCTGGGTGTTAAGCTTAAGAAAATAAATTCCCCGCCACCATACTTGGTATATTTGCAAAAATCAATGTTCGCGACCATCTAGTAATACTCTGTCCGACATTCGTCAATTAATGTTGTACTGGGACTGAAAAAACCGAAGACACCATTCTATTAATCCATCTTGGGTAATTTCTACGTAGGATTAACAGAACAACCTTGCTTTTTTACTCCGTCTTCAATTATCTTCAGCATAAGTTGATTCGTAATGCTCATGGCAATACGAAGTGGTTTTCAGATATTAAATCTGATCTCGGTCTCTCCGTATTTACAATGGAGTTATGAAATAAACCAAAACTTTGATAGTCGATGATTTAACTATCAAAGGAACATCCATACAATCAACGGTCCTATTTCTAATTGGAAATTCTACCGATCAAGCATCAAACGACACTGGGCCCCTTTTAATTAACATCTTATTAATTATTAATTTCCCAACTTCTCATATCTTTTCAGATACTTCTCAAAATTCGCTATCCTCTTCCGATTTTTGGAAAACATTACCAATATTATAAACTCTTTATTTTCTATATTCTAAAAAATATCTCTTATCACAGTTTTGAAAACATTTCCATATATTTAAGAATCCTTATTTTCTATATTCAGAAAATATACATTATTAATATTAGAAATCCATATTGCATTTCTTAATTCCTTATTAACCAATTTCATTTCTATGCTTAGAAAATATCTTCGATTTAATTTGGAAATCATTTCCAAAATCTTTCTATTTGATTAAATCAATGTTGTATAAAACATCGTTATTATATCCTCTCTCATCAATAATTCAGTAATCGTATCACTAACGAATCTCACTACCGAACCTTAACCATTTCTCGGTCAATCAAGTTGGGGTATAATTTCCTCTCAGACCTTAACTAAACAACATTCTCAACTTCGAAATAGACAAGGTTCACCACTTCAAACGATTCAGTTTAAGAATCCACTTCCTTTACGGAAACAATTAATATAACGATAGCGTTATAATTCCTGTTCCCGAAATATTATATTTTGAAATATAACTTTTTTTTCTTTAATTTTAAATAAATAAATAACTTAATTAAATCGACGAAATATATATAATATAAATATTATCATTTGTATATCGATGATGTGGAATGTGCAATTTTGATTCGAAATTGAATATGAAGTTGAAATTGTTTCGAAAACGAATTTAAAACGATTTATAAAATACGTTTTGAATTGAAATCGACAAAATATATATAATATAAATATTATATATATTAAATGGCCTGAATAGAATGCGCCGCACCGCGGCAGTTCGCGAATTTCGACCATTGACTTCGAATGGACATTACGGGAGATCCGACCGTCGGATTCTCCTAAAACCGGAACCATTGGGTTCGTATCGAAAAAGATCTTTCTAACGAATATTAGATATTTGAAATCTAATGGTTGGATTTGGAATTATGTCCAAATCAAATTTGGAAAAGGTCGCTGTAAGTGCAGTTCGATGGCCGTTGATGGAAATCGACTGTACGGGCCTTGATAAAATTATTAAAAATAGTAATATTTTGTGTATAATCATAAGAAATGATTTGTGAAGAATTAGGATGAAAAAATTCCATATTTGAAAAGATAAAAATAGATTTTTATCGAAATGAACTAGTTTTGAACTAGAATTATAATTCTATTTATTTTTAAAATAAATAAAGTGGATTTGAAAGGGTTTTGAAAATAATCAGAATTTCCAATAATTGAAGTGGAAATGGATTTGAATCGAAATTATCTTTGGAATATTTCGATGTTGGATTTCGTGATTATGCAGATATTGTTATGGGAATTTGAAAGATATATTTATATCGTTATTTCCAATACGATATTTGTTGGTCGTAGAATTTGATATTGAATATAAGCTGATATATTTTCTATTCAGAGCCCTGTATTTAATATCAAATGGGATTTGAGTTTGCCGTGAATGGTGTCTTCATTAACACTGTTCTTAAACCCAGTTGAGAAAAAGATTAAATCTTTTTATTTAGATTTAATGAAGTGTACCAATCAAATGACATTTAATTGGAATTGAATTTGAATTGATTTTTGGGTTTATTGTGAATGGTGTTTTAAATAACACTTGTTCTTTAACCCGATAATTAATGAGATGTGATTTTGGGTTTATAGCGAACCATGTTTTAAATGGCATTGTTTCTTTAACCCAGTTAAAGACATGATATTGGTTTTTGGGAAGATTGAAACTAAATGGAGTTTTAATGAATCTTTAATTAGATTGAAGTAATCGAGAATGGGATATTACCATTTTTGCTCCAGGCGATAGTTAAATCTTTAATTAGATTTGAGCGTGAAATGGTAATTAAATTTACCAATAACACCGTGGTGTTAGATATAAAGTATGACCAGTTTTACTTCATGGGATGAATAGGTTGGGATTGGAAAATAAAATAAATGATTACTGCGGTGTGGTTCGCTAATCCCGACTAATTTGAATTGATATTCAAAGAAAGATTCAAGAATAAATTTAAGGAATTTATCTTTGATAAAATTAATGGGAATCATTCCCAAAGTATAAGAATATTTGAATAAAAGAATATTCTGAATTGGAATGAGGCGTATGTTGTGTTTGTGTAACACTTGTTTATTATATACGTGAGTTATTCAGAAAGACCGGGTTTATCCCATTCTGAATAACTGATTCGACGTGGTGTCGAGGATGAAGACGGTGGTTGAAGACTGGAGGTCTTCACGCCGTTTAGGTGATTACTGATGATCTTGATTGGGCTGTACATCCAAGAGGAGGGAATCAGTTGGTGATCGTCCAGATGTACTTGGAGATCGAAGGATATGCGAGGTACAAGGTGCCTCCGGTTTTATTCAGACCCACAACGGACTTGTAAATGGACTGTGTGTCTGACACTGGATTTTATTCTGTGTGATTCATTTCTATTAAATATATATCTGTTTGGCGGTGGAGAATTTATTCTCTTGCTTAACGCCCTTCTCTGAGACGTACGAGCTCAGGGGTTATATATTGATGGATATCAAACGCATGGAGTGAATTGCCTGTGTGGCATGCCTAAGTGGCAATATGATCAAGGCTTCTGTTGAAAAGAAGAGTCTTGTGGTTGATGATCAAAGCACGGCCTGTGTGGCATAGCTTTGTGTAGCGTTGATTCGCGAGCCTCACACTCCGGTTGTGAACCAGAAACGGGAGAAGGATCCAGGGAGGGCATGCGTTTCTTTCTAGCTAGGGTGGTGTCGGTGACCTACCAGCCCTGACATTTATATTATTTTCACCTGTGTGGTTGTTGCTGTTGCGAGGCGCCTCGGATATATCGGTGACTATGTGGAGCCGATGGAGTCATAAGACTCATTTACGCCCCAAAGGGCGGGGAAACGCAGTGTTCAGGCATTTTAATCCACATCGGTGGACCAACCCTGTGGCTCTTAAGGCTTGACAGAGTACTTGCCTGAGGCTCGGGCTAGAGAGTCTCGAATTCGGTAGAGGACTATCTTTTGCCTCGGTTCGCAGATGGAAACCCAACTTCCAATATGTGACTTTGCTGTTTTGATTGTAAACCTATATATGGCGACATGATATATGGTGCCCACGTCGTCTATGATTGATACTTATGATTGAAATTGTTTTGACACTATACACTTATAATAATAATAAAAGATGAAATTTAGCATATCAAGCATTCTTTGGCTATTATAAGGTAAAACCCTATCCTCCGGCTTGTGTTGCATTGTGTGATGGGACCTGAGTCTTGTAATAGCTTCATTTTTCTTTATTTAGCATTGCGTTGTTGTTTTATGCACTGGTATTCTTGGGAGGAAACCCGTTCCGTGTTATACGGCGTGGTCCCTTGATTTACCTAACTTTAAAATAAAGATTAATAACTGTTTTAGTTCTCACACCAGTCACATGACTGACCTGGAGTTTATTGTTTTAACCTAAACTCTGGGTGCCCCTATTTTCCACACGGGCAGCTAGTAGTTTTGGTTTTGCAGATTTATATTCACAGGATCCTGATTTACAGCTGGAACGATACTCGGAAAGCTCTGTATCCGTGTATTACTTCTAGTTGTGTGTTGTAGTATTTTCCGCTGCTATGTAATGTATTGTAATCTCTGATATTTTATAATATACATTATTTGTTAATACTTGGTATATTCTTGTATTCTGATGAACTATTGTAATAAGCTATGAAATGTTCTGCTGTTTGCGTTCCGATGTGGCTTGTTCTCAACTCAATCCATGATTTCCCGTAAGGGGGATTTCGGGTCGTTTCATCGTGGTATCAGAGCTCTGGTTTACAGAGCTCGAGAACAAGACATGTTAGAACCAATCGAAAGAATTCATCAGAGATTGGATTAGTAATATCCAATAAGAATGACTCGTTAGAGATGGGATCAGTAGTATCCTAGAACGAGTGTGAAGAGTTTATTTTTAAAATGAAAACAAGTTTTGTTTTGAAATTTAATTCAATTATTCGTATTTGAATATTTATTTTATATTGAATTTGGACAATGCAGTATATAAAGATTTTGCGTATACATCTGATCCGCGTGTATTCAAAGTTTTAATATACTGGATAGATATGGAGTCACACTCTAGTCGCCCGGACATGGTCCTGATGATGAAGTATACCATCACCAGTATTTATGTTCGAGTTTCGAAAGTGGGATTTCTATATATTTCCAATTGACTGGTGTGAAAACCAAAAACTAGATATGGCTTATTGTTGTGATTTGGCATCAAAAACATGATTTTCTGTATACGTATCAAAGTTATGAATTTAAAAAGCTAATCAACTAATTGATTGTTGATTGTGTTGTTTGATTATTGGTTGTTTAATTATAATTTGGACCATTTAGCCAAATTGAACCAAATAGTGAATTGTATTGAAAATGATTACAATTGCATGCATATACATGTATATCTATTGAACAAGTCATAGCAAGGAGGCTAGAGCAGAAGAATAAAATTGTTTGCCCGACAAATAGGTACATGTTTACAAATTTATCGGGTTTGGATGATTTTATGAGCCGATTGGCTAGCCGTTTGGCTGTTTCTTTTTCTTTTTGGATTGATAAGGGCCATGGGAGGCTATTTGAAATATCCCGAAGTCCCCGGTGCAGGGGAGGTTATGGCGAAATTTTTCGAAAATTTAGGGTGTTAGCCAAATTTTTGAAAAATTTAAAAAGTTCTTAGAAACTGAAAAGTTGAAGAACTTAAGCCGTAAAGAAAACAATGGAAGTTGAGTTGATTAGTTAAACAACTTTCGGCTTCGTTCCTTTTCGAGGACGAAAAGTTTTAAGTGGGGGAGATTGTAATAACCCGGAAATTCTGAGCCATTTTTTTTTGGCAATTTTAGCGAATTTTGATTATTTAAAATGATTTATTTTAAATAATAACGATGAGAAATTTATTTTGAATAGAATTAGTCCGTATATATTTATTTTAATCATCGTTAGAATATAAATATTTTATTTTATTTATATAACGAGCCTGAAATGGCGTGGTAGTTTGAAAATTTGATTTCAAAGTTCAAATGAATGTGCAGGATTCAAAATAAACCGGATTTTAGCGAAACCAAAAATATTGGAATCTAATTGAGAATATCTTTCCAACGAATCCGAAAAATCGAAATTTCGTAGCGGAGATAAAAAGCAATGCCCAGTTGAAAATTCAAAATAGTCGTAATGGAATTCTGGCCCTTAAAAATGGAAATTTTGCAAATGACCTCGGTTTTTTACGAAACCACTTTTGTTGGATCTGTGATGTCAAATTATTGCTAGGTTTCAAAATTCGTAATTTTTTGATTCGAAATGTGAGCGTGGCAAAGGAAAACGCGTTTGACCAGTTTCAGTTGATTTTAATCGATTGGAAAATGGCCATTTTTCAAACGGTCTCAGAATTTGACGAAATTAGTTTTGTTAGGACCGTATCGTCAATACGAAGTTAGAAAATATTTTTTGGGAATTTTTAGAGTTAGTATGTGACCCGAGTAGATTGAAATGTGCGTTCAAATTCAATATATAGAGTTATATTCTGATTTTGACGAAAACCGATCGAAACGATCGAATCAGCTTACGATACATATCCCATTGTGTTCGGAATGGGGGTAATTAGCTATGAACGACAGGCGGTGGGTCTCGTTTCGAGGTCAAAATAAAAAGTATCTTTTTGAAATTAAATTAAATAAAATAAAATATAATAAATAAATAAATAAAGAAGAAGAACCTCTCTCCTCCTTAACCCTTCAGCCCCCCCCGGTTCATTTCGATTTCAGTTGATAAAAAAAGGGGGAAATCGCGTCGCCTCCCCCCCCACATCTGTCGCCGCTTCTTCCTCTTCCTCCTTCTCTCCAGCCTCCTCCCCCTTCCGTCCCCCCCCCCCCCGATCTCTGACCGCGGCCCCCTATTTTCCCCAAATCCCACGCACCCGAACCCCCCTCCGCCTGCACCGCAACCCACCGCCATCGCCACCACCTCCCAAGGCCGCCGACCGCCCTTCAGCCCCCCCTGCTCCACTTCGACGCCGAGCCTCCCCGTATACCTCCTGTAAGTTTTTCTATTTATTATTTTAATTTATATTGAATAATCAGTTTAAAAATGTAATCTTTTAGATAAGAAAGTTTATATTTTTATTAACATAAAGTTAAGATTTTTAACACATTAAAGATTTGATTTTTTACGGTTTAAAAATATGATCTTTATATTAGGAAAGCACGATTTTTATATAAAGAAAGATCGTATTTTTGTGTGAATGTAGAAAGAAGAAAGTTTGCATTTTTATGTGAATGTAGAAAGAAGAAAGATTATATTTTTGTGTGAATGTAGAAAGAAGGAAGATCGCGTTTTTATGTGAATGTAGAAAGTATAAAAATCGAATTTTTATATTAGAAAAGTTTGAATCTTTATATAGTTGAAATGGTGAAGTAAAAATGAGATTTATATATATAAAGACATAGAGAATAAAAATATAATTTTTATATAATGTAAAGAATAAAAATATGATTTTTATATAAGTAGTGAACCAAAAATATAATTTTTATATAGTGATAAGGGTAAAAATAGAATTTTTACCTATATAGTAGCGGTATAAAAATGTGATTTTTATATACCTAGCAACAATATAAAAATGTGATTTTTATATATGTAGTGGCTACGGACAATGAAATTGACAAAAGGCGAGCACGACGAAGATTTCTACATATGAAGAGTCGCGGGGAATTTGTTTAGCTAGTCGGTGAGAACTTCTCACTTTAAATCTTGTTTTCTAGTTAGAATATATACTAGGATGCAGACAGTGCTTAGCAGCACCCGACACCCGTCGTCCACAGACCATGAACGACTTGTATGCTTGTTTGATGTGTTGTGAAGTTTGTTTGTGATGTTGATGTGAAATGGATAATAAAACATTCATGTCCTGAAATAAATTAATTATCGTTAAAAATATAACTTTTAACGTGAAAGTGAATAAATAAATATTCATTTACAAACCGGACGGTTTGTTTATGTACACCTATTTGAAGGATATTGATTGGGACAATAAATTTTACACATCGCCCAACTGCACAAATAATATTCAGTGTTTGTGGATTGAAACCCCACACGGGTGTTGGGATGATATTTGGCATACACTAATCCCAATTATTTAGTTGTATGTCGATCGATTGGTCGACAGACTGTGTAAGCGTTAATTATTTATATTTAATGCTTATGCAGTTGTGTGGTGCACTTTGGATGATGGTTGATTATTTATCATTGCTATTATATACATGTGTTGTATGGAATCCATATAATTAACATTATATGGTAATTGATTGGGCCTCATTCCAATCGGGAAAATAAAGAATATTATAATATAAAGATTCATGTGTTGAATAGAATAAATAGTCATGTGTTGACGATGCTCATGTGTTGAGAATATTCATGTGTTGAGTAAAATATTTTGACAATAAAATTTACGTCTTTATCATATGTGAAATTAGAAACTAAGTGGAAAATAGATAAGATGAGTGGTCTCCTGGATATTGATCTGATGTTGGTTTCGGCCTTCGGGGTTCATATTTAGGGAATCGTTCTCTTACTAATTTACGGTTGGAGTCTGATTAAGAATTAAACGATAGAAATCATAATTTTATAAAATATATTAAATAACATAAATAGTCATGTGTTGACGATGCTCATGTGTTGAGAATATTCATGTGTTGAAAGAGAAATATAGATTCATGTGTTGAATAAAATAAATATTCATTTGTTGAATAGAATAACGAAGTTACCGAAATATAAAAACCGTGTTGATTAGAGATGCGTCATTTTGACGTGAACGATATTTATACTGATCATATTCGTTTTTATAATGAATATAGAAAAAGAAGAAATTTCAAAATATAACGTTTTGAAAATATTATCATTTGTATATCGATGATGTGGAATATTCAATTTTGATTCGAAATTGAATATGAAGTTGAAATCGTTTCGAAAACGAATTTAAAATGATTAATAAAATACGTTTTGAATTGAAATTGACGAAATATATATAATATAAATATTATATACATTAAATGACCTGAATAGAACGCGCCGCGCCACGGCAGTTCACGAATTTCGACCATTGACTTCGAATGGACATTACGGGAGATCCGACCGTCGGATTCTCCTAAAACCGGAACCGTTGGGTTCGTATCGAAAAGAGCTTTCTAACGAATATTAGATATTTAAAATCTAATGGTTGAATTTGGAATTATGTCCAAATCAAATTTGGAAAAGGTCGTTGTAAGTGCAGTTCGATGACCGTTGATAGAAATCGACTGTACGGGCCTTGATAAAATTATTAAAAATAGTAATAATTTGTGTAAAATCATAAGAAATGATTTGTGAAGAATTGGGATGAAAAAAATTCCATATTTGAAAAGATAAAATTAGATTTTTATCGAAATGAACTAGTTTTGAACTAGAATTATAACTCTATTTATTTTTAAAGTAAATAAAGTGGATTTGAAAGGGTTTTCAAAATAACCAGAATTTCTAATAATTGAAGTGGAAATGGATTTGAATCGAAATTATCTTTGGAATATTTCGATGTTGGATTTCAAGATTATGCAGATATTGTTTTGGGAATTTAAAAGTTATATTTATATCGTTATTTCCAATACGATATTTGTTGGTCGTAGAATTTGATATTGAATATAAGCCGATATATTTTCTATTCAGAGCCTTGTATTTAATATCAAATGGGATTTGGGTTTGTCGTGAATGGTGTCTTCATTAACACTGTTCTTAAACCCAGTTGAGAAAAAGATTAAATCTTTTTATTTAGATTTAATGAAGTGTACCAATTAAATGGCATTTAATTGGAATCGAATTTGAATTTGAATTAATTTTTGGGTTTATTGTGAACAGTGTTTTAAATAACACTTGTTTTTTAACCCGATAATTAGTGGGATGTGATTTTGGGTTTATAGCGAACCGTGTTTTAAATGACATTGGTTCTTTAACCCAGTTAAAGACAGGATATTGGTTTTTGGGAAGATTAAAACTAAGTGGAGTTTTAATGAATCTTTAATTAGATTGAAGTAATCGAGAATGGGGTATTACCAGTTTTGCTCCAGGCGATAGTTAAATCTTTAATTAGATTTGAACGTGAAATGGTAATTAAATTTACCGATAACACTATGGTGTTAGATATGAAGTATGACCAGTTTTACTTCATGGGATGAATAGGTTGGGATTGGGAAATAAAATAAATGATTACTGCGGTGTGGTTCGCTAATCCCGACTAATTTGAATTGATATTCAAAGGAAGATTAAAGAATAAATTTAAAGAATTTATCTTTGATAAAATTAATGGGAACCATTTCCAAAGTATAAGAATATTTGAATGAAAGAATATTCTGAATTGGAATGAGGCGTATGTTGTGTTTGTGAAACACTTGTTTATTATATACGTGAGTTATTCAGAAAGACCGGGTTTATCCCATTCTGAATAACTGATTTGACGTGGTGTCGAGGATGAAAACGGTGGTTGAAGACTGGAGGTCTTCACGTCGTTTGGGTGATTACTGATGACCTTGATTGGGCTGTACACCCAAGAGGAGGGAATCAGTTGGTGATCGTCCAGACGTACTTGGAGATCGATGGATATGCGAGGTACAATGTGCCTCCGGTTTCGTTCAGACCCAGAACGGACTTGTAAATGGATTGTGTGTCTGACATTGAATTTTATTCTGTGTGATTGATTTCTATTAAATATATATCTGTTTGGCGGCGGAGAATTTATTCTCTTACTTAACGCCCTTCTATGAGACGTACGAGCTCAGGGGTTATATATTGATGGATATCAAACGCATGGAGTGAATTGCCTGTGCGGCATGCCTAAGTGGCAATATGATCAAGGCTTCTGTTGAAAAGCAGAGTCTTGTGGTTGATGATCAAAGCACGGCCTGTGTGGCATAGCTTTGTGTAGCGTTGATTCGCGAGCCTCACACTCCGGTTGTGAACCAAAAACGGGAGAAGGATCCAGGGAGGGCATGCGTTTCTTTCTAGCTAGGGTGGTGTCGGTGACCTACCAACCCTGACATTTATATTATTTTCACCTGTGTGGTTGTTGCTGTTGCGAGGCGCCTCGGATATATCGGTGACTATGTGGAGCCGATGGGATCATAGGACTCATTTATGCCCCAAAGGGCGGGGAAACGCAGTGTTCAGGCATTTTAATCCACATCAGTGGACGGGCCCTGTGGCTCCTAAGGCTTGACAGAGTACTTGCCTATGGATCGGGCTAGAGAGTCTCGAATTCGGTAGAGGACTATCTTTTTCCTCGGTTCACAGATGGAAACCCAACTTCCAATACGTGACTTTGCGATTTTTAATGTAAACCTATATATGGCGACATGATATATGGTAACCATGCCGTCTATGATTGATACTTATGATTGAAATTGTTTTGACACTATACACTTACAGTAATAATAAAAGATGAAATTTAGCGTATCAAGTATTCTTTGGCTATTATAAGGTAAAACCCTATCCTCCGGCTTGTGTTGCATTGTGTGATGGGACCTGGGTCTTATAATAGCTTCATTTTTCTTTATTTAGCATTGCGTTGTTGTTTTATGCACTGGTATTCTTGGGAGGAAACCCGTTCCGTGTTATACGGCGTGGTCCCTTGATTTACCTAACTTTAAAAATAAAGATTAACTGTTTTTGTTCTCACACCAGTCATATGACTGACCTGGAGTTTATTGTTTTAATCTAAACTCTGCGTGCCCCAATTTTCCACACGGGCAGCTAACAGTTTTGGTTTTGCAGATTTACATTCACAGGATCCTGATTTACAGCTGGAACGATACTCGGAAAGCTCTGTATCCGTATATTACTTCTAGTTGTGTATTGTAGTATTTTCCGCTGCTATGTAATGTATTGTAATCTCTGATATTTTATGATGTACATTATTTGTTAATACTCTGTATATTCTTGTATTCTGATGAACTGTTGTAATAAGCAATGAAATGTTCTTCTGTTTGCATTTCGATGTGGCTTGTTCACAACTCAATCCGTGATTTCCCGTAAGGGGGATTTCGGGTCGTTTCAAGAAGGCTTAGAGAGGCGAGTTGGAGTTTGTGCTATTGACCACTACAAAGGAGGTGATGGCAAAAATTTTCGAAAAGTTAAGGTGTTAGAAAATTTTCAGAATTTTTGAAACTTTTCGTTAACAGAAATAAATTAATATTTTTATCAGAATTAATTGGTTCAGTTGGAACTGAAGTCAAGAGGTGAAGAAATAATTTTAACCCAGTTGGAGGAGTTTGTTTTCTACCTTTGCAATTTCGAGGACGAAATTATTTTAAGGGGGGAAGAATGTAACGACCCCTATTTTCAGAGATATATAATTAATTTATTTAATTATTTAAATAGTGAAAATGGTTGTTTAATTAAATAACTTTGAATATTTAATTTATATGATAATTAAATAATATATTTAATTTCTGAAATAATCAGAAATAGTGAATTGACAATATAATGTGAACTGGACAATTCAAAGAATTTAATTCAGCTTACAATTGAATTAGAATGACGAATATATTATTTGAACGACAGTTTGAACGTATAATTATATTATAATTAAAATCGAGCTCGAAATGGCGCGGCAGTTCGCTATTTGGTGATTCGAACTTCAACTGAATATACAAGGTCCGTTTAAAATCGGATTTCCGTGAAACAAGAAACGTTCGGAGCTGGTAAAGTATATTTTTCTAGTGGAAGAGAAAAATTGGGATTTCATTGTGTAGATTTTGATTTATGTCCAAATCAAATTTTAGAAAAGTCGCTATGGAATTCCTTTATAATTTATAATGATATATGTATAAGGAATTTCAATATAAATTTGAATATCGACTCAACCGGGATTCGAATATCGAGTTGTAAATCCCAGTGGAGCTGTATGATATTCTATTGTGAATATATACGATAATATTTATTTTTAAATATTAAATTTAATTATTTTTAAATATATTTATATATTTAAATGGGTTATTTAGAGCTTTAAAAATAGCCAGTTTTGCAAACGACCTTTGTTTTCGACGAAACTAATTTTGTTGGATCCGCAATATTAAATTATTATTATATTTCAATTTCCGTGATTTTTGAAGTCAGTATGTGGCCGTACGGATTTTTAATGTGAAAAACAGTCAGTGTTTTGACGGTTAAAAATACGCTGTGTGAGCAAAAGGAGTCGGAATTCGACGAAACCAGTTTCGTTGGGTCCGCAATGTCGAACTGAAGGTGTATGTCATTTTCGTGATTTTTGGGTATCGTATGTGATTATAGGAATTTTTATTCAATAAATACACATAGCAATTGGTTAAAATAGAATATTATAATCGAATATAAAAATTTAAAACTTTTCTATAAATTCACCACAATTTTCCTTAAACCAAATTTCAATCTCTTCCTTTGGTCAAAAGCAAAACCCGCCGTCACATTTTCTATCAGTAAATATTTTGATCCTCAAATAAAATCACAAAAATCAAAATAAAATTTCTAAAATCGAAAGAGTGATGTATACGGATTCCTAGCAAGAAGAGCTTCAACCTCGTGTTCCTTTTGCTCAGTGCGATGCAGGTCCTTGAACATGCGAAGGCTAGCAATAAAATTATGGTTAGATTTTTTGTGAAATTTATAGTTCGATTCACGAAATCAAATCTATATTTGGATTTAGAAGGAGGATTGGAGCTCATATGGGATTTTTGGGGTGTTTTGAAGTCAAAAAGGGAAGTGCGATGTACTGTAGGGGCTCGGAACAACCGAAGTCGCAGTAGCGATGGGTGGTTCGAACTCGATAAAGAGGGGAGGGAAATAGCGAGCTGGAGGAGAGAGTCTCATCGGCGATTATGTCGTGTCGTGATGGAAGGGAGGTGGATAAGCGGTCGAAAGTTTTGTTGAAATGGAGGAGCAATCGAAATTTGTACAGGAGGAAGAAGAGGTGGTTTAACGGGACTGAAGTCTAATACATGGAAGATGGGCCGGAAAAAAGTCAAAGCCCAATTGATTGGAAAGGAAATTTAATTATTTCTAATTTAAATTTTGTACAAACTTATAAACTGTATAACTATCTCATACAATATCAGAATTTCGAACCGTCAGATCCGTTGGGATCGTATGGATGGACACTATACGATGGAACTGACTAGAAGTCCATCAGAGCTCGTTACAATTTATAGCAAAGTAAATTGTCCGTCTGAATCAAGCGATGGTTATCGTTATTAACGATGATCGTCCAATGTGAGTAAATCTCACTAACTCTGAACAGTTATATTTTTATAATGTATTTTTAGAATTGCTAAATGATGATTGGTTGTCGTGTGTTAACTGTTTGGTTGAATTGCTTATGTATTGGTTGAAATTATAGATAACGATATATATATAAATCGTTAATCAAATATTGATTCTGTTGATCAGAATACTTCATACTGAAATGGAGTTGATGTTAATTATATATTGTTTAACATCTGTGGATGCAGGGAAACAGGTCGGAGGAATCCAACTGGATTCCTCAACATTTATTTTACTGTTTTTCATATATTGTTATTATGATGTGATATATAGCATACTGTTGATTATATAGGGTTGAATGATATTGATTAATTTTATATGGTATGTTAAACACCATAGAGAACACCGGAATGCATAAAGGGAAATTTCAATGTATATGTATTGAAAGAAATTATTTATAAAATCAAAAGATTTTATAAAGGAAATTATTTATAAAATCAAAGGATTTTATGAAAGAAAATAATTATAAAATCAAAGAATTTTATAAAAGGAATATTTATTTGTTTAACAAATAGAATTGAAAAGAAATATTTATTTGTTAAATAAGTATAATTGAAATGGAATATTTATTTAAGAAATAAAATAGGAAGAGGAATATTTGTAAAAACATTTTCAAATAAAATAGAAAAGGAAATATTTGTAAAACATTTACAAATAGAATTAAAAAGGAAATATTTATTTAGAAAATAAATAGAGTTATTAAAGGGATTTATTGGGAAATGAAAAGAATGTCATATAAGGATATATTTGGCAAATGAATAGAATTTTACACTAGGAAAGTTTAGACCCGTGCTTCGCACATGGGTATAACAGAACATGAATTTAAAATAGAAAACTTTTTTAACAGATAAGTGGAGAAGATAAATTTATAAATAATATTTTATAAATTAAATAAAATGTTTATCATTGGATAAATAGAATATATAAGTCAGGACTTATATAGAGAAGTGAGAATCGATTTCAACATCGATATTTGAAACTGAATATGGTTGAAGAGTTAATCAAAGGAGTTAATCAAAGGAATTAATCGAACTATAGTAAATCGATTAGAGTTAGAGTTAATCGATTAGAGTTAGAGTTAACCAGTTAGAGTTAACCAGTTAGAGCTAACCAGTTAGAGTTAATCAATTAGAGTTAATCGATTAGAGAGTAGAGTTGATCGATTAGAGTAGATTAGAGTAATCGAATAGAGTTAATTGAAGAAAGGGTTATCGAATATAGTTTATTCGAAAGAGTGATTATCGAATATTAGTTATTCGAAGAGAGTTAATCGAATATAGTTTATTCGAAAGAGAGATTATCGAATATTAGTTATTCAAAGAGAGTTAATCGAATATAGTTTATTCGAAAGAGATATTATCGAATATTAGTTATTCGAAAGAGAGATTATCGAATATTAGTTATTCGAAAGGAGTTATCGAATATTTGTTATTCGAAAGGGTTATCGAATATTTGTAATTCGAAAGGGTTATCGAATATTAATTTATTCGAATAGAGTTAAAAGGAGATATCGAATATAGTTTATTCGAATAGAGTTAAAAGGGGTTATCGAATATAGTTTATTCGAATAGAGAAAGGGGTTAATCAAATATAGTTTATTCGAAAGGAGCAAATTGATAAGAGTTAATCGATTAGGGTTAATCAAAAAGAGTTAATCCAATAGAGTTAACCAAATAGAGTTAATAGAATAGAGTTAATCAAATAGAGCTAACTGATAAGAGTAAATCGATTAGAGTTAATCGAATAGTGTTAATTGAATAGAGTTAATCGAATATGGCTATTCGAAGAGTGATTATCGAATATAGTTTATTCGAAGGAAAGAGTTATCGAATAGAGTTTATTCGAGAGAGAGTTATACGTTGAAATTCGATTATATCGAATGTTGGAAAGTACTATTTACTTTCCGGTTTTTAAATCAAGATTTGTTTATTTAATAAATCGGTTATTTATTTATTTAAATTAAGGAATAAAAGTTATACTTAAGTTAATATAGTTTGGAAGCATGGGATTATAACACTAATGTTATTATCAAATGATTTCTGTAAAAGAAGTGGATTCGTAAAGAGAAATCTGAGAGTTACGTAAGGAAGTTTGTTAAAGATTTAAAAGATAAACTTTGACTATTTCGAAGTTAAAACGTTGTTCAGTTAAGGTCTAAGAGGTAATTATACCCCAACTTGATTGACTTCCTTCTTAACTAAGGAATGGTAAGGTTTGATAGTGAAGGTTGGTTAAGTGAATATGGTTAATGAAGGTAATGGTTTGAATTGGCATAGCGATGTTTTATTTAAACATCTGTTTAAATCCAAGGAATGAGTTTTGGAAACGTTTTTTCAAATATAATCAGAGATATTTTCTAATCATAGAAAATGAAATGTTGGATGGTAAAGAATATTGGAATGACAGTGATACGTGGAAAGAAGATGGAAATGTTTTCCAATGAGTAATAACATATATTTTCTAAATTTAGAAAATAAGAATTTCTGTATGTATACGGAAATAGGAAATGGAGAATGAATAAATTAATGATAAATTAATTTAAGAGATAAATGATGAATGATGATTGATCGATATAATTTCCATCCGGAAATAATATCGTTGTTTGCACACGTGATTTTCTTTGATTAACTCACCGACTATCGAAGTTTCTGACCATTTTTCCGTCGTCAATACGGAGAGACCGGTTGGATTATTATCTGAGAACCACTTCGTATGGGCGTTAGCGTTTCGAATCAAATAGATCAAGACAAATTAAAGACGGAGTTTATACAAGGGTTATTCTGGCGATCCTAGGTAGAAATTGCCTAAGATGGATTTACGAAATAGTGCCTTCGGTTTGTCCAGTCCAAGGACAAATTGAATGGACGAATGTTTGACAGAGTATATCTGGTAGATCACGTAAGTTGATCGTTTCAAACGTATTTAAATTGGTGGCGGAGGAATCCGTTTCTCTTAGCTTATACCCGTGGTATTTTTGGGGAAACCAATTTGTGATTTGATGGGTATGACGATGTGGCATTCAAAGTGAATGAGTAATATGTTGAAAGATACGTTATGACCTGCAACCTCATCAACTGGGAAATGACAGAAATCGGGCAGACAACATGGTTAAGTGGGCCGCACCCAAGTAGGGTATATTGTCACTATCTAGAGAATATTCATATTTGTTACTTCTTTTAATTCTGTATCTCCCGGGAATGGTTACGTTGGTTTACCAACTGTAAGGTGACAATATATTCGATACACTCAAGCGAAATGAGTGGTCGGTCATGTGTGGCTGAGTTACAAGATGTTCTTGTTGAACTCCACTGTATCGCTTCTAGAGTACACTGATCGGAAAGTGGATCCATACCTTGTCATAATTGGAAATCCATTACCCAAATAAGAGCCCACGGTTTTGATTGTATATTATATATGTAGAACGTTAGATGCAAGTGTTCCAACTAGACTGATATTACATGTGTTAGACATTATTATAATATCAGAATAATATTGTTTTACAAATGATTTGTGTTATCGTAAGGTAAAAACCATCCGTGTTTATGTGTGGATCGGTCTTACGATTATTCTTTCTTTTGAAAGGATTTTTAAAGTTAAACAAATGATTTGAGTTTACTCACACCAGTCACATGACTGACCCGGAGTTTATTTTCTCTAAAATCTTGGGTGCCCAATTTTGTACGGGCAGTCAAGTAGTCGAGATTTACAGATATATTTGGAGAGCTGGAGCAGGAGGCTTCAGAATTATATAGCTATGGTTATTTCCGCTGTGTTGTAAGTGCTGTACTTTGGAAATGATATGTATATTCAAGTACAGATTTATATTTCAAAGTTATGTTATATATTATATGTTATTCGTTCCGATGTGAGGTTCGTGTTACTCTGATGTTGTGTTCTTCTTCTTCTTCTATTCTAAGTTTCAATCTTATCTATTCTCACCCTCTAATTTCTTTCATGGACTATCCGGTATTTTCGATGCTTGAATAGTCGACATAGTGTTGTATGCCGATATGCAGGATCGCAATTTTCCCGGGTCGTTACAAATTCCTATTTGTTTTCTTAATCTCTTTTCGCTGCTGCAGCTTTCGGAAACGGTGGGTCGCTCCCAACCATGGGGGTGATAATATATTCGCTACACTCAAGCTAAATGAATGGGCGGTCATGTGTGGTCGGGTCGCAAGACGTTCTTGTTGAACCCCATTGTATCCCTCTCTAGAGTACACTGATCAGAATGTGGTCCCATACCTTGTCTGTTGGAATCCAATCCCCAATAAGTGCTCGCGGTTTTTGATTTTATACTATATATGTGGAGCGTGAGATGCAAGCATTCCGTCAGATGGTTATTTATTTGATAAAAACTATCATAATATCAGATGATTTTGATATCAAAAATGTTTTGGGTTATAGTAAGGTAAAAAAACGTCCATGTCTATGTGTGGGCTGGTCTTACTATTATCCTTTCTTTCGAAAGGTTTTCTAAAGTTTAATCAATCTGTTCTCATAAGAGAAAAGTCATGTTCCATATTTGCAATCTGTTTAAAATTGTTTACTCGCACCAGTCCCGTGACTGACCCAGAGTTTATTTTTTGTGTTTTCCTAAACTCCTAGGTACTCATAACAATTGTTATGGGTAAGTGATCCAGGTAGTCAATGGAATCCTTTGGAGTATTTTTGATCTGGAAATTCTGAAGTCAGCTTAGTAGTTCTATCTATATCTAAGTATCAAGTTGTAAGTTGTATTGGGCCAGTAACGATGTATTCCACGATGTAACAGACTCTGCTATGTAATATATTATGTGATATTATATTTGTTAAATTCCGCTGTGAGATTCTGATGTGATATTCTTCTTACTCTTCTATTCTATTGGTTCTATCTTTCTACTTCTCATCCTCTAATTTCCTTCTATTAAAATTCGTAATTTCGTGCAATTTAGGTTGGAATTAGTCGGCTTAAATTGGTACGGATTTACGGGCCTTTACATGTGTTTACAAAGCCATTATTTATATACTTTGATCACCCGAGGGGACATTTTCATATGTCAATCTAGGTATTATTTTGTAATAATTTATATTTTCTCTGAATGGGTTATATGAAAGAATTATTTTTATATATTAATGAGTGTTTGTGAAAAAAATTGTACTTCTATATTATCCAATGTTAAGATTGAATAACCTTCGACTTTCTATCACAGAAAAATCCTTCTTACTTTCAAATCGTATTAAAGGATCAAACAAAATTATTCAAAAAGAAACGGATTTAAGAATAAACCCAAACACGATTCCTTTGGTGTTAAGTACGGAAAAAAATGTCCATACCGCAATTTTTAAGATCTTATTTAAAAGAATCAAATATCAATTTCTTTTATAAATCTCTTGATAAATCCTTTCATAGATAATTTATTAAAACTCATTCATATTTTTTTAAACCCTTTTAAATTATATCATTTATAAACTTTATTTGTAAATATATCAAAAATCAATTATAAACTTCTTTTATAAATATCAGCATTTCAAACTACCATTACAAGTATCAAATTTTAAATCATCTATTCTAAGTGATCTACTCTCGATCATGAACCAGTATTATCTCTCGGATAACAATGAAGTAAATCAAGTTGGGGTATTTTATTCACCTCTCAGACCTTGATCGGACAACACTCTTACCCTTTGAAATAACTTAAAGTTGACGATTCTAATTAACTTACAAATAAATATTTTCAATAATCTATATTAAAATTCCTTTAACATAGGTCTATGAATAATTTTATTGAATTTCAAACCTTATTTTATTATAAAATAATAATCTAACCAATAACTTCTGCTAAATTCAAATAATAACTTATTTGAAAATTCTTTATATAAATTTTGCTTTAAACTAAGATGGGTTAAAATCAATATTAGTCATATTGGCTTTTTTAAAAAGAATCCATATACTTTTCATATTTGGAAAGAGACTTAGAAATTTCCAAAGGTGCACAATTAATTGAGTTTAACTTATTCAAGTTATAACATGGGCATTTACATACAACCAAATACGTACAAAGAATCTACAAATAATAGTCAATCAACATAAAGGAAGTATTCAAGTGATAATAGAAGATGTGATTTGTGCTGCTATATAGATTTTCAAGTTAATATGAAAGCAGAATGATTTTTGTTCTACCTTAATAGATGTCCAACATGATTAACAACCAAGTTATAGTAGAATGATGATATATTCTACTAATAGATGTCCACAAATATCATTCAATACGTAACATGACAATAACAGTAACATATAAACATATCCACAACAATAACAAAGTAACAAGATGATAATTTGTCATATTAAATAGATAGATGTCCATTGTCAAATTCTGTTTAGGTAATAGAATGAGGTTTTATTCTGTTAACTAGCGTCCATACAATTCAGTCAATTATGCTAATAAAAGAATGGTGTTTTTTGCTACTAAACAGATATCTTTTAATTCCTAATCAATAGGCTATTTAAAGGTGATAGACAAAGAGTCCTAGAGTAAAACAACTTTTAAAAACATCATCATAGAATAACTAATTCAAATTTAAATTAATATTAAACCTCTAAATAATAATTAAATGACAATTAATTAATATTCTAAATAATTTAATTCCAAATTAATATTTAAATTAAAAATTAAATAATTTTGAACATTTTAAATAATTGATTAAATATTTATTTAATCCTTAAATAATAATAAAATATTAATTAACTCTTAAAAGAATAATTAAATAATAATTATTCCTCAAATAAATAATTAAAAACTAATATTATTCCATGTTAAATATATATTTCTAATAAAGCGTATCGGTTTTAAAGTGACCGTGAACACACTTATCATTATAACAAATAGTAATTATAATTTTTACAGGAGATTGGCAGATTACCAACCGCCTATTTTGGCTTTTAAGGTGGATAGCCCACCATATACGGTTAAGTGGTCCGTCCACTACACAATAACATAGTAGGTAGTACTGGCAAATTGAAGCACAAGGCTCAAAAAACAAGACAAGGCAAAAGAAAAAAGCATTAGCCTCGCCTACCACATAGCTTAGTGTCCCACAAACTAAGAATGACATCAAGACTCTGACATCACCACAACATAACACCACAAACCTGTAGCCTTGCTCTTGACAAAGGCAGAACATAACAATAGAGACTGACCAACAACTAACATCCACCATGAGAAACTCCACCAGCATGCCTGGCGCAGCACTTCATGGAGAACATCAGACATCTGCAAGCCCAGAAAGCATACCACTCTACAACCCAATGAACAAAAATACAATGACAACTAACAACTCTTAACATATAGGACGAAAAGCCAAAAATCCCTGTTGAAATCTCACCAAGACTGGAACCAACGCAGACCATACTCAATTAATAATTAAACTAACCTTAATGAGTTCTTAAATCAAACTTAACTTAATAACCCTTATTAAATAAATAAATAAATAAATAATATAAAAATCTTATTAAAGTAATTAATCATGTTTAATCCTAATTTAAATAATTATATAATAATTAACTACATTAAGTATACAAAATAAAATCAATTTAAATTCAATTTTTAGTTAATTACATGGTAATTAAGTACTAATTATCCTAAATAATCATTTAATAAATAATTATGTAATTAAATAATAATAATTACTTACTTACATTTCAAATTAGTTTTGAAAAGATTGTTCAAAACTTAGTTAAGTTGAAAACAAACTTGTTTTTAAAAATAGTTCAGTTTCACAAACTGCACTTACATCGATTATCACTATAAAACTCATAATTTCAAAAACTTAGCTTTTAAATTTCTTTTGAAAACTTACTAATGAAAGTTTACTAACTTTTCTAAAATATAAAGAAAATATTTATAAAAATGAATACAAAGTTTGAGACAATAAAATGGTTTTGATTTAAAAATATAAACATGCTTTCAGCCAAGGATTCCAAGTCATAAACCACAAAAAGGTTCTAGTTTTTCAAAGCATGTTCCAAAAACATGATGTTCCTAAAATTCATAACCCAATCATAGACACATGCATAACCAAATTATAGCATATGACAATTAAACAACAAAATAAATACAATTATTTAAGATCAAAATTTTGATTTGAAGCTGTAACCTTTACTCACCTTAAGCATATCCTAACCAAATAGCTTCTCCATAACTTGAATCAAAACTAATATTTGAAATTTCATTAAGCAAGTTTGGATTATGAAGGCTTCATGGTCAGAAATGGCCAAGCCTAATAAGTGATGTGATGAGGGTTAAGGATTTGAATTATCAACAAATCAATAAAAACAAAACCAGAAAATTACCATTTTTCAAACTGAATTTTACGTGTGTGTGTGTGTGTGTGTGTGTATGTGTGTGTGTGTCTGTGTGTGTGTGTGTGTGTGTGTGTGTGTATATATATAAGTGGTCAGAAGGAAAGTTCCTAAAAAATAAAATCTAAGTTTTGTTTTGTTTTGAAAGAGATAAGGCCGAAACAGTAAGGTTCATTTTCGAACCTTAAAAACCAAGCTAGAAAATGGATCATGAAGAACTGAAGTATGACAAAGTATAACTCAAAATTTAAAAATAGTGGTTAAAATTGAAATTATAACAACTCAATTGTACTGTATTCGAAAATTTAAAATTCACAATTTGAACCATTTAAGAGGGAGTTTGACCGAAAGGATTAGGGGACAAAACTGAGTAAAAATGAATATAAAAGCATAGGTTTTAGAGCTCTGAAAATGGAAGAATCAAATAATTTTGAATTTGAAAGCTACGGAAATCTGAATTTGTAAACCAAGAAGCTAGTAAAATATTTTTAAATCTTTGAAAAGAAGAAGGTTGAAATTGATAAAATAAAGAATTAAAATGAAAAGGAGAAAAGAAAAAAATCACTTTTACATAAAATGAAATGTGCAAAATTACCAAAATGCACTTGTACTTTACCCTCCTAAACATCATGTCACCTTACCATCTTCCTTGCACGTTAATTTTGACCTAATGTACATATATCCAACATCATTATTATATCAAATACATATGTGTTTGTATTTCCTTAATTTAAGGGTATTTTGTACCTTTTCTTTTCTTTCTTTTCTTTAGTCTTACTTGATATTAAGTCATTACTTTATTAACTTAATTAACTAAATTAATCTTTATTAAAACTAATAAAATTTCATTTATTAATAAATGTACATGTTATATTTATTTAAGTAATTTAAACAATATTTTAAACTACGTGAAATGGAGTTTCATTCGTTTAAGTATGTGAGTGGATGTTTTAATTGGCTTTCAGGACAAAACGTTAACTTTAGTCTTACTAAACAACCCTTTATTCATTCTCGTTTCTAAGAGCATCTCAGATGTACTACATCTTGTTGGAGAATGGAATTGGTATCAAAGCATAGGTTTTCAAAAATTTATCATTTGAATTACGAAAATATTAAATGGCAATTTTTAAACACTATTTTTGTATGGATATATCACAAAATCATCATGATGTTATTGTTTAAAACTAAATTTAGTTATTTTTCAAAAGTCACTTGATTCTTTAAAAAGTTGTGTTGTTTTGCATGGAAAAGTTATGCATGATGACGATTGGTCAAAAGACACCAAAATGATCAATCATCGATTAAGAAAACAAACGAAATTGGTAAAGAAATGGATACCAGATCGATATAAAAATGTCTATCCACATCTATAACTTGATTCAATATTGTACTTCTCTTCATTTGCTCCGCAAAGCCTCTGGTTTCGTGCATCATCAAGAAAAGACAAAGTTATGATCAAATAAAATTTTGGTGCACAAAGAGAAAGAAAAACTAAAACTGTCACTGGTATTTCTCATATTTGTTCTAGACATTTTAAGTATTTCTTTCCAACTCTCTTTATAGATTGCTTGTTCTCGCGGTCGTTTTGATGGGTAGATCATCAAATACCAAATAAAATTAAGTGAGATATGATAATTCGAAGTTGGTTATCCAAAACAGAAAAACACTTACGATATTTCTTGCATCTCTCTTACTATTCGGCCTACTGCATCCCAATTTCCTCACGAAATGAAGGAGATATGCCTCCTGAAAGATTGATTGTTTGTAGAAAAACGGCAAAGAAGAAGAAATAAATAAAAAATGTGAAGGGACATGACTTTTGGGCCTATTTATAATGGTTGAAGTGTCCATTCGTTTAAATTCAAATTTCAAAATTTCAGCGCCAAGATGGTTAAACTATGAATATGCTATGCTGATCACAAAACGTGTTCGTCGCAATAGAGCATATCTCATCATCACATTCTAGAAGATGTGAATGTGTCAATACACCATAGTATACATATTTTGGCTCATATGTCGACGATACACCATAGTATACATACCAATCTAATTAAAATCACTTCTTATTCTAAATTATATATTTCACTACTCTTTCAATTTGATTTTGAAAAAAATGAAAGGACATCTTTTAAATGTGAAAATGTCGGTTCACTCTCTATCTAGTTATCAATTTTGTTCATTTACTTATGTTTCATGTATTTTGTTTCCAAATTATTTATTGAAAGTATATAAAATTTTCAAACATTTGATACTGTTATAGAACATAAATTTATATACCTTTTATATGTCGTTTAAATACACAGTTTAACTTATACAATTTTCACATATATTTTCATAACAATTTTAGGTAACATTATCACAAATACTATTTATAACTAAATACTAATTTTGATTTCTTATCTTATTAAGGTTTATAAAGCTTGTATATTTAACTTAATATTTTGGAATAAAATATGCAGTTTAAATATAAGAAGTTAAAAGTTTTATAGTTTACTTTATATTACCGTATTTGTTCAAAAAAACCTTGTTATAACTATAGATTTCTTTTATAGTTTTAACATATAAATGGTTCTTTAGCAAATTAATATGTTTTGATTTCTAAAGTTTTAAATTTAAAATTGATTTGTATCAAAAGAATAATTAATGTATATCTCATAATAAATTAAATTCTAAGTCCTTTTTAAAATTAATTTTTATACATATTGGCTGGTATTCTTATAGGATCTTATTGAGAATGGTTGTCGACGTTAGATGTATTTGATGGCACGATCCACTTCCATCACTCAAAGATAGCTCCTACATTACAAAAAGAATGATTAACTCAACAAATTTGTATCTAACTCTGAGTCGGAAAATCATAATGTATTTAATTTTCCCACTTCCACTTACCCAATGAAAGCAAGTTAAAATACCTAACATACACCTCAAATGATTGATTTTACCACCCTTTTCATTGAAAGAAAAATGTTTAATTTGACTGATGTTTGGAAGGGGAAACAACTAGTGTGAAAGAAAGAGATTGAATTGTTGGGGGTGTATGATGGTAAAATGAGAAACTTACATTGAATTATTGGGTAAAAAACGCAAACAGGATATTTTTTTTTTAATGTATAGAAATAGTCTTAACAAAAGTGTGAAGAGATCACTATTTTAATGCACAAACCAGAATATATGGACGTCCAAGCATTAAGAAGCCATAAGATTACCTGGTGTGGAGCAAAATCCATAGGTGGTCGGGTAGAGTAACAGATAGAGAAGTCCAGATCGTGTTGTATAAAATCAAACCTACTTAATAAGGCCTGAAATTAAAAAAAAAGGATTAACATGATATGAAGCCCTGATCATATATCATAAACAAATGTTAAACAATGCATTTGTTTCGTTTCTCTTTATATTTTTCAACCCATTAATGTTAAACAGTGTACTTGTTAAACAATGATCCTATTTGATATAATATATACATAAATATATATGTGTGTATGTGTATGTGTGTGTGTGACTGATTCGAATCAATACATTGATAGTATATTCTTAGTTTCAAATTGGTTTACATGTAAAATCTGGTTTAATTGAATTTCTACTTTATTGGTTACTTTCATTTTCTCTGAAAGTACCCTATGATTTTTTAAATAAAATCTAATTTGAAATATGTTTTAACAAATAATTTTTATTTTATATTGAACATCAACGGTCGGTTTCCCACCGTTTTGCGGTAATACTAGTCGAAAACAGAATTAGAAGATAACATGCATCTTAAAATCGACTCACATGTATCTAATAGCACGTCATGTGCAAACTGATGTGTTTATTTAGCATGGGAACCATATTCTTGTAGCTGGTTTATATAAGTATTAATTAAAAAGCAATGAATACAATTATGGGTATACCCACATGTATAAAATATATAGACGTAATATTGCTAGGCTGCCGATAATTAAAATCGGGCTCACATGCATGCATAACTCGGCACAACTAGGGTTAGTTTCAGTATTACTACTGGGATATATATACATTTTTAATATATGTATCCTTTTTAGGCTTTCGTTATGCATTTCAGAACTCATGCTCAGCATTCACAAGACGTAATATTGTATACGTGGTATTTGAAATAAACTGAATAACGAACCGCACATCTACAATAAAAGGAATATTTGGAAGAAAAATCCAAAATAACTACCTAAGTAGGACATATGGGAATCAAGGACAAATGGGGCGTAGTATTTGTGAAACATCGAATATTTCTCAATTACAACATCGTGTCATTGAAGTGATAACTACCTGATATATATGTTCCACCTGCAAACAAGAATTAGAAGTGTCTCGATTACAGCTCATCATAGTACACCAGAGCATGCAAACAGCTGGGCAAACAGAAATGAAATTAAGAAATAAAAGCAACAACCAAATAAGGATGTTATCAAAAAGAAAAATTGTAGTAACTATAAATTCACTGAAAATTATAAAACTGGGATTAAAAAACCATCCATGCTAACTGTCAGCAGAAGGAGTAGTTGTTTAAAAAAATACTAATTTGTATGTTTATATCAGCTAACTTTATGCAATTATGGATAAATAGGTTAATATACAATACTAGTGATTATGGTGAAAAAAAGGAGGAGGAGATAGAGTGAGGCCAATACCCTAAATATCAATTAAGTTATGGAAATGTATCAGGTTTGTTTGTATAAAAACCCTTAATTATCACAATAAGCTCTTATATATGGGTTAATGCCCAACGAAAAAAATTCTATTTGATAACAAAAAGCACTTCGTTTTTTTTTATATTATTATTGAGATGCCACAAATAGTGGTTGATTCTTTAGGATATTACTTTTGATATATTGAAGTGTGGACGCCTAGGTACTCTATTATCCTAAAACAGCTAATTCTGTTTGTCGGTCCACTAGTTAAATATTAAGAATTTAATATCGTAAAGCAGTATGATCACCAAAACTACATTACCCATTACGTTTATCTTTTTGTTTACTGTCATTGAAATATAACTAAAACATATAATTTTTTTAATAAAATAAGTCAGTTTAAAAACTATGGTTAAAATCAGAACAGTGAAGTAAGAACAGTCATAGACTATTAGAACGTTGGAATTGAAGCATGGTAGTAATATAAAATCACAAACAAAATCTAAAAGGGAAAGAAAAAAAAATCAGCACATAAATCCCCAGGCTAAGTATGGCTCTAATTCTGCTCTGAAACCCAAAAAAATAGCTTACCTAACCGACATCTTTCTCTCGTCAGTATATCTCTAATTCTGCTCTGAAACATCATCAGCATGGAAGAAGAGAGTGCATTCCGGTTGTCAAGATTTCTCGACCTTGTTCTACATGTTTGATTTTATGGTTCATATTGTAAAAACATATCTTTGTGAAAGCAGATGGTAACTTAAAACATCATTGATGTGTATAAGATAAAATGTACTTTCCACTTACTAATTAGATGCATGTAAGATAAATTGTATTTTCGACTTAATAATTTAACATCAAACCAACTTTAATGTCTTTGAATACACTAACAACTGCTAGCAAGGTAATGTCCGTTACCTACCTAAACTTACATTAATACATATTATTATAAGGCATCTAACATAGTAATTGCACCATTTATCATGCTTTTTGTCACTAATATGAATCAAATTTTCGGAAATTGTTTCCACTTGTAGGTTGTCATGTCAATATCTAAAATCAAACCGTGACTGGTAGACTCAAAATATTCATATTTAATGGTATATTTACTTGTACGTAATTTTTTGTTATTTAGGTTATCAGCTGACATTTCAAAACATGAAAGTATCGATTCTTCTTAACATAATGACAATATTCTTGAAACTGATTTTGATCCTTGCATTTAAGTAGTACAAACCTAAAGCTCAAAATTTTTATCTTATTCCAATTTTATTTTGATAATAAAGAAATACGAATTAACTTACACGAAACCAATAATTTTATTTTTAAATTGGCATGGGTGATTTTTCTCTAAAGTGCGATTTAAATTGACTTTGAGTCAAAATTTGAAAATCTGAGTTGTAATTGAAGAGATTTCATTCGTAAAGGGATCAACTCATATGACTATTAAGTTTTCGGAATTAAGTACAAATAATCAAAAAAAGAATACCAATAATCAAAGAAATACCCTCTGCCAATCATGGAAAAGTAGAGCAATTTTCTTTTTAGGTAGAACAAAAGCATCAATGTCATGTTTGTTAAGACAAGGATTTGAGACGGCATTTTTTTTCAAATTCATTAAGTTGATTTATGGTTGATGAAGCTTCAGCAATATCTACTGATAGCACCTGCGTATAAACAAGCTAAGATAAGATAGGAAATATTGATAACTGGTACATCATTAAAGAGAAACTGAAAACACATACATAATCTTGTGAGACACAAAGAAAAACTTTCGACCGCTTCAATTCTTCGATATAAGACTTGAATTCTAAAAACAGCCTCGATCTATCTCTCATAGGATGAAACCCCTGAAAATTGTTGTAGACGTAATGTACTAAATAGTGTATGCAGAAAAAGGTTCAAAATTCTAATTTGAATATCTTTAAATTCCGGTCAATTCCAGATATTCTGGTTTTGATTTTAGCACTTTTTAATATAGACATACATACATCAATAAATATTGTACATTTGTACTTAGGATAACAAAACGAGCATTTGCATTTTAAAAGGTGTATTTACTTCAAAAATATTTCATTGTTGATTCTTCTTCTAGTTTCATGTCCTGCCAAGCTGGAATACATATGTACTGGGCAAACAAGTTGCATTCTCCTTTACTTTGTGGCTTTTTCGTTTTCCTGAAGATAAAAGAAACATTTTTGGTTAGTACAATGTTTCTACTGACGTAGGACCGACGTGGAATGTTGACAAAATTCGACTTTTTCCATGTAAAGCATATGCTTGTAACATGTAGAGTTTGTTGTTTTCACTAACTAAAAATGAACAAAAATTAATATCATAGCAACATCCAACAGTTACAAAATAAGTATTAACTCTATTTTTCTGTTTTGAGTAATATATATTACATCAATTAATCGGACGGATATTTTTCGGATACGGATACCACTATAACCATATCCATATCCGAAAAGCTTTTCGGATATCGGATATCCGTTTTTCGGATAATGCCTGATAAAGGATATTTCGGGTACGGATTCGGATGGATATTGAATTTTTTGAGTATTCATTGACAGCCCTACTTAAAATCCATGGCATCTTTCATGATAACTAGGCGGTCCTCCTTGGAGAAGTGGGAAGAAGACAAGCCTCAAACACATGAAAACAAAACGGCAATTGTCAGCTGAACATGTAAAGCTGTAAAATTCATATGTTAGTTTATTTTTCATGAATTGATATATTATTGTTCAGAAATGTATCGCTTTTCAACATTTTAATTAATGGATCAATATGATACACGCAGAATTGGATCATTATCACCACGTGCTTTTTTCAACTATTCATGTATAAATCATCCAGCAATAATGTAAAAATGATAGTGATTTATGACATTGCCTTTTCTGTCCATCTCTTACCCTTCACTAACATTTGCTGGTTACAGCATAAGTCAAGTTCAACTGCAATCTCAAATAATAGTACTCAAGAAGCTCCCAAATGTTTAATTGAAATATATGCTGATAGTGCTTTGCCTGACTACATATCTGATATCTGCGCGGGTAAAGGCAACTGTCAAAGAAAGCTATTAACATGCACCATCCGTACAAAGTTTGGTCATAATGTATCAAAATACACTTCTATAAATGCACTGCACCTATGTTTTTGTTTAGGGACCAACAGAATATACTCAGCAAAAGGGCAAAAGGAAACGTATCAAAAAGCCCTACGATACAGAACAACCATATAGTCCCATGAAATTTTGCCAAAATAAGAGCCATCAGCTTGTGCAACACAGTTCAAATGAGAAGATCAAGCAATATCATAACCATTTTAATAATGCTTCCTCAACTAAAGTGCATGGAAATATTCCAAGTCATGCACTAAAGTTTCCAGAATACAAGCTATCCGAAAGCAAACTGGCCAGTCCCCTTTTTGGATGAGTTGGAATTGGAAGAACACAAGCCAAAAATGCACGAAGCAAAAACTGCAATTATTAGCTGAATATGCAAAAGCAGTAATCAGAAAGAGGAAAGGATGAAGCAATATGCTGTGACATGAACAGTAAAGTTCATTCATTTGTTAGATATCTCATCAACAAACGCTTTTAGATTCCGATCAGACGATCCTCCTTCTTTAACAGCATCCATGGCACTTTTC
Source organism: Allium sativum (assembly GCA_030737875.1). Taxonomy (NCBI): domain Eukaryota; kingdom Viridiplantae; phylum Streptophyta; class Magnoliopsida; order Asparagales; family Amaryllidaceae; genus Allium; species Allium sativum. The sequence goes on along the minus strand of CM060926.1, from coordinate 928,494,220 downwards.
TTCAATACCTACGCATTCTTCAACAAGGGAAAAGATAAGGATGAATTTTACATATTACAAAGTTCACAAAAAGCATCATATTACTTTTAAATGATCCAGTCCTCCGTTCACTTGTTAACATGTATATTGCAATATTGCATTGACTAGCTTACTTTTTAACACTTGCAAAACGGAAAGGAACTGAACTGAATCAGAATTTAGGCTGTTTCAGCTGGAATCCTTAACTCTAATGTACATAAAAGATAATCATAATAACAAAAGCAAACCAAAAAATTATAGCTACCCCGATAAAATCTGAAGTTTCTGTGTACTGATGGCAATTCAATATGTGCAATTTTCTACCAATAGCTTCACTTAGTAACTGGCAGACAGTTGTTTTCCTGCCTCCAGTTTCACCGATAAGAAGAACAGGTTCTTTCACTTCATAGCATCGCTTTACAAGATACAGCCTCTTCATACTTTTAGTCCATACAATTACTGCAAAAGAAATAACACTTGTGAGAACAAAAGCTCTGATGAGAGTTTGGGTGAAATAAAAACTATTAAAAAGATATCCTCAAACGCAAGCCATTATCCGTTTAAAATAGCCTATAGAATAGTTTTTTTATTGTTTCATAAGTACATCGATGGAATTTTACCACACGTGCGGACGAGGTGGGTGTTAAACTAAAAAGTTCAGTGAATCCCAACTCTTAGAGAACAATCCTTATCTTTATATAATTAAGCATTATGGTTTAGCACTGGATTCACTTTAGGATGTTGCTTTGTGACAAAAGATTGTGGACTTCCATTTGTATTCTCCGCAAATCGATTGTACAGAACTTAATTGTGGTTATTGTACACTATTACAAGGAAATATAATATACCTGTGTTAAAGAACCATGCTGCCATTTGATTTCCCCAGGTCTCTCTGTGCTGACATAACTCCCGATAAGTGTTTTATTATCCATTTGGTCATCCATGTGAATGAAGAGAACTGAACAGAAAAGGATGAACAAAACTGTATTTATCCAATGATGTGATTACGTAGTCATGGCATGCAGAAACACAAGGCACCAAATACGGTTCTAAAGAAGATGATACAATAGGATGTTTATATAGAACTAACTGCATAGAAATTTCAGAGCATCTCTAATTCATAATAATTTCTAACAGCAAAATTAAAATGTCCAAAAACAGGTCTCCTACCAGGGTAAAATATCTCCTATCACCCATTATTGAATAAATTAATGATGCCTAAATTTGAAATTTGCTACAAACCAGTTTTAATTAGCTATTTAGATGTTAAAGATTATATACCATAAATGCACACCTTTTATTTACAATCAGGTGACAAAGACTCTACAATATTATGTTCAATTTTGGTGGAAAAGCCTTACAACACTATTAGCATATTATATATGAAACAAGACAGGTTTAAATCACAAATAATCAGGATAGACTTCAGACATTCACACATTAGAAATAGTCCAAAGAGAAGTATACACCGATTTTATTTTACTTGCAACTTTAGGCAAAGGTAATGATTTTATTTTTATTTTTTTGCAGGTGTAATAACGCTAAAAAGGAATAAAGCTGACTAGAAGTATCGAAAAAGAATGTACTTATTATATTTATTATCAGTCAAATGATAACAGGTTGTAATATGTACGTAGGTCCTTATAAATTATGCCACTTACTTTGATTTTTAGTAATTTCTGCTAAATGCTGGACCAATGCAGTCTTCCCAGATCCTGTAGGCCCATGAAGAAGTACAGGCCACTTCTGGCTGACTAACATTTGAGTTTCAAAGCTCTTCCCTCAGTGTCGTGGTCAAAACAAACGGGTACCTAGAAAGTTCCATATAGCTGCGAGCATACAATCATAATATATGTCACTTGGACCATGATCAAAAATACTGCTTGTATGTGTGCACGTGCATGCATTATCTTGGTAAAGGACTAATGTAAGCAAAGTCATATGCAATAACATATGTGACACTATGCATTTTACTGTGACAAACAGATAAAAAATGTCATATTAGGTTAACTAGGTTGCGTACCTTGACATGTCATTCCTATTTTTCTTTCTATTTGGCTCAAGCTCATCATAACTTGTATAATCATTTTCACATGACTCTATACACTGGCTAAAATCCACATCTTCGCTGGCACATGATTTAGCCTCAAACTCTGAATGCTGGTAATAATAGCTAAAATATTCTGGTGATGTGCCCTGGAAAATGACTATGGAAATTTACGGTAATAATGGAAACACAAAATAACAGTAAATTTTGGAAAGTCCCCAAAATGGAAAAAACACAAAATAACCTGTGAATGAATTCATAAGAAGTGCGTAAACATTCAAAAGGAAAGCCCCAAAAATGGAACTCAAATCAGAAAATTAAGAAAGTTCAAAATTTCGATCACAACTGTAACTAAATCATAGATCATAACTTCGAATGATTCATACTGTAATGCGTACATACAGTTATATGTTCACAAAGTTGCCGCCTCGGTTGGAGTTTAATAATCATGTTAAAACATCGATTCTTCTTTCCAATTTCCATAGTACCAAGTTTAAACATACATACATACATATATATATATATATATATGTATACATATATATATATATATGTATATATGTATATGTGTGTGTGTGTATAGCTCATTTGATGCTTAGGTTTCTACATTGTCAGTCCTGGAACTTATTTTCTCTTTTTACAATTTGAATTGACTTTTTATTTGTATTTTATTTATTTGAAGAGAGGAAGAGGGGGAGGGGGGGGGGGGGGGAGAGAGGGGGTTGCTATGGTTGTTTTTGAATGGGGTTATCTTGGTGTTATGTTTATCGTTTATTTTCTCTCAGCGATGATGAAACAAAGATGACGAGTCTGATGGAAAAAAAATTGTTTAGTTTATCTTCGTATGTAATGCCTATAACTCAATTTGTGATGCAATGCATTTACATAGGTTGTGAATGTATCCCATCATTTTTCTCAGGAAAATTTAAGTCCAAAGGACCAAAGCAACACGGTTTTCCTGTGTAAACAAAAACAAGTTTTTCACCATACTACCTAGAACTCTGCTGCAAAAGTAAGGTTTCAGCTATTTTGTGAAATTTCTTGAAGTCTTTAAAAAAAAAAATACAGACAACATGAAGATCGATAAAAATGAATAAATGTATTAAAAAAAAACCTATGGAAAAACATACCATTTTCATGTTTATTCGCTTTCCAGTTCTATAATCACCTTGAAGCTTACTGCCTAACGTAGGCTCCATAACCAAACGCAAATGCTGAGAAAATTCTTGTGATATATTTGCAGTGGAAAGTTCAAACCTTCTCCAATCAGTCATGGCCTTCTACCTCATCAGAAAGCTCTTCTACTTCCACTCTTTTAGAAAGATTGAATCATCATCCAAAATATCGTCATCCATAGTCATTCATGTCTTATATGTAACTGCATCACCAAAGCCATTTTTAAACCTATCAAGTTCCCTCTCTTCCATTATTTCTATTTTTGTTTTTGGTAACAAAAGGAACAGTAACGTTTGTATGTACTAATAATGCAATGGTAACTATTTCGTTTATAGCCAGTTAGCGCCTGTTAATTTGAGTAAAATAAAAACAACGGAAATTGGAGAAATAGTATCGGATGAAATTTTGTGCCTACTCATCTTTAGAGAGAAGTGAATGGTGTGAAATGAAATATATAACTAGCCATAACATACCGTAATTCTATCACAATTTTCTTCATCAAACTTCTTCAAATATATTTTTCTTTTAGCACCAGATACTGCTAATGATAGACCCAATTTCATTTCATAAATTGCAAAATGAAGTGGCTGAATTAAATCTTTATATTCAGCATAATCCTTTGACAGCTTATCAACAAATGAGGATGATGTGATCTGAATTATTATACATCAAAGATATCATGAAAAAAGAACGGGTTGACTATAAAATTAATAACTAATGAAATTTGTAATGCTATTATCATACCTGCCAATTTTTAGCTTTATCAATTAATGATTGAGTAGAAGCACTAGACTTCAACTCTTTCACAAATTTCATGCAGTTAGATACAAGATGGTCCAATTCAGAGCATTCTTTACGCAGGGTTTTGTACTTTGAAGAATGAGGTCGAAAAACAATCTGTGAGCAAAATTTGTGTCGGTATTATCTTACAGAATAGAAAATAAAAATGACCCCCCCCTCCGGGATGTTAAAATAAGCACACCTTAGACTGAACACATCGTTGCTCCTTCTTCAGATTCTGTAACAAATAAACTCTTTCCTGGGAATTGTCTTTGTAGAGTTCCTTCCAACCAATTGTGCACATTCTTTTCGCACCTACATAAAATTGTAAAGACAAATAATAAGTTGAAAGAAGCTGATGTTGCCATACAAGATTTCCCATATGAAATCCACGATGTAAATCATGAAGTTCGAAATTAAAATTAAAATTAAACTGTGGATTGCAGATTTTAAATATCCATATTTTAGTGTGCGCGTACTGTAAGTAATTTACGACCTAATCGTTGACATATTCTAGGATCTTAAACAGTTTAAAATAAAGGATCTATGTAAAAATTGATAAATCGACGATCACACCATAAATAGGGTTTCGAAAATTCACCAAATCGAATCGGTTCAGGAGTCGAATCAAACCTTAGCGTAGCAAAGCGCGCCGCCTCTACAAGTATCCATTATAGATTTTAAATATCCATATTTTAGTGTGCGCGTGCAGACACAAGTACACACATGTACGCATAAACTGTTGTATGTGGGTTGTCAAATAACATTTAAGTACGCAAAGGCATCAATTCATCATTCCTTGTAATGTATATTTGTGAATTGTTATTGATGCCTAAACTTTAAACTTCTAAATTTAAAGATCAATTCTATTCGGTTCTATCTTTTACGTTTTTCTAAACAACAAAATTCTAAGCTGTTTACTCAAATAAGTACCTTGATATTTTTATTTCAACGTGAAATGAATGATATTTTATTTTCCAATTATACTATGAATCAAGTTATCAATCGGATTTCTAGAATCGACCTGATATGGTATAGATTCGATTCGAAATGGGATCCAAGTTGCATGACTTTTTTTGCAATCATTGCTTGCAATATGTTTGAAATCAAAGTAGTGAGTTGGTGAAAGCACACAGCATGCGCCTTGGGCTTTTGTGCACAAGGCATGCACCTCGTATTTTTTCTAGTGCTGGGCTTGCGCTTTGAGCTATTTTTCCACTATGCACTTTGACGCTCACTATTTTGCATGAGACTATAAACTTTGACCTTTTTTTCAACTATCTATCATGCTAATCAAAGTTGATGCAACCTTTTGCTGATTGCGTGGCATCCAAGAAATTATAGACTAAACGTATTTATGTAAATTGCAATTATTATAATTAGAAAGAAAAGGGTAATGATTCCATGATACATTTGAAATGGATGATAGGCACCATAGAGTTGTGTCATAATTTTTTTTTTTTTTGAAATTTATGCTAACATCAAACTATACATATGACCGTGCTGTAAGCTTACAACTGCAAGATTTTGCACAAATGATAAAATTCTTCCATGCACCGGTGACAAGAACCAAACAACATATACAAAAAGGCAAAATAACACATATGAAAATATGACTTTTAATGAAAATAACACACCACAAACTACTCTTCAACGACAGGTTACACATAACGTAAACGCATATAATTCAAGTATTACTATAATAAAACTAAGAAATCACAATATTTCAAGACTACACAAGCTGAAAAGAAACTCAAAAAATGATGTTTACAGAGAATAGAACGTGAGAGATGACTTATTTTAACCAACTGAGTTGGGTTTTGGCCTATTTTTATTTCAGAGGCAGAAAACAGGGGGAAAGCAAAAGCATTTCATGCAATCGCCTTATTTATGCCTCAGCAATACAATGCATGCTTTCAGTGACATGTGTGTTCTTTGTAGATTAAAAAGTGCACAAGCTGGGCTTTGGCTTTTTTGCGATTTAGCGCACAATAACGCAGACTTTGACAACTATGTTTGAAATTGAATTATAAATTCAAACAGAGATCTACTCTCTTTTTTATCAAAATACTGTATTCATTATAAAATCAGACAGATATCTACTCTCTTTTTTTAATCGAAGTTAAGGGACGAGACGTTTGTAGTCAACACCAGTAGACATTTTTATATTCTATCGTCTTCCTTACTATGGTTTACTATTAAATTAATACTCATAATTGTACATTCCAATGATTGAAGCAGACGTGTATTAAGGAATGAAAACACGTTGCACTGTTAATAGTATATACAACTATAGAAGAATGCTGAGTTCTAAAATAATCTACAGTTACAGGCCAACATCACCGAATATTTGTAGATAATCAATGCTGCATTAGCTTTGCACCGAATGCAGCTCTAACTGGGCAATCTTAAAATAATCCAAATTATAAACCACAGGTATCGCCAAATAATAGTAATAATTACAGATCTTTCAATTCCTTTAACTGTCCGAGGCTTTCAATATTGTTTGTCACCGATATATTAGAATATACCGAAGCATGGGGTATAGCCAAAATTTACAGACACATCAATAATGCTATCATAAATGTACAAAATAGTATTTTACCTTAGTCTCAAGCTCAAGTGAAGATATTTTTTCTGATACAACGAAATACTTGAATAAATACTTCATTGTTGGATCAGGACCCTTTGGTTTTAGCAACAAACTGAAGCGTAGTGCACCAATATGTACCTATGCAGACACAAGATTAAAGGCGTCTGGATAAATAAAAAAATCACCAACAAGCAAATTATAACTGTCGCAAAGTAAAATGCGATGACAAAAGAATACTCTTTGATTGCAACTAAGTAACATACACATACCAGACAGACGGTTTTTATTGTATAGTTCTTCAAATAAAGCATCTACGTCTGGCACCAGAACCGATCCCAAAATTCTGTGTCTTGACATCAATAAAAGGGATTTAATATTTAGTACCACCTCTGCCTGAAACGAACAGAAATAGGAACTCAAATATTGTATGCTAAAACGAAGGGCAAATTTTATGACTAGGCATTTAGGCTTAAATGAAAAGGAAAAAAAACTTTCATTTAAAAATAAACCTTGAAACTTACTACAAAAATAGACACGGTATTCACCAAGTCAAGTTTTGTGCTTGCAAATTTTTAAAGTGCACAAGCGCAAATTTGAGCTTGCACACTTCTAAAGTGTAAAAAATCATGTCTATTTATTGCAATAAGTATCTAAAGGGGCTTATAGTTGAAATAAGTTTTTTTCTGCTAAAAATAAAAGAACTGAATGCATCAAAATGTATATCAAATATTGCAATGAATGTACCAAATGGCACGTTGATGCATCATTTTCTGCAAGTTGAGAAAGCACATCTTCACTGAAATACTTCCTACGAACTAATATACTCTGTTCCGAAGAAAGAAGTAAAGCCGCGTTATAATTTATAAGTATTAATAATAACAAAAGATTTCTGTCACCAAATATATCACCTGCTTAAGGAGGTTGCTTACAGCAGACAGCAGAGTGTCAGCTAGATTTTCCCTTAAGGGAATGTCATTCCAAAGAATTCTAGACACGGTTCTAAGCTTAACCGACTGCACTTCATAGTCCTTAACTAGAACAGTGCCTTCACTGAAGAGATACACCATATTTATACATAAAGAAAGATAACAAAATATTAAGAAAAGACAATGTCATTGTATGCCAGCAATGTGGCTGTCAACTATAAAGTCGGAACTTAAGGGAATGTCTTTCCAAAGAATTCTAGACACGGTTCTAAGCTTAACCGACTGCACTTCATAGTCCTTAACTAGAACGGTGCCTTCACTGAAGAGATACACCATATTTATACATAAAGAAAAATAACAAAATATTAAGAGCAGACAATGTCATTGTATGCCAGCAATGTGGCTGTCAACTATAAAGTCGGAACTTCATGATTCGTCGTAACCCACGACCTCCCCCCTCCCCACCCACCGCAAAACCAAAACCAAAAAAAAAAAAAAAAAAAAAACCACCCCCACCCCCCCCCCAACACAAAAAAAAACGTCTTTTGCAATACAGAAGGGTGTGTATATGCATGCATTAGCATGAAACGATAATCCTCTACTTTTCTTTAATTCAAAGACTAGGCAAAATTAAGCTGCAAACAAATTTATGAACCAAAGGGGAAAATTTTGATAATCTAATCGTTAGTTAAGCCTGATCAGCAATATTGACTGGTATTCTTACAGAATCTTATTGAGAATTCCTAGCCTATTTGTCTTAACCCTACGCTCAAACCTTATCCCTAGTTTCTACTAGGAGCTACACAAAAGGCCTCACAATCTCGCTTTAGTTGCACTAATCCTACGCTCAAAACCTTGCACTGATTTCTATCCCCGAAACCATATTTCACCGAATTACAAACCCGTAATTCGTCTCCCTAGTTTTAGAGACAAACTCGAAAACTCTAAATTTGATTACAAATTAAAACTAAAACGAATAAAAAAACAAACAATCAAAACCCTTAAAAAATTAAACCCTAGTTTAAATAATAAACTCCAAATCTGCTATCCCTTTATTTTCCCACATTAGTCTTGCTTCACCATTTTAATTTGGCCCGATCTCCTCTTGATTCTGGAAAAAAAAAAAATGAGGGCTGGCGATTTTTCTAGGGTTTGTGCTTCTCGTCCCAAAACTCGACTTCGACGGCTTCTGAAATTTGTGGTTCTCTGTATGCTTGCGAAATGATTCGATCCAAGTTGTCTCCTTTTTCTGGTATGAATTTTAATACGAATTTTTCTTTGATTTGTTTGAACTTGGATAAATTAAAAGCCAGTGATGATGGGTGTATTTATAGGATTAAAATGCTTAAAAATCTCTGATTTCGATGCTTCGAATTTGTCATGATATATACGAGAATTTTTGGGCTTTTTGAAATCTTCAGCTTCTTATTTGACGGATTTGAAATACTTGCGTGTGACTTCGTTGCTTTGAATTGGTCCTGCGATTTCTCTGGAAAATTCCTTTCTGCGAGGCCTTGAATTTTTGGAGTTTGAAATCTTCAAACTTGTTCTAGAATTTTTTGCGTGAGGTACTTAGAGATAAGAACAGTTTCTACAACTTGGTTGTGCCTTTGAACAGAAACAAAAACTTGATCATTTTTGCACTGATAAGAACAGTTGCTATCCCATTGAACAGATTTGAAAAATATTGCACTTGAACTTGTTTTGCTGAAAACTAAGAACTGATGCTATGTTTTGCCATTGAACATATTAATACTTGTAATTTGCTCGTTGTGCTTGTGTATGCTGTCACTCATATTCCTGAGTTGTCTTTTGCTTTATTGCCTCGGTCATGTGAATGCACTTTGTTTAAAACTTGGAGTCTTGGCATTGGGAATGATTTTGATGTTGATATGTACTTGTAGTTGTTTCACTTGTCCATGATGTCTATGCTGCACCAGTGAGCTGTTTTGTTTCTTTTTGCTGTTGTGTCCCATATGTTCATATCTACACCTTTGCATGCTGAAATGTACACTCTTGTCCACTTGCTTTGTTGACCTTGTTGTTGCATATACTTGATCATTGTAATTCACCTGAGCTTCTTGCTAGCTTGTATGTGCATGTTGGTTCTACTGTGAACTTGCTTGAATTTGACATTAAGCTACCTGACCTGGTTACTTGTAAATGTTGATTGAGCTTTTGCTTTGACCTATTGCTTCCCGAAAACTGGAATGCACACTTTTGAATTCTTCCAAAAAATTCCTTTTCCATGAATAGGATTTTTCAAACTAAAACTTGTTGACCAGTTTTGTCCTGAACAAAATGTGCATGACCATTTGTACTTGCCTGAAATTGGTTTGTTGTATACATACATGTCTCCATTGTATGTTGCTATTGGGTTCGGCCTGCTTTGTACATTGTCATCGTCCATTTGCGACTTGTCTTGCTGTCCATATGTATGTTGATCATATATTGGCATTGAGTCGAGTTGGTCTACGAGGCTGCTCCTCAGTTGCAATACTGGTTTCTTCTATGTACACTTAAACAGATGTGAGCACTTGATATATATCAGACCAAGTCTAGAAAAATGATGAGAAACACACTGAAATTCTAAGGCAAAGAAAATTTAAAATAAATTGCAATACTGGTTTCTTCTCTGTACACTTAAACAGATGTGAGCACTTGATATATATCAGACCAAGTCTAGAAAAATGATGAGAAACACACTGAAATTCGAAGGCAAAGAAAATTTAAAATAAAATTATATTTGTATGCGTTCAGTTCTATTTCTATTGCAGTTTACTGTGTGTTTTTTTCTATTTGTGACAGGTATGCAGATGGTGACAAGACTGACTGTGAAGTGCTGTGAAGGCAAGAAGACAAGTATTGAGCCAGTGAGTGTATGCAACAGTGTTAGCAACTGTATATGAGTCTGTAAATTGTATATGAGTGTCAGAGTGTTGTAGTGAGGAACGAATGTGCAGAATGAGAAAATTGTACTTATATTTGTAATAGACAAGATTGATTGAAATAAAATATTATTTTATTATGTTCAAATCAAATTGTTTATCGTATTCAAATTAATTCAGTAGTACAATTCCATGTAAAATATTATAACTGTGAATATATAATAGTGGAGTTAGAATGTCGTACTATTTCAGATTTTGAAACTAAACATTTAATTGAATAAATATACCGTGAATATATTCAATTGTGTATAATAGTATATTATTCAATAAATATTTATTTCTGTGAAATGAAATATAAAATAGTACAATTACAAACACATTTAAATAATATCGTATGTTTGTCATCATCAAACAAAAATCATACAACACATTGTTGTACTCAACAATCTCCCCCTTTTAATGACGACAAACATGTACGTACAAGATTTTGAATGTGTTAAATGTGTTTGAACGTGAAATATATTACTCCCCCTATTTGTATGCTCCCCCTACAACTGAACTCCCCCTATATATGTGAAAAGATATAAATAATGAAATTCAATTGACCATTCTCCCCCTAGATATTTAATTTCCACTCTTAAAATATTCTTGAATTAGATACTCCCTAGATATTTAATTTCAAATACTCCTTAGATATTTAATTTCCAATCTTAAAATATTCTTAAATTAAATACTAACTAATCAAAATCTTGACTATTCTCTCCCTTTTGTTATCATCAAAAGGATAATAGAAATCAAAACTGTGATGAATATAGACTAGAAATATAAATTCAAATCAAGAGGGGAAATATATATCGTAAATCTCATTTAATCAAACAAAAATCATAATTGTCTAAGAACTAGTGGCATATTTCACATTATAGAGAATGACGTATTTACGATGAATTTATAAAAAATGGAGAGAGTTTTAAAATGATGATTTCCAATTATTTTCCAAAAGAATTTTATAAAATGAGCACAAAAAAACAGTGATGGATTTGGACTATAATTAATAATTCAATTTAAGTGACAAAATAGAATAATCTCAAATCCCAATAGCTATCAATCAACAAATCATAATACTTCATAAAATATTAACACATTTCACAAATTAGAAAATGGATGGATAGGCTGGTTTTTACACACCAAGGAGAATTTCATATCAAAATTTATTTAGCCAATGTATTCCTTTTTTTTCTTTTTATTTAAGAGCACACTGACCATGCATAACCAGAGCTTGGATTTTTAAATGAGGTCAGTCGCCGCTTAAATTATAAGTTGTCTCATAACCATGCATGACCAGAGCTTGGATTTTTAAATGAGGTTAGAGACACACTTATGTATTAATTATATATTTATTTTCATTTTCTGTTTAAGATGGAAAAACTCCTCGGTATATAAAACCAACATGGATGATAGAAATGTGGTAGGCTGGTTTTTGCACACCAAGGAGAATTTCATATCAAAATTTATTTAGCCAATTTATTCCTTTTTTTCTTTTTATTTAAGAGCACACTGACCATGCATAACCAGAGCTTGGATTTTTAAATGAGGTCAGTCGCCGCTTAAATTATAAGTTGTCTCATAACCATGCATGACCAGAGCTTGGATTTTTAAATGAGGTTAGAGACACACTTATGTATTAATTATATATTTATTTTCATTTTTTGTTTAAGATGGAAAAACTCCTCGGTATATAAAACCAGCATGGATGACAGAAATGTGGTAGGTACAAAAATGGTTTGTGAAATAAATTTCTAAATTAATCATATTATGAAATATGCTCGACTGTACCGGGATCATTGAAAATTTTCAATTATCACTAATTCTGAATAATAATATAGTCCCATTTCTATCACAAATAATTTCCATTGTTTTAAAACACGAAGATTTTAAAAATAAACTCTCCACATTAATATAAAATCATGATGGATGGTAGAATGATGGAAGATAAAGAAGATGGTCATGAAATAATAGCCAATTCAAAGATATTATAAAATTTGTTCAATCGTCATGAGAATTTAATAAAATTTCCTCATGTTATGAAAAGAATATTATAGTCAATACTCATCACAATTTCAAAATCCAACATAATTTTGACGAGTTCCGAAATAGTTCAAATTTGTCAATAATTTCAATTTTTGAATAAATAATCAAAAATGATTTCAAAATTGAAAATATCAATTTCATGAGGGGTTTTGAAAATATCAATGCAAATTGAAAATCAGTTTCAAAAATCAATCAGTAGAATGTGAGATTATCTAATATTTCTCAATATTTTAAAAAGCAAAAGGCGGCCTCAACGCTTCGAGGCTTACGCCTCGCTTTACGGACCCGAAAACGCCTCACGTACGCCTTTCGGGTAAAAGAAAAGCGCAACACATATACTTAATTTTTAATATGAAGTAACATTAAGCGTCAAATAGTAAGTAAAAACCATAAAGCATTCGAAGCAATTCAAACATAATTTCAAAATCCAACATAATTTTGACGAGTTCCAAAATAGTTCAATTTGTCAATAATTTCAATTTTTGAATAAATAATCAAAAATGATTTCAAAATTGAAAATATCAATTTCATGAGGGGTTTTGAAAATATCAATGCAAGTTGAAAATCAGTTTCAAAAATCAATCAGTAGAATGTGAGACTATCTAATATTTCTCAATGTTTTAAAACGCAAAAGGCGTACATGAGGCGTTTTCGGGTCCGTGAGGCGAGGCGTAAGCCTCGAAGCGTTGAGGCGTAAGCCTTTCGGGTAAAAGAAAAGCGCAACACATATACTTAATTTTTAATATAAAGTAACATTAAGCATTCAAAGCTATACAAACAAAATACAATTATCCTTGCACATTTAATATAAATTGCAAAAGATCAAATGATATCTTCCTCCTGGGCATATATGATCACAAAATCCACAGAGATTTTTTTTGAATCTGTAGAATTCGGTAAATTTTTGACCCACTTCCATGCAATATCACATTTGCTAATTTAAATTAACCTAGCCAACAATAGAAATGAGGAAACGATTAAAATGGCTTTTCAATGAAACACAACAAAAAAAGGCAAAAAAAGTCTCCTAAAACCAGAGTTTTTATATTTTTTTGCGTTTTTTACTTTTTTTGCGTTTTTTACTCTTTTTTTTGCGTTCTTTACGCCTTAATTGGTTGAGGCTTTTGAGATGCGCCTCAAGGGTAAAACGCCTCTTGAGATGCGCGCCTCAAGGCATTTTTGCCAACGCCTCGCCTCAGGCGCGTTTTTTAATACACTGATATTTCTAATGTTGATTGCTCCTAGACAATTTTAAAACACTTGTATATTTAATACAAATTGCCTATGAAATCCAATCACTGATTTTCCAACCCATCGTCGAATCACAAAGACACTTAAACGAATCAAGTTAATTTCCTTATCAGAGCAGCACAAAATCATTTTCAAATCAACAATCACAAGTGAATTTTTAAACAAGCACAAGAAACAACCACTGATTTAAATCTAGGGATAATTATTTGAAATTACTGATTTTTTTTTTTATATAATCCAAGAAATTCAACAATCAATATATAATCAAGCCAAGTAAAAAATGAAACTTTCACAACTAATCAATCTTGGCTTTCAAGTAGTCCGCTGTATTGAGTTCAGTTTTTCAATATTTTTCAAAGTGAACAAGAAGTAACTCAAAACAGCAAAAATGTGTGAAATTTCATTAGCATTCGAGAACATCATAAATTTCAAAATTCCGATTTACAGTATTCAAGATATGCTCAAAATATTATGACCGTGTCAATAAAATAAGGACATAAAAATAAAAAGGAAATAGAAATAAAAAGGAAATAAAATAAAAACACGAGTTTAGAGATCATACCTGACTTACCATAATTGATGTGAACCAATGTATCTCCAACTCAGAAATCTATGGCTAAGGAACTCCAAATAATTCGATAGTATGGAACAACTCGAATTTTATCTCTCTTAAGCATAGTTGTTCCTCAGCCTCCCTCGATACCTAAATGTTTATAGTATCGAGTAGTCTAACAAAAACTGTTTTACCACTCTTAGCTTTGTTTATACTTTTTGGTACCCAAACCCGTTTATATAACAATTCATTATTATCTATTAAAGTACCCTTTGGAACCCATATTCGTTTAATTGAATTGTTTCTAAACGAGTTCTTATTTCGAAAAAACCTTTTGAAATTATTAGAGTTCAAAATTTCAAATCGATCTTTTTCAAAACCATTTAAAGGACTTTTAAAATCATTAGAATTTTTTTTTCAACTTGATCAAATCCAAAACCAAGTCTCTTTTTATTCTGAACAAAAAATTGGTTTTTTAACAACATATTCAACAATTTCTCTCCTTTAGAAAATTTAGACAAAGTTGATTCAAGTCGTTGAATTTTAAATTTAAGATCACGATTTTCCTTCATTAAAATCGAACAACGATTTATAGTGATCGTTTTGTTTCAAAACCATTTTTTCGTTTTCAAGCATTTTAATTTTCGCATTGGACTCAAAAATCTCACTTTCAAATCGTTTACGCTTTTCAATTTCAAGTTTTTCAAAATCCTTGAAATTTTCAATTTCTTTTTCCAAATCGTGATTGATATAAGTAATTTCAGATTTGTTATTTTTCAAAATCACGTTTTCGTCTTCAAGGGTTTTGAAAATTTCTTTTATTTCAAACAATTCTTTTTGAAAGGTCGTGCATTTATCGCATTTGAGATTTTTGATTTTCTCGGTTTCAATTTCAAGTTTGTTCAAAATCGATTCGGTTTTCAATAAACTCTTTTTCTCTAAAATTTCATGTTTGGAATTTTTAGCCTTCTTAAAACTTATCCAACTCCTTCTGCAAAAATTCGTTTTTTGTTTTTAGTTCAATCTCGTTTATTTTTAGAAATACAATTCCCTTTTCAAGCTTTTGAAACTTTTCATTAAGATGAACTAAATCATTTTCCAAATTAAACATTTTTTGCAATTCGAGTTTTCAACCTTTTTAATGTTTTCAAGTTTTAATTCCAAATCATGATTTTTATTAGTCAACTCAACATTTTCATATTTTATTTGTCAGCTTAAGACTGTCAACAGTTTTGGTTAATTTATCACAAAGAAAAACTAACTTTTCAAACGGAAATTCACTGTGCTCGTCATCTGTTGAGTCTTCATCACTGTCATCATCCGATCCATCTTCTGTAAATCCTATCAAGCATAATTCTGAAACCGAGTTGACTATCGGGGGGTTTGAGCTATTGTTGTCTTTTCTTCCATACAACGCATCAAGAGTTTTCCAGATTTCCTGTGCAGTTAAACAATGAGAGGAGATATGGTTATATTGATCATCATTTATATAAGAATATAAAATATGTTAACACGAAAATTAATTAAAATATCATTCTTATCTACCATATCATATCCATTTTCAATAATATCCCAACATCTAGTATTAACAAATTTTAAATAAAATTCCATTTTTAATTTCCAATTTAAAAAATCTGTTCCATCAAAAATAGTTGGGGTTATACTTGACAAATTCTCGCTAGATTGACAACTAAAAAACTCACCATTAGGGAAATCCATGACTCTAGAGTTATTTAAAATAAAAAATATCTGCTCTGATACCACTTGTAGGATCTAAATTAACCCTAGAGGGGGGTGAATAGGGTTTATTGCAGATTTTACTGAGTAATTAAATAATATCAATCACAGATAATAATCAGAGTAAATGAGGAAAATAAATAACACACAGATATACCCAGCTTCGGCAAAACCCTGTCTATTGCTGCATTCCCCCAAGGTTTCTACTAGGTATTAGTCAACAATTACAACGCTTACAACATCCGTAAACTCACGACAATTCCTAGCCTATTTGTCCTAACCCTACGCTCAAAACTTATCCCCAGTTTCTACTAGGAGCTACACAAAAGGCCTCACAATCTCGCTCTAGTTGCACTAATCATACGCACAAAACCATGCACTGATTTCTATTCCCGAAACCATATTTCCCCGAATTACAAACCCGTAATTCATCTTCCTAGTTTTAGAGACAAACTAGAAAACTCTAAATTTGATTACAAATTAAAACTAAAATGAATAAAAAACAAACAATCAAACCCCTTAAAAAATTAAACCCGTTTAAATAATAAACTCCAAATCTCCTAGCCCTTTATTTTCTTGGCCGGCCACATTAGTCTTGCTTCACCATTTTAATTTGGCCCGATCTCTTGTTTTTGGAAAAAAATGAGGGCTGGCGATTTTTCTAGGGTTTGTGAATTTATATTTACTTGTATTTAATTTTATTCTTGTTCCAGTTTACTGTGTGTTGAGATGGTGACAAGACAGACTGTGAAGTGCTGTGAAGGCAAGAAGACAGAAGACAAGTATTGAGCCAGTGAAGTGTTGTGAAGGCAAGAAGACAGAAGACAAGTATTGAGCCAGTGAGTGTATGCAACTGTATATGAGTCTGTAAACTGTATACGAGTGTCAGAGTGTTGTAGTGAGGAATGAATGTACAAAATGAGAAAATTGTACTTGTATTTGTAATAGACAAGTTTGATTGAAATAAAATATTATTTTATTGTGTTCAAATCAAATTGTCTATCATATTCAAATTAATTCAGTAGTACAATTCCATGTAAAATATTATAACTGTGAATATATAATAGTGGAGTTAGAATGCTTGTACTATTTCAGATTTTGAAATAAAATATTTAATTGAATAAATATAATGTGAATATATTCAATTGTGTATAATAGTATATTATTCAATAAATATTTATTTCTGTGAAATGAAATATAAAATAGTACAATTACAAACTCATTTAAATAATATCATATGTTTGTTATCATCAAATAAAAATCATACAACACATTGTTGTACCCAACAAGATGTAGAGGCATAAATACCAAAATCAATTTGAAATCATAATTTATCCTAATGGGAAAATAAATTGGCTTCTTTGCATACTTAAATTTCATTTAATGACCTACACAGCATTTTTGGCTGACAATAATACACATTTTTGGCTGAAAATAAATTGATTTCTTTGCATACTTAAATTTCAATGATTAAACTATTTACTAGAAATTCTGACATGTGTGATGTAAGCGCACATAATCACCACTGAAATAACAATAATAATAAATTAACATATGATAAGTATTGAACATGAAAACCAAGAGCAAAATAAATGCACAATATTTATGAACATAAGATGGGCTTGTATTAACATTGTAAATATAATCAACACAAATAGGCTTGTGTGCGCGCATATATCATTGTTTTATAACGTGAAACCATACCGCGTTTTCAAATCCATGAGGCAAGGCGTAAGCCCTGAAACATTGAGACATAAGCTTCTCGAATAAAAATAAAATGCAAAACATGTAAAGCTTATTGAAATTTAATAACCTCTATTAGAATGGATATTTATTGCAACTAAGGATAAAAAGATCTTTGAATCTCATGTCTGAGTCTCAGCCACTTTGAGGCATGTGAGACATAGGATTTTTGTATGCTTCATATGCCTCAAAATGTTGAGGCTTAAGTATATATGTGTATGTGTGTATGTGTCTTTAACAATAGTTGCAATACTTTTAGTGTCACTCTTTTTTGTATCAACATGGAATACCAAAAATGCCCTTCTACATATATTATCAGTTTTTAATATCTCTTAAATGCAAGATCCAATAATTATATTTCCTTTTCAAACGTAGGATCCAAAAATTATATTCGCTTTTCAAATATAGAATCTAATAATTAAATTTCCTTCTTAACTGTAGGATCTAATAATTTAATTTCCTATACAAATTCAAGATGCTAATCTACAATTGTTATCAATAAATATCACTTTAAATTATGATCCAATAATAACATTTCTTTATAAAATTAGCCCTTATTAATTAATAATATAAATAAAAATTCAAGCTTACAAAAAAAAAGATGTTGCGACTTAAAAATAAAGATTCAAACTGGTTACATATGATTTCAAGGAAAAAATATAATTAGACATTTATGCAAATCATTTTCTCCTAAAGTTGTTAACCATATACAATCTATAGAAAATCAATTTATGCGACATCGTTAATCGTGTGCAGTAATGCTCGTATAAATACACACACACACACATGTATATATATATATATAATTTATTGCTAGGACTGGATCGGGTTGTGACTAACCTTACGTACCAAGGGCATTTTAAAATGTGTCATATGCATTGACTAACCTTACGTCCCAAACAAGGTATTACAAATATCGTAAAAGATAATACAGCATATTCAGTCAGACAAGTATATAGAATTACAAACTCAAGATATTTACATGAGAAAAAACACTTAGATACCTGCCAAAAATTTATAATGTACTCTGCAAACAGTGAGAGCTCTAGTTTCTTGAACCTGGAAAATTAACTCATAAATTTGAGCCAGAAATAAGTCAATGCAGAATCAGAAAGATAAAGGAAGAAATAAAATGAACATACTTCTGTATATGTCTAAGGTCATTAAAATCTGTAACTGAAGAAACCCATCTCTCGGTAAATCGATTTCGAAGAGCAGGTGAGAGCTATTTTTTCCCATTATCACCTCAAGGATTTATTGTAGCCAAAACGGAAAAAAATCTTTATGAGCAGTTATCTCCTCTAGCACAGAACCTCCTTTTTCAGACAATGACAATAAATATACCTATAATAATTATAACAATAACAACAACAATAATATAAGAATAAATAAATGAAAATATAAATTGGAGCAAATGAACTCTAAAAATATCGCATGAAAAAAGGTTAAATAATCAACATGCCAGCGTTCACACTTAAGGTTATATATTCGCTTTTAGCATTCTCCATGGATTAGCTAAAAGACATCAAGTTGTGATCAATGCTAAAAACTTAAGACAAATTGCTATCATTTAGAAACCAGAACATCAAACAAAAACGCACTATATTATTTTCAGAATATACAGATTTGATGTAATGATCGTGTATATTTTACCATTATAAACCTAAATATCAATTAAACTATGGAAATGTATCAGGTTTGTTTGTATAAAACCCCTCAATTATCACATTAACGCCAAAAAGCACTTCGTTTTTATTTTATTGAGATGCCACAAATAATGGTTGATTCTTTAGGATCTTATTTTTGATATGTTGAAGTGTGGACGTCCTAAGTACTCTATCATCCTAAAACAGCTATTTCTGTTTGTCGGTCCATTAGTTAAATATTAAGAATTTAATATTGTAAAGCAGTATGATCACCAAAAAAATTACAGTAAGAAAAATTAATTATCCAGCCTAGGACAACAAATTTCGTAAGTACTTTAATGCCCAAACACAACTATTTATGAGTACACGATTATTTATCAAAATATTCCAGGTATCCTGACAGACTATTCAATACAATGAAATGCAATGATGTGTCCACTTGTATCTATTTAAATATTTGAAACATGTTTGATTTTAAGGTTCATATTGTGAAAACATATCTTTGTGAAAGCAGATGGTAACTTAAAACATCATTGATGTATATAAAATAAAATGTACTTTCCACTTACTAATTAGATGCATATAAGATAAATTGTACTTTAATGCCCAAACACAACTATTTATGAGTACACGATTATTTATCAAAATATTCCAGGTATCCTGACAGACTTTTCAATACAATGAAATGCAGTGATGTGTCCACTTGTATCTATTTAAATATTTAAAACATGTTTGATTTTAAGGTTCATATTGTGAAAACATATCTTTGTGAAAGCAGATGGTAACTTAAAACATCATTGATGTATATAAAATAAAATGTACTTTCCACTTACTAATTAGATGCATATAAGATAAATTGTACTTTCAACTTAATAATTTAACATCAAACCAACTTTAGTGTCTTTGAATACACTAACAACTGCTAGCAAGATAATGTCCGTTACCTATCTAAACTTAAGTTACCATTAATACATATTATTATAAGGCATCTAACATAGTAATTGCACCATTTATCATGTTTTTTGTCACTAACATGAATTCAAAAATTGTTCCCACTTGTAGGTTGTCATGTAAACTCTAAAAGATGGCGGGCATTTAAATTTCTTACCAAGTTCAAGAACATAAACTTAAGCACAGTGATCCAAAATAGCATTTAAATGCTGAATTATGAATCATCAGGAGTTAGAATGAGTGTTTTAAAAAAAGTTGATTAAAACAAAGAATAGAAGAACCAATGATTACAAAAATATTACAATTTGACTCCCATTTTAAATTAAATATTCTTATTTAAAACTCGCTTATTACCCACAATTCAAATAAACAAAAAACATGAATTCCACAGTCAAATGAAAAGGCATCAAGAATACTTGGTTGAATCTACAATTCAAATTTCAATCTTTCCAAAATAGAATAACGGTTGAACTAGAGAATTGTAGCTCTTGGGCTTTTAGATGTAGAGGCATAAATACCACAATCAATTTGAAATCATAATTTATCCTAATGGGAAAATAAATTGGTTTTTTCGCATTGATGACCAACACAGCATTTTTGGCTGACAATATTGTATACACATTTTTGGTTGAAAATAAATTGGTAATTCTTTGCATACTTAAATTTTCAATGATTAAACTATTTACTAGTAATTCTGACATGTGTCATGCAAGCGTGCACACATAATCACCACAGAAATAATAATGATAATAATAAATTAACATAAGTATTGAACATGAAAACCAATAGCAAAATAAATACATAAGATTTATGAACATAAGATAGGATCGTGAAGAACGAATGTGTAAAAAAATGTATTAACATTGAAAATATAATCAACACAAATAGGCTTGTGTGTGTGTGCACATATATCATTGTTTTATAACGTGAAACCGTACATGAGGCGTTTTCAAATCCATGAGGCAAGGCGTAAGACCCGAAACATTGAGACATAAGCTACTCGAATAAAAATAAAATGCAAAACATGTAAAGCTTTATTGAAATTTAATAACTTCTGTTAGTATGGATATTTATTGCAACTAAGGATAAAAAGATCTTTGAATCGCATGTCTGAGTCTCGGCACTTTAAGGCATGTGAGACATAGATTTTTGTATGCTTTCATATGCCTCAAAATGTTGAGGCAAGTATATGTGTGTGTGTCTTTAATAATAGTTGTAATACTTTTAGTGTCACTCTTTTTTGTATCAACATGGACTACCAAAAATGCCCTTCTACATATATTATCAGTTTTAATATCACTTAAATGCAGGATCCAGTAATTAAACTTCCTTTTCAAACGTAGGATCCAAAAATTAAATTTGCTTTTCAAATATAGAATCTAATGACAACAACAATAATATAAGAATAAATAAATAAAAATATAAATTGGAGCAAGTGAACTCTAAAAATATCGCATGAAAAAGGGTTAAATAATCAGCATGTCAGCGTTTACACTTAAGATTATATATTCACTCTTAGCATTCTCTATGGTTTAGCTAAAAGACACCAAGTTGTGATCAATGCTTAAAAGTTAAGACAAATTACTATCATTTAGAAACCAGAACATCAAACAAAAACGCACTATATTATTTTCAAAATAAACAGATTTGATGTAATGATCGTGTATATTTTACCATTATAACCCTAAATATCAATTAAATTATGGAAATGTATCAGGTTTGTTTGTATAAAAACCCTTAATTCTCACATTAAGCTCTTATACCCACAATTCAAATAAACAAAAAACATGAATTCCACAATCAAATGAGAAGGCATCAAGAATACTTGGTTGAATCTACAATTCAAATTTCAATCTTTCCAAAATAGAATAACGGTTGAACAAGAGAAATGTAGCTTTTAGGCTTTTAGATGTAGAGGCATAAATACCAAAATCAATTTGAAATCATAATTTATCCTAATGGGAAAATAAATAGGTTTCTTTGCATACTTAAATTTCATTTAATGACCTACACAACATTTTTGGCGGACAATAACATACACACACTAGAACATAAATTATTTGTATTTACATAATTCGAATCCAGTTTCGATTTATAAGCCCCATTAACATTATGATTTACAATTTGATTCCAATTTAAAATAAATAAATAAAACTGGAAGGAGAAAAAGGGGATAAGAAGGGATCATAATGATATATACCTCCAACACAGATTGAGGAGCAAGATTGAGCTCTTCCAAGAGAACCCAGTCTCCTTTTTTCAGAGCCTGCACAAAAATAAGTAACTAAAAAATCTGCTGCCCTTATAAATTAAAAGAGGGAAAAAAAAAGCATCATGATACTGTGGACAACAAGAAATCAACCTGAAGCAGCTTGCCATCGGACCAAGAGAACTCCATGCCATTATCACCTTCTACTGGCAAGTCTGATCCCAAAAGATCCATCATGTCAGTCTGAAAAAGAAAACGTAATTAAACCAGTCCGTTAAAAATCCAACTACTTATGAACACATACACACATATATTCAAACTCCCACGGTAACTTCACCCACGCAAACACCTCGACATAGCAGCAAGGAAAAGGCAAGGTCCAGTGCCATCGCTGGCCTGTGCGCGGTCTGGTTTTCTGATACGACAATAATAACAAAGATCGTAGGATATGGGTTGCTCTCCTTCATTATTGGCTGCTACTAGGCAAAGACGATTAACCTGCAAGTGCATACATGAAAACTACAGGCTGCAAATGTTATTATAAAATATGTATTGCCTTTTGCTTTTAGTATCTTTTCTGTTATAATTGTATGGCCAAGATTCATGCAAAATGTATTGGCTGATCTATTGCCACTTGTCACAATCTGGCTGCAAAGGAATCTTGTATTGTTGCTGTATAAATGTTAGCTGTAACGAATGCAAAGGAAAATGAAAATGAAATCAATCTTCTAGTCTCTTATTTTCTCTGTTTTCTGTGTCTTCCTTCTCTATTTCTGCTTTCCCTCTTCTTCATACAAATTTGCGCCGTATCAATTTGGTGCTTTCACTGTCGCTCTCTCCTCCCCCAACTTCTAGATCTGCTTTCTTCATCCTCTTCTTGATTCAGATCTGCTCTACTTTTCACTGCTTGATCTTTCCTCCTTTTCCTTTCCAAATATTCCTCAACCTCCATCACTATGACCCGATATGAAGATGTTATCCAACAAATCACCACCCACCAAGATATCACAAACACACCAGCACTTCCCTCACTATCATACCCCATTAAAGGCCTTACCTACTCAGAGATGCAGCAGCTCCGTGATCAAGGGTTATGCCTCAATTGCAACAGCATAGACACCATTAGTCATCGCTGTTTGGTTAAGAGAATCATTCTGGTGCTGCCCGATGAAGACCCATATACCGAGCACCAACCCATGGAGACAACTGCTGTACTGAACTCCACAATGGCTTCTCTTCCCTTGCTTAAACTCCCTACACCTCCACCTACCTTTGCTGCCGCTGCTAGACCTATATCTCATCCACCGCCACTTTATTCTACTTCTGTGCATTTGAAAAATAGTATTCATTACCAGTCCGATGCATACTACTCGGCCGCTGCACTTTATCAAGCTTTGGGCGCCGCACTGGCACTGAAATCGACATGGCATATTGAGCATAAATGGACTGATGCACAAGTCCTGTTTGTTGAAATGCACAAACTGGAACTGGAGCGGGCTGATGCATCTAATGTTTTTGCTGAAATGAGCAAGTGGAAATGTGAAAGTAAGCCGTGCATCTTTGATCCGGGTGGAAAAATAAGGTTAGCGATTGTTTGCGCCAGCTTATGACCTTGAGGACAAGGTCAGTTTCAAGGCATCGGTAATGATACGACAATAATAACAAAGATCGTAGGATATGGGTTGCTCTCCTTCATTATTGGCTGCTACTAGGCAAAGACGATTAACCTGCAAGTGCATATATGAAAACTACAGGCTGCAAATGTTATTATAAAATATGTATTGCCTTTTGCTTTTAGTATCTTTTCTGTTATAATTGAATGGCCAAGATTCATGCAAAATGTATTGGCTGATCTATTGCCACTTGTCACAATCTGGCTGCAAAGGAATCTTGTATTGTTGCTGTATAAATGTTAGCTGTAACGAATGCAAAGGAAAATGAAAATGAAATCAATCTTCTAGTCTCTTATTTTCTCTGTTTTCTGTGTCTTCCTTCTCTATTTCTGCTTTCCCTCTTCTTCATACAAATTTGCGCCGTATCATTTTCACAGGCTGGATTTTCAAGGCTATGCTTCTTCTTTTTAATGCAAGGGTACAGGTTTGGAGGAGTTAAGGCAACGGAAGGTCGGAGGGAGCAGCGACATGCGGCATGCAAGAGGTTGCGGTAGGTGGGTGGCAGGCTAGGGTTAGTAGTGGTATGGGTTTCATCACTTTGTGGATCTAGGGTTTGGAAAAACGTAGGGTTCTTCTGCGGGTGGAGAAAGGAGGGGCGCAGGCCGGCTTGGTGATGGTTGGAGGCATTACAGGGCGGCGAAGTTGATGGCATGGGGAGCTGCGGTCCGATATGGACGGAGGGTGGAGAAGGAGAGTGGATTTAAATTTTGATTCTTTTTGTTTTGTTTTATAACATGCTAGAGTTTCATTGCTTGGGAAAAAAGAACTGTTTCAGCAAGAAATAATCCTCAGAGGAACAGAAAATGAAGAGTTTGCTGAAATTATGTTTGCTAAACGGAGCATTGAAAATAAAAAATCCGACCGTTACAATACCGATATATCTATTCTATTACTTAAACTATTGTATCGTTCCCTATACCTCTCCATTTGAAAATACTGGAGTCCGTGCATACTCTACCTTTTCCCATATATCGCACAACCAACTGCCCCACATCATTAAATTTCCACGATCAAAAAACCGTTCCACAAATTTCAAAATACTTATATGTTTGCTACTTTTTACCCCAAATTTTCAACTGCCGTCTACTCAAATTCATATACCTATAGAACCAATCTTCAATAAACTATCAATTCCGACGGTCATTTGTCAATCTTTGTCGTTAACCATCCGATTTTACTGGTCAGATGCTGCTGGTGGAATTTTGGTATAACACAGCAGTTTTTTTTAACAAAACCCACTCTAACCGTAAATTTAAAGAATTTTTCTATGGTCGGAGTTCAATTTTCGATGATTAACTATTGACAGAGCACAAGTTCCATTAATTTGCTTCCTTCTACTACTGAAATGCCAACAGAGGTACATATTTATTTTCAGCTTTGCAATCTTATTGTGCTATTCTTGAGAATGCTTTCAATTTTGAAATTTGTTCTACTAACTGCAGATTTTGTATGCTTAACATTCCAAACAATTAAAATTTAACAGCAAGAAGTATTATTGTACAACATGCGTTGGTCTCTAACTACACACATATAAGTAAGGATTGTTTGTTTTCGTCTTTGAGCAACTCACCGAATTTGGACTTCCATTTAGCCTTTTTTATTGTTAGGTATTTATGTGTGAAATAACCACGGTAGAGATTGCCGATCACCCCACTCCAATGTTCCGAACTTTTTCAACTCTATCTTCAATTAACCTACGCATTTTTCTGATGTAACTCATTAAATTCTGAATTATAAATTATTTATCGATTTTTTTTATCACAAGGTGATTTTGTCCTGAACGTAACCATAGAGAAGTGTGACCTAAGAAGATTTAAACCTTCTACCATTGCTTTAACCTGTAACAAATTGAACTTTTTCAACTTCCTTATACTACTGCATGCAATGTATGTCACTCTTCTATCCTCTTAATAATAACGTTAGAAAATTCAAAAAAGACATATTCAGCCTGATACCAATGATGATCCTTAAATGGTATTTTTTCCCCACCATTATATTGTACATGTTCATATCCATTACTGTTCAATACCTTTTTATAAACATATGTTGAATGACTCATCTATGGTCATCATTTCTTTTAGTTGCATAGACGACATTCATGCAAATGGCAGTTGATTAGTATTGGGCCATGATATTAAATATATAGTGTGGTGCTAAGGGCACCGCACTTTGTGCTTCTGCCTATCAAAGCCACTGTCATACGGTTTTTCTTTTTTTCTTTCTTCATGTATTGGCAGTCAATCGTCGGCCGCGCGATAGGCTGTGGTAACCCGAAGCACAAATCTCGAGGCCCTAAGCACCGCTCAATATATATTAGTAGTTTCCTTAGTTTGATACAGATTCAAATGCTTCGTTACTTGAAATTTTAATCTATGTATTGAAATGACAATGATGAATAACTACGCCTTTTGGTAAGTTTTGGTAACTTTTTATCTACATATTTAAACCCCTTGTAATATGTTCCTAATTTTTGATAATTTGAATTTGTCATTGCTTTTGAGTTTAGCATTCTGGCTTTTTGATTTGAATCTCGACCATTGTTTAAAACACATTTTCAAATTTATTGATTTACATACCTCTTTTTCGTTGAGCTTAACAAATTTTAGACTATTCACTGCCCTCCTTGATTTTCTAGCCACAATTGACACCTCTTATTTTGACGCCTCTTCTTTGTCTATCATGATTGCTCTTTGCCCTTTTTGGTTTTCTTGGCATTTTGATTCTACAAGAATTTATGTCAATTGGTTGGTTATTGTATTTTGTGGTTTTGGAAATGGGATGTAGTAGAAACAAATCTTTTACCTCGATCCAAAATCATATCATATTCAAATTATATTGTAACATGGTTTTCTTCTCCTAAATGATAACGTTGATGTTGTATTGAGTATTAAGTAGAGATGCCTTTTTTTTAATGTGCAAACTATATTGATTTTTATTCGAAAATAACATTTTTCGGAGGATCTAAAATACAGTAGGGTCAATAAATGTAGTTTTCAAAGGTGAATGTTCAATCAGAAAACTAACTACGTAAATTCTTCACAGAAAAATAGTCGGTTCTATATAAATCAAATAAGTGCCTTTGCTATTATTAATCTTCCATTTACTATCAGAATATGTGATAGCCCGATTAGTACCTAAAATACCAAGTGCCAACACACTTTATTTGTTCGAAAGCATGAATGAAATGATGTGATTTGTTTGTTTGTCTTTTGGATAGTTCATAATCTTCCGTTTATTATCGACTTGGATGGATGGTCATCAAAATAGGAGGAGAAATCAGGGCATGCATTACATAAAGTTAAGACAATTTGTGATTCAAGCAATTCCTTTCTTGGTTTAAAGCTCTTAGCTGTGTATCTAAATTGTTCAATTGTCTGATACGTGGTATATATGCTCTTTTACTAAATTCACATTATCACATGCTGTTACAGGTGAAAAGGCAAACAAATATGATTTCGTCATTATCATACTGCTAGATTACATTTATATTGCTGCAAAAGAGGTGGGAAGAAATTGTTTATCACTCCAGTGTTATAATAAATATGATTTGCTATGAAGAAGTCCAAAGGAGATTGTCGTTATATTAATTGTGTTTGTATACATTTACCTTGCGCACATGCAGCATGTCTTTAAAGAGGTATGCAAAACGAAAAGAGTGTCCTCATTGTTAGTCATGAGTGTCATGGGCAATTTAATGTGGTCACATATCAACTGAAGTGGTAATTATGATGTTAGTATAAAACAATCAAATGTAAACTATATGGCATAAAAGCATCAAAGCTAATGAAAAAACTCACACTACATGTTTGAGATGTTGCTGATTCTTATTTACCATTTGACGTCAGTATAGCTTTCGATTTTGTATCAATTTTTTTACGTGTTCAAAACATGCATGGATTTGCAAAAATGTAAATCATGAAAGCTATACAAAAAACATGAAAAGCATTTAAGGCCCGTGCGTGTTTGGGGGTTGGTTTGTTTACTACTAACCTACCTGTGTCCACTAATATTCTAATGCATTGAATATTATGGTTATTTTAATGTGTTTACAGTTGTTGGGAAAGCCATTTTCTTCTTTCTCACGACAGCTTGATGTGTACTCATATGCAAGCTATTCAACTCAGTAAATGAATTTATAATGTACAATAAATGCAGGACATGCATGTTAGTATTGGAATTGAACTACCAACCAGTCAGACACCTTACCATAGCTTCCTCGGCACTCGCCAACCATTCAGTACTACTACTTACTCTTACCGACGTATGACTTTACCTGTAAGAAACCACAATGCCAAACGAAACATGAAGAACCAGCATTTTCTGCACTCTACACTTAGTTCCTACAATCTCCAACCACACACACATATCACAAGAGTACGATATGTGAAAAACAATGGCACGTATGCGAAGCACGGGTCTCATTCTAGTTTTCCTCAAATTCACGAAACATAGAACCAAATTTAAATAGTTGTATATTCCAAGCATCAATCAATCCATAAACAACAAAGAACATAGACGAGAATGAGTACATGCTTACTGTTTCGCACAATTTCGTGTACAAAATCGTATAATCAAAAAATAAATTTTCGAATTTTGTGAATTGAAAGACAGCGTAATTCTTAGAACTTCATCTAATATTTTTAACTAGTATTACTGTACAACAGTGGGAAAAATCGACCGTTAAAGTGTTTAATATAAAAAAATTATTTGTTAAAATTTATCATAAGTTAGATTTTAGCGAAAAAATCGATACATATACATAAACTATGAAGTTGAATACACTTTCAAAAGACTGATTCGCTATCATGCTCTCAAAAGTCTTTTGATATGCATAAAATTGAAAAACAATACATGAGACTTTATTTCTTCAGAACTTTTTATTTATTCACATTTCTTTTTTTTTACTTAAATCCATGTTTCTTTGGGAAGTGGATACATCCTTAAAATTGTCATTAAGAAACTAAAGAGACGGTCATCTCAGAATAACCACGAACAAATAACATATGTGGCGCTATTGAATGCAAAATCATTTTATTTGTTAAAAAATTACATGCATAAATTGATTACATTACAAGCCTCAAGCTTTTAAAATGAAGATACATAAAATATTTCCAAACTTCTACATACATATTTTAAGAACTTGACAATCGTGATATTCTCTTTATTATGTACGAAAACTACCTTGTTGTTTAGAACTCACTTGCACAAATGAATTCTAATGCCTTCAAAATTTTAAATTTTAGCAAGTATATTATTGAGCTTAACCATTGACGAAATCTCATGCACTTCACATTCAATACTTTTAAGCCATATCATTATATCAAGCTCAATACAGAAGTCTCCAAACTCGGTACATTGCAACAAAAAGGAAAATATGAATAACAAATAAGCACTTAACTACACAAATAACATCTTGCTTTTTTTTTTTTGATAAATAAATCACAGATTAAAAGCTCGAAGCTTGCATAGTGTAATTCAAAGTATTGGACATACATTGATGGTGGTTTGTTGTTGACTTGTACTGTATTATTGGTACCCAATTTCAATAAGAATAAAATAAAGGAATTAGCTTGCCTGTAGTGGAAAATGTGATGAGATAAAAGCTTGGAGCCCACAGAATCAGGGTTGGAACCATCTTCTTTCGATCTTGATATCAAGATGAAATCAACACTGTTTCTGTTTCCCTGGGACACAAGGAACAATAACCGTTTAACTCTTATTTCCTAATATCACATATGAAGTGTCAACTGAAATATATATTTAGCATTGTATTAAGAAAACAAAATGCCACCACATTGTGGAACAAAGCTGAAAATTATTGAAGGAGAGGAATCATGATACATCATAAAATTTACAATAAGAAGTTTGAATAAGAAAATTTTTGTTGTAGTAAAAGCTATGCATTCATATGTAAAGAACATACAAATGTATATGTAATACTAATTTAAAAGCCTTCATGTGAAAACCAGTAGGCATCATTTATAAGAAAAGTATCAAAAACAAAATTCATTAACCAAAATTTTATTGACCTTAGATGAGATTCCTTGTTAATGCCTCTCATAACGGTGAAAATCAACCAAAGGTGTTCTAGAAATATTAGTTAACTTTTCTACATTCTCCGTAGCCCTAAGCAAGGTGTCGCCCCAAGCAAGGTGTCGTTTCTTTTGACAATGGAAGTACCTTTCTCACAATCCTGTGAAATAAATTTTGAATGGTTCAAAGAAAATATTGTTAGCTGAATATTCAAATTGAAAGAAACGGGTATCATAGTATGTAAAATAGCTCAAAAAGGAAGTTAATTTTTCCAAAGATCTAATCACAATTGTTGATATCCACAATTGTCTTTTACTTAACTTTATCAAAGATCTAATCATAGAATACAAATATATTAAGAGGGATTATAGATTAAAAGGATTATAGATTAAGAGGGATAATAGATATTAGCAAGCCTATAGAAATAATCATACATGAAAGAAGTAACATTAGTAATTTATCATAAGTTCACAATTGTTTATACATCATAAAAAAACTTATGAAATGGATTTTTTCAAGATAGTCAAACAAACACTTCAATAGCAGCTTTAAATTTCTTCTCATCAGGCCGTGGTCACTTGGTTAAATATGAAAAACGCAAAATCTAATTAACCGTGATCAAAAAAGAAATGCCTATAATAACTCACGTGATCAACCAAGCTAGTCCGGGATATTGTAGTTAGCCAAGTAGTAGCAACATGTTATTTTTGCTTTTTCACACCTATGAATGTAAAGAATTCTCGCAAATATTATATCTTGGATTATTTTTTTCAACCAAAAATTGAGGTATCGGATGTATGATTGAAGTAATAAAATAAAAATAATCATCTTACTTTGAACACAAATCGCCAATGCCCCGTATCATGCATTGGCTTTCTCCGGTATAAGGCAGTAAACAAAAGTTGAACAGTTAGTATTACCTAATAATGATAATCATATTAGTTAATCATAAATCTATTCCGTTTTTAACATTAGCCGCGTTATATCGGCTGTCGCTACCGTAGATTGTTCCCATGAATCAATTTAAATGGAACGAGCAGAAATTAACATTTTCCTTATAAAACTTACAGGACAGAGTTTATATAAAATATGACATTTTATAAATCAATATTACAATGTTAATTTATAATTGATTTCATGTTAGTTTTAAGCAATTTGCATACTGAAACTAAACATTCATTCTGATTTTATTATTCAAGTTAGACTTAAGTATTTTAATTTATATCCAGAATCAAATATATACATTTTTATTATTCAAAATAAATAAAATTTCAAATTCTTAAGTAAAATTTTAGTCAAACACATTATTTAAACCGTCAAAATTCCAAGTTGTTACATAGAAGTTTCCACCCATCGAAGGGAATCATATGCTTTCGATAGTAATCAAGAGCTAAGAAAGAAATCTTTGGACTTGATTACTCGTCTCAAGGATGAAGCCGTTATTCGAACAGCGGACTATCAAAGGCGGATGACCCAATACTATAACATAAAGATAAGGAAAATGGTATGCAGCGAAGAAGACCTAGTTCTCCAAAGGGTTATGGACAATACCAAAAATCTGGCAGATGGGCCATTAAGGCTAAACTGGGAAGGACCGTTGATTAACCAAATGATAATACCCCCGAGCTTACTGTTTATGTCACATGGATGGTAATACAGTTCCAAGAACATGGAATGCAGAACGTTAAGACCATATTTCCCTTTTATAAGTGAATGAAGTAAGATTCATTGAGGAAAACATTCTCGTAAGGGATTGAGAGAAATCAGTCCCAAGGGAAAGAAAAAGGAAATAAAAACTCAAATAAGTTCTGTCAAATACACCTACAGGGATAAAATAATGGATAAATGACTTCTGAAAGGAATATCAAAATAAGAATTTTACTTGGTCCGGATAAGATGTCGTTAATAAATGGTTAACTCAAAAAGTCCTTGACATAGGCAAGGAGCTTCCTAAAAGGGAGGAAGGGTAAGTTACAGGCATCCAACAGCTATTAAATTCCTTGGTATACCAAGGTTCTTCTCCGAAGAGAGGGCGGGAGGGGGTAAGCCTAGACATATAAGCATAGCCCAGGGGTAAGCCCAGGACATGCAAGCCTGGTCCTTAAAGTTCTTGTTGTAGTTAATGCGCCTTTTGGGGGAGGGACGGGTAATCTATTTTCAGTGCGTAGTACCCGTTCCGGTTAAAGTCTTTGACCTAGTCAAGGCGCCCTTTGGAAAGGAACGAGTAATCTATTTTTTGTGCACATTAGCGGTTCCAAATGAAGCATGGCAAGCCTCTGCTTATGTCTCGTCCCATAGAAGTGAACAAAACTCAAAAGAAGTACATAAAGCATGCTAAGCCTTTGCTTTATTAAAAAGTCTAAAATGGCAGAGACTCAGTTAAAATCGAAAGCGCTTTCGTATCTAAAAATTAGAATAGGACATACTAGACTTCTATTATCATAAGTAACTGAATAAGGGTTTCAGGCCTTCTATTAATGCTAAAGATGGCTTCGTAAATGTTGAAATCGGAAGAGGACATTTTGGACTTTTATTATCATAAATACCTGAATCTGGGTTTTGCATATTCTAATAAGCATATGGAGGCTTCATTTAAATTATTTCCAAAATTGGAATCTCTAGACTTCTAAATTGATGATTACCTGAATCTGAGTTTTGGGTCTTCCAACAAGCTAAAAGGGGCTTTCGCTTATATTATTTCCACAATTTGGATTCCTGGATTTCTAAATTTCTTATTACCCGAATATGAATTTTGGGATTTCTAAATTTGCATTACTCCACCTTTTGCCAAGTGGCACTGTTGGAGTTTATGCCTTAGAGGCAATCCATTTGATGTGAATAATAACACTGTTGATGAAGCGACCCGAACTTCCCTAGTCTCCGAAGAGAAGAGAAAGAACGAATTACTTTGAGGACAAGACGAATCAGAACGCAAATAGAAGAACATTTCATTGTTAATTACAGCAATTACATCAGAATACAAGAATATACAGAGTATAAATAAATATTACACAGAAAATATCAGAGATTTAAATTACATTTAAATACATCACAGTGGAAAATAATACAAAACACAACTAGAAGTAATACACGGATACAGAGCTTTCCGAATATCGCTTCAGCTGTAAATCAAGATCCTGTGAATATAAATCTGCAAAACCAAAACTACTAGCTGCCCGTGTCAAAATAAAAGCACCCAGAGTTTAGGTTAAAACAATAGACTCCAGGTCAGTCATGGGACTGGTCTGAGAACTAAAACAATTATTAATCTTTATTTTAAAGTTAGGTAAATCAAGAGACCACGCCGTATAACACGGAACAAGTTTCCTCCCAAGGATTTCTATACGTAGGCAATTATAGAACTGCCACATTTACATTCTGTTCTTTTACTGGTCTCCTCCTTCACAAGTACCATCTTGTTGTTGAATTGGAATGACTCCACATGCATAAGAACAAAATCAGAATTTGATCCATATTGGCCCAGGAGCTTGTCGATTTAGTGAATCCTGTTGCAGCCCCATTATTTCTGAACAAGTTATTGCTTCGGAAACCCGTTCTTGAATGCCTAAATTTGGATCTTGGATTGGTTTCTGCAGCCGGTTTAAAACAAGACGGGGAAGGAACTAGTCTAGAAGAAGGGATCTGATTTGGCTTACCGGGTTTGTTGGCATTATTTGGGTTCAGGGCCCGATTTGGTTTCTTCCTTCTATGGACTGTTTGGAAGTCATTCTCATCAACAAGGTTATTGGATGTTTGTGGATGGGGTTATAAGTTGATAGAGAAGGAGAAAAAGATGGGATAGATGAAGAAGATATCCCATGTTAATCAGCATTAAAGTCAAAAATTGGATTATTAGAGATTTTCATGTCAGCCAGATGGAGAGAAGCTTAAAAAAAAGTTGAGTTGATGAATTTTGAACATAAGTGCATAAAGATAGATTTGTATTTTCATCACAGAAGGAATGAGCAGTGGAAATATGCATTTTATTAGAGTACATACAATCTTAATCAACAAGGACTGTGGATTGTGATCTGAAAGTTGCCACCATTTAAGATAATTTGGGAAAAGAGAGAAGGAAACCTGGCTCCAATTGAAGGGATGTATTAGAATTAAGAGATGGTAATAATAACTAGATTGAATATATCATATCATATATATGTTATAAAAGGCATATATACGTAGTTAACTGAGTACAACTATATTTTGGACTGTCAAACGACAATCGTACAAAATGGCAACACTACACATTACATTCAATTAAAAATCAAGTTTGCATATATTTTACACAATCTTTCTGTTGCTATTCAAATAATCAAAATTCTAGCTTAGAGCAACAGTTCTACATAAGGAGAGCAAGACCCCAGTACCAATCAATACTCTAGTTCTTTCCTATATCCTTTGGACAAATCAGTAACCTATTCTCCAAATAAGCTCACGTATATACTTAAAATCAACCAGTGGTAGCATCTTAAGGAGCACAACACTTTCAAGACTGAACAAGAATAACTATGTAACAACCAAAAAAAAGGGAGGGGGGAATGACGTATTCTAAACAAAACATGAACCATTAGGCTTACACAAAACTGCCCAAACATAGATGGCAGGATCAAAAAAGACTATTCATCATACATGCCCAGACATGGATGGCAGGATCAAAAAAGACTATTCATCATACATGTGCAAGATCAAAAGACTATTCATCACAGCTTGCCATGTGAAATGCATTCACCCCCACTAACAAAACAGCCAAAAACAAAGATGGCAAGATCATAAGTCATTTTTTCCACCTTCAATTCTTGACTGCTACTGAATTGCTTTTATGATGTGCACCTAAGTCCATATGAACAACAAAGGTTGGGTAAGTACAGTGTACTTATTTTGTGTAAAATATAATTTTATTAATCTTGTGCTAGTATAGTTACGAGCTTAATACTAAATGAATTTTTCATGACAACGCAAAAGCACTACAGTTCTGTATAAGGGGCAGTCATTTTTCCAATATTTTTAAACTTGATATGGAAGGTAATAGAAGATTCGGCCCCCATAAAATACCCATTAAGTTATTGCCTTCAACCTTTTTATCGGTATGTAATTTGATGATGGCACACCCGTACAATGTTTTAAGAGAAATTTGTTGGACTCCTGCTATTGGAATTGTATAACCGTTTTATGTGCCTTCTACGCATGAAAGATCGTACGGGCACATACAATATGCGTGCATGCATGCACATACAGGTGTATGTGCACACGTGAACACAAAATATTTTTCTAATTCAGAAACAAAATTAAACTACGGAAAAAACATACCTTGAATCTTGAGGGATTGATCAATTCAAAAACTAAAGCGTCCCCAACTTCTAAATTATGAGCCAATGCAAAACCTCTCCACCCACCACTAAGACCATGCACTGCTCCACTGCTGAGGTATTTTGAATTGTACTCCAAACCGCTCTCATCTTCCAAAATCATGTTTGATTCATGATCAAGAGTACAGAGGTTCCTTCGGCCAAATTCTGAAGGAATATGCTTAAAAAAAGAATAAAATTTATTTCTTTTTTCCTGCTAATACACAAAGGTATGGTACAAAGTATAAAATGTAAACTTTACAATTGATACAATGATATTCAAACTTGTGATGCTTCTTTGCTGAGACATGCTCATAATAAAGAAATAAAAATAGCAAGAACACTGGATTAATGAAAACATAAGCAAAAACAACCTAACAGCATGTGTTAGAAATACTTTGCAATTGAATGTGCACTCACAAGAAAAAAACCATGAGATACTTGAGACAACTTCATAGACTTAATGAAAGAGGGGCTGTGAGACTTCAAGTTGCTTTGGAGCATCTCTGCTCTCTTCAGTGCACAAGCTATTTGTTCAGAAGTTGCTAGCTTTCCCTTGCATCCCATTCCAGCATCTTTAGTTTCACTGCTACATTTAAATTCAACATAAATCATAACTATTTGACTGAGAATTACTGTTTAAGTAGAATAATTACCTCCTATAGAATGATTGGACTTTTCGGGTAGAAACCTGGTACAAATTTAAAAACATCTGTAAGTAGGTTGATCAAATCAGATATTGCATCTATTACAAAAAGGAAGGAAACCAAATAGTAAAAAGAAAATTGTCAGTGATGCACTGATACATCTGCAACAAAAGATATACAGAACAAAAAAGCTTTGAATGAAATTAAGGAAGCCCAAGTGAAATTATATTCAACATCAGTCGCAATGTCTTTCTGCTAATTGGATCATGGAAGACTGAGAACAATCCTTATTCATCTACTCGAAAATGGATATGTTTGTTACATAATTTAACTATACCAAGAATAAGAAAGATTTTGTAAACAAAGTTTTGGTCATAAGATCTAACTAAATAACATGTTTAAATCATAATCGAATAGATTATTGATGGCCCCCAAAAAAAATATAAAATATAAAATATAAAAAATACTGACACAAAAACAGATTAATCTGATGATTGACATCTTACTTTATTGCAGGAAATAATGATCGGATTCCCCATTATCAAAGTATCTAAAGTCCCTGACCTTTTCATTGGTTTGAAGCAGGTTTTACATGGAAGACTCAAGTCCTTTGGGTCTTCCTCTTGGATTGTAGTTTTCTCCATTGAACATGAAATTTTGTGAACAGTCATGAAATTATATTTTTAAAGGGATGCTTTCTTATACAATATCGCATTTGATTATGATACCAAATGGAACTCAAAAAACTCAAATCAGATCCCCTATACCCAAAATCCCGGCTCTCTGTACCCAACAGTAAATAATCACCTTGAAATGATATGCCATGCATGCATGAGGATTTATATTTACATTTAATCTTCTCCTAACTGACGGTGTAAAATATTTGTATACCTATGATTGTTTACGCGAAGATTATGCAAAACATATTGTTAAAGACCACTGAATGTTTACACAATAATGAAATGGTAAATTCTAGCATAATACTTGATCAAACCTACTACAACACAACTTACTGTGCTGAAAGCTGTAGTACTATGTTCATTTGTGGTTGTTGGAGTGCATCTAGAACCAGTAATTTGGGACATTCTCTTCTTCTCCAAAACAGCAGTACTCCTTTTTCTACCAGTACTTGCCAACATTTATGTGTGAATGATCTCACCGTGACAGAAAACATTACTTTCCGAATACATATAGCATCAAAATGAGAATGAGTTATAAATCTGTATATACAAAGGTACCTGATTGCCTATACATACAAGACTATCAAAATGTGTTTGTCAAGACCAATATTAATATTTATACAGTAAAACGGGGAATCTTAACATTCTGAATAAATAAGCTATAATAAAATAATTTTTGCTTCTCAAATATACCAGCATTAAGATCAAAATAACACAATACAAATAATAATTTAAACACATACAAGAATATTATCCTACACGTAAAAAATAGTTTATAAGTAGCTTATAAAACATTTCTCAGATTGCACTTTAAAACAAAAGTTGAAAGATAGTTGCCTCTTTTATAGCGAACTGCTATAAAATCCTATTGTCTTTCTTTGTCATATTTTTATCTGTTACTTCTATACATTCCATGCTCTTCTAGGGTGTTTGGGCCATTTTTGGTGCAAACGTCTGATATGAAGAAAGATTGTAATATTTGGTGTTTTCTATGGAATATAAAGAGTACATGCAAAAATTCATAAGCATTACAAATAATTTGCTTGTGCATTTTTAGGACTTGATGGTACAATATTTCCATACAAAATAAATTTTAGACGATTTGAAAGATAGTGTAGATTTTGATGTTATTATACTTCCAATTGCAGCAAATTTGAAAGATAGTTGCCTCTTTTATAGCGTTAAAAATGGTGCCTACATGAGAAACAATTATTTTGGGAGACTAAAGCCATCAATTAATTCTCTAATCAGTTAATTAAAGATAGAATATCATTAGACGCATGTAAATTTAGAAAAACTTGAAAATCAAATCGATGCATATTTCCGTCTGAATTGGAGAATTAATGAGACAATGATTTTTGGAACTCGAATCAGTTACTTCAAACCCAAGTAATAATCTTTGTATAAATGCAAAGATTAACATTGTTGTGCGAATAATTGCACAAATTGCTCCAATACCAATCTGTTGTTATTAATTTGATTTGCACAAACTTCAAAACTGCACATCGTAATACAAAAGGAGCAGAATCAATACAAAAAAGAGGATCTAGCTTGTTGATTAACTATCAACCACCAACTCAATGAAAAATAATCACCAAACAAAACAAAATAAAAGAAGAGAAGAAGACACAAAGATTTAACGTGCTTCGTCTATGCCTACGTCTACGGATCCAACAACTATTATTTATTTCATAGAAGAAAGAAAGTACAAAAAGGAGAGAAAGTTTACAAAATTATAGGTAGCAAATTGGAGAGACTACCCTATAATGACAAACTAAATCGTCAATTTATTCAAAGACTTGTTACACTCAAAACCCCTAATTGATTGAATGTAGAAATTATGGTATACTAAAGAAGAGGATAATGGTGGATGCTCTCTCACTTTCACACGCCGCAAATATGAAGATTTAAATAGACTTCAGGATGAAAGGTTGCTTGGAGATGAAATTAATTTTGCGATTGTTTTGAACATTTCCAAATGTCTTCGATTTAATTGTAGTGTAAATAGAAAGTGAATCGGTTGGTTTCCATTCATTTCCTTCCTTGCTTCATTCTCCCAACCAATCATTTATTTTTTTCATATTAAAAAATGAATAAATTTATAAATATACTTATTTCCTCATTTATGAATTCATTGATCATTAATTAATTGATTATGTAATCGATTTATTCCCTATCAAAATATCCACTCAAATATTTCCACATATAACCTAATTAATTGATTAAATCAATTAATTAATTTCTTCCCCTCTTAAACAAATATTTAAATCACGTAAATTCAACACTCCATCTTGATTCAAATATAACAATCTCTCTTTATCATCAAATCTCAACAAATTATTAGGTCTACACCATCAAACTCAATATGAACAACTTTAGGCAATATTGCCCAAGCAGAGCTTCAATTTTTTATCAAACACAAGAAAGATTGTATGCCCATAAACAAATAAAATGCACATGAGTGACTATCAAAATTCTTCAACATATCTGATGTAATGTGGAAAATATGCTTCGAGAGACCAATGGAGATTCAACAACACGCTTCACCTTCTCTGTTCCAAATTGAGTGAAGACATACTCAATATTATCTACATTAATCTCCTTTATAAGAATATTGCAAGAATTTTCTTTGTTAATACCAACAGACTCACCAATAAGCATAAGATGAAGAATCATCATTACAAACGTGCTTACCAATAGAGCCAACTGAACTAAAAGGCCTTTTCTGCAACTGAACTCCACCTAGAGTCTGAACCTCTGAAATCTTCCCATCAACCATGGTACCAACGTAAATATCGCTCTTCGAATATGAAAACAATCTAATGACTCCAAATGTGTTTGAAAATTTTGTGTCCTCCTAACATCATCACTTGATAAAGGCTTCACCTTCAATAAAGACATCTCATCAAATATCGCATGTCTGCTAGTCACAATTCTCTTAGTTGTTTTGCACCACACCTTGTACTTCTTCATTCTTTCTCCATAGCCCAACAAAATGTGCTTGCTTGTTCTAGGCTTCAACTTATCATGTCTCTCATCTTCTAAATAATCTGAAAAATCAAACACTTTAAGAAATGAATAATCAGTTGATCAACTGGCTCTCTTTTCCATACTTCTGGAATCTTCATATCTATGGCAATAGAAGGTGTACGGTTGATAAGAAATATTGTCATAGATATCGCTTCTGCCCAAAATCCCTCTTCTAGACCAACAGTCAATCTCAAGCTCATAGCTCTTTCCCATAATATCCGATACATGCTCTCTAAATACATGCTCGAATGCATAATAGTTAGTGAAATCTTATGACACAAATTCACTTATTGCCAACTCTAAGAACTCTCAACTGCTTTTCCGACTACTTTTCAACTAAGATCTTTCACTTCTGAAATTTGGCAAATATTCCATCTTTGACCTTTAAGAAATAGACGTAGACCATATCGTGAGAAATCATCTAGAAATAAGACGAAGAAACTGGCTTCACCTAAAGATGCAATTGGGGTAGGTCCCCACATATAAGAATGAACATACTCTAGAAACTCTGTAGTT
Source organism: Allium sativum (assembly GCA_030737875.1). Lineage (NCBI taxonomy): Eukaryota > Viridiplantae > Streptophyta > Magnoliopsida > Asparagales > Amaryllidaceae > Allium > Allium sativum. Next base: position 928,453,690 of record CM060926.1, on the reverse strand, counting down.
ATAGACCTTCCAACAACGTGACATGCTTCTTCTTTCCAAAAGAACAATCTCCACAAGAGCTAAGCTTTGATTGAGAATCACCACCAATCAACCTCGGCTTCTTTAATACTTCAAAACTCTCCTAATCAACATGACCTAAACGAAGGTGCCATAACTGAGTAGAATCTGAAACGCTAGAATCAGCAGAAATTACTGAATCTCCCAAGACTGTCTCTCCACAAAGCATATAAATATTATCGACTCACACTCTTTTCATCACTACCAGGGAACCCTTCGCAACTCTTAAATTCTCTCCATCTAACAACAAACTCTTATGCAGCATCGGAACATGTCTAACATCTGTGATAGTTCTAATAACACCATCATGCATCTTAAACCTCACACTTCCAACGCCCACAACATGACAAGATGTGTCATTCTCCAAATGAACTGTTCCGCCATTAATCTCCTTATAACTGACAAAACAACTCCTATCTAGCGTCATATGACAAGAGACTCCAAAATCAATTACCCAACTTGTAATCTCTTAAAGTGAAATACTGGCTAAAAATGATGATGTATCATTATCACGTCTATCTACATTTGATCTAACCATTGCAAAAATTGAAGCATTCCCCTTCTTCTTTCTAAAAGCTGAACAATTTCGTATGAAATGTCTATTTCTTACAATAATAGGGAGCACCTCTCCTAGAGCCCATTAAGTGGGATCTATGCATATCTTCACCAAGGCGCTTCTGCATCTTATCTCTTCCTCTAAGTGAATGGAGTTGTTGCTGAAGAACACCGTCACTAATCTTAACTTTAACCTTCCATATCCCAAAAACATATCTTCTAACAAATTTCGTGACGCCATAATTTTTCATACCACTACTAAAAAACTTAGCCATTGGTAATTAATCCAGAACAAGACAGCTAGCCCTGCTACCGATTTTTTGTGCGAATAACTGCACAAGTTGCTCTAATATCAATCTGTTGTGCAAAATATTGATTTGATTTGCACAAACACTAAAACTGCACAACGGAATACAAAAGGCGTAGGATCAATACAAAAAAGAGGATCTAACTTGTTAATTAACTATCAACTGCCAACTCAATGAAAAATAATCACAAAACAAAACAAAATAAAAAAAAGAGAAGACACAAAGATTTAACGTGTTTCGTCTATGCCTACGTCCACGGACCCAACAACTATTCTTTATTTCACAGAAGAAAGAGAGTTCAAAAGAGAGCAAGAGAGTTCACAAAATTATAGGTAGCAAATTGGAAAAAGTACCCTATAATGACAAATTGAATTGTCAATTTCTTCAAAGACTTGTTGCACTCAAACCCCCTAACTGATTGAGTGCAGAAATTATGGTATACTGAAGAAGAGGATAATGGTGGATGCTCTCTCATTTTTACATACTACAAATATGAAGATTTAAATAGGCTTCAGGATGAAAGGTTACTTGGAGATGAAGAAATTAATTTTCCGATTGTTTTGAATTCTTTCCAAATGTTTGCGATTTGATTGTAGTATAAATAGAAAGTGAATCAATTGGTTTTCATACATTTCCTTCCTTGCTTGATTCTCCAAGTCAATCATTTATTTCTTCATATTACAAAATCAATGAATTTATAAATACATTTATTTCCTCATTTATAAATTAATTGATTAATTAATTAATTATGTAATCAATTTGTTCCCTATCAAAATATCCTCTCAAATATTTTCACATAAAACATAATTGATTTATTGAATCAATGAACTAATATTTTCCCTCTTAAACAAATATTTAAATCACGTAAATTCAACAAACATGAGTCTCATTTGTATCGTCTTACTCATTTTTTAGCATACAATATCAATCTTGTAAAACTCATTTTTTTTTGGAAATAATAAAATATTATTTCATCGTAGTAGATATACACTATCTCGTGATAGTGGAACCACTATAAATCCGTTAATGCACACTATAATTACTTTCCCCTGTTATTTGCTAATTTATTCTCATGTTCTTGTTTGCTTTATCCTACAACATGACCTTATTGCTCATGCATTTATTTGGACAACCTTTCTAGATTCCTAGTCCTCATTTAAACGATCTTTCTTTCGGTGGTCATCCTTCTTATAATGATGACATCTGTTGCCTTTAATTTTGTCTCTCCTACCACTTCCAGACTTTCTTGATCTAGAACACCCATTAAAATTACTCTCATTTTTCTACTTTTTTCCCTTCTCTGTGAATAACTCTTGACTACTTCTATCATCTCCACCTTCGCTCTTAAATTTCGTTTGTTCTCTCATCTTTTCACTCAAGAGTCCCATCTTCACATCTTTTAATGTCAGCATGCTTCTTACGTAGATTAACATGTTAACGAATACCATGTATCGCTTTGAAAGAAAGCATAATACCACCATTGTCTTTTGCTCCTCGTCCTCATTTAAATCAACAATTTTCATCAGTATTAAGCCATTGAAGAAGTTAAGATGAACTTTCAACAATGCACTTTCTTGCATTTTGTAAATGAAGAAAGCTTTCAACAAAATCGGCATATTCTTAAGCGACATCTTCATGTGGTGATCCTTGAATTTTTTTCTAGAATGCTCTAGCGGTAATTTAACTACTAATATCTAGAATAACTTTCTCACTTACGACCAATTGGAATGTAGTAAAAACTCATTCTTCCATCCAATTCCTTTTCAGTTATGTGATATCTGATGACAACGATTCTGCGTCAAACACAATTTAATAAACATGTTTTCTTCTCGACACCACATTCATCTTCCACTACCACTCCTCAAAATCATCATATTTGTTTCACTTCTCTATAACCAACTATGAGCCAGATTATTTGTTTCACTTCTCTATAACCAACTATGAGCCAGATGCCTCACACTGCCTAACCCGACTCTTCATCTCCAGATTCACCCATCTTTTCTATCATCCTCTAGCCCTAGACTTAAACAACCTTCAAAGCTCTGATACCAAACCATCGCGGATTTCTTTTACAAAAAAGAGTGAAAATCAACCCAAATAAATGCAGAGAAGAAATAAGATCATGTTATTGTGCGACAAAATAAACAAAAATAAGAGAATAAAACAACAAATCACATAAGAAAGTAAATAGAACGTTCTCTCATGGATTTATAATTGTTCCATTATCACGAGAGAGTTACATCCACCGTGGGAAGACGATATTTTAATACTTCCAAAAAAGAAAATTTTACAAAATTGATAATGGATGTTAAGAATAAAAATAAGAAGGTACAATTTAGAGATGACGATTCTACTCATTCTAATCTCTAACTTTAATAGAGATTATTGCTTAACATTAAAATAACTGATTTATGCTTAAAAACCAATACCTTGTTAATTTTCCAATTCATATGAAACGTGTAATATTTCAAATATCCTTCAATGTTAAGTTTCCAATTCATATGAAACGTGTAATCTTTCAAATATCCTTCAATATACATGTGTTTGATAACATTCCCGTTTTTTATTAGTTAATTAGATAATCAATTGATTGCTTCGATCTCCAAAAATAATTCTTCTTCTCATGTAGGTGATACACTGCTCTCTTTAACGCCATAAAAGAGGCAGATATGTTCCAAATCAGCTGCAACCGTAAATATAACAACACTGAGATCTACAATATCTTCCAAATCCTCTACATTTAAAAACAATATAACATTGAAATTTACAATATCGTCCAAATCTTGTTTTGTGATGAAATATTGTATCATAAAATCTTACGGTTTCTAAATGAGTGAGGTACATACAAACTTTTGTCGGCTATTCATAATATAGCTATATTGGTGATAAGAAGCTTTTTGAGTCGATGTTACACAAAACTCTTTGGACTACAGTGTCATAAGAAATTTTAACTTGGACTATGGATGACTTCAATTTTAAATGAAAATCTGGATGTTTAACAATAGGACGGTATTGTCGAAAAGTAGTTTTCAATACGAAAATTGACAAACAAAATGATTGACAAGGATAAATACAAAAGGGGACGAATGTATCTTGGTATTTTAAGATTTGTGTTTTCTGTCGTCGCTTCGGTTCTATGCATTTTTTGTCTATAGCTTGATGCTCAACCATCTGGCAACCCTTGGGAATCTCTTATGTGTATGGGTTGGAGGAGGGGGCTTGTTGGAAATAAGTTAGATTTCGCGTTTGGCTCATCTAGTTTTTTTTTTTTTTTTTTAAAAAAAATACGAATCTTCTAGAATCTAGAATATATATGAGAGATATAGAAAATATTTGTTTGAATTTGTATAGAAGAATATATAGAAGATATGTATAGAGAACCTTTAGGTTGTGTCAAAATCTTAACCGTCGAACCATATAAATAGATATGAATTCACTCATTTTGGCCATAAGGAAAAAGAAATATAAACTTTTCTTATTACGTTTTGTAGTAAAGTTTATTTTCTCTCCTTCTAAAAAATTATTTTTCCTTTTTTAACCTCTCATCTAATTCATTTAAATTTCTATTTTTTATTACAGAAAAATTACCACAAAGTGGTATCGAAGCCACGTTCAAGATCCTCCAAGGATAGTGAATAACGGTTTCGACGTTCAAATCTCAATGCTCACAAACACCGATAATGACAATTGAAGATCAAAGGCGATGGCTCCCATTCGAGCAAATCATGTGTAGGCATTATCTGTGCGGTTAAAGTTCCACTAAAGCCCAGCAAAATCCATGCTATAATCTCTAGCACTTCAACCGCTACATTATTTCAATTTCACACCGATGAACGCTATATCTGCTTTAAGCCCCACTATTTTCTGTTGCACTCGCTAAATCAAGGCTTTTTTAGTATTTGTCTAAGTAATATTAATATATAGAGCTTTATTTGACTATTTTTCTTTTTAGAAAAAATAATAAAGTTAATATAAAGAGCTAATTGTTAGTCAAATTTATGGTTAATGTAACAAACCGTATTTTTTTGAATATTTAAATTATTAAGTTTAATGTGACTTTTGAATATTTTATAGTTATAAATAAAATTTAAAGATATATGTGTGAAGATTAATGATGTAAATTAAATTAAATTGTTCAAGTAATGAAATTCAACTTATATTGATAATAATAAATTATATGGATTGCAATTAAAATTCGATTTGGTTTATATCTATAAATATAAAAGTTGAAATTAAATATTAAATTATTTGAATGAAATGGATATGATTAATTTATAATTAAAATCTAAATTGAATTTGATTGATAATTAAACTGAGATTGAAAATAAATGAAATTTGATTTGTAAAGTTATTTTCAATTCTATTTTAATTTGAACAAGGTTAAGAAACTTTTGAATGTGATTTGAAATGAATAAATGAAAACTAAATATTTTAATATATTAATGAACCTATTAAAATAGTTATTTTGCAAATGACCTCAGAATTCGATGAAATTAGTTTTATTGAATCCAGAATTATAAATTATTGTAAGCTTTCAAGTTTTGTGTCAATCAGAGTTGTTATGTGATCGTGAGCGATATAAACGTGTATCGATTAAAATACTCATTTTTCAAACGATATCGGATTTCGACAAAACTAGTTTCATCGAATCCAGATTACTGAATTATTGCAAAGCTTCAAATTTCATAACAATCGGATGTCATTTGATCATGCGAATTTAAAACGCGTACAAACTTATACATACAATTTAATTAGAATAATTAAGTTTTTAAGTGTAACTGTTGTAAACTTCCGAATTGGGCTTCACCACTAGTTCCACTGCGTTCAGAAGGTTTTAAAACATATATATAGGTTGTCAGTAGGCCAGATTTGGACACGGACCCGTTTTCGGCTTTAAAACACGCAAAATGAAAATAATATTATTAAAATATCCTTCCAAACCCCTAAAACCACGGTCGCCTCTTTTTGAATTCGAATGACCAGCGTTTCCCCAACTTCTTCCCTTATTTTCTCTCAATTCTGGCAACGATAAATGAAACTTCCAACCAGTAAATCATAGATCTTCGCAAGACATTTCCATCCATACGGTGAATTGATATTAATTGTATCTCAATCGCCAGAATCTTTGCAAACGTGTCGCGCAGGTTATGGGTGATTGGATGAGGATGGGACCACTGGAGCGTATGGTGTTTTGGGCACAAGGAGAGTCAAAGGCATCGCAAGTAGTGGTGGCTGCAGATCGTCAAACAATGGCCTAAATTTCATGCATGATTCGGGATTTTTGAACGCTGATGGGTGTACGCGTGTTGTATAACACATGGAAGAAGATGTGCTTGCTGTGTAATGTGGCATGGTATACTTTTTATTATGGCCATATTATTATTTAATTAATTTATAGATATATTGAAATTTAAAACGTAAAATGTATATAACTTTCTCATACAAACTCAGATTGGCGTGCAGTTTATTCCGTCGAAATCATATTAAAATTTAGAAAGACGTAGAGTTGGTTTGGTTGGATTTGGAGACTGTCAAATGTTGGGTCAGTTTTTGATTTCAAACGCATTCGAAACCAAAGATGAGTGATTAAACCCACTTAAGCTCAGCTAAAGTATTCGATTATTAGTTAAATTAAAATCAAGTTATAATATGATCAAATTGGTTACTATTTGTTATAAAAAAAATCATATTTATGTTAATTGGCATCAATAGTGTAATTTAAATTTGACTATTAGTTAATATTTTTACGGTTAAGCTAAAATTTGATATTTAATTGCTAGTTTAAAACCCGACATCCGATGATTAGTAAATTTATACGATACTGAACTGCTTGGATGTATTGATTTGATGGATGGCTTCGATTGATATATTTGACATGTTGATGTTTAATGGTATGAATTTATCCATTATTCACATTTTTATATATCGTTATTTGTTTGTGCAGATTAATCTCAATCATTCACCCTAGATGTTAGAGGCATCGAATAAATCCGGGATTAATCATTATAATGAATTAAGAACGTAGGTTGAAATGATATATACATATGACTCCTGATTTGGATTAAAATGATATATATCCTTTCCCAAAATACTAAAATTAAATATTAAGTATTACTTGGCTATAGGATAAAAAATTATATACGAACACCAGTTGGTTAAATAAATATTTTGTTTGAAGCATGAGTCTTGAAATATTGTTTAAAAGCATTATAAACGATGTTTTATAAATCGATTTCCTTTGAACAAACATTGGATTTTGAAATATAAAAGCTAAAGGAAATTATTTGATGTTGTAAAATGAAGCTAAATTGAAATTGAATATGAGTCGAATCTATCGAAATTGAATTGTTTATCCGTTTTTGAAATTTACTAACTTTATTTAAATTAATACTTGAATTGTAAACTTGAGGTTTTATAAATTGAAATAATTCAAAGTGAGAATTATAATTGAAATTTAAAATATTTGAATCGAATTTGTTAAATCAAATTGTTGAATCAAATTGAAATATAAATGAGAAGTTGAATCGATTTGAATTGAGATACCAAAATTTAGTTGAATTGATTTGAAACTGGAATATGATCTCCAATTTATTTAAAATTTAGAAGAAACAATTGTAATTCTAATTTATTTATTTAAACCTTACATATATATACTATTTTTACTTAGCAATTATTTTACTTTATAAACGATGCTATTTTAATTTATACATAGAAATTGTATTAATAAAATACTTTAATAAATAACAATTTTACATTTTAAACTATCTATTTTTACTTATATATATACGTTATTTTAAATAAACCATTTTAATAATTAACTATTTATTTTATAAACTACTTTAATATTTTTAACTATAGATTTTACTAAATTTTGATAATTTTATTTTAAATACAAACTATTTATTTTCAAACTATTTCAAATGTATATCTAAACTATTTTAAATATTCTTTTAATTATTTTTAATATTCAAGTTATTTTAAGGTTGGGATTGTTTCAAGATTTTAAGTTGGTTTAAATAGAGATTTAATATGAAGATATATTCTATTTTGGATATGAAATGGTTTTAAAGCAAAACTTGATATTTTACTATGAAGTATGAACTATTTGAGATGTAAAGATCCAACTGGGGTGAAAATGTAAATGTTTGGTCGAAATTTTGTTTTTTTAGGTTAAAATTTATGTATTTGTCTGATCCAAAACAATAACAATAAAAAAGCGAAATCTAGTTGTTATAATCTCTTGCTATTTGAATAGTTAACCAATTCTCTTTTAATTCCTAAATTTAACCATAAAAAATCCTTAAAGCGAACAACCTCAAGCAAAACATTCAAGTCACATCTCGAGTCACTTAAAGAATAGCCTTTTAGAATATGTTAATGAGTCTTTTTGCTAGTTAGTTTGTAATAAATAGTAAAAAGGGAAATTTATTTTGGTTTATCATGATGCTCTTTTTATTTATATGTAAATAAAAGGCTTAAAAAGAAATGTTTAGACTTTTTATATTTTACATACGTTTTGCAAGTTATATGATCATATCTTATATACATATATGTTCTACAACCTTTAAAATTTACATACTCTTCATTAATTAGATGCATGTTACATACGAGAGAATATATTTTATGTTCTGCTTATATTTGATTATTTAATGTTTCAGATCATTTTTAAGTTCTACGGCCAATAATAGTTCACATTCATGGACCATAAGTTGGAAGCTATAATATATTAATATTATGTTTTTTAAGTTTAAACGCATTATGATTTATGAATATGAATGTTCTTTTGTAAATTAATAATAATGAAGTGATTTAGCAACTCAAGTTCAAGTTATTATTTTTAATGTATGATTCATAAAAATCACAACGTAAGAATCACTAAGTGTCTGTAAATTAAGGATGCAAATATCATTTACATAAGAAGAAGTTTTATTTTAAAAAATTGAAACAATTAAATAATCATCCAATTAGCATATTAAAGACGGAATATTACTAAGTGTCTGTAAATTAAGGAAAACTTGAAAAATCAAATTGACACTCGTTTTACATGTGAATTGATTGATTTTTTGGAGTAAGAATCTATTATTTCAACCCCATAGTAATAATCTCTATACAAAGACAGATTCGCACGACTAATCATCCTCTCTCAGTTGTATCTTCTTATTTTATCTTTTTATGCTCCATTATAAATCTTGTAAAAGTCTTTTTTATTAGAAATATAGAAATCTCTTCTTTTCAAAGTGGATATACACCATCTTAGGATAGTGGAACCACTAACATTCGTGTGTGAACTCCGAATTTATATTCCTTTATGATATGTTGTTTTATTCTCTTGTTTTTATTTGTTTAATCGCGCTACAACATGATCTTACTACTTTTGCATTTATTTAGGTTGATTTTAACTTATTTGTGTGAAATTTAACCCAGTTATTTGGTATTAGAGCTTTGAAGATGGTTGTTGAAGCCTAAGACAAGAGTGTGATCGATAAGATGGCAGGATCTGGATATGAAAGTGAGGATAGATGGTACACACCCTACACTAGAGGTTTTATGCAGCATCTAATTCGCAGATGGTTATAGAGAAGTGGAACGGAGATAATGATTTTGAAAAGTGACAATGAAAGATAAAGGTGTTGAGAAGAAATCGTGGTCATAAGGTTGTGTATGACACAAAATCATTACCATAAAATATCTTAGAATTCAAAAAAAATAAGATGGAAGAATAGATCTTTACTACCTCCCAATTAGTCATGGATGAAAACATCATTCCAAAGATTAGCGGTGAAACTACTGCTAGAGGCTTGCGGAAGAAATTAAAGGATCTTTACATGAAGAAGTCGCTTACAAATATGATGATATTGTTGAAAATTTTCTTCACTAAGTTGCAAAAAGGTTCATCATTGAAAGCACATCTTAATTTCCTCAATGACTTGATGATGAAAATTAAAGCAGATGATTTAAATATGGATGATGAACAAAAATCAATGATGGTATTGTGTTATCTTCCAAAGCAATACACGTTATTCGCTAATAGCTTGATCTATGGCAGAAGCACACTAACATTAGAAGATGTGAAGATGGGGCTTCCATGTGAAGAGATGAGAGATCAAATGAAGCTTATGAGCGAAAGTGGTGATGTTAGCAGCAGTCAAAGGCTATTAATAGATAAAGGAAGAAAGGAGACAATGATGAATAATTTCCATGTCAAGAAAGCTTGTAAGTGGTTAGAGAGACAAGTCTAGAGATAACAGATGTTATCATTGAAAAAATATGATCGTTGGAAGAAAGATTGTCACATCTGAAGAAGAAGAAGACTAAAGCAGGCGGTTCTTAATCTACTACGCTGGAGAATGTTATTCTGATGATGTATTGACTATATATGTTTTCGTTGATAGGCCATTAGGTGTTAGGTTTTGGGGTGTGTTATGAAAATAAGGACGAAAGTGCTATATTAATAAGGAATAATGCTACTTGCAAGTCATTAGGAGAATGATTAGTAAGTAGTTGCATGCATGATGGTGTGATGCGCACTATTCACTGGAGTCAACTATGTTCCAGATTTAAGGATATTTCCTTTCTTTGGGTCAGCTAACATCCTTCAGTTGCAGGATTATCATAGAATTAGATAGCTTGAAAGCCACATGCGGTACTCTTGTATTAATGAAATTAATGGTCCAGAATCATTATCTACTAAAAGGATTCACCGTTCTTAAAGACACCTGTGTTGGAATGGATAGTTCACAAGCTTTAAATACCATCATACCTTGACATCTCGGACTGGATCATATTTTAGAGAAGAGCTTGGAGTTCTTTCGTAAAAAGGAAGATGATAAAGGGCGAAAGCTTCAACCGTTTAGAATTTTTTTCAAGAGTGTACTGGGAAAGCAGACAAAGTTTTCTTACGGTGTCGACAGTCGCAAGTCTAACGGAGTACTATTATACTTTCATATGGATGTTTGGGACAAGTAGTTACAGTTCTATTAGAGGACCAAAATATTTCATCTCTTTTATCAATGAGTACTCTCAAAAGATTTAGGTGCTCGTGAAAACTAAGCCAGAGTCATTTGAAAAGCTTAAAACTTGGAAGGTACTGGTAGAGAATGAAGTCGGAAAGAAGTTGAAATCGCTAAGATTCGACAGTACCGGTGAGTTTATTTCTAATGGGTTCATAAATTTATATAAGCAACATGGAATTTGAAGTCAGCTCTTTGACATCCGAAGATCTACATTCAAATGGAATCACTGAAAGAATAAATAGGACTCTAAACTCGTTGTTTGAGGTCGACATCGGGTTTATCTAGAGGCTTTTGGCTTGAAACTTAGTAAAATACAGCGTGTATTATCAATCAATTTCCATGCTCAGCCATTGGTAGAAAGATTGAGGAAAAATGGAAGATACATTATATATATATTTGTTGTTTTTGAATATTTGGTAGTCCAGTGTATGTCCACCATGTAGAAAATGACAAGTTCGAGGCTAGTTCCTAGAAAAGCATATTTTTGTGCTATATGGAAGGCATCAAAGGTTATCGTATTTGTAATCCATTGGATAGGAATGTAAAGCATTCTAGACATGTCACATTTGATAAGCTTGCTATGTTCAAACCAAATGAAAATCTACCTAATTGGGTATATTCAAAAACTGAAAAGCCTAAGGACATGGAAAATATTCACACAACCTATTAGTAATGTCGGAGCTGTAAAAGAAGATGGAATAAATACAATTGTCGACACATCACATGAAGATCCACAAAATTCCACTAACAACGACGGCGATGGTTGTGAAGCTATAGCTGATCCCAGCTCAAGGTCGAGTTGATAGAAGTTTAAACGCAGTTGACTGCGCTACGCATATAGTACGGATACTGGAATATGTATAGAGACCGAAATAATGCAAATCCTAAACTTGATGATCAATTCGACTATGCAATGCATACAATGCAAGATGGGCCTTTCGACCGTAAAGAAGCTATGAGTTCGAGTGACAACTCGAGATGGATGCATGCTATGAAGAAGGAGATTCTTTCGACCGTAAAGAAGTTATGAGTTCAAGTGAGAACTCGAAATAGATGCAAGCTATGAAGAAGGAGATTGACTCATTGAATTGATACCACCTCATCAAGGAAGCCAGACAATAGGATGCATGTGGATATACAAGATGAAGTACAATGGGAAATACAAGGCTAGACCTGTTATGGAAGGGTTTTCACAAAAGAAAGGGATAGAGTATGAATTAAACATTTACTTCAGTTGTAACACATACTTCTATCAGGATATTGTTAGTTATAGTTGCTACTCATAACATAAAGCTGGAACAGTTAGACTTAAAGACGACTTTTTTGCATGGAGACTTAGAAACCATCTATATGAAGCAAGTAGGAGGATTTGTAGAGGATGAAAAGAAGAAACTGGTTAGCCAGTTGAAGAAGTCTATATGGTTTGAAGCAGTCGCCTAGGCAATGGTATAAGATATTTCACTCTTTATTTTTGTTCTTAGTTTTGATAAAAGCATTAAAGATGCTGACATATGGATGATAGAAACTGGATATATCTACTCTTGTATGTGGATAATATGTTAATTACTTCCAAGAACAAAGCTGAAATTGACAAGTTAAAACTGAAGCTAAAAGCGAAATTCGAGATGAAAGAACTTTGTGAACCAATGAAAATTTTGAAAATGGAAATCCATAGAGAGAGAAAGTCGAATATGTTGAGGTTGACACGGAAAGAATATACCTAGAAAGTGCTTGCTCGGTCCAGCATGAAGAAGTCAAAGGCAAACAATACTCACATGCCTTTGCACGTTCAACTTTCAAAGAAGAGCTCACCAATCTGAGATGACGACAAAGCTTATATGAAAAAGTTTCCTGGTGTTAGTGTGGATATATGATACGGTTTGCATGAGGTCAAATATTGCATCGGTGCTTGGTTAAGTTAATCACTATATGGCTAATATAAGGAAATCGCATTGTAAAGCTATAAAGTATATTTGAGGTAACTTAGATGAACAACAGATTATGGGCTTTTTTTATAGAAAGAAAGATTTCGATTTGGTCGGATATTGTGATTTAGATTATGCTCGAGATAGAGATCAAAGGAAATCAACCACAGGTTGTGACTTTATACTTCAAAAGACAGCTATCGGTTGAAAAGTGAGGTTGCAGACTATAATTGTCTTGTCTATTACAGAGATAGAATTAATAGATATTGTATAAGCAGATAATGAAGCCCTTTACTAAAGCGGTTATTGCATGACCTAGGATTTTTTTCATAACAGTATAGTAGTAAATTGCAACAATTAAAGAACAATACATCTGACTGAGAATTAAGCATCTAGTTCACAGATAAAACACATAGAAGTAAGAGTCTTTCCTTGTCATTGTTAATGAAATAAAGCAAATACATCCTCAAAAGCTTCACACCAAGGAGAATGCAGCATACATGTTCACTAAGTCATTGTCTGTTGTAAAGTTCAAGCATTGCTCGAACTTGAATAGTTGCTGAAGTGTTAGGAATCATTTGGACGCACAAAGGGAATGCGAGTTGGTAGATGGAGACATTTGTTTTGGAGAGTTATAGGTTTTATATGAAGATGATACCTTTGATACTTTATTAGCGAGCAGTGCCTTACCGAAGGCTGTTGACAAAACGCAATGGGTGATGGTCAATGTCGAAGCTTGTTGAGAAATATCTATGGCGCCTTGCCCAAGAGCTACTTGGAGTAAGAGGATGTAGGTGGTAGAGTAGTTAGCCTTGTGGGAAAATATAGTATCAAAGTGAAGATTATAGGATTTGATGATATAAAATTTTCATACAAAATAAGATCTAAAAGATACTGTAGATCACAATTTTATTTTGTTTGCAGATGCAGAAGATTGCGAAGATATCATGGATCTCGATGTTATCATATTTTCAGTTCTAGTAGATTTGAAAGATGTTTGCCTCTTTTACAGCGTTAAAAGGGAAATATATCATCTACATGAGAAGAAGTTTTGAAAGGTTGAAGCAATCAATTAATTCTTTAATTGGCTGATTAAAGATGAAATATTATCAAACATAAGTAAATTTAAGGAAACTTGAAAATCAAATAGATACGTGTTTCTTGTATGAATGGGATAACTAATGAGGCATTGATTCTTGGACCATAAATACTTCAACCTCAAGTAATAATCTCTATATAAAATCAAATATTAGCATGAGTAAAATCATCTTCTATCAGTTGTATTTTTTTGTTCTTCTTCTTAGGCTCAATTATTATTCTTACAAAATTCTCTTTTCTTAAAAATAATAAAATCTCTTCTTCCCAAGGTAGATGTGCACTATCTCACGATAGTGAGCCACTATAAGTCCATGTGTGGACTCTACTTATTTTTTCTATGATACATTGTTATATTTTCTTTGTTCTTGTTTTTTTATCGCACTATAACACGATCTTATTGCTTCAACATTTATTTCGGTCGATTTTCACTTAATTTCGTGAAATTTACCCCAACATTTCCAAAAAGGTATACACGTAATTTAAAAGGACATACAAGCACCTTGTTCAAACTGGTTAGGACACCTGAACATGATACCAAAGGTCACGGCTATGATTCTCACCTTGTAAGGTCGAACTCACTTGTCATGTAGTATGTTATATACTATCTAAATTTGTATATAAAGTACCCATTTCAAAAAAAAAAAAAAAAACACACACACACACACACACATTTACATGGATATCAAACAAGCAATCAACTATTACTTTTTTACATGAGAAATAGAATACATAGCTGCTACTTCATGCGTTTGTCGTGCAATTTGGTTAGAAAACCTCTCAACAAGTCAGCCCTTGATATGGCTAAGTACTCAGTCTTTCATGAACGACGCAAACACATCAGTACACGCTATCACTACATTAGAGAGCGTGCCACTAAAAAGGATGTACAATTAGAGGATGTGAAGACCTTTGATAAAGTAATTAAGGACTCTACCAAACCTCTCAAACATGAAGCCTTTGTCAAGTTTAGAAGTCTAATTGGAGCAGCAAAATAAAGTTTAAGGGGAGATGTTGGATATAAATTAGATTTTGCATTTGGTTAAGTTTTTTTTTTTGTGTATAAGAATTATTCAGAATTTAGAATACATATATGAGATGTTTATGAAATATATGTTTGAATTTGTATAGGAGAATATTTATAATGGAGAACCTTCATATCAAGTGAATCTTACCAGAGTTTGTATAAGAGAGTGCTTTAAATACTTTGTTGGCAAGAGTACTTTAAATGCTTTGGTGGCAAGCAGGGGCCTTACCAGTGTTTGAATTTGTATAAGAGAGTACTTTAAATACTTTGTTAACAAGCAGTGGCCTTATTTTCTTTTCTTAGAAATAATCAAATCTCTTCTTCCCAAAGTCGATGTACACTATCTCACGGTAGTAATACCACTATAAGACCATGTGCAGATTCGATTTTTTTTCTCTGTGATTCATTGTTTTACTCTCTTGTTCTTGTTTGTTTATAACACTATAACACGATCTTATTGCTTCTGCATTTATTTCGGTTGATTTTCACTTAATTATGTGAAATTTACCCCAAAATTTAAAAGGATAGACAAACACCTTGTCCAAACTGATTAGGATACTTGGACATGGTATAAGAGGTCATGGTTCGATTCTCACCTTGTATGGTCGAACCCACTAGTCATGTAGCATGTTATATACTATATAACCTTGTATATAAAGTACCCATTCCCAAAAATAAACACATTTATATGGATATCAAACAAGCAATCAATTGTTACTTTTTTTTACATGTGAAATAGAATACATTGCTGCTACTTTATGCATTTGTGGTGAAATTTGGTTACAAAACATGTTAAAGGAGTTGAATTTGCCACAAGAGAAGCCAACCAAGAATTTTGTATACAACAAGCCAACACTTTCTATGGCTAAGTACTCAGTCTTTCATGACCGAAGCAACCACATCAATACACGCTATCCCTATAGTAGAGAGCGTGCTGCGATATACAATTAGAGCATATGAAGGCCTCTAATAAAGTAATTGATGACTTTACCAAACCTCCCAAATATGAAGACTTTGTCAAGTCTAGAAGTCCTATTGGAGTAGCAAAATAAAGTTTAAGGGGAGGTGTCGGATATAAAATATATTTTGCATTTGGTTAATCTATTTTTTTTTTCTGTATATGAATTATTTAGAATATAGAACATATATGAGATATTTATGAAATATATGTTTGAATTTGTATAGGAGTATTTCTATACTGATGGAGAACCTTCAGATCAAGTGAATATTACCGGTTTATTTGATATGCGAACCCCTATAAACAGATGCAATCCACCCATTTTGGTCCCAAGGAAGAAAAAAAATTGAACTTCCGTAATTAAATTTTGCAACAAGGTTATATTTTCTTTTCATAGAAAACGTTTTTTCCATTTGCTATTAAAGAAAATTTATAACAAGGGTGTTAATCCCTTTCAAATCCCATAATGTGACGGATTTCTTAACAGCAATATTTGGTAGTTTATTACTTCATGGTAGGCTTCTAGTAAAATACCTAACGTAGATGAAGCACAGACAGATATGGATCTGCCAATGACAAACTTCTCCTCAATATACCTTGAGCAAAATATTAATTTGTGTAATATTTGTAAGCAACATGACTCAAGCATAACACAAACATATCATATGCAAAATGCTGCTTTTGTAAGTTAACCAGTTTTCACTGGATTATTCACAGAAAAAAGGTGATGATCGATAACTCACCTTTGGCCTTGCATCGTGTTTAGTCAAATCAGTTGACTACTTTGGGCCTTCATTTTGAACTGTAGTTTTCTGCATTAAACAGGGAAGTGCATGAACGTAACAGTTATAAAATTATACATTTAAAAGTGATCTTTCCTCGTATGGTCATGGCTTGCACAACAACTAGGACTGGAATTCAATGACACCAAATACATAAACCATAAATTGTCAATGAGCCCTTAAATGATAATATGCCGTGTATATCCGACAAATCAAAGTCACCATTTGTCTTATTTCTTCTTCCTTGGCACCATTACCAAGATTTGAACTTGTGATTGTATTACCATAAGTCTTTTATTTTAAGAAATATACAACTTGTCTTATGCTAATTAGCAGCGTAATTAAGTTATTTGCAAACTTATATTTGTTTATACAAAGAATATCTAAACAGAATGCTAAGTAATCTTTGAATAAATCAAACATACATACATATCAATATAGAGCAGTAAATTCGAGTTTAATGCTTGATCCTACACTGTAAAACTAAACAAAATGCACAGATAGCTAACTTACAGCGCTGTGTGCTGTAATATTATTGTCACAAGTTGTTGAAGTGTTTTTTGGATCCAAATCTTCGAACGTCCTCTTCTTCACTAAACTAGCAATACTTCCTTTCTGACCAGTACTTGCCTACATTTCAATGAAAATTATCTGTCACCACAAAAGAATATGAAACCAAAAAAAAAAAAAAGAAGAAGCTTGAGTTATATAGGTTCAAAAGACCCATACAGCCCCTGAAATTCAACGTTTATGATTATTCACATGCATACTTTCTTAATTCCTGCACCAAAAGCTACAATAGTCCTAACAACTAAAATAACTGATGATTTCCCAATTTGGAATCAATAAGCCAAAATAAAATTATTTTTGTTGCTTCAAATTACTTAATATACATATATTTTTAGCAGATAATAGTTCCGGAGACACTGATATATAATCAGAAATACTACCTCTCTTATAGAGTCACTGATGCCAATTTTTGAGGCTAATGGCAGGTCTCCTGCTTCAGTAAAACTCGACTGCTTCTTAGAATGCAAGTTCCTGGTCTCACTAACACATTCAAGATCATATACCTTTATTTTGAGCTCTGTAAGCTTCTCGATATATTCTTTTTCATCCATTTCCAATTTCGTAAGCAAATTATTTATCTTCTCTTGATCCTTCATCTCCCTCTCTCTGGATATCTTGAGATCTTGTTGCAATCTAGATACTGACTCTTCGAGACCATGACATTTTCTTTTCAATTTATCGGCTTCTATGATTGCAGTTAAATTTGTAAGCTCTAGCTCGGACTTGAGCAAATCCAGACGCATGCTTTCAATTTTTTGTTTTCGTTTAAGCAGCATGTAACACCCCACTCCCGCTATGGTCACTCACTAAGGGAATGCCATAGCATCGGTGGAGTATTTTAGTGAATATAGAACAGAAAAATTACAACAAGACAGATATAAATAGTACTTGAAATTTAAAACATCATCTCATAACAGCGGAAGTAAAACATGTCTGGTTACATCATAAAACCACAATAAAAGTCAAGTACAATATCCATCAAAATAAAGAAGTACATAATCCCACTCTCATACAATAGCCATGACAAAAGAAAAGATAACTGGGTAACTGGAGCTTTACATCTATCCAAGCTCCTAAAGACTGGAACAGCAATCCGATCAAGCTCCACTACTGCTAGGATTCACCGTAGGACCTGAGGGTTGGGAAAAAAGATAAAAACAACGGGGTCAGACATAAGTCTGAGCGAGTCCTATAACTTTAACAATACAATCGTTAAAGTAACCAGAGAAGACATAAACTGATATACGGTAACTAATGGGGATGAATGGCTACACTAAGCAGTCAACTAAACTAAGATAAACGATAAAGACGCATCTACCCTTCCAAAGGTAAATTACTAAACTGCACCACACCAGTCATTCCTAACTTAAAGGTTGATCCCACCCATGGACTTATAAAATTAACTTAATAGTTCTCGCGTACCCCTAGGTGACTAAGTAGACGCCACGGGGCCCTACAATCCACTAGGTGTACACACTACTCCCCATTCGATCGGCTCCCTAACGTAGATACCCGTGCTGGCCCCACCGTGGGGTGTACCATTCCCCAACGTGACAACCTGATAAAACTAACGGTGCACGGCTTATATCTACACGATGCAACAACGTCTTATTTACCAGCCCAGGTCCACACACGCATATGAAACCCGTTGGTCATGCGTTGCCACCGCTAACCCATTTTGGCCTCTTATAGTCAAGCCCAGTATGCGTGTCCCGTCCTCGACATGGGTCGAGCCCACTAAGATACGTATGGGTTACTGGTTGAAATGGGCCCCCAGCACAAGCCATCCCCCTAAGCTTGGCCCACACTCTAGTGTTTCCCACTTAACCCTTTAATCATGTTTAATTACATGTTTCATCTTGGTTAAGTATTTTATCATATTTTCTATTGGCAACCACTAGCAATTTCCACATACCACCCAAGGTACCCACTTAACCCCCATGCCCCACTACATGCTTATCTGGTTAAGTGTTTCTTAATTGATTAACACCGTAACCATGTAAAGGACCCCTCACATTGGACCGTCATTTGTAGATGCCTGGTTAAGCCGGTAAACTCCGGGCAGTCTTACACTACAAACGGGTCCAACCTCGTGTCATTTACCCTTGTTACGTATTTAATTTATGATTAAGACCCCTCACATTGGACCGTCATTTGTAGATGCCTGGTTAAGCCGGTAAACTCCGGGCAGTCTTACACTACAAACGGGTCCAACCTCGTGTCTTAATCGATTAATTACTCCTAATTAATCACCCCCATAATTTGTGTTAATTATCCTGTTTATTTTAGGAATATGGGTGCACCTAACTTAATAGGCAAATTCCCAACTCCAAAGTGTGGGTACACCTAACTTAATAGGCAAATTCCCAATACATAGTATGGGTACACCTAACTTAATAGGCAAATTCCCATACTATGTTCATTTATTTTATGTTATGCATAATTATATTAATTTCACACAATCTTATTAACACATGCATTTAATTAACCCCATCGTTCCCACGTAATTTCGTTCTCATGACATAACACATATAAAAGGTGTCAACTTGCATATGTATGAACATGTTTCAAGGGTGCCATCTTGCATATTAACAAACACATAACTTGCATATGAACTTGCATAACATGTCACATAACTTGCATATAATCTTGTATAACATGTCACATAACTTGCATATTAACTTGTATAACATGTCACATAACTTGCATATTAACTTGCATAACATGTTACATAAACTTACATATTAACAAATACATGACTTGCATATGAACTTGCATAATATGTCACATAACTTGCATATGAACTTGCATAACATGTTACATAACTTGCATATGAACTCATAAACTTGCATATGAACTTGCATAACATGTTACATACTTGCATATGAACTCATAAAATTGCATATGAAGAAACATACAACTTGCATAATTATCATACATGTAACTTGCATATTATCATACATGTAACTTGCATATTAACATATGATCACAAAGCACAAAACTTGCATAACCCACATACATTAGCAAACTAACATCATGTCATATGACTTAAAACCCATTAATCCACAAACAAAACCATATGATCTCATCATATCTCATCTACTTAGTTTAGCAATTGATCATTAGAGTGATAGAAACTCACAACTAGCCAATTTGCACTCCAAATGAAGAAGATTAAGATGCTTAGAATGGATTAGAGGTTGATTAGAGAGTGATTAGCTTGCAACCCTCTTCATAAATTAGTGGAGGCTCCTTCTAAGATTTAATTTGGCGGCATGTAGCCCTCAATTCTATTTTTAGTATGGATTAGGGTAGGTTTAGGGTGTATTTATAGATTAGGTGAGTGTTTTAGGCCCTTAGATTAACCCTAAATTAGATTCGGACCCTTAGATTTCGGAACCTTCCAGAAACCAGCCCTAAGACCAAGCCCAAACCCCAAACTGGTGCACCCAACCACAGAACTCTCTAGAAACTGTGCAGGTTTCCTGTCCCGACATGGGCGCACTTCCCAAGTGCGCCAGTGTATTTTTGTGCTGGCGCACTTCACAAGTGCGCCAGTGCATTTCTGGCCTGTTTCGGGTTTTTCTGCCTAACTTCGTTCGTCCATATCTCTTTCATACGGTACCCGTTTTACGCAAACTCGGACTCTATTTCACGTATTTTTCCGAGACGAACGCAATGACGCAGCCCGTTTCCCCTGATTCTCACATCTGAGATTAATTATACTTTAATTACTAACCACCAGTGTTAATTGAAATTCGGGGTGTTACATTCTCCCCTACTTAAAGGATTTGTCCTCGAAATCTCTAAGTCAAGAAGAACGTATCCTACCAACCAAACAACCATCTACTAAACCATCAACCACAAGCAACCATTATCCTTAGAAACTTCTAATGATGTATGAACATATGCAGAAAGTGTGTGTATATGTCCGTATACTAATGCAAAATCAGGCGGTCTACTGATTCAGTCGACCTCCTTAATGCAAACCATGATAGTGCCATGCATCCAATATGTATGCGAAACCCTATTGACACATACAATTTCTATATGCGTGCACAACCATACACAAAAATGCATCATCCACATGATAACACAGCCATGATACATCCATCAATCTAACTACCACATCCATTTATGCGATATGCAACATGAAGTGACTGAGCCGATCTAGTGCCTAATGTGTGTGTATATGCATCCACGAGCAACCACTAGCAAACAATTGCATCCACATGCATCCATCAACCATAACATGTTTCAAACACATGTTTCAACCATAGGTTTTACCCTATCAAAAGGTCATAAGTACTAGCGAGAGGATATACTAAAGATAAGATAAGTACTAGACAAGCGATAAAGGAGAAGTTAAAAGACATACTCTCAAAAAGAAATGGATACAAAGAACGCATCTTCGCTTCCGTCTCCCAAGTAGCATTGCTTTCGTCATCTCCCCATTGCACTTTAACTAGCTGAACTTCTCTGTTCCTCAACTTCCTAGTTTCTGACCCGAGGATGCGAGTAGGAGCTCGTCGAATCGTCGCATCACGCTCTACCTCTACATCTCTAAGCAAGCTCGGCTCTACCACCTCTGCGGTCTCATGTAAGCACTTCCTCAAATGTGATACATGGAATACATCATGAACACCACTAAGTCTGTCGGGCAACTCCACCCTATATGCCATCCGTCCAATCCTTTCCTTAATAGGAAACGGCCCAACAAACCTCGGTGCTAACTTCCCAACGGACCCAAAGCGAACAACATTTCTCAACGGAGATACTTTGACAAAAACCATGTCCCCAACCTCAAACTCAAGATTCGTCCTTCTCCGATCCACATAAGATTTCTGTCTATCTTGCGCTGCCTTCATCCTTCTTCGAATCAAATCAATCTTCTCTGAAGTCTCTCTAACCATATTTGGCCCAAGCAAGATCTTATCCGTAGATTCCCACCAACATGTAGGAGATCGACAAGGCCTTCCATAAAGAGCTTCGAAAGGTGCCATGCCAATACTAGACTGAAAGCTGTTATTGTATGTGAACTCCACCAAAGGAAGATGTTCTTCCCATGTACCTCCAAAATCCAAGATACAAAGCCTCAAGAGATCTTCTAAGATACGGTTCACCCTCTCGGTCTGACCGTCCGTCTGAGGATGATATGCGGTGCTCAAACACAACTGAGTCCCTACCACCTCTTGCAAACTTCTCCAAAACTCACTAGTGAAGATAGGATCTCGATCACTCACAATGCTGGATGGTACGCCATGCAATCTAACAATCTCTCTAACATAGACTGAAGCAAGCCATGGAGCGGTCCTCTTACTCTTCACGGGTATAAAATGGGCACTCTTGGTAAGTCTGTCTACCACAACCCAAATTCCCGTATTGCCCTTCCTCGATCTCGGTAACCCATCGATGAAATCCATCGAGACACTATCCCACTTCCATTGTGGAACTTCCAATGGGTGTAGCAACCCACCGGGTTTCCTTTGCTCCGCTTTAACTTGTTGGCACACTAAGCATCTAGCCACATACTCGGCCACATCTTTCTTCATACCGGCCCAGAAGAAAACTCTCTTCATGTCTTGGTACATTTTGTCTCCACCGGGATGAATAGTCATCCTTGAACGATGTGCATCATCCAAAATAGCCTTCTTCAAACCCTCATCTTGCGGTACACAAAGTCTACCGTCTCTATGCAACCATCCCCTATCATCTATGGTGTATCTACCCAAATGGCTGGACGACTCCCCCCTTATAAGCTTCTCTACCAACTCAACCAACTGTGGGTCGTCTCGCTGAGCCTCGCCAATCCGTCCCAAAAGAGTAGGTCTAACCTCCAAGGATGCTAACAAACCAGGTACAAAGTCAACAGAAGGTCTGAAGTCGAACAAAGAAAGAAACTCCAAGCTTCGCCGTTCCACGAACAATGGACTCAAAGATAGCCTTTTTCTACTCAAGGCGTCCGCCACCACGTTACCCTTGCCAGGGGTATACGCTATCTCGAAATCATAGGATGCTAAGAACTCCATCCACCTTTGCTGTCTTAAGTTTAAATCCTTCTGAGAGAATAAGTACTTCAATGATTTATGGTCAGTGAACAACTCGAATCTCTCACCAAGAAGATAATGGCGCCAAGACTTAAGTGCGAAAACAATCGCGACCAACTCTAGATCATGGGTAGGGTAATTCTTCTCATGCACTCTCAATTGCCTCCCTCCATAGGCTATTACCCTTCCCTCCTGCATCAAGACTGCGCCTAATCCTGTCCCACAAGCATCGGTATAAACAACAAACGGCTTACTCCCATCTGGAAGCACTAAAACTGGAGCGGTGGTCAAAGCTCTCTTTAACCGTCGGAAAGCATCATCACAATCTACGTCCCATGAGAAAACCAGATTCTTCTTCGTCAAGCGGGTTAATGGGGCTGATATCTTCGCGAAGTCTTTGATGAACTTCCTATAATATCCTGCCAGCCCCAAGAAACTTCTTACTTCGGTAGCATTTCTAGGAACTTTCCAATCCTGGATAGATACTATCTTTGCGGGATCCACAACTATCCCTTCCTTAGAGACCACATGCCCTAAGAATCGCACTTCTCTTCTCCAAAAATGACATTTAGAGAATTTAGCTTTAAGACTATGTGCTCTAAGAGTCTCCAACACTTCTCTGAGATGTAAGGCATGCTCTTCTTCACTCTTGGAGAAGACCAAGATGTCATCCACAAAGACCACTACAAACTTATTCAGATACTCTCTGAACACTCTACTCATCAGATCAACAAAGTATGCAGGGGCGTTTGTCAACCCAAATGGCATCACAAGCCACTCATAAAAACCATCCGGAGTCCGGAAAGCAGTCTTCTCTATACTGTCCTCCGCCACTCTCAACTGATGAAACCCTGTAGCTAAGTCCATCTGCGAAAACACTGAGGCGCCAACCAACTGATCAAAGAGATCATCTATCCTCGGTAATGGGTGTCTATTCTTCTTCGTGAGCTTATTAAGTTCTCTATAATCCACACAAAGTCTGAGGGACCCATCCGCCTTCGTGGCAAACACTACTGGAGCTCCCCACTCCGATATACTTCGCCTTATGAACCCCTTCTCAAGCAACTCCCCTACTTTCTTATGAAGTTCTCTTCTCTCACGAGGAGCCATGTGGCGCACTGGCAAAGACACTGGTTTGGCATTATCCACCAAATAAATTCGGAAATCTATCTCCCGCTTCGGAGGCAAACCCTTCACCTCTTCAAACACATCCGGATATTCCCGGACCACTCTGACAGAACGCAAACTCTCGACCGAAGCATCGAGCGATTCAAGATAACTTAGCAAAACAGATTCCATGGGATTACAAGAGATCTCGAGAGTATTACCCAAGCGGGTCATAAGCCTGACAACTCTCCTTTCACAATCAAGAATGGCACCATTACTGGATAACCAGTCCATGCCCAAAATCAACCCATAGCCCGTGAATCCCAATACAAAAGCATCACATCCAAACTCAACGCTAAGTATAGAAATCTTCAAACCCAAACATATCATAGACAGATATATGGAGCCCCCAATTGGGTTTGAAACAACCAAGGGATCATCAACTAGACTGGTGTCTAAGTGCAGTGACTCAACTAACGATGATGAGATAAAAGAATGCGATGCGCCAGAGTCAAACAAAGTACGAACTGGATGATCAAACAGAAAAACCAGACTTTCAACGGAAATAGTTCTACCTCTCTGCTGAATCGGTGGAACTGAGAGAGCCTGAACTTGCCCCCTGCCTGAGCTGGTGCCATAAGAGCTTGCACCTGACCTCCTGAGGTAGACCCCGTCTTCTGCCCCTTCTTTGGGCAGTCCTTCACAAGATGTCCTGCTTCACCACAATGAAAGCAACCGGTCTTCTTCTTTTTGCGACAATCCTTGCTGAGGTGGCCTGGGGTCCCACAATTGAAGCACTTCTTCTTCTTCTTCCCCTTGTCACCATTGCCTTTTCCAACCTTGCCTTGTTGTTGTTGTTGCGGTTTCTTCTGATCCCCCTTCTTCTCTGGTGCCTTAGAACTCTTATCATCCTCATGCATAAGTGCCATGTAGACAAGCTTCTCAAAGGTGGCCCCCATAGGAATGTGAGTCATAGCTATTCCTTGCAATGGTTCGTTCAAGCCTCTAACGAACCTCAAAGCCTTCTTCTCCGGTGTATTCACCAACTCTATGCCAAACCTTGCTAATTGATTGAATTTGTTGACATATTCTTTCACCGTGAGATTCCCTTGCTTCAAATTCAAGAACTTCTCCATAAACAGATTCTCTTCCGCCCTTGAGAGAAACTTAGCCCCAAACCTTTGCTTGAAATCTGCCCAAGAGTCAACAGGGCGTTCTCCATTAGTGACCTCCCACCAGAATGAGGCCTCTCCCTTCATTAACCAAGCCGCCAACTTGACTTTCTTTCCCTCTTCCACTTCAAAGATATCTAGCAACTCTTCCACTTCCTTAAGCCAATCTCTAGCCTCTACGAAAGTCTATGAACCTAGAAAAGGTTTTCCTCCTATAGCCTTGAACTCTTTGCAAATCTTAGCAAAATTATCCACTCTAGGCTGAGGAGGAGGAGCGGTTGCCTTTGGTGTAGTAGCATTGGCTGGACCCGCAGCCGCGGCCCTAGCCTCTTGTAACCTCCTATACTATAGTGGTATAACTAAGCCCTCCGGGATGTTAAGATCTTCAGCCATGCTGAAACGAAAGAGGAAAGATTCAAAAAGGAGATTCCGAAAGATAAAGATATGGCTATTGGGGATTATGCTTTTCTTTTTCAAAAACTTTTCTCTTAAAAGACATGTTTTTGAAAATACTTTTTCCAAAAATAATACCTTTACTATTTTTTTTTTTTAAAAAAGTATTTTTCTCGAAAATTTATCTGTTCCGGTAACCTTCAGCTCTGATACCACGTGTAACACCCCACTCCCGCTATGGTCACTCACTAAGGGAATGCCATAGCATCGGTGGAGTATTTTAGTGAATATAGAACAGAAAAATTACAACAAGACAGATATAAATAGTACTTGAAATTTAAAACATCATCTCATAACAGCGGAAGTAAAACATGTCTGGTTACATCATAAAACCACAATAAAAGTCAAGTACAATATCCATCAAAATAAAGAAGTACATAATCCCACTCTCATACAATAGCCATGACAAAAGAAAAGATAACTAGGTAACTTGAGCTTTACATCTATCCAAGCTCCTAAAGACTGGAACAGCAATCCGATCAAGCTCCACTACTGCTAGGATTCACCGTAGGACCTGAGGGTTGGGAAAAAAGATAAAAACAACGGGGTCAGACATAAGTCTGAGCGAGTCCTATAACTTTAACAATACAATCGTTAAAGTAACCAGAGAAGACATAAACTGATATACGGTAACTAATGGGGATGAATGGCTACACTAAGCAGTCAACTAAACTAAGATAAACGATAAAGACGCATCTACCCTTCCAAAGGTAAATTACTAAACTGCACCACACCAGTCATTCCTAACTTAAAGGTTGATCCCACCCATGGACTTATAAAATTAACTTAATAGTTCTCGCGTACCCCTAGGTGACTAAGTAGACGCCACGGGGCCCTACAATCCACTAGGTGTACACACTACTCCCCATTCGATCGACTCCCTAACGTAGATACCCGTGCTGGCCCCACCGTGGGGTGTACCATTCCCCAACGTGGCAACCTGATAAAACTAACGGTGCACGGCTTATATCTACACGATGCAACAACGTCTTATTTACCAGCCCGGGTCCACACACGCATATGAAACCCGTTGGTCATGCGTTGCCACCGCTAACCCATTTTGGCCTCTTATAGTCAAGCCCAGTATGCGTGTCCCGTCCTCGACATGGGTCGAGCCCACTAAGATACGTATGGGTTACTGGTTGAAATGGGCCCCCAGCACAAGCCATCCCCCTAAGCTTGGCCCACACTCTAGTGTTTCCCACTTAACCCTTTAATCATGTTTAATTACATGTTTCATCTTGGTTAAGTATTTTATCATATTTTCTATTGGCAACCACTAGCAATTTCCACATACCACCCAAGGTACCCACTTAACCCCCATGCCCCACTACATGCTTATCTGGTTAAGTGTTTCTTAATTGATTAACACCGTAACCGTGTAAAGGACCCCTCACATTGGACCGTCATTTGTAGATGCCTGGTTAAGCCGGTAAACTCCGGGCAGTCTTACACTACAAACGGGTCCAACCTCGTGTCATTTACCCTTGTTACGTATTTAATTTATGATTAAGACCCCTCACATTGGACCGCCATTTGTAGATGCCTGGTTAAGCCGGTAAACTCCGGGCAGTCTTACACTACAAACGGGTCCAACCTCGTGTCTTAATCGATTAATTACTCCTAATTAATCACCCCCATAATTTGTGTTAATTATCCTGTTTATTTTAGGAATATGGGTGCACCTAACTTAATAGGCAAATTCCCAACTCCAAAGTGTGGGTACACCTAACTTAATAGGCAAATTCCCAACACATAGTATGGGTACACCTAACTTAATAGGCAAATTCCCATACTATGTTCATTTATTTTATGTTATGCATAATTATATTAATTTCACACAATCTTATTAACACATGCATTTAATTAACCCCATCGTTCCCACGTAATTTCGTTCTCATGACATAACACATATAAAAGGTGTCAACTTGCATATGTATGAACATGTTTCAAGGGTGCCATCTTGCATATTAACAAACACATAACTTGCATATGAACTTGCATAACATGTCACATAACTTGCATATAATCTTGTATAACATGTCACATAACTTGCATATTAACTTGTATAACATGTCACATAACTTGCATATTAACTTGCATAACATGTTACATAAACTTACATATTAACAAATACATGACTTGCATATGAACTTGCATAATATGTCACATAACTTGCATATGAACTTGCATAACATGTTACATAACTTGCATATGAACTCATAAACTTGCATATGAACTTGCATAACATGTTACATACTTGCATATGAACTCATAAACTTGCATATGAAGAAACATACAACTTGCATAATTATCATACATGTAACTTGCATATTATCATACATGTAACTTGCATATTAACATATGATCACAAAGCACAAAACTTGCATAACCCACATACATTAGCAAACTAACATCATGTCATATGACTTAAAACCCATTAATCCACAAACAAAACCATATGATCTCATCATATCTCATCTACTTAGTTTAGCAATTGATCATTAGAGTGATAGAAACTCACAACTAGCCAATTTGCACTCCAAATGAAGAAGATTAAGATGCTTAGAATGGATTAGAGGTTGATTAGAGAGTGATTAGCTTGCAACCCTCTTCATAAATTAGTGGAGGCTCCTTCTAAGATTTAATTTGGCGGCATGTAGCCCTCAATTCTATTTTTAGTATGGATTAGGGTAGGTTTAGGGTGTATTTATAGATTAGGTGAGTATTTTAGGCCCTTAGATTAACCCTAAATTAGATTCGGACCCTTAGATTTCGGAACCTTCCAGAAACCAGCCCTAAGACCAAGCCCAAACCCCAAACTGGTGCACCCAACCACAGAACTCTCTAGAAACTGTGCAGGTTTCCTGTCCCGACATGGGCGCACTTCCCAAGTGCGCCAGTGTATTTTTGTGCTGGCGCACTTCACAAGTGCGCCAGTGCATTTCTGGCCTGTTTCGGGTTTTTCTGCCTAACTTCGTTCGTCCATATCTCTTTCATACGGTACCCGTTTTACGCAAACTCGGACTCTATTTCACGTATTTTTCCGAGACGAACGCAATGACGCAGCCCGTTTCCCCTGATTCTCACATCTGAGATTAATTATACTTTAATTACTAACCATTAGTGTTAATTGAAATTCGGGGTGTTACACAGCAAATCTTCTTCAAGGTTGTCTGTATTGAGATTGAATTCCATTTGTCTTTTCTCTAGTTCAGACATGAGGAAATCAAAACGCATGCTTTCAGTTTTTTGTTTTTGTTCAAGCAGTGAATCTTTTTCCTGGTTACTTGCATTGAGATTGAATTCCATTTTGTTTTCGTTCCAATTGATTGAAACAGAGGCTCCACCCACCTTATTTCATGTCATATGGGCATATGCTTTCTGCCTTGCAACGATTCGCTTCACAGACATTGACGTCTGAGTCTGAATTGATCTGTGCAGTTGTACGAATTGCACACTTGTCTTGCATGCAACTATCGACGGAGGGTAGGTTGTACGAATACTAAATTTTGCTTTAGACCATAGTTTAGCAATTTCTAATTATTATTTAAAAAAGGAAGACCACAGGTATTATTATTATTTTCAACAAGAAGAACATATATATATATATATATATATATATATATATATATATATATATGAGGAGCGTTCCGCTACATCTCTTATATTGCACGTGATCTCTTCCCCTTAATTTCCACCATCCATCCATTGGATCTTTTTGTCTTTATATGAAGATGTGTAATTCATGGAGTGATCCAATAATGCAAATCAATTATGTCACCATTTGTGTCAATATATATATATATATACACACACACACACACACACAAAAACAAAGAAAAATAGCATTTCTACAGGGGTTCACAAAGCAGAACAGCGGTATCACTAGCAACTAAGTCAGTGGTACATAACAAAATAACTCCCAATACTACCAAAACGGCAAAAAAGACAACATGTTACATACAAACATAAATAGAAGCAGCAAACATAGAACACTGAGCACTGCTCAACTAAGAACTCGATCCAAAGCAACGAGCTTGTCACTCCCTCAAAAAGAGCCGAGGCGGACCTATGATAGAAAAATCGACAAAAACCGTGTACCTATCTGCAAGATCCTCCTAGCCTACTAGAGCCTCCTAATGCACTCCCTCCGAAGCCTACTACCTACAATCCACCCAAGCCACTCGCCTGTCACCAAAGCACCAGCTCGCGAACTCATGTTCCATCTTGTTGCACCAGTCTTCTAGTGAGGCTCGGTTATATACAAGAAAACCAGGTTCATCTTCAAAACACCAGCACGAACCCCAAGCCAATAACCTGAAGAAGAAAAACAACCCTCACCCCACCCCTTCACGAGGACGGGATCATCAGGTAACAATGTAAACACTTGCCAGAGAAAGAGATTAAGCATAGAGGTAATCCATGAAGGGTGTTAACACCAAATTTGCGTTGACCTAACGGACAAAAGGGGAAGCTTCAAAACCAGAAGACAACACTGAGGACAGTTGGCTTGAGACAATAAAATCGGAACTAAAAAGGAAAGGCTGTGGGAACAGCTATGCCGACACCGGTAGCAGGGGATTCAGAAGGAACAACAACAACGATACCAGAATAGAAAGAAAAGAAGAGAATGAAGACATGGTGTCAACACCAATGTGCGATGAGCAATTATCTTGGTGTCCACACAGAAACAGGGAGGAAAATTTATAAAACCGACACTCAGAGAGCCAACACCAAAGGAGAATTAAGGATAAAGCATGCGATCGATACCGAGATACTGAAAGCATCAAGATGAGGAGGCTGATACTCAAGCAATAAAGAAACACGAAACCAAAGACTTAGAGATGGAGAAATGGGTTCGATATTCAAACTGAAAGCAGCACGAACGAAGCCAAATGCTACGGAACAAGTACCGTGGGAGGCGATACCAAACACTAAGTGAGACAGACACCATATACTAAAGAAGAAAGCACAAGATTGAAAATAAACTCATGAAGGAAAGTGATGAGCTGGAAACAAATATGATGAAGCATTAGAAAGCCAGTGATGCTAATAAGTTGATGCTGATACAATACGCAAGGTTGACACTCACTAGTACAAACAACAAAGGTGGAATCAAGTATCAAAAACCAGTATCGTTGAAGGCAAAGCCAAATACGTAGAGACGAAAGCAACTAAGCCGGCACCAGTGCCTTTATAAAGTGTTGGCACCGAAGCATTTATGTAGTGTCGACACCGAAGCATTTATGTAGTGTTAGCATCGAGTTCTATAACTTTGTCACTTAAACCAAGGGACATGAGAGCGGGTCGACACTGAAACCACGACACCTAAACAAGGAAGCATTAACCAAAGCCGATATCAAGAAACCGCTATCGAAGCTAGGGATACCGAAATCGGAAGCTACTGAATCAAATCGACATCATGGGATTATCAATGAAACCAAGAGACACAAAGGAGGACCTGTACCGGAGGATTGATGCGGAACCAAACTTCCCATTTGATCGCTACCGAAGGAGGCCCAAATCTTCTTTAAATAAGACCTCAGGAGTCACATTTTAGGGGACTTCTCCTCATTCCAAAATCTTGTACTTTATTCGAAGAGCTAAAACCCTAATTTGGAAATCAAGTTAGTAATTTTTCATGTAACCTCCACCATGAATAAAATCATCAATGCCCTTAAAGTGGACGTAGGTTCAATCCGAACCAAAACCACTATAAATTGTTGTATTCTTTACCTTCTCACGTATTGCACTGCATGTTGTTGTACTTATGAATATCAGCACTCTTTAACCCAATATTCCAAGTAATTACCGATTCACCCCTGATGCGTATTCTAACTTCGATTAGCAACAAATTTTGAAGCCCTTATCCCAAGATAAATTTTCCTTAAGTATCGCAAGCATGATACTCACCTCTTGAAGGAGGAGTAATTAATCTTCATACGTGGGCATTGATATCTAGGTAGCTACAGATTAGTTAAGCTTAAAAGGACTGGATTACCCCAAGTCTCTAGCTATAATCTTACATTTGGGTGTTGACGAAAAATATCATTAATATTTTGGCGCTAGAAGGAGGGCTTAAACCTCTGATCCTCTGATAACCAACCGCATCGCTAGTTATTCCACCCTGTTGGTTCAGCATTGAAGAGATAGACCATAGATAAAGTATCTCAACAAGGGTCTTCTAAACCTGGGATTACTACTTCAAACATCATTGGTTCGAGAAATGTTCAAAGAACAATATAACCTTCAACCTCGGCTCTTTTATCTTATCATAGATTAATTTATGAACCTTTGTTAAAATAACGGAAGCTCTCGAAGAAAACATAGTCCCATCATTCAACTTGAACGTTGCTGAGGTAGGCGGATCTTCCAATCTAGCACAAACTCCAAACTCAAATACCTTGGAGGAGAATGCCATCAAGGTCAAATACTTTCTTGGAGACAAGAGGAAGAGAAAATTGGATGATCAGGTTAACAACAGTGAAAGAGTGACCCTTTTACCGATGAAATCGTGAACACAGATACCATCATATGTGAAGTTTCCCACCATGAAATGCCACGGGACCACGGAACAAGACGATCATCTCATGGCTTTCAATAGTCAAATGGGTCTTTATAATGCTTCAAGGGTTGTTCGATGTCGAATATTTTCGGCAACTCCACGAGGAGTAGCTGCTAAATGGTGTCGCCGGTATCAAGAGAAAATCATCTGCTCTTGGAAGCAGCTTTCTTTTGAGTTCTCTGCACAATTCTACATTTACGAGGATCCAATTGTGGACTACATTTCCATTGCCAGTACAAAACATAAGAAAAGAGAGTCTTTAGGCGACTACCTAAAGAGATTTAATGTTGAAGCCCTAAAATATGAGCGACCATGATAAACTCATTGTCGTTCATTCTGGATTGATTGAGAATACACCATTTTGGAAGGAGCTATACATTAGTTGGTGCAAGGACTTGCAAGATTTCATTTTCGAGCAGATATATTCATCCACAGGGATGAATTATATTATTCAAGAAAGAATCGTGGCCTTTGTGGAGATGAAGGGAAATCCAGCTCTAATTGAAAACCTCAAGGCAAGAAACTCGAATTTGATAAAAAACACAAAAAGCCTAAGAAGGAAGATACTAACACTAATTCTGTAACTTTGAACAAACCTATCTCACATATATGTGCTATGGCAAAAGCGAAAGCCAATGTACCAGTTTCTTTCAAGGCCAAAAATCGCCCAGAACTGTTCAACGGAGGGAAGTATTGCAAGTATCAAAAGACGAATGGGCACAGGACTGATGAGTATGTAACACCCTACACTTTTCTACACCCAAATTTGGACAAAATTAAAAACTTGAACACATCCAAGCATGGGGCGTGTAATCTGGTACCTGCAATAAATGAGTATGAGCATAATCAGAGTAC
Source organism: Allium sativum (assembly GCA_030737875.1). Classification (NCBI taxonomy): domain Eukaryota; kingdom Viridiplantae; phylum Streptophyta; class Magnoliopsida; order Asparagales; family Amaryllidaceae; genus Allium; species Allium sativum. Next base: position 928,420,198 of record CM060926.1, on the reverse strand, counting down.
GATAAAGGAAACTCATAGCGGAAATAATATAGGATAACTAGTATTAACTCAAGTAACTATATTTTCAAAGTAAGTCACTTTGCCAATACCAAGCATGAGAGAGAACGAGAACCGAAAGCCAAACTTGATCATCTGTGAGAACCCGACCTTCTCTAGGAAACCTGGGAGGTTATAATAAGGAGGGGGTAGAACAACAGGTTATGGTGACTAAGAAATGTACAACACAGACAATAATACAAATATATTCCTTTTTGTTCAATCCAAGTCGTATGCCTGACAAGGTTAGTGATTCTAAACTAACCTTTTTAATGTTTAAGTACGACTCTACTACTCCTCCCAAAGTAGTATCCTCAAATTACATTACCGACATAGGACATTTACACACATTTTTATGAAGTCTTTATACTAGAGCTTAACTGGTTAATTATATCGAGAGTGGGCCCCTGATTTCATGGTCTCTATCTATATTCTTATTCACTATTCTTTTTTATTTAACGCCTCACTATCAATGATAGATAGGCTGAATTCTCCTTGATCACTTAAGACCCTAGGCGGACCTATTGGTCACGTATTAACCCTTGATAATATATCCAACATTAACATAAACTAGAAGGCACTAGCTACGGGCCCTACTAGTTAAGGCTTTCGTCATTCACGCATATACCATTTCCCCGCATATGGTGAGAGAATGTATTTTATCGTTCGTTATACCTTCTAGCTGATCTTATTAGATAACCTTCTTAGTCGCTTATTACTTCCCATAGGATATGTGGCCATATCTGACCCTCTTAATTTCCAAGTTTGGGTACGCTCACACACACATGCCACTTAAGACCACTATACTAAAAAACCTATTCTCATGTGGTCTCTTAAACCCTAATCACTTAGCTTTTAGGACCCAGGAAGCGGACTATACGCGAAGATTATTAGTTCGTACCCCATTTGCCTTTAACACCTTTCCCTTTTGGGGATAAAGTAGGCTACGTTATTAAGTCATTCCTGTTTAGTTCCTTTATACGGAAATACTATACATACACCATTTTTTTGCGTCGCGGGTTTATATGGTTAATAATATATTACATTATTAACCTACTAAGTCCAACTATATTTTCTATTTCCATTATTATTAATAAGGAAGGTTATATTCCTTTTTCCCTAAGATATTTATTTAATACCTTCCCTAAATTTGAACTTAGTGTTTAAACGACAATCATAAATCCCCTTATGGCACCCATTTCCTTTTATTTCATATTTATTGCCCTTTATGACTCTAGCGGTCATATTTTCCTAAGGAAACTATTTATCAGTCCCAAGTTACCAATTTGTTGTACCCTAATGGACAATTTATATTTTTATCCATTTATTTATTGTTTGACTATTTTATATATATATATATACACACGTACCAGGCCTCTCACATTAAGTTGACTACCGGTGGATACTGGATTTGTCAGTCGGTTCCGGGAAGACTTCTACCACAAGTGAACTTAACCTCGTGCCTTAGTACGATTTTATTTATGCATTAGACCTCTCATATTAAACTGACTACCTGTGGTTGCTGGATTTGCTGGTCGGTTCTGGGCAGACTTCTATCGCAAGTTGAGTTTAACCTCGTGCCTAAATGCAGTTATAATTTAAATTTACTAATTGGGGTCCACAACATTTATCCTAATTGATTTTAGGAATTGTAACCAATTTTCCTATCATATTTATTTTACCAAAATCAATATTGGTTACAATGGTTATTTATTAATTTGCAGTCTTATTTATAGCAGTTGATTTTATTGATTGCTACAAATGGTCACCTAAATATAGTAATTCAAACTGGATTATATTTACACATAATTGCATAATTGAATCTTATCCAAACATTCGAACATCCAATACAATGTATATTTTACCTTTTTATGCTGATTTAGACGAATAATATGTATATATTTATTTATACATTTTCGTTGGGTCAATGTAGTTATTATTATTTATTTATTATTTTGTAATACTTATTGTTAAATTAATGATTTGTTTTAATCAATTAACAAAACATTCCCTTTTTATATTCAATCTTGCCAAAAAGGTTTCAACTCTCACAAGGACCGATAGCCGTAATCATTGTAAATAATGCCAATTTTGTGGAATTGACATATTTCAAAATCACAAGAAATATATATAATTTGTATATATATTAGAATAGTCGATGCAAATTACATACAAATATATGTATTTATATTTATACGTACCTTTGCACCACTTTTCCCTTTTTAATTCTTTTTGTCATACTTCTTGTGATTGTAAAATGATGCCTCTTTATACTTTTAAGGAGGAAAAATGCATATTTTACAATGATTAAGCCAAAATTCCACAATATTGGATATAAACAGGAATATTTCTTTTATTCTTGTAATTACATAATACACAAATTTCATCTTTTTACCCAAATTTACATATTTCATGTTTCTGCACTGAACTAAAGATCTCAACATAACTACAACAAATTAATGTTTAATGGGACTGGTTTTCAGATCCACAACATTGTATAACATGTACAACATATTTCATGACATAACTGTAGGAATATGTGGGGAAAATATATAAAAATCCTACAATTCATGTTATACATAATCACAACTTATTATTTACCAATTTTAAGCATATTCATAATCAGATCTGATGGTTGCCACAATTTACAATTATTTAAATAAACAGATTTGATAGGCATAATACATAGATTGGGTTCAAAGGAAATAAATAAGTCGTTACAACTGTGTTAGTAAATTTCTCACTCACCTTATAGCCTCCAAATTCTAATTTTTGAACCATTTAGGCTAACAATCCTCAAATTCTTATAAATCTACAATTTATCTAGAAAGGGTGAAATTATAAATCTGTAGAAATGTAAGAAAAAGGGAAGAGAGCGTTGAATCTATTATTGAGCATCCTCTTTCATTGAATCTAATTAATCTTTCCAATTCCATATGAATTTGATTTGCTTTGGTATATATATGAATATATTTTATTTAGAAATTAGGTTAGAAGAAGAAGAAAAATGGCAGAGCCCCACTGCCTCTATATATTTGAATGGAAAAGAATGGGGCTCTACCCCTTTGTTTATAGGGGTGGAAATGGCCTACAACCGTTAGATTAGTTTTAAGTTATATCCGTCCATTCCTTTTATAATATAATAAACCGGTACCTCAAAACCTAGCCGTCACTAGGCTGTTTGACGCCCAGTAGGTCGACCTGGGTGATCGACCGTCGGTCGACCCCCATGTCAACCGCCTGGGCATCAAACTTCTCAGGTCGGCTTGGTTAATTAAGGTAAGTTATTAATTAAATATTCTGTTTATTTATTTTTCGTCCATTTTCGTGTTTCGTCCATAACTTTTCATACGACTCCGTTCGCGAAACCCCAAACATGAAAGTTGACTAGAATTGCGAGACGAACGCAATGGTTAAAGTTTCGTGATCAAATTCCATCGTTTGCAGAAATTCCTATTTTTGAGCTTTAAATTAAATAACTATTTATTGTTAAAATTCCTGCTTGTTACATTCTTGCCCCCTTAAAAAGAATTTCGTCCTAAAATTCTGATAACTAGTTATCTTATCCTATACAACCAATTTGTGTACATCCACTTTGCAACCATGTATATATGTGCATGGTGTACATAATGCATTTCAACCATAAAATATGCATGCAAGATGATTCTAAATCGGGGGTTCTATATGTATGCATTAAGATTTTTAAAACACTTTTAAAAACATAATGGAAAACATCCTAAATATACTTGCAGTTCTATATGAATGCAAATTTTGAAAATTCTTTTTCATCCATAACCTTCACACAATTACGAATAAAAGTGTGAAGCAACCAGTTTTGCATCCAAACCTTACCATTCAAAATGTACGCAGTCTAATCGTTTCCTATTTAATCTCTCCTAAACAGTAAAAAGGAAATTGGAGCTAAGATTTTTAACATTTTCTTGCTCACAACCTTTTCATTTCCCGCCCTGTAGTGAAATTTTCACCCTAGTTACCCAAAATACTCCGAAAACTTCTGTGACGGCCCGCCCCGCCCCAACCGACATTTACTCCAAAGGTGCGCTGTACACATGTCCAGTTAGCACGGAACGGGTCGCCAGAAGGGAAAAAGGAAGAAGGAAATGAACATACAAAGAACCTGTAGAATGTCTCACAGCGCATAGAACAAAATATAATAATAATATACTTGACATAAAACAGGAGAGACAGTGCATAAGCTGAAAATCAGAACTAAACATCATAGCAGCGGAAATTCAGAACACAGCTTATTACAACTTTCAAACTGTCTCAAAGCAAAGTAAGATAAGCGAGGTACACTACTAATGCCCAAGTAGCGACCATCAACGACACAGGGAGAATGTGTATATATATGTCATACGTGGAAGCCTCCTGCCCGCCTCCGAATCAGCTACTCGCATATCACCAGCTAACCTGTCTCTAGTCTGCTCGTGTGAGCACCCAGAGTAATAAGAGGAGACATAAAACTCTGGGTCAGACATAAAGCCTGGTATGAGCGATAAGCATCTAAAGTGAACAATAACAGGTAGACTAAAACATACCTGAACCTGGACCTGCAACCAAAGAGTTAGCACTACATACTGTACAACACTCTAAGGTGTCATATCAAACAGTGTAAAGATACGGAGGTGGGGGAGGTGTGCATGTCATAATGATGGCAAACAATCAAGCATAGCATCCATCCTCACATCTCTCACTCAGTGCATAAAGCATACGATATTCACCACTTCGATCACCCAACATTCCTTGCTACGATCACTTTGCCCCATGAAGTCATAAATGGCTTCACTGCACTGATAACGTAGCCACTAATTCCTCGCTATGTCCACTTGCCCCATGGAGTTATTCACCCCATCTGCGCTGGCTCATAGCCTTACCAATCCTTACTATGTCCACTTGCCCCATGGAGTTATTCACCCCATCTGCGCTGGCTCATAGTCTTACTACGCATCACCTTGCCCCTCAGGTCATAATGACCCTACTGCACTGATAACGTAGTCTTGCTACCATCACCTTGCCCCTCAGGTCGTAATGACCCTACTGCACTGATAAGTAGCCTATCATTCCTTTTTAGTGGTGAATCAAAGTTATGAACGTCGACAACTCCTTAGCACACGTCCCGCAACAAAGTCCAACCATGGAGTGAACTCGTTGGTTCCCAACTGGTTCCGGGATCCTGAGCTCTAACTTCCATTTGGACTACCTTTGCATCTCGGGTTATTGGTCATCACAATTGAATCGGATCGGATTAGCCTTCACATTCTTCATCGGATCGGATCGGCCTTAGTCACTCGGATCGGGTCGCGCCTCCTACGTCGGATCGGGTCGTGGTCCTCCAGCTCGTGGTTCCTCTTCCTGGTTCGGATCGGTGTCACCACGTCGGGTCGGATCGGGTAACTTCATCCGGGTCGGGTCGTATCTTCTGATCGGGTCGGATCGTCTCGCCCTAGTACCATCGACTCGTGAACTCCCCACCCTCTTCAGGTTCGGATCGGGAATGCTTGTTGGTTCGGATCGGGCTCCTACTACCGGATCGTGCCACCTAACTTAAGTCGTGACCAACTCCTTCAAACGGATCGTGACGCCCAGCTGGAACGGATCGAGTCGCGCTCCCCTTCACCGATCCGATCCGGATTCTGAGTCATTTCCTGCATGTTTCCTGCGACTGTTTTTACGCCATTCGACGGCGTTTTTGACCAATCTAACACTTCTAAACAATCACAAAGCATTTCATATAGTCATAGCAACATGCATAATCAGCCACAAACATCATTCACATCAATATAATAGGTTAAAATGGATCAAACATACCCAAAACCCCATATTTTCCCCATGTTTAGGTGAAACTAATGATAGGATTAGCAAATCTTAACCAAATTAACCCAAATTCATATCAGAGGCCTAAAACATCATTCCGAATTTTATAAATATTTTTCCAGAATTTTATCATGTTTAAATTCGCTAATTAACACTAATCAACCCTAATTAGCCATAATTAGTGCAAAACTAAGCAAATCACTCACCTTAGCCACAAAATAAACTAAGATCTGAAATAATCCTCTGATTTGATGCGAATTTCAATACCAACCAGCAGCTCCTTTGTTGATTTGGTGAAGATCCTCCTCGATTAGGGGTTGCTAAGCCAAATCCTTAACCTAAAGGTGATTTGGAGGTGATTTAGAGGTTGGAGGCCATTTTTAGGGATCCTTGGTGATAAGTGGAGGCTAGAAAACTGAAATGGAATGATTCTCCATCTCATTTCAGCTCTCCCATAACCCTAATCCCGAAATGGGTTATGGGCCTACTCACTAATCACCCGATTTGGCCCGGTTAAGCAGTTTTTCACCCTCCAAACCTTGTTTCAGCCATATCTCCCAAACGGTAAGTCCGTTTGGCTATTGTAACCACTCTACGGAAAGAGAAACCATCAAACGAATCTAATGGAAGTGGTTTAAGGTCAAAATTCCTTTCCAATCAAAAGTTATGGCCAAAACAGTACCAACTAGGGGCAAAATGGTCATTTAAAAATCGACAAAAATCATGAACATGGGAAATGACTCTAATAGATGTTTCCCAAAGTTACATGACCATACGACCTCACATGGGAAAGAAATAAATATTCTACGATCCTATAACGTGTAGAATACGGGTCATTACACTCTCCCCCCCTTAAGAAATTTCGCCCCCGAAATTCCCTAATCCAAACATACACAAGGGTTCCCGCATGCCTATCAATCATAAAACAACAATCAATCATGCAAACAAGCAAAGCAAGTCTATCATAGCATGCGGAAAACTAAATTGCAAAGTAAATCTTACCAGGCAAAGAGTTCTGGATGCATCTTCCTAATGCTCTCCTTTGTCTCCCATGTACAATCATTCTCGTTCTCGCCCCACTGAACCTTGACTAGCTTCACCGCCTTCCTTCGAAGTTGCTTCGTATCGTACCCCACAATACGAATCGGCTTGCGGTTCCCAACCGCCTCGGGTTCTACTTCGAAGTCCTCTAACTGATCAGGTGAAATAGTCACATCTGAGTCGTGAGCGAACTTCCTTAGTTGGGAAACATGAAATACATTGTGAACTCCCGCCATCTTCTCTGGTAAGCCAACTCTATATGCCAAATTCCCGACTAATTCAAGGACAGGGAATGGGCCAACAAATCTTGGTGCTAACTTACCTCTCCTGCCAAATCGAATCACGCTTTTCAACGGAGAGATCTTGACAAACACCAAGTCACCAACGGAGAATTTCAAGTCTCTTCTCCTCTTATCAGCATAGCTTTTCTGCCTATCTTGAGCAGCTTTCATTAGTTGTTGAATGATCTTGATCTTATCCGACGTTTCTCTCACCATATCTGGTCCAAGCACAAACTTCTCGCCAGTCTCTATCCAGCATGATGGTGAGTTGCACGGTTTTCCATACAAAGCTTCATATGGAGCCATACCGATACTGGATTGGTAGCTATTATTATATGCAAACTCTACTAGATGCAAATGGTCATCCCATGATCCACCAAAATCCAATATACAAGCTCTCAAGAGATCTTCCAATATACGATTCACCCTCTCCGTCTGACCGTCGGTCTGAGGATGATATGCGGTACTGAGATGTAATCTTGACCCTAGAGCCTCTTGTAAGCTCTTCCAAAACCCACTAGTGAACAACGGGTCTCGGTCACTCACAATGCTTTTGGGTACTCCATGAAATCTCACTACCCACTTCATATATAATTCTGCTAACTTGGCTGCCGTTCTGGTCGATTTGACAGGTATAAATCTTGCGCTCTTAGTCAATCGATCCACAATTACCCAAATGCTATCATATCCCGATCTAGTCCTTGGTAGGCCATCGATGAAATCAATCGAGACTTGCTCCCATTTCCATTCGGGAATTTCTAATGGTTGCAACAACCCACTAGGCTTCTTTTGCTCGGCTTTAACTAGCTGGCAATTCATGCATTTGGATATAAACTTCCCAACGTCTCTTTTCATCCCTTCCCAGTAGTAAGTCTGTCTCATGTCCCGATACATCTTATTACCGCCGGGATGTATAGTCAGTTTTGAGTGATGACATTCTCTAAGCACTTCATCTCTCAAACCATTCACGTTGGGCACAACTAGTCTTCCATTCTTTCGAAGCCATCCATCTCGATCAAGCCCATACACATTCACCTCCTCACCAATACCCATCTCTAACTTGGAGATGATTTCTAATAGATTAGGATCGTCCCTCTGGCTAGAACCAATCCGCTCTATCAGAGTGGGTCTGATCGTCAAGCTAGCTAGCATAACTGGATCCAATTCGCACTTTGGTCTGAAATCAAACCCTGCGATATACTCCAGTTGCTTCCATTCAAGAAACATTGCCCCTAAGCTGGCATGTCTCCTACTCAAGGCATTGGCTACCGCATTACCTTTCCCAGGTGTATACGCGATATCAAAATCATACGAAGCCAAGAACTCTAACCATCTCTGCTGACGGAGATTCAGATCCTTCTGAGAGAAGAGATATTTTAACGATTTATGATCGGTAAACAGCTCAAACCTTTCTCCCAAGAGATAGTGTCTCCACATCTTCAGCGCAAATACAATCGCTGCCAATTCCAAATCATGGGTAGGATACTTCTTCTCATGCGGCTTTAGCTGCCGACTAGCATAAGCTACAACCCTACCTCCTTGCATCAATACTGCACCCAGTCCGGTACCACAAGCATCCGTGTATACCGTCATCTCTTCATTCCCTTTAGGAATGACTAATACTGGCGCACGTGTCAACCTCTCTTTTAGACTCTTGAAGGCATCCTCACACACTCCATCCCAGACGAAGGACTGATTCTTCTTAGTCAACTGAGTCAACGGTGCTGCAATCTTGGAGAAGTCCTGGATAAACTTACGATAATATCCAGCTAATCCCAAGAAACTTCTTACATCTGTAGCATTCTTGGGCGTAGGCCAATCCTGTACCGTAGCCACCTTCGCAGGGTCCACGGCAATACCACTTTCAGAAACAACATGACCCAAGAATCTTACTTCCCTTCTCCAAAAATGACACTTAGAGAATTTCGCTTTCAATTGGTGTTTCCTCAACACCTCCATCACTATCCTCAAGTGTCCCTTGTGTTCCTCCTCTGTCCTTGAGTAAACAAGGATGTCATCCACGAACATAAGAACAAACTTATTCAACTGATCTCTGAATACTCGATTCATAAGATCCACAAAATAGGCTGGTGCATTGGTCAACCCAAACGGCATGACCAACCACTCATAAAATCCAGACGGCGTCCTAAATGCCGTTTTCGGAACACTCTCATCCGCTACTCGAAGCTGATGAAATCCTGTCGCGAGGTCCAACTGGGAGAACACTCTAGCTCCTTCCAGCTGATCAAACAAATCATCTATCCTCGGTAGAGGATACTTATTCTTCCTCGTCACCTTATTCAACTCGTGATAGTCCACACACAAACGAAGGGAACCATCTGCCTTAGTGGCAAACACAACTGGTGCTCCCCACTCGGAAACACTCCTTCTAATAAATCCCTTCTTCAAAAGATTGCTGACTTGCACCCCGAGCTCTCGCTGCTCCCTTGGTGCCATACGACGAAGTGGCATCACTATAGGTCTGGCATCTTTCACTAAATCAATACGGAACTCAATCTCTCGGTGTGGTGGAAGCCCGGTCACCTCCTCGAAGACGTCCGGATACTGGCCAACCACGGGCACATCTGACAACTCATCATGCGGGATGTCGAGGGAATTTACAAAACTAGCCATAACCCCATCACTAGGTAGACTACCAAACACTACCCTCCGCCCATCATCCGCCCTCACTGTCACCAAAGAGCCCTCACAGTCTACCACCACCCCGTATCTTTGGAGCCAATCGACTCCCAATATAATGCCATACCCAGTAAAGCCCAAAACAAAGCAATCACATACAAACATACATCCATGACTCGATAAGACCAAATTCCTGCAAATCATACTAAGGCTAGTCGAACCACCAATCGGGTTCGTCACTATCAATGGTCTATCGACTATCTCGGGTTCCAGTCCCAACCTATCTACCAGGTCACTAGATATGAAGGAACAGGAAGCCCCAGTATCAAACAAAACTCGAACTGGTATATCATAAATAGAAAGCATACCTTGAATAACAACATTCTTTCCTTTCTCCGCCGCAGTTGGGGCATTCGACGAAGAAGGAACAGCATCAATAACATATGCTTTCACAATCTGCTTCTCCTTAAGAGGTTGCGGACACTTATCTTTCTGATGTCCCACTTGGCCACAGTTGTAGCACTTCCTTTCCGCTGGCTTGGCCCGACATTCCTTAGCATAATGGCCTTTCTTTCCACAGCTGAAGCACTCAACATCCTTCTTGCTCTTTTTCTGGCCACCCTTAGATTGGTCCTGCTTCCTCTTATTCTGAGAATTATTCTTGCCTCCACCGCCTGCTTGCGGCTTTGGCCCTTCTGCAGATGCAGCCTCAGTCTTTGACTTAGGGTAAAGGCTCTCTGATCTCAAAGCTTTCCCCACGATCGATTCAAAAATCTCATCGATGTGGTTAATGAGCCTCTCCCCCAAGTACCCATCCAGACCAGTAATGAACTTCTCATTCTTCTTTTCAGGAGTGTCGATAAGAGACAGTCCATACTTCGACAAAGTGTCGAACTCAGCAATATAATCAGAAACTGCCCTTCCGTTCTGCTTGAGTTCCAAGAACCTCTTAAACAACACTGACTTCTGGGCAGCTGGGATAAACTTCTCGCTAAAGCGAGCCTTGAACTGATCCCAAGTAACTTGGTCCTCTGGAGTAGCTGTTCTAATGGCATTCCACCAATTCATCGCTCGCCCTTGCAGCTGACGAGACGCTAGCCTCCTCTTCATCGCATCCTCGAGACCCAAGTCATCAAAGATACGGTCACAGCTATCCATCCAGTCTTGAACATCCGTGGCCGACTCCGTTCCGTGGAACGGCTTCCCACCAAGATTAGTGTAATCTTTGCACAACTTGGCGAAATCGACCCTAGGCGCCTGCACTACTGGGCAAACACCAACTCCGGGATTGGGAATTGCCCCTTGCACTTCTCTAAGCATGTCTCTCATGAGGTTAGTAAACATAGCCCTCATGTCAGCGGCATTCCCTTGGTTGGTCCCTCTACCAGCACCTCTCGTCTCTCGGCTCATCGTTAATCTGTAAAAAGGGAAACGATTAACGACCCCATAGTGGTGCTAGTGCAGTGCGACTTCATCTTTATACTACTAATAGTATATACATACATAGCTTTTGAAAACCAAAGTAATCACAAATACGTGCTCTCATATACGTACTATCTCTCCCTAGTGTCTTTCCCTAGGTTAACTACGCAACCTAGAGCTCTGATACCAAGTGTGACGGCCCGCCCCGCACCAACCGACATTTACTCCAAAGGTGCGCTGTGCACATGTCCAGTTAGCACGGAACGGGTCGCCAGAAGGGAAAAAGGAAGAAGGAAATGAAGATACAAAGAACCTGTAGAATGTCTCACAGCGCATAGAACAAAATATAATAATAATATACTTGACATAAAACAGGAGAGACAGTGCATAAGCTGAAAATCAGAACTAAACATCATAGCAGCGGAAATTCAGAACACAGCTTATTACAACTTTCAAACTGTCTCAAAGCAAAGTAAGATAAGCGAGGTACACTACTAATGCCCAAGTAGCGACCATCAACGACACAGGGAGAATGTGTATATATATGTCATACGTGGAAGCCTCCTGCCCGCCTCCGAATCAGCTACTCGCATATCACCAGCTAACCTGTCTCTAGTCTGCTCGTGTGAGCACCCAGAGTAATAAGAGGAGACATAAAACTCTGGGTCAGACATAAAGCCTGGTATGAGCGATAAGCATCTAAAGTGAACAATAACAGGTAGACTAAAACATACCTAAACCTGGACCTGCAACCAAAGAGTTAGCACTACATACTGTACAACACTCTAAGGTGTCATATCAAACAGTGTAAAGATACGGAGGTGGGGGAGGTGTGCATGTCATAATGATGGCAAACAATCAAGCATAGCATCCATCCTCACATCTCTCACTCAGTGCATAAAGCATACGATATTCACCACTTCGATCACCCAACATTCCTTGCTACGATCACTTTGCCCCATGAAGTCATAAATGGCTTCACTGCACTGATAACGTAGCCACTAATTCCTCGCTATGTCCACTTGCCCCATGGAGTTATTCACCCCATCTGCGCTGGCTCATAGCCTTACCAATCCTTACTATGTCCACTTGCCCCATGGAGTTATTCACCCCATCTGCGCTGGCTCATAGTCTTACTACGCATCACCTTGCCCCTCAGGTCATAATGACCCTACTGCACTGATAACGTAGTCTTGCTACCATCACCTTGCCCCTCAGGTCGTAATGACCCTACTGCACTGATAAGTAGCCTATCATTCCTTTTTAGTGGTGAATCAAAGTTATGAACGTCGACAACTCCTTAGCACACGTCCCGCAACAAAGTCCAACCATGGAGTGAACTCGTTGGTTCCCAACTGGTTCCGGGATCCTGAGCTCTAACTTCCATTTGGACTACCTTTGCATCTCGGGTTATTGGTCATCACAATTGAATCGGATCGGATTAGCCTTCACATTCTTCATCGGATCGGATCGGCCTTAGTCACTCGGATCGGGTCGCGCCTCCTACGTCGGATCGGGTCGTGGTCCTCCAGCTCGTGGTTCCTCTTCCTGGTTCGGATCGGTGTCACCACGTCGGGTCGGATCGGGTAACTTCATCCGGGTCGGGTCGTATCTTCTGATCGGGTCGGATCGTCTCGCTCTAGTACCATCGACTCGTGAACTCACCACCCTCTTCAGGTTCGGATCGGGAATGCTTGTTGGTTCGGATCGGGCTCCTACTACCGGATCGTGCCACCTAACTTAAGTCGTGACCAACTCCTTCAAACGGATCGTGACGCCCAGCTGGAACGGATCGAGTCGCGCTCCCCTTCACCGTTCCGATCCGGATTCTGGGTCATTTCCTGCATGTTTCCTGCGACTGTTTTTACGCCATTCGACGGCGTTTTTGACCAATCTAACACTTCTAAACAATCACAAAGCATTTCATATAGTCATAGCAACATGCATAATCAGCCACAAACATCATTCACATCAATATAATAGGTTAAAATGGATCAAACATACCCAAAACCCCATATTTTCCCCATGTTTAGGTGAAACTAATGATAGGATTAGCAAATCTTAACCAAATTAACCCAAATTCATATCAGAGGCCTAAAACATCATTCCGAATTTTATAAATATTTTTCCAGAATTTTATCATGTTTAAATTCGCTAATTAACACTAATCAACCCTAATTAGCCATAATTAGTGCAAAACTAAGCAAATCACTCACCTTAGCCACAAAATAAACTAAGATCTGAAATAATCCTCTGATTTGATGCGAATTTCAATACCAACCAGCAGCTCCTTTGTTGATTTGGTGAAGATCCTCCTCGATTAGGGGTTGCTAAGCCAAATCCTTAACCTAAAGGTGATTTGGAGGTGATTTAGAGGTTGGAGGCCATTTTTAGGGATCCTTGGTGATAAGTGGAGGCTAGAAAACTGAAATGGAATGATTCTCCATCTCATTTCAGCTCTCCCATAACCCTAATCCCGAAATGGGTTATGGGCCTACTCACTAATCACCCGATTTGGCCCGGTTAAGCAGTTTTTCACCCTCCAAACCTTGTTTCAGCCATATCTCCCAAACGGTAAGTCCGTTTGGCTATTGTAACCACTCTACGGAAAGAGAAACCATCAAACGAATCTAATGGAAGTGGTTTAAGGTCAAAATTCCTTTCCAATCAAAAGTTATGGCCAAAACAGTACCAACTAGGGGCAAAATGGTCATTTAAAAATCGACAAAAATCATGAACATGGGAAATGACTCTAATAGATGTTTCCCAAAGTTACATGACCATACGACCTCACATGGGAAAGAAATAAATATTCTACGATCCTATAACGTGTAGAATACGGGTCATTACAACTTCTATCTGTGGACTGTAAAGGAGGCTTAGAATAATCTCTAAAATGTAAAACGAGTTAATTAATAGATCGCATGCATTTTTGACAAGGTATGGAAATAATGTTTCCAAGGCTAAAACAACTTTTTTCTTGTTACAGTTAACATTTTTATCGTATCGTCAGTCCTACTGCATCGCTAAAACGCACATACAAAGCATCCAAACATCTTCCTTACACCGTTTATGTGGCAAGAAATCATAATTTTTCCATAAAAATAAATTTCCACTTAAAAACTTATCATGTTTATTTTGAAAATTTTCTTTCAAAACCGCTTCAGTTTCCCTTAAAATAGGAAAATGATATAATTGTGGTTTTTCCTCAAACAACATTTTCCCAAATCTTCAAAAATGTATTTCGTGGAAATTTAAACGATTCAAGTCACATGTTGGCGAAAAAGGAAGTCAGTCACACCAAAAATGAAAAAAACTGAAATCACACACAGAAGGCAAAAATAAACTTTAGCTTTAAAAAGGAACGGTGATTTATTTATTTATATACCTGTGACGTAGTACCGGTCCTTTGCTAAAATTTACCGAACACAGAATTCTATCCTTTCCAGCCCTAGGACAACTATTAGTTTAAATAAGAAAAATGAGATTTCATTCAAACAGGCACGCGTGAATGACATAAACATTTCCAAACTTAGAAATCTCATTAACCTAAGTCGTGCGATTTAAACAACACTAACAGTTGTAAGCACGAATCATCATAAGGCCAAGAACCCGATGTTGGAAAGGGATAACAACAAAGACAACGACTAAACAACACCAAAACCTCCCAAAACAACGATATAATGAACTAGATGTCTTGCTCCACTGCTGGAACTCAAACCAATTTTTATGATCTTTGATTAACCATACCATGGTAGAAAAATGTCCTATCTTGTGTTAAAAATACTGTTGGTGTTGTTAGAGGCTCCTACGTCACCATCTCTTATAAGGGAAAATTTGTGATAAGAAAAGAAACCTACCACAAAATTGATTCTCATGAAAACCCACCTAATAATGCCTAGACAATAGTGAATAGGCGAATTTACATAAAATAACTCCATGAGACAACACACAAGAACAACAAACTGAATCGAATATAATGCGGTACTAAATGGTAGTTACGCCATCGATCAAACAAAGGATTGATTTCCGCATCATTAGACAAATTCAGTCATAACTTCCCATTTATAGAGCGATGTGCTAAATGGGTCACACGTCTACATGGGTAGTTCGAACATAGATTCCCGAACACAAAACCGACACTAAGAAAAAGAGATTTGCTGCAAAAATCTCCAAGGTCGGTCCAACTAGAGACCATTCAAGTCCGCGTTCAACACGGATTCCTCTAAAATATCATTGAGATTATCCTCAGAAAAACCATCAAGAAACAGCTTAATCTTTATCTTTGAAATGACGATCGCCTTCGAAAGAACCTATTAGAACAAGGTATAGCAAAAGAGGATGCAGGACAAACACAAATCCTATTCTAAGATCTCGAAGCAATGGGACGGTGCAAGCCCAACTGCCTTGCCAAATTTTCTTATTCCTTAAGTGGTAAGACCTTTTTGCTCATTCTGATCCAGCCAAATGATCTCTATCCAAGGATGAGATTTAAATTGTGTGAGTAAGATCGAATAATGCAACTAGATGTTATAGGCCAAGAAATGGTTGGAGAGAAGAAATTAGATCTTGGACTTGTAACACCCCACGTCCATTAATGTCACTCACAAAAGGAATGCATTAACTTCCATGGAGGTTTTAAGTGAGTATAGAACAGTAAAATTACGACAAGACAGATATAAAATAGTACTTGGAAATTTAAAACTTTATTTCATTGCAGCAGAAGTCAAAACATGTTTGATTACATCATAATACCATAAATCAGAGTCAAGTACAATATCTATCTTGATAAAACAAAATACATAATCCCATTACATAAATAGCCAATAAACAAAAGATAACAAGCTGGACTTTACTTTAGCAGTCCAAGCTCTCCAAAAGAGATAAGCAATCCAATTAAACACCACTAGAGTTGGGCCCAACCTGAGGACCTGGAGGGGGAAAAAGATAGAAATAGAGGGGTCAGACATAAAGTCTGGCGAGTATGACAATTCTAACAATACTATTTTCAAAGTAATCAGACTAAGGCATAAGCTGGAGAATAAAGAAATGCCTATGAACTATTGGGTGTGACAGAACAGGCAAAGGAAATGAGGTTAACCATGGTAACATTAAAGGCATACCTACTAAAGAATAATTACTATGCTGCACCACACCCGTTACTAATCACTAACGTTAATGACGCTTCCTAATCAATATAGGATAATTACTATACTCTACCGTACTGTACCGTGTTGTACTGTACTAGCACTAACTGCACCCCTACTAGTCACTTTGATCCCTAAATAGAATGATGATAGCTTCGTGTACTACTAGATGTACCCACTATCCTCCACGTTTGACTGTGTATCTCTAGTTGCTATCCTAGGTACCCAATGTGTACCTATCCCTACTAGACGTAGCCCCTTAATAATGGTAATTCCACGTACTCCTAGCTGACGTCATAGGTGCCGTCTGCCCCTATCTTCACTAGGTGTACCCTTTTAATACTTAATTAATAATGGTAGCTTCGTGTACTACTAGGTGTACCCACTACCCTGCCCCATTCGATCGGCTCCCTAACTCGTAGATACCCGTGCTGGCCCCACAGTGGGGTGTATCACTCCCCTAAAGTGGCAACCCGATACAACTTAAGGATGCACGGCTTATACCTACACGATGCAACAACGTCTTACCTACCAGCCCGGGTCCACTCACGCATATGAACTCGTTGGACTTGCGTTGCCACCGCTAACCCGTTTTGGCCTCTTATAGTCAAGCCCAGTATGCGTGTCCCGTCCTCGACTTGGGTCGAGCTCACAAAGATACGTTTGGGATACTGGTTGAAATGGGCCTCCCACCAAGCTTCCCACCTAGGCTTGGTCCCCTCTAACACATTCCACTTAACCCCCTTCATGTCCACTTACATGTTTTAAATTTGGTTAAGGGTTTCTATTAGTAATTCTACATGCCACCCAAGGCACCCACTTAACCCCTATGTCCCACTTACATATTTAATTTGGTTAAGTGTTACTAATCGTATTTTCTCATGCCACCCAAGGCACCTACTTAACCCTCTTCTTAGTCATGTTCATTTGCATGTGTGTTTGGTTAAGTCTTACTAATCGTATTTCAAATGCCACTAAAGGCAACCACTAGATTCCTCATGCCACCCAAATCACCCACTAGATTCCCATGTCCCACCACATGTTTTATTTCTAAATTCAAGACCATCTCGTTCATTGGGTCAGTTAGGGATAGCCAGGGAGGGCAGGAAACTTGTTTTCCAAACCCAAGCCTAGACACTATCCTCTCTGTCACCCTAGAACCTTCTGGTGTATGTAGATAGAAAGAATGTTAATTATCTTAAGTGATTAATTAATTAATTGATCTTTCCCAAATTTGAATTAACTTCCCTATCCAAATTAATAATTTATTCAAAATTTAATGATGTCCATAATTGACTCAATTATGTCCATCCATTTATGGTATGATAAATCATACCCTTTTTCACTACAAATTCATTATATGCCATTAAAGGCATTTTATACCAATTTCTCAATCCCTATACAAATTCAAATTAATCCATAATTAACTTATGACCATTTCTACACATTAATTTTCCAATTAATGTCTTAATTCCATTTTTCGCCTTTTAAGGCAATTCACATATCTCAAATTTGTTATATGCCTTTTTAAGGCTATTTCGTGCAAATTCTCAATATTAATTCTTTTAATATAGCCCCTATCCCACGTTGTACGTTCATACGTTAAACGTAAAATATACGTTAGACTCGAATAGTCTAACTCATAGCACAAAGATAAATTATCACAATAACAACATATATGTATATGACTAAAATAGATCTACTCATAAAAAGGGGTGAAACTTGCATATGTGATAGAGGTCCAACACTTAAACTTGCATAGGCTAAGACTATAACTTGCATAAGCTACACATGTTAAAGGTGTCAACTTGTTTGGTTAAATGTCACAGTCTACATAATATAACCCAAATTCATGTATAAACTTGCAACATAATGGTGGTGTGAACTAGTATAGAACTCACACATGTCATGGATCTAATTTTAGATCTAAAATAAGTGTCATGAAACCTACACAGTTTTTATTAATCAGTGCCAAAACTTGCATAGGTACATGTATGAATCATCATAGCCCAAACATATATAATATCATGATTTGACTAACATGAACTAACCAACATGGATACTAACATCGTGACTATGTAACATATGTGACATCATTTACAACATATCATCATCTAACTTAATAACATAGGTTCATGTATATGGGTACATCTAACTTAATAGACAAATTCCCATAATCAAGATCCAGGGATAATCATGTATATGGGTACATCTAACTTAATAGACAAATTCCCATAATAAAAATTCATTTAGTCATAGATTCATGCATATGGGTACACCTAACTTAATAGGCAAATTCCCATAATCATGATCCATTTAATCTTTAGAAAAAAACATAAACTTTAAAACATGATCCAATTTGCATAAATAACAACATCATGATTTTACAACTTGTACGATTCAACACAACTTAACATGATATCATAATCATATAACTTATGGATTTCCAACATATGTGTTAACATGAGATCTACAACATATATAAGATTTATGACATAACATAGCATGATTTACACATAGCATAGCATGATAGCATAACATAGCATAGCATGATTTTCATCATAGCATGGCATGATAGCATAACATAGCATAGCATGATTTTCATCATAGCATAACAAAACATTTAGAACATACATGATAACATAAGATTTTACAATAACATATATGACAATTCACATCATTTTCTTATGTTCCATTTACATCTTAATCAAATTAGTTTGCTAATAATCTTGTGAGAATCATCATACTCACAATTTAAGAAGAAAGAGAGAGTCTAGATTGCTTTTAGAATTGATTAGAATTGGATTAGATTAGCTTTCTTCTACTTTGATTTGCGGTGGCTACTCGGAGTTCCATGGCGACGGCATGACGGCGGCTTCTCTAATTTTTCATATGAATTAGAATGAGAGACTACCCACTTATTTATAGAATTTAGGAATCATTTAGGCCATTAGATTTAACCTAGAAATAACCGCAGTCGTTCAGACAAGATGGGGTTTATCTTATTGACTCAGCAATGAGTCAGAAGTGACTCAGCAAACACTCAGCAAATTAATAAACTTCTATTCATGTTTACATTAACTGCCCATATATATATAAATATATATATATATATATATACACGCACCTATTCATGAATTCAAATAATGCTAATTAATTGCTTGCCTGAAAAAAAAAGGAAATCGAGCATATAATTTAATTTCCCCCTTTTTTTTCTCTACTTTCCTTGCAACATGCAAAATCAATGCATAATGAAGTTACCTACATACATACATATCTACTTATGCATAAATCTTTCCCTCCAAATAAATTGACTGTATTTATCTTCTCAATTATTTATATATATACATATATATATTCAATATATATATATATATATATATATATATATATTTAATTTTTTTGAACCGCGTTCACACTAAGCCGCTTTTTAGCCATTCCCCTAAAACAAAAATATGGCGGGGATCGAACTCTGCACCTCTTGTATGCAAGTCACATGTTCCAACCAAATGAGCTATTATGTCTTTTGCTTACAATTCTTAGAACAATGCTAAACATTATTCTTTTCTCATTCCTCTTTTTCCATGTTTTGCTGCAATATTTAATTTAAGGATATCTTTTTCATACGGAGTCCAATTTACGCAAACTCGGACTCTATCTCAAGCAGAATTCCGAGACGAACACAACGGCGCAACCCGTTTCACCTAATTATTTTTCTAAAAATTAATTATATCTTGATTTTTTTTATGTTCACAGAAAATACGGGGTGTTACATTCTCCCCTCCTTAAAGGATTTCGTCCCCGAAATCTTCAAGTTAGGAAGAATGTGTCCTACCATCCAATCATCCATCTACTCAACCAACAGGCACATGCATCCATTGTCCTTAAGAGACTTCTAATGCTTTCATGTTTATATGCATAGTGTGTGTACATGTCCTTATCCAATGCAAAAATCAGGTGATCTACTGATTCAGTTGACCTCCTTAATGCGAACCATGATAGTGCCATGCGTCCATTATGTATGCAAAAGATTCCTAATGATACATATTATTTCTATATGCGTGCACAACCATTCATCTTAATGCAGCATCCATATGATAATACAACCACTATTCATTCATTAATTTAAATATGTACACATATTTATATGCAATATGAGAGTGACTGAGCCGATCTAGTGCCTAAAGTGTGTGTATATGCATCCACGAGCAACCACTAGCAAACACTTGCATCCACTTGCATCCATCAAGCATAACATGTCTCAAACACATGTTTCAACCATAGGACTACCCTTCTAAAGGTCAAAGACCTAAACGAGAGGATGTACTAAAGATGGGACAAGTATAAGCTAGGCGATAAAGGAGAATATAAAAGACATAACCCCGAAAAGGAAGGGGTACAACAAACGAATCTTCTCTTCCGTCTCCCAAGTAGCGTCTCCTTGATCTTCTTCCCATTGCACTTTGACTAGCTTGACCTCTCGGTTTCTCAACTTCTTAATCTCCGACCCAAGAATGCATGTAGGAGCTAGTCTGATCGTGGCATCTCGCTCTACTTCCACTTCCTTAAGCGTGTTCGGCTCCACCACTTTCGCCGTATCATGTAAACACTTCCTCAAACTTTCGTCCCGTAATATACAAAGTTTACCGTCCCTACGCAACCAACCCTTATCATCTAGGGTATACCTACTAAGATGGCTTGATGACTCCCCTCTTGTGAGATTCTCTACTAACTCAACCAACTGTGGGTCATCTCGCTGTGCCTCTCCAATCCGTCCCAAAAGCATAGGTCTGACCTCTAAGGATGCTAGCGAACCAAGTACAAAATCAATGGATGGTCTAAAGTCAAAGGTAGAGATAAACTCTAAGCTACGCCGCTCAACAGACCAAGGACTCAGTGTCAACCCTTTTCTACTTAAGGCCCCCACCACAACGTTACCCTTTCCAGGGGTATATGCTATTTCGAAATCGTAGGACGCCAAGAACTCCATCCACCTTTGCTGCCTCAAGTTCAGATCTTTCTGAGAGAACAAATACCTTAGCAACTTATGGTCTGAAAGCAACTCCTAAGTCGTGGGTAGGGTAATTCCCCTCATGGACTTTCGATAGTCTTCCTCCATAACACATCACCCTTCCCCAGAGGCTTCCCTAAAATGTAGGGCATGCTCTTCTCCGCTTCTAGAGAAAACCAGGATATTATTCCATGCAAAATTTGTCACAACTGTCCATCTCTCACGCAGACCATCCTAGTCGAACTCGACATCCCCCAAGTGCAAGCCCCAAAGGCCTAAACCAATATCAGAAAAACACCCAAGGGATACCTCCTTCGAATTCAGATGACATACATGAGATGATACTAGTAAAACGGCCAAATAACTGAGCACTTAACGGACTCTGGCTGTCCTTGCCAGTCTTGCTCCAAAACCATCGTTGATCTCATAACTGGCTTTGCATTATCCACAAGGCACACACGAAAGCTTACTTCGCTCCTCTAGGTAAACCCCGCTCTACATCGAAGACATCCCCATACTCACGGACCACACAAACAGATCCCAAATCATCGTTGGATACATCAGAAGATTCTAGGCAACTAAGCATCACTAAACTCCTATGGTCACAAGAAATATGAGGGTCTTTCCATAACGAACCAATAGTCTAACTACCCTCCTTCCCCAATCTAGGATGGCACCACGCCTGGCTAGCCAATCCATCCCTAGAATCAAACTATAGACCGTGAAACCAAGAATGAAGGCGCTGCATTCAAACCCAACGCCCAAGATAAACACTCTCAAATCCCGACAAACCATTGAAGGATGAGCCGAACCACCAACAGGATTTGAGACTAGGATGGGATCCTTAACTAGACCAGTATTTAGGTGCAGTGTTTCAACTAACGAAGCAGATACTAGCGAGTATGAAGCGCCAGAATCAAACAAGGTTCGAACAGGATGATAAAGAAAACCAAATTTCAACCTAGACGGTCCTACCCCCATCAGGTATACCAGCCGTGAGGGAATACAACAACCCTCCAGAAGATCCTGTACTTTATTCTTGCCTCTTTGGACAATCCTAATAAGGTGTCCTATTTCTCCAAAACAACTAGCATTCTTCTTCACATTCTCCATTCGTGACCTCCCACCAAGATGAAGTTTCGTCCTTTATTAACCTAACAGCTATTTGAACCTTCCTCCCATCGTCCATCTTAAAGGTTCCAACAACCCTCCACCTCCTTGGACTAACTTCTAGCCCGACAAACGTCTAAGTCCCTCGAAGTGGTTCTTCCGTCCTTCATACGGAAGTCCTTATTTATCTTAGAAAAAGCATCTATATGCGGAGGGGAAATTCAAAAAGAGAAAGAGGAAGAGATTCAAAACGGAGAATCGAAGGAAGGATATATGGCTCTTGGGGATTATGTTCTCAAAATAAACCTTTCTTTCAAAAATACTCTTCTACAAACATATTTTTGAAAGTATTCTTTATAAAAATGCTTTTGAAAAATAGTTTTTCAAAATATCTTATCTGTTCTGGTAACCTTAAGCTCTGATACCACGTGT
This sequence comes from Allium sativum, assembly GCA_030737875.1. Lineage (NCBI taxonomy): Eukaryota > Viridiplantae > Streptophyta > Magnoliopsida > Asparagales > Amaryllidaceae > Allium > Allium sativum. Next base: position 928,397,243 of record CM060926.1, on the reverse strand, counting down.
AACACCCCACGTCCATTAATGTCACTCACAAAAGGAATGCATTAACTTCCATGGAGGTTTTAAGTGAGTATAGAACAGTAAAATTACGACAAGACAGATATAAAATAGTACATGGAAATTTAAAACTTTATTTCATTGCAGCAGAAGTCAAAACATGTTTGATTACATCATAATACCATAAATCAGAGTCAAGTACAATATCTATCTTGATAAAACAAAATACATAATCCCATTACATAAATAGCCATTAAACAAAAGATAACAAGCTGGACTTTACTTTAGCAGTCCAAGCTCTCCAAAAGAGATAAGCAATCCAATTAAACACCACTAGAGCTGGGCCCAACCTGAGGACCTGGAGGGGGAAAAAGATAGAAATAGAGGGGGTCAGACATAAAGTCTGGCGAGTATGACAATTCTAACAATACTATTTTCAAAGTAATCAGACTAAGGCATAAGCTGGAGAATAAGGAAATGCCTATGAACTATTGGGTGTGACAGAACAGGCAAAGGAAATGAGGTTAACCATGGTAACATTAAAGGCATACCTACTAAAGAATAATTACTACGCTACACCACACCCGTTACTAATCGCTAACGTTAATGACGCTTCCTAATCAATATAGGATAATTACTATACTACTGTACCGTGCCGTACTGTACTAGCACTAACTGCACCCCTACTAGTCACTTTGATCCCTAAATAGAATGATGATAGCTTCGTGTACTACTAGATGTACCCACTATCCTCCACGTTTGACTGTGTATCTCTAGTTGCTATCCTAGGTACCCAACGTGTACCTATCCCTACTAGACGTACCCCCTTAATAATGGTAATTCCACGTACTCCTAGCTGACGTCATAGGTGCCGTCTGCCCCTATCTCCACTAGGTGTACCCTTTTAATACTTAATTAATAATGGTAGCTTCGTGTACTACTAGGTGTACCCACTACCCTGCCCCATTCGATCGGCTCCCTAACTCGTAGATACCCGTGCTGCCCCACAGTGAGGTGTATCACTCCCCTAAAGTGGCAACCCGATACAACTTAAGGATGCACGGCTTATACCTACACGATGCAACAACGTCTTACCTACCAGCCCGGGTCCACTCACGCATATGAACTCGTTGGACTTGCGTTGCCACCGCTAACCCGTTTTGGCCTCTTATAGTCAAGCCCAGTATGCGTGTCCCGTCCTCGACTTGGGTCGAGCTCACAAAGATACGTTTGGGATACTGGTTGAAATGGGCCTCCCACCAAGCTTCCCACCTAGGCTTGGTCCCCTCTAACACATTCCACTTAACCCCCTTCATGTCCACTTACATGTTTTAAATTTGGTTAAGGGTTTCTATTAGTAATTCTACATGCCACACAAGGCACCCACTTAACCCCTATGTCCCACTTACATATTTAATTTGGTTAAGTGTTACTAATCGTATTTTCTCATGCCACCCAAGGCACCTACTTAACCCTCTTCTTAGTCATGTTCATTTGCATGTGTGTTTGGTTAAGTCTTACTAATCGTATTTCAAATGCCACTAAAGGCAACCACTAGATTCCTCATGCCACCCAAAGCACACACTAGATTCCCATGTCCCACCACATGTTTTCTTTCTAAATTCAAGACCATCCCGTTCATTGGGTCAGTTAGGGATAGCCAGGGAGGGCAGGAAACTTGTTTTCCAAACCCAAGCCTAGACACTATCCTCTCTGTCACCCTAGAACCTTCTAGTGTATGTAGATAGAAAGAATGTTAATTATCTTAAGTGATTAATTAATTAATTAATCTTTCCCAAATTTGAATTAACTTCCCTATCCAAATTAATAATTTATTCAAAATTTAATGATGTCCATAATTGACTCAATTATGTCCATCCATTTATGGTATGATAAATCATACCCTTTTTCACCACAAATTCATTATATGCCATTAAAGGCATTTTATACCAATTTCTCAATCCCTATTCAAATTCAAATTAATCCATAATTAACTTATGACCATTTCTACACATTAATTTTCCAATTAATGTCTTAATTCCATTTTTCGCCTTTTAAGGCAATTCACATATCTCAAATTTGTTATATGCCTTTTTAAGGCTATTTCGTGCAAATTCTCAATATTAATTCTTTTAATATCACCCCTATCCCACGTTGTACGTTCATACGTTAAACGTAAAATATATGTTAGACTCGAATAGTCTAACTCATAGCACAAAGATAAATTATCACAACAACAACATATATGTATATGACTAAAATAGATCTACTCATAAAAAGGGGTGAAACTTGCATATGTGATAGAGGTCCAACACTTAAACTTGCATAGGCTAAGACTATAACTTGCATAAGCTACACATGTTAAAGGTGTCAACTTGTTTGGTTAAATGTCACAGTCTACATAATATAACCCAAATTCATGTATAAACTTGCAACATAATGGTGGTGTGAACTAGTATAGAACTCACACATGTCATGGATCTAATTTTAGATCTAAAATAAGTGTCATGAAACCTACACAATTTTTATTAATCAGTGCCAAAACTTGCATAGGTACATGTATGAATCATCATAGCCCAAACATATATAATATCATGATTTGACTAACATGAACTAACCAACATGGATACTAACGTCGTGACTATGTAACATATGTGACATCATTTACAACATATCATCATCTAACTTAATAACATAGGTTCATGTATATGGGTACATCTAACTTAATAGACAAATGCCCATAATCAAGATCCAGGGATAATCATGTATATGGGTACATCTAACTTAATAGACAAATTCCCATAATAAAAATTCATTTAGTCATAGATTCATGCATATGGGTACACCTAACTTAATAGGCAAATTCCCATAATCATGATCCATTTAATCTTTAGAAAAAAAACATAAACTTTAAAACATGATCCAATTTGCATAAATAACAACATCATGATTTTACAACTTGTACGATTCAACACAACTTAACATGATATCATAATCATATAACTTATGGATTTCCAACATATGTGTTAACATGAGATCTACAACATATATAAGATTTATGACATAACATAGCATGATTTACACATAGCATAGCATGATAGCATAACATAGCATAGCATGATTTTCATCATAGCATGGCATGATAGCATAACATAGCATAGCATGATTTTCATCATAGCATAACAAAACATTTAGAACATACATGATAACATAAGATTTTACAATAACATATATGACAATTCACATCATTTTCTTATGTTCCATTTACATCTTAATCAAATTAGTTTGCTAATAATCTTGTGAGAATCATCATACTCACAATTTAAGAAGAAAGAGAGAGTCTAGATTGCTTTTAGAATTGATTAGAATTGGATTAGATTAGCTTTCTTCTACTTTGATTTGCGGCGGCTACTCGGAGTTCCATGGCGACGACATGACGGCGGCTTCTCTAATTTTTCATATGAATTAGAATGAGAGACTACCCACTTATTTATAGAATTTAGGAATCATTTAGGCCATTAGATTTAACCTAGAAATAACCGCAGCCGTTCAGACAAGATGGGGTTTATCTTATTGACTCAGCAATGAGTCAGAAGTGACTCAGCAAACACTCAGCAAATTAATAAACTTCTATTCATGTTTACATTAACTGCCCATATATATATATAAATATATATATATATATATATATATATATATACACGCACCTATTCATGAATTCAAATAATGCTAATTAATTGCTTGCCTGAAAAAAAAAGGAAATCGAGCATATAATTTAATTTCCCCCTTTTTTTCTCTACTTTCCTTGCAACATGCAAAATCAATGCATAATGAAGTTACCTACATACATACATATCTACTTATGCATAAATCTTTCCCTCCAAATAAATTGACTGTATTTATCTTCTCAATTATTTATATATATACATATATATATATTCAATATATATATATATATATATTTAATTTTTTTGAACCGCGTTCACACTAAGCCGCTTTTTAGCCATTCCCCTAAAACAAAAATATGGCGGGGATCGAACTCTGCACCTCTTGTATGCAAGTCACATGTTCCAACCAAATGAGCTATTATGTCTTTTGCTTACAATTCTTAGAACAATGCTAAACATTATTCTTTTCTCATTCCTCTTTTTCCATGTTTTGCTGCAATATTTAATTTAAGGATATCTTTTTCATACGGAGTCCAATTTACGCAAACTCGGACTCTATCTCAAGCAGAATTCCGAGATGAACGCAACGGCGCAACCCGTTTCACCTAATTATTTTTCTAAAAATTAATTATATCTTGATTTTTTTTTATGTTCACAGAAAATACGGGGTGTTACAGGACTACTAGTGTGGCAAGATCTAATGCGCAAACAAACCCAAAAAATGAGGAGATGAGGCGACGACATGAAGGATAGGAATACGGTTCTACTAGATGAGGAAGGAAGAACGAAAGAAAGAAGTTAAGGGGGTAATTTGGACGCAACTTTATGGTTGAGTCTTAGGACCAAGTTGTACCAATGCTCTTCAACTAATTGACTGTCTTAGTATAGCACCAAACCGTCAACTACCGAATGGCCTTTGGACGAAGGTTGAATCTTGACCTTATTAGGTCAGATTAAAATATTAATCGTCCCGCATCATCTTTTAAGATATATCGCGATCCGAAAATAATTATCCTCATCACCGCGGTATTTAAAGACCGCAGTCAAAAGCCCAAACCAACTCCAAGGATTTATAGTCTTAACAACGATGCTGCTACTACATAATGAACGAACGAATTCCAAAAATAACTCAGCTAGAAATCTGTTGTATAACTAAAACAAATTTTCCCCTTACTTAGCTGACAACAAAAGATGATTCACAAAATCAAATATCCCTAAATCCAAACGAAGGATTTTCCTTAGCCTTTTCGAAGAAAAATTTAAAACTTTACCAAAAATGGAATTTATTTATAAACTAATGGTTTCGTATTTATAAATCCATTTTATTGTTACTATTTATATTCCAGTTTTATATTCAAACCAGAAAAATCTTTTTATGTCCAAAAATGTTAGAGCTTTACAATCTTAAGGGTTAATTTGGTAATTTCAATTAATTATCTAATATATATATATATAGGAAAATAGATATTAAAAATCACGAGCAATAGATATTTATTTTATCATATTTAGTGGCATATTCCTTGTCCTTCCTAATTCCATCTTTCATACCAATCAGACTACATTTATTAAGATTACACCATAGCTCTAATATTTTGGAATATGAATAGATTAAAATTTTAAAACTATGTCTTCAAAAACTACTTTCCGAAACCGTATTTCAAAACCTTTGAAATCCATTTTTTATTTTCAAATAGTTTTTAAAAACAAAATTCCTCGAATACAAGGCTAAGAACTTAGTTGAGTATCTCAACAAAGGTATATTTGGAATTTTAATGAAGTAACAAATGAATACACCTTGTATTTATATTTCCGAAATGGATACGACATATTAATGTGGGCTCTCCCCCATTTTGGATCGAGGAATGGTTCTAACTGGGGCTACCAAACAAAACCAAGAACCAAAAATCGTGACTATCTCAGTTGTAGCTAGATTTTTGTCCAGCCTCCAAACTTGAACCAACGGACTCCACTATATGCCGTCCTCATGCTCTTCAAGACGAAATCGCTAACATACTGTGGGGTAAGACAGAATTGGCTAGAAACCCGAACTCAATATATTTCAACCCTTAGTCGTTGAAAGCCCATTTTATATACTAAACAGGCCCACAACTAATTCATTGTTGAAATAAATTATAGCCGAGTAAGAAAGTCGAAGAAAAACAGAAAAGAAAAACGAATTACATTATCTTACGAGTCCTAGTATAACTAGTTCTTCTGATCGTTTAACCTAGGCTGTCATACCAAATGTAACACCCCACACTTTTATGCACCCAAATTTCGACAAAAATCGAAACTTGAACACATCCAAGCATAGGGCGTGTAATCTGGTACCTGCAATAAATGAGCATGATCATAATCAGAGTGCGATAAAAAAAGCTCACAGCGGGAACAAAATATGATACTAGTATTAACTTAAGTAACTACCTTTTCAAAGTAAGTCACTTTGCCAATACCGAGCATGAGAGAGAACGAGAATCGAAAGCCAAACTTAATCATCTATGAAAACCCGACCTTCTCTGGGAAACCTGGGAGGTTGCAATGAGGAAGGGGTCAGAACAACAGGTTCTGGAGACTAAGAAATGTACAACACAAACTATAACATAAATATATTCTGTTTGGTTCAGTTCAAGCTGTATGCCTGACAAGGTTAGTGATTCTAAACCAACCTTGTTAATGTTTACGCACAACTCTACTACTTCTCCCAAACTATTATCCTCAAATTATATTACTGAGATAGGACATTTACACGCATTTTTGTGAAGCCTTTATACCAGAGCTTAACTGGTTAATTATACCAAGAGTGGGCCCCTAATTTCGAGGTTTCTATCTATATCCTCATTCACTATTCTTTATTATTTAACGCCTCACTATCAATGATAGATAGGGCGGATTCTCCTTGATCACTTAAGACCTTAGGCAGACCTATTGGTCACTTCTTAAACCTCGATAATATATCCAACGTTAACATAAATTAGAGGGCACTAGCTACGGGCCCTAGTAGTTAAGGCTTCCTTCATTTACGCATATACACTTGCCCTGCATAAGGTGAGAGAAGGTATTTTATCGTTCATTATACCTTCTAGCTGACCTTATTAGATAACCTCCTTAGTCGCTTATTACTTCCCATAGGATAGGTGGCCATATCTGACCCTTTTAATTTCCAGGTTTGGGTACACCAACTGCAATTTAAGACCCCTATACTGAAAAACCTATTCTCAGGTGGACTCTTTGGCCCAAGTCACTTAGCCTTTTGGGACTCAGGAAGTGCCCTGGACTATACACAAAGGTTATTAGTTCGTACCTCATTTGCCCTTAACACCTTTCCATTTTTGGATAAAGTAGGCTACGTTATTAAGTCATTCCCATTTAGTTCCTTTATACGGAAATAATATACGTACACCATTTATTTACATCATGGGTTTACATGGTTAATAATATCTTACATTATTAACCTATTAAGTCCAACTATATTTTCTATTTCCATTACTATTAATAAGGAAGGTTATATTCCTTTTTCCCTAGGATATTTATTTAATGCCTTCCCTAATTTGGACTTAGTGTTTAAACGACAATCATAAATTCCCTTATGATACCCGTTTCCTTTTATTTCATTTTTATTGCCCTTTATGACTCTATCAGTCCAAGGTTATCTACTTGTTGTATCCCAACGAACAATCTCTATTTTTATTCATTTATTGTTTGACTATTATATATATATATACATATACGTACCAGGCCTCTCACATTAAGTTGACTACCTGTGGATGCTGGATTTGTCGGTTGGTTTTGGGCAGGCTTCAACCACAAGTGAACTTAGCCATGTGCCTTAGTACAATTTTATTTATGCATTAGACCCCTCATATTAAATTGACTACCTTTGATTGTTGGATTTGCCGGTCGGTTCCGGGTAGACTTCTACCACAAGTTGAGTTTAACCTCGGGTCTATATGGTGTTATAATTTAAATTTCCAAATTGGGGTCCACAACATTTATCTTTTCTCATTTTAGGAATTGTGACCAATTTTTCCATTACATTTATTTTACCTAAATCTATATTGGTACAATGGTTATTTATTAATTTGCGGACTTATTTATAGCAGTTAATTATATTGATTGGTACAAATGGTCACCATTATATCATTCAAAATGGATTATATTTACACACTATTCCATAATTGAATCTTATCCAAATATTCGAACATTCCATACGATGTATATTTTACCATTTTACGCTGATTTAGACGGATAATATATATACGTATATATATATGTATATTTTCAGATTTTCGTGTAGTCAGCGTAGTTATTATTATTTATTTATTATTTTGTAATACTTATTCTTAAATTAATGATTTGGTCTAATCAATTAACTAAACATTCCCTTTTTATATTCAATCTTTCCAAAAACGTTTCAAATCTCACAAGGACCGTTAGCCGTAATCATTGTAAATAATGTCTATTTTGTGGAGTTGACATATTTTCAAATCACAAGAAATATATTTAATTTGTATATATATTGGAATAGTCGATGCAAATTACATTCAAATATATGTATTTATATTTATATGTACCCTTGCACCACTTTCCCTTTTTAATTCTTTTTGTCACACTTCTTGTGATTCCAAAATGATGCCTCTTTATACTTTTAAGGAGGAAAAAGGCATATTTTTCAATGCTTGAGCCAAAACCCAACAATACTGGATATAAACAGGAATATTTCTTTTATTCTTACAATCACATAATACACAAATTTCATCATTGTACCCAAACTTGCATATTTCATATTTCAGCACTGAACTAAAGATCTGGAACATAACCACAACAAATTTATGTTTAATGGGACTGATTTCTAGATCCACAACGCTATATAACATGTACAACATATTTCATGACATAACTGTAGGAATATGTGGAAAAATATATAAAAATCCTACAATTCATGTTATACATAATCACAACTTATCATTTATCAATTTTAAACATATTCATAATCAGATATGATGGTTGCCAGAATTTACAATTATTTAAATAAATAGATTTGATAGGCATAAAACATAGACTGGATTCAGATGAAATAGATAAGTTGTTATAATTGTATTATTAAATTTCCCACTTACCTTATAGACCCCATATTATAAACTTTGAACCCTTTAGGCTTGCAATCCCCAAATTCTTATAAACCTACAATTTATCTAGAAGGGGAAAATTCTGGATCTGTAGAAATGTAAGAAAAAAGAAAGAGAGCGGTGAACCAATCGTTGAGCATCCTCTTCCATTGAATCTAATTAATCTTCCCAATTCCATATGAATTTTATTTGATATATATATATATATATATGAATATATTTTATTTAGAAATTAGGTTGGAAGAAGAAAAAAAATGGCAGAGCTCCGCTGCCTATATATATTTGAATAGACGAGAATGGGGCTCTACCCCTTTATTTATAGGGGTGGAAATGGCCTAGAATCGTCGGATTAGTTTTAAGTTATATTCGTCTATTCCTTTTTATAATATAATAAACCAATACCTAAAAACCTTGCCATCACTGGGCTGTTTGACGCCCAGTAGGTCTACTTAAGTGATCGACTGCTGGTGGATCCCCATGTCGACTGCCTGGGCATCAAACTGCCCAGGTCTCCTTGGTTAATTAAGATAAGTTATTAATTAAATATTCTGTTTATTTATTTTTCGTCCGTTTTTGTATTTCGTACATAACTTTTTCATAGGACTCCATTCGCGAAACCACAAAATGAAAGTTGACCAGAATTTCGAACGCAACGGTTAAAGTTTCGTGGTCTAATTCCATTGTTTGCAAAAATTCTTAATTTTGAGCTTCTAATTAAATAACTAGTTATTAAAATTACGGGCTGTTACTGAGTGTAAGGTACTCGAAAGCATAATTCAGGAGCTTACCCAAGAAGGACGTGTAAAAGAGTTCACCCGAGGCAAGCTGGAAACAACTAAGCAACTTCTTGATCTCGAGACAAATGCCCTAGCGGCAAGATTCACTTTTGTGCCTACACATCCCAAACCTAGGTTAGCTAGCTTTTGTAGTAATAGTACCAGGCTTGGAAGGAAGCGGGAAACTTCCAGATCTAGAACTTCTAACTCCACTCATAGAAGTTGTTACAATTGCGGATGAAGGGTCCGTTACGCTAGTAAGTATCCTAACTCTGCACTTATCGCATTTGTAAGAATCTGGGGCATGTAGCACCTTCGTGCCCCCATACTCCAAAGGGATAGCTAGGTGTTATGTAGACCCCTAATGGCACTTTATCTGATCCAGGTAATGTTCATTCTATTCATGGTAGAATTACTAAGTCTTATAGGCATCTTATGCTTATTCTTGGATGTTTCGCACGATTAGTGTTAGATGACCTTACTAGAAATTGTGAATCTAGTTGATGGTTTTGCAATACTAAGTTTAGTGTAAGATCTTGGCCTAGATAAATTTTGAGCCTCGTCTTCTTTTATGAGTAGGAACCAAGAGTAATAAATGGTTCATTAGAGTAATTGGCTTGGTGAGTCTGAGGCGGATAAATTATTTCCACCAAGCATCATAAAATGATTGTGTTTTTTTTCCTTTGGGGTATGTTATAAATTCTGATTGAAACATGGGACGCCGTGCTATTGAAGGGATTTCTAAACACTTCGACATGACAGATTCTGACACAACGATTTTATGTTTCGTTTTTGATAGTAGAATTTGTAATTCATTCATAAATACTTGAGACAAGACAACAGTTATGCAACATTTGGCTATATTTGCCTATTTACTAGCTTAATATGGATAACACTTTTCCTTGTTGGTCATTGGCGGTCATTATGTGGTTTGACCATCTGTGAAACTTCGGCTCCACTTTGTGTGTTTAATTTATGGCCATTTTAATCAACACACAAGCTGTGTGCTCACCATCAAGCTATGTGCTTACCATTGAGCTAGGTGTTCGCCTAAGCTGTGTGCTCAGGACTATAATCGACTAAGCACGTCCTACCTCTTCTCTAGAGATGAGCACGTCCTACCTCTGCTTATGTCTCCGTCCTGCTGAAGGGAACAAATGATCTAGAGGAACACTTAAAGCACACCCTACCTCTGCTCTAAGCACGTCTTGCCTCTTCTTCGACTAAGCACGTCATGCCTCTGCTCTATGGATGAGTACGCTCCACCCTTGATTATGTCCCATCTCGTAGAAGGGAACGAAAGCTCAAAGAGAGCACCTAAAGCAAGTGCAACCTCTACTTAAAGAACAAGGCTGAAATGTCAAGTCAAATCCCAAGGAAGTGGCTCATCAAATCAAATCAAAGCCCAAGGAAACAGCCCATCAACTCAAATCAAAGCTTAAGGAAGTGGCATAAAAAATGACTCACAAGGTTGAAATGGAAACTCAAGAAAAGATTATAAATACCCAAATCTGGTCGGGACTTCTAGTATTGCCAGATATGGATTTCTGGTCTTTTATTATTAATACCTGAATATGGGTTTAGTTCGGGACTTTTATTATTTCCAAATAAGGATTTATGGTCATTTGATACTCGAATCTGGGTTTGGTTCGGTACTTTATTATTGACAAATATGGAACTTTTGGTCTTCTATTATTAATACCTGAATCTAGGTTTGGTTCAGTTCTCTATAATTGCTAGATAAGGATTTTTGGTCGACTATTATTAATACCTGAACCTGGGTTTGGTTCGGGAATTCCATTTCTGCCCGTTATGGATTTCTTATCTTCTATTATAAATACCCGAATCTGAGTTTGGTTTAGGACTTCTATTATCACCAAATATGGATTTCTAGTCATCTATTATTAGTACTCGAATCTAGGTATTAGTCTTCTATTATTAATACCCGAATCTGGGTTTTGGGATTCCTATTATTGCCATAGGTGGATTTCTGGTCTTCTATTATGAATGCTCGAATATAGGTCTCAAAGCTTCTATTTATATTTCCAGAAGAGGATTTCTGGATTTCTATCGCTCCAAACCAAAGAAGGAGTTCAGGCATTTTCGTCAGATTAATACCCTTATCTGGGTCTCGAGAATATAATACCCATTTCCTGAGGAATGGGTGACTAGAATTCCATTACGCAAACTCAAATCAGAGCTTTTAACCTTCTCCTCATGTTTCCAGATAAATATTCTGTACTTATAATACTTTTAGAAATGAATCCTTATATTTGCATTATTCTAACACCTGAATCTAGGTTATGGATTTTCTATTCTCATTTCCAAGAAAGAATTTCTGGACTTCTGTTACTGTGCCCAACTATGGAAATCAAGCCAACTCTACCTCAATTTCGGAAAGAGGACTTTTAAATTAGTACTTGGGTTGGTACATTGGGTCTTGTCATGGCCGAATTTCTGTACCCTTTGATTTGACTACTTACACCGCATGTCCAACCCAAATTGCACAAAAGTACAAATCATTAATAGAAAGAAGTTAGAGGATGAGAAATGAAACAAGAAAAATTAGAATATAAGAAAACGAAGAACATAAATCTCACAGCGGAACAAATAAAATATATTATATAACACAGCTTTTGAAATACAAAGTTGGTAACTGTATATACATACCATCATCAGAGCATAACAGCTATTTTCTGGAATAGTTATAACACCTTTTCCAGATACAACATAGTATACAACGGAAAATATGATAGTCTATAGCAAACTGATGAACCCTCCGGCTTCAAGCTCCTCCACATGAACCTGTAAAATCCTGACTACTTGAATGCCCATACAAATTTAGGAACCCAAGAGTTTAGGGTAAAAGAAAACAAAATAAATTCTGGGTCAGTCATGGGACTGGTGTGAGTAAACTCCAACCATAGGCTTAACTTTAAAAAAAATCCATTTGAAAGAAAAGATAATCATAAGACCGATCCACACATAAACACGGATTGTAACTCCCCGAATTTCAATTAATACTAATGGTTAGAAATTAAAGTATAATTAATCTCAGATGTGAGAACCAGGGGAAACGGGCTGCGTCATTGCGTTCGTCTCGGAAAAATACGCGAAATAGAGTCCGAGTTTTCGAGAATCGGAGTCCGTATGGCCCGGTTATGGCCCAAAGAAGTTTTTAGAAAATTTAAATTTAAAAACAGATTTAAAATTCAGCTCTAAAATAAGTTTAGAGCCAAAAGAGGGAAAGGGGGAAAAATTCCCGCCTAGCCCCGTGTCGACAGGGGTGTCGACAGGGGTGTCGACAGCCCTGTCGACAGGGGTGTCGACACAGGGTGTCGGCTCTGTGGATCTGGGTGCACCAGGTCTGGTCTTGGCTGAGTCTAGGGCCATGTTCTAGAGACTTCCTAAATCTAAGGGTCCTAATCTAATCTAGGGTTAATCTAAGGGCCTAAAACACTACCTAATCCTATAAATAAGACCCTAACCTCGCCCTAAATCATCATTAATCTATCATACAACTAAACTATGGCAAAATGCTAGCTCTCATGGCCTCCACTAATTTATGAAGAGGGTTGCAAGCTAATCACTCTCTAATTAACCTCTAATCCCTTCTTAGCATCTTAATCTTCTTCATTTGGTGTGCAAAATTTGCTAGTTGTGAGTTTCTATCACTTTGATGATCTTTTGTTAAACTAAGTAGATGAGATGTGATGAGATTTATGGTTTTGTATGTGGATTAATGAGTCTTGAATCATATGATATGATGTTAGCATTAATCTTATGTTTATGCATGTTGAGTATGTAAGTTTATGCAAGTTTAATATGATGTATGTTATGTTTGCATGATGCTAAATATGCAAGTTGTGGGCTATGTGATCATATGCATGTTATGCAAGTTCATGGTGATATGCTATGCAAGTTACATGTATGTTAATATGCAAGATATGTTATGCAAGTTACATGTTTGTTAATATGTAAGTTACATGTATGTTAATATGCAAGATATGCTATGCAAGTTACATGTTTGTTAATATGTAAGTTACATGTATGTTAATATGCAAGATATGCTATGCAAGTTACATGTTTGTTAATATGCAAGTTACATGTATGTTAATATGCAAGATATGCTATGCAAGTTACATGTTTGTTAATATGTAAGTTACATGTATGTTAATATGCAAGATATGCTATGCAAGTTACATGTTTGTTAATATGCAAGTTACATGTTTGTTAATATGCAAGATCATGATGACACATCATGCAAGTCTATGAGTTAATATGCAAGTATATTATGCAAGTGAATATGTAAGTTATGTGACATATTATATGCAAGTTATGTGACATGTTATACAAGATTATATGCAAGTTATGTGACATATTATGCAAGTTTATATGCAAGTTATGTGTTTGTTAATATGCAAGATGGCACCTTTGAAACATGTTCATTCATATGCAAGTTGACACCTTTTATATGTATTATGTCATGAGAACGAAATTACGTGGGAACGATTGGGGTAATTAAATGCATAAGTTAATAAGATTATGTGAAATTAATATAATTATGCATAACATAAAATAAAGGAACATAGTATGGGAATTTGCCTATTAAGTTAGGTGTACCCATACTATGTGTTGGGAATTTACCTATTGAGTTAGGTCTACCCCATGGGAATTTACCTATTGAGTTAGGTCTACCCATGTTATGAAAAGCTTAATATTAATTAGGGATAATTAATATAAATTATGAGGGTGATTAATTAGGTGTAATTAATTGACTAAGACACGAGGTTGGACTCAGTTGTAGCGTAAAACTGCCCGGACCCAACCGGCTTAACCAGTTGCTACAAATGTTAGCCCAATGTGAGAGGTCTTAGGCACAAACTAAATACATGATTAATGTAAAGACACGAGGTTAGACTCGGTTATGACATATGGCTGCCCGGACCCAACCGGCTTAACCAGCGGTCATAAAAGACAGTCTAATGTGAGAGGTCTTTACAAAGGTTACGATCTTAATTAATTAATTAAGAAACACTTAACCATATTAGCATGTAGAGGGACATGAGGGGTTAAGTGGGTGCCTTGGGTGGCATAAGGAACCTAGTGGGTTGCCTTGGGTGGCAATAGAAAATACGATTAGAATACTTAACCAAAGTGGAACATGTAATTAAAACATGATTAAAGGGTTAAGTGGGATACACTAGAAAAAGGGACAAGCTTAGGTGGGTAGCTTGTGGGAGGCCTATTTCAACCAGTAACCCATACGTATCTTAGTGGGCTCGACCCATGTCGAGGACGGGACACGCATACTGGGCTTGACTATAAGAGGCTAAAACGGGTTAGCGGTGGCAACGCAAGTCCAACGGGCTTCATATGCGTGAGTGGGCCCGGGCTGGTAGGTAAGCCGTTGTTGCATCGTGTAGATATAAGCCGTGCACCGTTAATTATATCGGGTTGCCACGTTGGGGAATGGTACACCCCACGGTGGGGCCAGCACGGGTATCTACGTTAGGGAGCCGATCGAATGGGGAGTAGTGTGTACACCTAGTGGATTGTAGGGCCCAGTGGCGTCTAATTGGTCACCTAGGGGTACGCAAGTACTATTAAGTTAATTTTGTAAGTTCATGGGTGGGATCAACCTTTAAGTTAGGAACGACTGGTGTGGTGCAGTTTAGTAATTTACCTTAGGAAGGGTAGATGCGTCTTTATCTTTTATCTTAGTTTAGTTGACTGCTTAGTGCAGCCATTAATCCCCATTAGTTACCGTATATCAGTTTATGTCTTCTCTGTTTACTTTAACGATTGTATTGTTAAAGTTATAGGACTCGCTCAGACTTATGTCTGACCCCGTTGTTTTTATCTTTTTCCCAACCCTCAGGTCCTACGGTGGATCCTAGCAGTAGTGGAGCTTGATCGGATTGCTGTTCCAGTCTTTAGGAGCTTGGATAGATGTAAAGCTCCAGTTATCTAGTTATCTTTTCTTTTGTTTTGGCTATTGTATGAGAGTGGGATTATGTACTTCTTTATTTTGATGGATATTGTACCTAACTTTTATTGTGGTTTTATGATGTAACCAGACATGTTTTACTTCCGCTGTTATGAGATGATGTTTTAAATTTCAAGTACTATTTATATCTGTCTTGTTGTAATTTTTCTGTTCTATATTCACTAAAATACTCCACCGATGCTATGGCATTCCCTTAGTGAGTGACTATAGCGGGAGTGGGGTGTTACACGTGATATCAGAGCTTAAGGTTACCAGAACAGATAAAATTTTTGAGAAAAACTATTTTCTAAGAGTATTTTCGAAGAAAGTATTTTCAAAAGCATGTCTTCTAAGAGAAAAAGTTTTTGAAAAAGAAAAGCATAATCCCCAATAGCCATATCTTTATCTTTCGGAATCTCCTTTTTGAATCTTTCCTCTTTCGTTTCAGCATGGCTGAAGATCTTAACATCCCGGAGGGTTTAGTTATACCACTATGGTATAGGAGGTTGCAAGAGGCTAGGGCCGCGGCTGCGGGTCCAGCCAATGCTACTACACCAGAGACAACCGCTCCTCCTCCTCAGCCTAGAGTGGATAATTTTGCTAAGGTTTGCAAGGAGTTCAAGGCTATAGGAGGAAAACCTTTTCTAGGTTCAGAGACTTTCGTAGAGGCTAGAGATTGGCTTAAGGAAGTGGAAGAGTTGCTAGATATCTTTGAAGTGGAAGAGGGAAAGAAAGTCAAGTTGGCGGCTTGGTTAATGAAGGGAGAGGCCTCATTCTGGTGGGAGGTCACTAATGGAGAATGCCCTGTTGACTCTTGGGCAGATTTTAAGCAAAGGTTTGGGGCTAAGTTTCTCTCAAGGGCGGAAGAGAATCTGTTTATGGAGAAGTTCTTGAATTTGAAGCAAGGGAATCTCACGGTGAAAGAATATGTCAACAAATTCAATCAATTAGCAAGGTTTGGCATAGAGTTGGTGAATACACCGGAGAAGAAGGCTTTGAGGTTCGTTAGAGGCTTGAACGAACCATTGCAAGGAATAGCTATGACTCACATTCCTATGGGGGCCACCTTTGAGAAGCTTGTCTACATGGCGCTTATGCATGAGGATGATAAGAAGTCTAAGGCACCAGAGAAGAAGGGGGATCAGAAGAAACCGCAACAACAACAACAAGGCAAGGGTGGAAAAGGTAATGGTGACAAGAAGAAGAAGAAGAAGTGCTTCAATTGTGGGACACCAGGCCACCTCAGCAAGGATTGTCGCAAAAAGAAGAAGACCGGTTGCTTTCATTGTGGTGAAGCAGGACATCTTGTGAAGGATTGCCCAAAGAAGGGGCAGAGGACGGGGTCTACCTCAGGAGGTCAGGTGCAAGCTCTTATAGCACCACCTCAGTCAGGGGGGCAAGTTCAGGCTCTCTCAGTTCCACCGATTCAGCAGAGAGGTAGAAATATTTCCGTTGAAAGTCTGGTTTTTCTGTTTGATCATCCAGTTCGTACTTTGTTTGACTCTGGCGCATCGCATTCTTTTATCTCATCATCGTTAGTTGAGTCACTGCACTTAGACACCAGTCTAGTTGATGATCCCTTGGTTGTCTCAAACCCAATCGGGGGCTCCATATATCTGTCTATGATATGTTTGGGTTTGAAGATTTCTATACTTAGCGTTGAGTTTAGATGTGATGCTTTTGTATTGGGCTTCACGGGCTATGGGTTGATTTTGGGCATGGACTGGTTATCCAGCAATGGTGCCGTTCTCGATTGTGAAAGGAGAGTTGTCAGGCTTATGACCCGCTTGGGTAATACTCTCGAGATCTCTTGTAATCCCATGGAATCTGTTATGCTAAGTTATCTCGAATCACTCGATGCTTCAGTCGAGAGTTTGCGTTCTGTCAGAGTAGTCCGGGAATATCCGGATGTGTTTGAAGAAGTGAAGGATTTGCCTCCGAAGCGGGAGATAGATTTCCGAATTTATTTGGTGGATAATGCCAAACCAGTGTCTTTGCCAGTGCGCCACATGGCTCCTCGTGAGAGAAGAGAACTTCATAAGCAAGTAGGGGAGTTGCTTGAGAAGGGGTTCATAAGGCGAAGTATATCGGAGTGGGGAGCTCCAGTAGTGTTTGCCACGAAGGCGGATGGGTCCCTCAGACTTTGTGTGGATTATAGAGAACTTAATAAGCTCACAAAGAAGAATAGACACCCATTACCGAGAATAGATGATCTCTTTGATCAGTTGGTTGGCGCCTCAGTGTTTTCGCGGATGGACTTAGCTACAGGGTTTCATCAGTTGAGAGTGGCGGAGGACAGTATAGAGAAGACTGCTTTCCGGACTCCGGATGGTTTTTATGAGTGGCTTGTGATGCCATTTGGCTTGACAAACGCCCCTGCATACTTTGTTGATCTAATGAGTAGAGTGTTCAGAAAGTATCTGAATAAGTTTGTAGTGGTCTTTGTGGATGACATCTTGGTCTTTTCCAAGAGTGAAGAAGAGCATGCCTTACATCTCAGAGAAGTATTGGAGACTCTTCGAGCGCATAGTCTTAAAGCTAAATTCTCTAAATGTCATTTTTGGAGAAGAGAAGTGCGATTCTTAGGGCATGTGGTCTCTAAGGAAGGGATAGCTGTGGATCCCGCAAAGATAGTATCTATCCAGGATTGGAAAGTTCCTAGAAATGCTACCGAGGTAAGAAGTTTCTTGGGGTTGGCAGGATATTATAGGAAGTTCATTAAAGACTTCGCGAAGATATCAGCCCCATTAACTCGCTTGACGAAGAAGAATCTGGTTTTCTCGTGGGACGTAGATTGTGATGATGCTTTCCGACGGTTAAAGAGAGCTTTGACCACCGCTCCAGTTTTAGTGTTCCAGATGGGAGTAAGCCGTTTGTTGTTTATACCGATGCTTGTGGGACAGGATTAGGCGCAGTCTTGATGCAGGAGGGAAGGGTAATAGCCTATGGGGGAAGGCAATTGAGAGTGCATGAGAAGAATTACCCTACCCATGATCTAGAGTTGGCCGCGATTATTTTCGCACTTAAGTCTTGGCGCCATTATCTTCTTGGTGAGAGATTCGAGTTGTTCACTGACCATAAATCATTGAAGTACTTATTCTCTCAGAAGGATTTAAACTTAAGACAGCAAAGGTGGATGGAGTTCTTAGCATCCTATGATTTCGAGATAGCGTATACCCCTGGCAAGGGTAACGTGGTGGCAGACGCCTTGAGTAGAAAAAGACTATCTTTGAGTCCATTGTTCGTGGAACGACGAAGCTTGGAGTTTCTTTCTTTGTTCGACTTCAGACCTTCTGTTGACTTTGTACCTGGTTTGTTGGCATCCTTGGAGGTTAGACCTACTCTCTTGGGACGGATTGGCGAGGCTCAGAGAGGCGACCCACAGTTGGTTGAGTTGGTAGAGAAGCTTATAAGGGGGGAGTCGTCCAGCCATTTGGGTAGATACACCATAGATGATAAGGGATGGTTGCATAGAGACGGTAGACTTTGTGTACCGCAAGATGAGGGTTTGAAGAAGGCTATCTTGGATGATGCACATCGTTTAAGAATGACTATTCATCCCGGCGGGGACAAAATGTACCAAGACATGAAGAGAGTTTTCTTCTGGGCCGGTATGAAGAAAGATGTGGCCGAGTATGTGGCTAGATGCTTAGTATGCCAACAAGTTAAAGCGGAGCAAAGGAAACCCGGTGGGTTGCTGCACCCATTGGAAGTTCCGCAATGGAAGTGGGATAGTGTCTCGATGGATTTCGTCGATGGGTTACCGAGATCGAGGAAGGGTAATACGGGAATTTGGGTTGTGGTAGACAGACTTACCAAGAGTGCCCATTTTATACCCGTGAAGAGTAAGAGGACCGCTCCATGGCTTGCTTCAGTCTATGTTAGAGAGATTGTTAGATTGCATGGCGTACCATCCAGCATTGTGAGTGATCGAGATCCTATCTTCACTAGTGAGTTTTGGAGAAGTTTGCAAGAGGCGGTAGGGACTCAGTTGTGTTTGAGCACCGCATATCATCCTCAGACGGACGGTCAGACCGAGAGGGTGAACCGTATCTTAGAAGATCTCTTGAGGCTTTGTATCTTGGATTTTGGAGGTACATGGGAAGAACATCTTCCTTTGGTGGAGTTCGCATATAATAACAGCTTTCAGTCCAGTATTGGTATGGCTCCTTTCGAAGCTCTTTATGGAAGGCCTTGTCGATCTCCTACATGTTGGTGGGAATCTACGGATAAGATCTTGCTTGGGCCAGATATGGTTAGAGAGACTTCAGAGAAGATTGATTTAATTCGTAGAAGGATGAAGGCAGCGCAAGATAGACAGAAATCTTATGCGGATCGGAGAAGGACGGATCTTGAGTTTGAGGTTGGGGATATGGTTTTTGTCAAAGTATCTCCATTGAGAAATGTTGTTCGCTTTGGGTCCGTTGGGAAGTTAGCACCGAGATTTGTTGGGCCGTTTCCTATTAAGGAAAAGATTGGACGGATGGCATATAGGGTGGAGTTGCCCGACAGACTTAGTGGTGTTCATGATGTATTCCATGTATCACATCTGAGGAAGTGCTTACATGAGACCGCGGAGGTGGTAGAGCCAAGCTTGCTTAGAGATGTAGAGGTAGAGCGTGATGCGACGATTCGACGAGCTCCTACTCGCATCCTTGGGTCAGAGACTAGGAAGTTTAGGAACAGAGAAGTTCAGCTAGTGAAAGTGCAATGGGGAGATGACGAAAGCAATGCTACTTGGGAGACGGAAGCGAAGATGCGTTCTTTGTATCCATTTCTTTTTGAGAGTATGTCTTTTAACTTCTCCTTTATCGCTTGTCTAGTACTTATCTTATCTTTGGTATGTCCTCTCGTTAGTACTGTTTGACCTTTAGATAGGGTAAGCCTATGGTTGAAACATGTGTTTGAAACATGTTATGATTGATGGATGCATGTGGATGCAATTGGTTGCTAGTGGTTGCTTGTGGATGCATATACACACACATTAGGCACTAGATCGGCTCAGACACTTCATGTTGCATATTGCATAAATGGATGTGGTAGTTAGATTGGTGGATGTATCATGGTTGTGTTATCATATGGATGATGCATTTTTGTGTATGGTTGTGCACGCATATAGAAATTTGTATGTGTCAATAGGGTTTCGCATACATATTGGATGCATGGCACTATCATGGTTTGCATTAAGGAGGTCGACTGAATCAGTAGACCGCCTGATTTTGCATTAGTATACGGACATATACACACACTTTCTGCATATGTTCATACGTCATTAGAAGTTTCTAAGAATAATGGTTGCTTGTGGTTGATGGTTTAGTAGATGGTTGTTTGGTTGGTAGGATACGTTCTTCTTAACTTAGAGATTTCGAGGACGAAATCCTTTAAGGAGGGGAGAATGTAACACCCCGAATTTCAATTAATACTAATGGTTAGAAATTAAAGTATAATTAATCTCAGATGTGAGAACCAGGGGAAACGGGCTGCGTCATTGCGTTCGTCTCGGAAAAATACGCGAAATAGAGTCCGAGTTTTCGAGAATCGGAGTCCGTATGGCCCGGTTATGGCCCAAAGAAGTTTTTAGAAAATTTAAATTTAAAAACAGATTTAAAATTCAGCTCTAAAATAAGTTTAGAGCCAAAAGAGGGAAAGGGGGAAAAATTCCCGCCTAGCCCCGTGTCGACAGGCATGTCGACAGGGGTGTCGACAGGGGTGTCGACAGCCCTGTCGATAGGGGTGTCGACACAGGGTGTCGGCTCTGTGGATCTGGGTGCACCAGGTCTGGTCTTGGCTGAGTCTAGGGCCATGTTCTAGAGACTTCCTAAATCTAAGGGTCCTAATCTAATCTAGGGTTAATCTAAGGGCCTAAAACACTACCTAATCCTATAAATAAGACCCTAACCTAGCCCTAAATCATCATTAATCTATCATACAACTAAACTATGGCAAAATGCTAGCTCTCATGGCCTCCACTAATTTATGAAGAGGGTTGCAAGCTAATCACTCTCTAATTAACCTCTAATCCCTTCTTAGCATCTTAATCTTCTTCATTTGGTGTGCAAAATTTGCTAGTTGTGAGTTTCTATCACTTTGATGATCTTTTGTTAAACTAAGTAGATGAGATGTGATGAGATTTATGGTTTTGTATGTGGATTAATGAGTCTTGAATCATATGATATGATGTTAGCATTAATCTTATGTTTATGCATGTTGAGTATGTAAGTTTATGCAAGTTTAATATGATGTATGTTATGTTTGCATGATGCTAAATATGCAAGTTGTGGGCTATGTGATCATATGCATGTTATGCAAGTTCATGGTGATATGCTATGCAAGTTACATGTATGTTAATATGCAAGATATGCTATGCAAGTTACATGTTTGTTAATATGTAAGTTACATGTATGTTAATATGCAAGATATGCTATGCAAGTTACATGTTTGTTAATATGTAAGTTACATGTATGTTAATATGCAAGATATGCTATGCAAGTTACATGTTTGTTAATATGCAAGTTACATGTATGTTAATATGCAAGATATGCTATGCAAGTTACATGTTTGTTAATATGTAAGTTACATGTATGTTAATATGCAAGATATGCTATGCAAGTTACATGTTTGTTAATATGCAAGTTACATGTTTGTTAATATGCAAGATCAGGATGACACATCATGCAAGTCTATGAGTTAATATGCAAGTATATTATGCAAGTGAATATGTAAGTTATGTGACATATTATATGCAAGTTATGTGACATGTTATACAAGATTATATGCAAGTTATGTGACATATTATGCAAGTTTATATGCAAGTTATGTGTTTGTTAATATGCAAGATGGCACCTTTGAAACATGTTCATTCATATGCAAGTTGACACCTTTTATATGTATTATGTCATGAGAACGAAATTACGTGGGAACGATTGGGGTAATTAAATGCATAAGTTAATAAGATTATGTGAAATTAATATAATTATGCATAACATAAAATAAAGGAACATAGTATGGGAATTTGCCTATTAAGTTAGGTGTACCCATACTATGTGTTGGGAATTTACCTATTGAGTTAGGTCTACCCCATGGGAATTTACCTATTGAGTTAGGTCTACCCATGTTATGAAAAGCTTAATATTAATTAGGGATAATTAATATAAATTATGAGGGTGATTAATTAGGTGTAATTAATTGACTAAGACACGAGGTTGGACTCAGTTGTAGCGTAAAACTGCCCGGACCCAACCGGCTTAACCAGTTGCTACAAATGTTAGCCCAATGTGAGAGGTCTTAGGCACAAACTAAATACGCGATTAATGTAAAGACACGAGGTTAGACTCGGTTATGACATAAGGCTGCCCGGACCCAACCGGCTTAACCAGCGGTCATAAAAGACAGTCTAATGTGAGAGGTCTTTACAAAGGTTACGATCTTAATTAATTAATTAAGAAACACTTAACCATATTAGCATGTAGAGGGACATGAGGGGTTAAGTGGGTGCCTTGGGTGGCATAAGGAACCTAGTGGGTTGCCTTGGGTGGCAATAGAAAATACGATTAGAATACTTAACCAAAGTGGAACATGTAATTAAAACATGATTAAAGGGTTAAGTGGGATACACTAGAAAAAGGGACAAGCTTAGGTGGGTAGCTTGTGGGAGGCCCATTTCAACCAGTAACCCATACGTATCTTAGTGGGCTCGACCCATGTCGAGGACGGGACACGCATACTGGGCTTGACTATAAGAGGCTAAAACGGGTTAGCGGTGGCAACGCAAGTCCAACGGGCTTCATATGCGTGAGTGGGCCCGGGCTGGTAGGTAAGCCGTTGTTGCATCGTGTAGATATAAGCCGTGCACCGTTAATTATATCGGGTTGCCACGTTGGGGAATGGTACACCCCACGGTGGGGCCAGCACGGGTATCTACGTTAGGGAGCCGATCGAATGGGGAGTAGTGTGTACACCTAGTGGATTGTAGGGCCCAGTGGCGTCTACTTGGTCACCTAGGGGTACGCAAGTACTATTAAGTTAATTTTGTAAGTTCATGGGTGGGATCAACCTTTAAGTTAGGAACGACTGGTGTGGTGCAGTTTAGTAATTTACCTTAGGAAGGGTAGATGCGTCTTTATCTTTTATCTTAGTTTAGTTGACTGCTTAGTGCAGCCATTAATCCCCATTAGTTACCGTATATCAGTTTATGTCTTCTCTGTTTACTTTAACGATTGTATTGTTAAAGTTATAGGACTCGCTCAGACTTATGTCTGACCCCGTTGTTTTTATCTTTTTCCCAACCCTCAGGTCCTACGGTGGATCCTAGCAGTAGTGGAGCTTGATCGGATTGCTGTTCCAGTCTTTAGGAGCTTGGATAGATGTAAAGCTCCAGTTATCTAGTTATCTTTTCTTTTGTTTTGGCTATTGTATGAGAGTGGGATTATGTACTTCTTTATTTTGATGGATATTGTACCTAACTTTTATTGTGGTTTTATGATGTAACCAGACATGTTTTACTTCCGCTGTTATGAGATGATGTTTTAAATTTCAAGTACTATTTATATCTGTCTTGTTGTAATTTTTCTGTTCTATATTCACTAAAATACTCCACCGATGCTATGGCATTCCCTTAGTGAGTGACTATAGCGGGAGTGGGGTGTTACACGGATGGTTTTTACCTTACGATAACCCAAAATATTTTGATATTAAATCCGGTGCTATTATAATAGTGTCTAAATCAAATAAATATCAATCTAGTGGAACACTTGCATCTCACGCTCCATATATAATATAAAATCAAAAACTGCAGGGCACTTATTGGAAAATGGATTTCCAACTATGACAAGATATGGGACCACCTTCCGATAGTGTATCTCTAGAGAGGAATACACTGGGTTCAACAAGAACATCTTACAACCCGGTCGTACATGACTGGCCACTCATTTAACTTTGAGTGTACCGAGCATATTATCACCAACGATTGTTGATCAACAACCGTGGTCTGAAAGCATACAGCAGCGAATAGAATAAGAAGCAAATGAAATTTCTCTAGATCAGGTGATAATACCCATACTGGGAATGACCCACTTGGCCATGCTGCGTGCCCAATTTCTGTCATTTCCGGGTTGATGAGGCTTAATGTCATGATTATTTTTTAGAACATCTTGCCACCATTCACTTTGAATGCCACATCATCAGATCCATCAAATCACTAATTGACGTCCACAAATATACTCTAGGTGTTAAGCTTAAGAAAATAAATTCCCCGCCACCATACTTGGTATATTTGCAAAAATCAATGTTCGTGACCATCTAGTAATACTCTGTCCGACATTCGTCAATTTATGTTGTACTGGGACTGAAAAACCAAAGACACCATTCTATTAATCCATCTTGGGCAATTTCTACCTAGGATTAATAGAACAACCCTTGCATTTTACTCCGTCTTCAATTATCTTCAGCATAAGTTGATTCGTAACGCTCATGGCAATATGAAGTGGTTTTCAGATATTAAATCTGATCTCGGTCTCTCCGTGTTGACAACGGAGTTATGAAATAAACCAAAACTTTGATAGTCGATGATTTAACTATCAAAGGAACATCCATACAATCAACGGTCCTATTTCTAATTGGAAATTCTACCGATCAAGCATCAAACGACACTGGGGCCCTTTTAATTAACATCTTATTAATTATTAATTCCCCAACTTCTCATATCTTTTCAGATACTTCTCAAAATTCTCTATCCTCTTCCGATTTTTGGAAAACATTACCAATATTATAAACTCTTTATTTTCTATATTCTAAAAAATATCTCTTATCACATTTTTGAAAACATTTCCATATATTTATGAATCCTTATTTTCTATATTCAAAAAATATACGTTATTAATATTGGAAACCTTTCCATATTGCATTGCTTATTAACCAATTCATTTCATTTCTATGCTTAGAAAATATCTTCGATTTAATTTGGAAATCATTTCCAAAATCTTTCTATTTGATTAAATCAATGTTGTATAAAACATCGTTATTATATCCTCTCTCATCAATAATTCATTAATCGTATCACTAACGAATCTCACTACCGAACCTTAACCATTTCTCAGTCAATCAAGTTGGGGTATAATTTCCTCTCAGACCTTAACTAAACAACATTCTCAACTTCGAAACAGACAAGGTTCACCACTTCAAATGATTCAGTTTAAGAATCCACTTCCTTTACAGAAACATTTAATATAACGATAGCGTTATAATTCCTGCTCCCGAAATATTATATTTTGAAATATAACCTTTTTCTTTAATTTTAAATAAATAAATAACTTAATTAAATGACAAATAAATAATTAAATCTTGATTAAAACAAAAAGTAAAAATTACTTTCCTTAATTTGATATATTCGAATTCCAATAAAAAGCTCTCTTTCGACTTATCTATATTCGATTAACATTCCGAACTTCAGAATATTTAAATATTTCAAGTTTAACTCAAATTGGCCTTATAATTATTTCCATTCATGAAACATTTGCTTCCAAATGTTCATTCATTTTCAAATATGAATATCACTCCTTAATAAGGATATAGACTCGTTTATTAACTCAACTTGATTCATATTTGAAAAATATCATTTCCAGTGTTGATCTGTGCAGTTGTACGAATTGCACACTTATCTTGCATGTGACTATCGACGGAGGGTAGGTTGTGCGAATAGTAAATTTTGCTTTAGATCATCACCAGTGTTTAAGCTATGCGTTTCACACTATAATATTATAAAATGACGGCGGCTATTTGAACACAAAATCGTCTACAAATTGAGAGACACAAAGTCTTAACCATTGTATCTTTTTTTCTTTATATGGAGGAGTTCAATTCATAGGGTGATCCAATGGTGTAAATTTATTGTGTCACCAATTGTGTCTAAATCTTTTTAACTAAATCTTTTTGTCTTTATATATTTTAAACTTTTGATATTAAAATTGAAACTTTATCGTACAACATACAATGAATCCGACAAATTTAATATACTATAAATTATTATTATTGTTGTTTATATTTGTTATGTGTCATGGACTTATTTTTTTTGAAGTAAAACAATAATTTTGTAGTTCTTATTGTATGAGTAAGTATTCATGTTGAACTAACATATTTTAATTATTTTAGATGACTTAACAAATATTATTGAATTTATTTCTTCTAATGATAAATTTTGAAATTATAGAGCATGTATTGACTTAAGAGTAAATAATGTGAATAAATTGAGTAAGATTTTTTAAAAATATTATAGAAATTTTAGTATAGAGTTATTTCAAGTTTAAAATATAAAGTTTAACATTGTGTATAATAAAATTATTATCCATGTATTTAGATGATTATAGTCAAAATTACAAATTAATTTTGGTGTTATTGTTTATGTACATAAATTTATATATAAGATCTATATATCTGCATAGTTAAACATTTTTTTTGTGATTTTTATTAGTATATATGTGTATATGTATATGACTAATATATAGATTATTAAAATATTTTAAATTCGAGATTTCTTAAGCAATTTAAATACATGATCTAAGCATGAAAGGTTATGTTACAATTAATGAAGTTGTACACGATTATAAAAATGTCAAAATATGTAAATTTGAAGTTAAAAATAGAATTCTGCAGTACAAATAAATTTATTGAGATAAATGCATAATAAATTAGTTTGTTGACGTTATTCATGTATGTTATTTATGATATCTGAATAATATATCTTTATTTTTACATATTGAAACTGTCACATTTAATGATTTATTAAATAAAGTAATAAATATTTATTAATTAAACTTATTCAAATACATTAAAGCCAAAATTACATGATTAATTAAAATATATTGATGTAGTACAAAATTATGTGGTATTGAGGTGCGTTTTGCAAGAAACCGTAGAAATTTCAAAATGTAGGCACTTCAATTAAAATAAGTTGCTGTATAATGTATTAATGTATTGAAATAATGATTCAATTATAAATTTGCAATTACTGCTTATGAAATAATTATGTTATATAACTGATGTATTTGTATGTTCAAACGAATTCTATACCCTTCTTTGTTAATATGAATATCATTGAAATATTGAAAATTTCGTAATTTTATGATTTATTTAACATATTAACAACTTCTATTTCCTAAATTTAATTATAGTTTTAAGATTCCTGATTAACTTTTAATATATGAAGTCAAATATATGCTATTAGAAGAGAACCGAGACAGTCAGTAAAGAGTTGTAGGAATACTAAAATTAAGGTTTTTGCTGTAAAAGAAACATAATTTTGCAATTCATGCCAAATTTATTGATATTTTTTTGCTATTATTTTCTGTTTTATACCAAAGATTAAATTTGTTTTTAATTTCACTTTTCTATAAGCAATTACTTTTCTAATTTTTTGAAGAGGAATTATTTTTTACAAAAGCAAAAATATTTTCTATTTTTACTGCAATCATTTAAAAATCGTCTGGACCTAGTGTTTTTTAAGTATGTTTTTGAGAAAGAACATTTGTATGTTTCGAAATTTAAAGTGTATTTTAGAAGAATTAGTTATTGTTTATGTTATACTATATGTTGTGTTGCGTATGGATTTTAATCTAATGAAAATGCATTTTGACCATATTTCACGGATATGAGTATGATGTATATTATTGAAATTTTCTTATTGTCATTAGTGATCAAACTAATGAATATTGTTAATTACATCTACCTTATTATTTTGAACTTAAGATAAGATTGTATATTTAATTTAAACATATAGACCGAAACGTAAAACATAAGACAAAGTGAGGTGGGTTTTATAAATAATTACGGTAATTTTAAATATATATATATATTTTAAGTTAAATGTGGAATTTTATTATACAATACATGATAAACATATTTTATCATTTTAAATATAAGTATTTTAAGTTACATAGTAAATGAATAAAAATTAAACTTGTTATCGTTGTTTTATGCGGTTTATATATCGTAATTGAATAAAAAGTTAATTTTATCATTTTTAATAATACAATAATCGTATATAAGTTGAATTATGATTCCTAAATATCTATTAAAAATAATAATAACTGTTAGTTGACTAAATTCATTTAAAATATTTAAATTTTCTATTATGTAATAAATATAAATACATGGACCTAAATATAAAATGTTAGAAGTTAATCATTGAATTATCTGTGGATACCTATACAACCTTTAAATATATATGTCATACCATAAAATTATGAGATATTTAGTTATATAATTTAATTGTTAAATTAAAATATTCAAATATTAAATATCTAGAGAGAATTAAGCAAAAGAGATAGAGAACTCCTAAAATCAAGTATAAAGCTGAATTTTTTTCTGATTTACTATTATTTAATAGATTTAGCAATATCTAATTATAAATATTATTTAAAAAGGGATAACCAAAGGTATTATTATTATTTTCAACAAGAAAAATATATATACAAAATCAAAGAAAAATAGCATTTCTCCGATATGGTTCACAAAAACAGAACAACACTGCCACTAGCAACTTAGTTAATGGTACAAAACAAAATCACTTCCAATATCGCCCAGACGGCAAAAAAGACAACATATCACATACAAACATAAACACAAGAAGCAAACACAGAACACTGAGCAGTACCCAACTAAGAACTCAATCCAGAGCAACATGTTCGTCACTCCCTCAAAAAGAGCCGAGGAAGGACCTATGCTGGAAAAATCGACAACTACTGCGAACCTATCTACAAGACCCCCTAGCCTACTAGAGACTACTAATGCACTCCCTATGAAGCATACTACCTGGAAATCCATCCAAGCTACTCTCCAGCAACCAAAGCACCGACTCGCGAACCTAGCTTTCATCTTGTTGCATTAGTCTTCTAGGGAGGCCCGACTATATAAGAAAACCAGGTCCATCTTCAGAACACCAGCATGAACCCCAAGCCAACAACGTGAAGAAGAAAACAACCCTCACTCGACCTCTACACGAGAACGGGATCCTCGGGTAACAAAGAAAACACTTTTCAAAGAGAGAGATTGAGGACAGTTGTTATCCATGAAGGGCCTACCTCTGAAAGAAAACTAGACATCATTCGACGTGTTACGAATGAGTGATAACGACCACATGGGGTGTTATCAAAAGCCGCCTTGTTCTTGGAATGCCAAAGGTGTCAACATATGAGAAAGGAATAAGTCTGAAAAGGGTTGACCTAAGATAATTGCCAGGAACCCTAGCCCACTAGGCACGAAGAAGATCGTGCAGAGAAGGTAGGGATCTTCCAATTCACACCAAATCTTTGAAGAAAGATCAAACCTTAGAAGCACACTAACTGTCCATGAATAAGTGTGCAGTCGACTCCACCGAGCCTGACCAACAACGAGACATAAGAATGATGCCAATCCTCATATGGTTCACATCGAGTGGAAGTCCCTCATGGATGATTTTCCACAAAAGAATAGAGACCTTAGGAGGAATGCGATTGTCCTAATTGAAAGATAAAATCGGGATTCTGGGAATAGGGATTATAGTTGAATTCCAAGCAAACTTTAGAGTGAAAGGACCCTCATTCCAGTCGAAGCCCTTATCGTTGGAATGCGTAAAAGCCTTGACCAATTGCACCTCTTTCTACGTCTTAATGGCATAAAACGGGGATCCGATAAAGTTAGACGGCAAAAGATGCCGATATTTAGCATGGAGAAACGAGGCCCAAAGGGAGTCATTCGAGCAAAACCTAACCTAGAGCTTACATGTGTATGACATGCAGACATCCCTAGGATTCTGCCGACCTAAACCTCCGTCATGTCTAGGACGACAAATGATATCCCTGGACTTCCAATGATGTTTCTTTACATCGTCTTTTTCACCCTAAAAAAAGGACGAGGCCAAAGAACAGTAGAAACGAAAGAAAAACAAGTCTCATAGAAATGAAGACATGAGACCCTAGAAAATCGATAACCAATTTGAAGAGGACTAGCCTCCTAGCCTGGGAGATGAGAGTTGAGTTCCATTTAAAGAACTTCCCCCAGCTTTGTCCATGAGGGGGTCGAATATTGCGTCGAGCTTAAGATCCCAAAAAGAGTAAAAGGAAGAGAGGCGACCCGAATATCCGAGAAGGACTCGATCCACGATTTACTTCAAGGGTCCATAGTCATGGCAAGAACAAAGCAGCTCTTCAAAGCATTGATCAGTTGCCCCGAACACCGTTTGTATAAATAAATGAAAGCTAGCAGATGACAGATGGATCTCCGACTCCTATTGGAGAAGATAATGATGTCGTCAACAAACGACAAAGGGAAGATTATAAGGTTTCCTCTTGGAATACTGAAGCGATAAATCTACCCTAAAGAAATAGGTAAGAATGTGCATCCCCACGGGCGAGAGCCTCTACAGCGATGACAAGCCGCATCCCCCTTCCAGAAGGGAAAAGATCTTTGGCCGCTCGATTTATAGGAATAGAGACCAGTAGTTCGAAATGAGTCTCCAAATAAGATCAATAAGAGGCTCGGGAAATCCAAACAAGCAGATAACATGGATAATAAAGAACCACGACTTACAGTCATAAGTTTTAGCCACAGCCTGCTTAACCACCACATTAAAGCCTCGAATCTTCCTATCAATTTAAGAGATTAGTTCATGAGAAAGGACTTTGCCTGTAATCAGTCTGCCTTTGAAAAGGTCAGCCTATGACAAAGAAATAACATGGTTAAGGATAGGCTCGAGCCTGGAAGACAAAATCTTGTAGATGACCTTGATTGAAAAGTTACAAAGACTAATCGATTTGAAGTCAGAGCAAGAACGGGGGGTTCTCACACTTGGGGATGAGCATGAGATTGGTGGATGTTCATTCTTTGAGAGCGTTCAACCTGAGAAGAAAGATTGAATTTCCAGGGAGAAGTCCTGACTAATGATTAGCCAGGCAACGTGGTAGAAAACCCCATTGAATCCGTCAGGGCCACTTATGTGGTCCTTGCTGAGCGAGTAAACACAAGAGTGAATCTCCTCCGTACATAGAGGGCTGCAAAGAGAAGGAACCTCAGAAGGAAGAACCAAGTGAGGGATATAGGACATGAGCACATGATCATTCAGATCAATAGAAGGAATCTACAGAAAGTATTAAAAGTGAAAATCGATCGTTTCTTCGACCTTAGATGAAGTCGAACACAAGGAATGATTGGGGCGAAGAATCTAGAGGATAAAAAGTATGTTATTCTTCTTTCTAACAGTAGAATTGAAGAATTTCGGGCTAGTATTGCCATCCACAACCTATTTGATTCTCCCTTTTTGACGAAGGAAGTCATTCTCAATGCTTAACTCCGAATTAATATAGAGTCAGGCTTGAACCCATTCCGCCATGTTAGGAGCCGAGGTATCGGCATCAGAAGAAGCTTTAGCCAGGATAAGAGCTTCTTCCGTCGAGCAAACCCTATCAAAAGTATTCTTTGACATTATTTTTGTAATGTGAAATTATTTTTTGTAATGAGACATCATAAAATTTTGGTGAACAGGGCCACATGCTTCACAACAATCATCTTTCTTAACACTAATAACTCACTCTGTTTCCATCTTATGTGATTGCATCATCATCTATCGTCGTTGCTCACTCCCTACCTCATCTTATCACCATTCCCTTTGATTGCCTAGTTTCATGCCTAGCTTTGGGAACCATATTTTAGTCAAAATCAGTTCTAAACATCAGTCAATTTCGTTGAAGCAACACACCACTACACTGTCACGCTGTGTCAAGACTCTAGCCAATGGCCCAACATCGACCATGACAAAAAAGTAACATCAAAAAAGTTCGAAATTAAGCTAACGTCAAATCAAATTAACATAATGTTAAATTAAACTAGCATCAGATTAACAGAATTTTTTACGAAACTAAAATCATGTGAACAGAAAACTAAATTAAACATATATTATTTGGGCAGAAGTCACAGCACTAAATTAAATTGGAATAGTGTAAAATAACATTCAATTTCATAGTTCCAAATTGCTAAATAAAATAAACATGGTACGTACATGATGTTATATTCATTCTTACAATTTAAATAATGCTAAATTAAACTAGCATTAAATGAATTAATAAAATATATTTTGTGACACCGCACGTCCGTTAATGTCAATCACTAAGAGAATGAATCAATTTTCATGGAGCGTTATAGGTAACAAAAACATAAACATTACAAGACAGATACAAAATAGCTGCGGAATTTAAAACTTTATTAATCATAAAGCATCGTAGTTCAAAATTTCGTTACATCATATGTCTGAAATGCATGAAACCCAGTATAACATTAAAATTTCTGTCTTGTACTTGAAACATCAGAGAACAATAATAAAAGAAAGCATAATCCCCAAAACATAGCCATAGTAGAGATATGAAATCAAGTAGTATATCTAAACAGCTCCAAGCAAGATGAAAGCAGAATCCTGAACAAGCTTGAGTATTCCCACCCTTAGAACCTGGGGGGAGGGGGAAACTGAAGAGAAAGAAGAGGAAACAAAACAGGTCAGACATAACGTCTGACAAGTCTAGTTACTTTTAGCATATAAATAAGTAGAATTATCATGATAGGCATATAAAGTGGATAAGAGAGATAACATCATAAAAGGCAGGTACGACAAGGTAAACAGGACAAACATGATAGAATAAATAGATAGCGCTTCTCTAATACTTTCCTTTTTTCCCTCTGCACCAATACTAGTATAACTAGAATGAGATGATCCCAACAGCTATAAGATGGTAGACTTAGGTGTACTTCTAGTGAGAGGTTTAACCCCATACAATCAACAGGCAACCCAACATACTAGAGTTACCCCTAAGGATAATAATGGGCTCCTACACTTATCGGAGTCTAGATGTACCCTAATTACTACCTCAATCGATCGGCTCCCTACTCCGTAGATACCCTGTGCTGGCCCCGCAATAGGATATATCACTTCCTAAAGTGGCAACCCTTCATTTTCAGGATGTGCACAACCATATCTACTGATGTCACAACGTCTTATTTTCCCAGGCAGGCAGAGTCATGCACGCACATGACCCCAACGGAACACGCAGTCAGACACCATCCCCACTTTTGGATCTCTTACAATGAGTCCAGTAAGCCTGCCCACTACAACAAATTGACCCTATTACAACGATGGACAAACGTTGTAAAATACATTTTACAACGGTGGAGTAACCGTCGTATATTAAGAAGTTGTAATAGACTAAAAAATTTTACAACTGTTTTACACCGTTGCGACACCGTTGTAATATGCATACCTTACAAAAAATTTCCACCGTTGTTATAGACTTTATTACAGCAGTTATACACTGTTGTAATAATATCTACTACAACTGTTATGCACCGTTATGATTAACGGTTGCATTTTAAAAAAATAGACATATTTTGCAACTGAAATGAACCATACACGATATTACAATTATTTGCAAACTAATTTATTATAATACTCAAATTTTTAGTATTACAAATAATAAGTTTTAGAAAACATTTCGCTTATTATTACATACTTGAACATTACAAAGCAACTTAGTATAAACACAAATTATCCACAAAAAGTTGCATATCCTACAAAAGTACACTAGTCGAAGACAACGAAATTTTACGCCATGTATCTTTTTGGAGCAGGTTCACTATAGTGATCTGTAACCTATTGCATAAGAATACGTTTGTTAGAAAAAAGAACAAAAAGTGTATTTTTAAGCCAATAATACAAAATTTTAATAGCATCATAACTAGCATTCTATACACAAGCTACAACACACACACACACACACACACACACACACACATATATATATATATATATATATATATATATATATATATATATATGAATCAACATCATAATAAACACAATTTTACACTAAGCACCACAATGAGACAAACTTGGAAGCCGACTTGTTATGGAAATGCACATTTCAAAGGTTTTTAAATACAGCCAAAAAATGCCTCATGGTTGCGATGAATTCTTAGAAATGGCGATGTTTCTCTTAAATAGGAAGAATACCCGTTTTAAAAGACTTTTCTACTAAAAAGAATAAAAAAGTATTAACCTGAAAAACCATTCATTTTTGAATCCACCCCATTTGTACTGTATGATGTTTCCAAATTAACACCGAGTTTGCATCTATAATACATAAGAATAAGCCCAAAAGAGAAAATAGGAAGGAATCTAGTATAAAAAGGCACAAAAACCATACAAGAAACAATCGACAATAATCCATCTAAAATAGCATGATGCTTGCTCTACAAAAGGAAAAAAAGAGAAAGCAGCTGCCAAAATGGAATGTTGGCATCCATATCTGTCTTTTATTTCTTTGTATTCTTATTATTTCACTTATAAAATAAGCAAGAGCAGGGCCTAGATATGAAATGAACGAATCCATTGAGAAGATCCATCTTGAAATCAAACTAAGTGTACCATAGCACATATGATTTATTTAAAATGATTGAAGAAAAAATAAATAGCAGCAGCATGTATATACGTGACTCAACCCTCATCATGTTCTTGCTTTTACCATCTACTATATTATAAAAGAATGCTATAAGAGAAATGCAATGCGCGGTAGTCACTACACTTTCATTATAAAAGAATTGTGTGGAGAAAAGTATGTTATTACTTCACACTTATCTTCTACATCATTATAAAAGAATTCAATTATAAGGGAAATGCAATGCGCAATATTCGCTGCAATTTCTGGTCTACATCCCTTTTGTGTTAATCCCACTGTAACCTACTATTAATATATCCTTAAACCAGAAGAATTCGATCTCCTTAATGAACCTCAGAATTGTATAGTTCAACATCATGCTCCAAATTTTGTTTAGTAATTTTAACAAACAGTTCATCTACATAGTCGGTAAATGACGGTTAACCCACTATTCCTTTAAATTATAAGGTTTCACCATGTAGAACATGATTTCTTTTTAATCATGCTGAAATATAAATCTCGCTGGCCCATAATAATATCAAAAATCTAATTTTAAAAATAAAATAACTAAAAATTAAGGTATGAAATATCAGAGGAGAATAACTTAGCTTCGACATGGAGACTATGCTGTTGTGACCTATCGTTGTGAGCAGTGATTTCACTGTCTAGGTGAACATTGGATTTGCAAGTGAAACTTGTTTTAGCGTTATTTTTTTGCTGACTAAAGTTGAGTTTCTCAGACCTTCTATAGGGATGTTTATTCTTTGCGGCTGAAAATGGTGCCCAGCTTGTTTATTTTGAGACTGGGGATTGAAGAGTTTTGAGTTTGGAAAAAGAAGTCAATAATAGTTCGGGAGGGATTGAGTGAGCATGGAAGAAGGAGAAGGAATGGGAAAACCTGGCGTTGGATTTGAAGCGCTAGTTTTCAGCATGGGAAGCAAAACAATAGTATTACTTTTTGAAGCCAATAAAATTTTGGAACTCCCGCCTAAATTTAAGTGGGGCCGCCAAATATTCATGAGTTGCTGCCAAATTTTTGTACCGTGATTAAACATTCAACAACTATTTTGAAGACAAGTACTAGAATGCGTTAGTGAAAAATCTGCATAATTAATTATTTATACTTGAAACATGCCCTTATTGTGAAATATTAATTAATATTAGTTATTAATTATAAAAAAATATCTATTAATTATTTGATGAAAATTAATAATATTATTAATTAATTATTTGTATTATACTAATTAACAATTATTGAATGTTAATTATTAAACATAATTATTTCATATTTCAAATTAATTATTATTTGACAGCATTATAATTTATTATTAATTAATATATTTAATTATAATTATTAATTTTATTATTACAATGAGAAAATGAAAAAAGTATTAATTGGCATCTATTACTACTGAAAAAAAAGAGTTGTACTAGACATATATTATAATTAACAGAAAAAAATTTGCTAAAAATAGACATCTATTAAGTGGCAATAAAGAATTGTTGTAAGAGGCCTCTATTACAAGTGCTAAAATAAAAAAGTTGTTAAAAATATGTCTATTACAACTGTCAGAGAATGACAGTTGTAAAAAAACCTTTATTACAACTGGCGTTTTGTCATAGTTGTAAAACTAAAGTTGTAATATGATGTTTTTGTTGTAGTGGCCCCGACTCGGACCTAGATCGGAGTACTCGTATTATATATGGGTTACTGACTGAAATGGGCCCCATACTCAAGATGATACAAGTTTCCCCTACACTTGTATCCCCACTACTAGGCTTTCCACAGGTTATGCCATACCAGAGTAAAAGATTACAGAACCCTACAAGTTATGTTTGTGGGCCTATATATAAATATCACCCACCCACCCAAGATTTACTTAACCTACCCACTGTTTCAACCAAGTTTACTTAACCCCTACTCAAGTTAACATGTTCATACAATCCATATGGATTCAACTAGGTTAAGTATTCAGGTTCATTACCATATATTCATTTATGGTTTTAGTATGCTAGACCTCCCACATTAAGCCTACAACTTGTGGACGCTGGATATGTCGGGCAGGTCCGGGCAGACTTCTTCCACAAGCCGGACTTAACCTTGTGTCATAGCATGTCTCATGTCTATGCACTTAGATCTCCCACATTAGGTTCACCACTTGTGGTTGCTGGATATGCCGGTCGGTTCCGGGCAGACTTCCACCATAAGTGTAATCTAACCTTGTGTCTAAGCGCGGTTTACAATTTCAAATTATTGTAATTCTAGGCATTTCCATTATTAACGAATTATACCTATGTCATTATAGGTTTTCATGCCCCTTTCCCCAGTTATGTTCATAACGAACCATATGCCCCAAATTAAGGTCTCTAATCAACATTTGATTTATGCCCCAAATCCATATTCAATATATTTCATTCAAGTTATGCCCAAACTTCCCAATTCGATTTATGCCCCAATTGTAACAGTTTCCCCTCGTTCCCAATTTAACGCGTTCGCATATTTCAGTGGTATACCTAGGCTCGAAGGTAGCCTGGCTATAAAAATAAAAAGGAAAAAAAGGAGGGAAGAGGACAGAAATGATCATAATAACAAGATTGACATATAATGGCAGAAATAGGCATAAACATATAGTGGCATAATGACAAGATAGGCATATAGGAATAAATCTGATGAATATGTGACAATAGAACTGGTTCTGACATAATAGGGACATCATAAGCAGACATGATAAGATCTAAACAATGAATTAGATATCCAACTAATAACAGATCTGATTTAGCCATAAACATAATAGAAATAGGCATGACGTAATCTAAAAAGTGAATTAGATCTATAACAATAGCAGATCTGACATGATAAATAGGCATAGGCTTAGATATGATTCATATTCATGTCAAATTAACTTAGATACAGGCAGATCTGATATGATTCAATTAGTCACAGGCATAGATCCAAATAATAGTCATGTTAAGATTATCTTTTAATTATTTAGATCTAAAATTAACATAGGCTCACTGTGATTGGATCTAGAAAATAGAAGAAGAGTAGCAGATGTTGAATCATAGATCTCTAAGCTTGAATAACCCTAGTTGATTGCAGAAGAAGAAAAGACTTGACTTAATCTGGGCAGAGGCCGCATCTAGTTCTCTGTTGTTTTAAGTGTGGAGAAACAAGAGAAATGGGGTCTTATTTATAGCCTAGGACCAATGAACCAAGTCAAGAAAGGAGTCCACATTCAGAAACAGGTATTCTGCCCAGATCTGCCACAGGGGGGTCGACCCCCCGGGTCGACCCGAGGGTCGACACCCTGTTGAGGGGTCGACACCCCTGGGTGGGAGATATCCAGCTCTCCTTATTTTCTTTGATTTCGAATTATTTTAAACTGATTTTGAATTTCTGAACATATTTTATTCATATATATTCTTCTTATGCATATACAAACTTCAAACCTTAATAACTTCTTCATATGATGTCCGTTTTACGCAAACTTGACGTCTATTTTGACCAAAATTTCGAGACGAACGCAATGGGTTGTCCGTTTCACTTAATTCTGAATATTTATTTAATTATTATTTAATCTATCATCTTTAGTGTTTTAAAATTACGGGGTGTTACATTCTCCCATACTTAATGGATTTCGTCCCTGAAATCTCTAAGTTAAGAAGAATGTATATCCTACCATCCAAATCCATCTACTCATCCACCAATCACAGGCGTCCATTGTCCTTAAAAATTTCTAATGCTTACATGAAAATATGCAAAGGTGTGTGTATATGTCCTTATACTAATACAAAAGATCAGGCGGTCTACTGATTCAGTCGACCTCCTTACTGCAATGTATGTTAGTGCCATGAATCCATCATGTATGCAAATAATCCTATTATATCATGTAAGTTCTATATGTTTGCACAATCATTCATCCAAATGCAACATCCATATGATGATACACCCACTTTCAATCATTAAAAGAAGAAAAATGCACACACATCCATATGCAATATGAGAGTGATTGAGCCGATCTAGTGCCTAATGTGTGTATATGCATCCACGAACAACCACTAGCATAGACTTGCATCCAGTTGCATCCATCAAACCTAACATGTCTCGAACACATGTTTACATCCGTGGGATTCCTACCTAAAGGTTGAAGATTCGATCAATAGGATATACTTAAATGATAGAAACAAGCATGAATAAAAGCTTTGGAAAAAGAAGTTAAGAACATACCCTCGAAAAGAAAAGGGTACGAAGCACGAATCTTGTCTTCGGTCTCCCAAGTTGCATCTTCTGGGTTTTCTCCCCACTGAACTTTTGTTAACTTGACTTCTCTGTTGCATAGCTTCTTAACTTTTGATCCAAGAATATGGGTAGGAACTCATCTAACTGTCGCCTCCCGTTCCACATCTACTTCCTCAAGCATACTTGGCCCAACACTTCTGCTTTCTCGTGCAAACATTTTTGCAAATGAACATTCGCTAACCTCTCTGGTAGCTTTACCCTATAAGTCATTTGAATTCTTTCCATTATGGGAAATGGTCCTACAAGCCTTCGTGCCAGTTTCCCTACAGATCCAAAACGAAGCACATCCCTCCGAGGTGATACTTTAATGAAACAATGTCTCCCACCTCAAACTCAATATCGGTCCTTATCTTATCTACGTATGACTTCTTCCTATCCTGAGTTGTCTTCATGCGCCTGCGGATAAGATTGATTTTTTCGGACATTTCTCTAACCATATCTGGTCCAAGTAGAA
Organism: Allium sativum; assembly: GCA_030737875.1. Classification (NCBI taxonomy): domain Eukaryota; kingdom Viridiplantae; phylum Streptophyta; class Magnoliopsida; order Asparagales; family Amaryllidaceae; genus Allium; species Allium sativum. The sequence goes on along the minus strand of CM060926.1, from coordinate 928,357,491 downwards.
GTCTTTCTGTATATTCCCACCAACAAGTCGGTGACCTACAGGGTCATCCGTATAATGCTTCGAAGGGTGCCATGCCAGTGCTAGCTTGATAACTATTGTTGTAGGCGAACTCTACTAAAGGAAGGTGCTCTTTCCATGTCCCTCCGAAGTCTAGGATACACAGCCTTAAAAGATGCTCAAGAACTTTGTTCACCCTCTCTGTCTGTTCATCGGTCTGAGGATGATAAGAGGTGCTCAAACACAACGGTGTACCTAAAGCTTCTTGCAAGCTCCTCCAAAATTCACTAGTGAAAATAGGGTCACGATCACTTACGATACTGAAAGGTACTCCATGAAGACGGACTATCTCACAAACGTAAACTGCTACCAACCATGTTGTCGTCCTCTTACTCTTAACTGGAATGAAATGAGCGCTCTTAGTAAGCCTGTCTACTACAACCCAAATGCTGGTGTTGCCCTTCCTTGACCCAGGAAACCCATGGATGAAGTCCATAGAGACGCTCTTCCACTTCCACTGTGGAATCTTCCAAAGGATGAAGTAAACCACCAGGCATCTTTTGCTCAGCTTTGACTTGGTGGCAAATCAAACATTGAGAAGCAAACTCCGCCACATCTTTCTTCATTCCAGCCCAAAAGAAAACCTTCTTCATATCTCTATACATCTTATCGCCACCTGGATGAATAGTCATCTTAGAATGGTGGGCTTCCTCTGGGACTCTCTTCAATAAACTCCCAATTCAGGGAACATAAAGCCTTCCATCTCGTCGCAACCACCCTCTATCGTTCGTGGAATATCTACTGAGGTGACTAGAAGTCTCCCCTCTACTGAGCCTATCCAAGATGTCTGAAATCTGTGGATCCTCTTGCTGCGAATCTCCTATCTAATCCATAAGAGTGGGTTACACCTCCAGTGATGCTAATAAGCCAGGAAAAAACTCGGTGGAGGGTCTAAAGTCAAAAGTCGATATAAACTCCTAGCTCTTGCTCTCCACGAACAGAGGACTTAAGGCCATCCTCTGCCTACTTAGTGCGTCCTCCACTACATTACCCTTGTCAGGGATATAAGCAATCTCGAAGTCATAAGATGCTAGGAATTCCATCCACCTTTGTTGCCTTAAATTAAGATCCTTTTACGAAAACAAGTACTTGAGAGATTTATGATCAGTATACAACTCGAACTTCTCTCCAAACAAATTATGATGCCATGTCTTAAGCGTGAATACTATGGCAGCTAACTCTAAGTCATGGGTAGGGTAGTTCTTCTCATGAACTCTTGGCTGTCTTCCCACATAACATACCACCCTTCCCTCTTGCATCAGAACCGCACCAAACCCTGTACCACATGCATCAGTGTATACTGTAAATAGTTTGTTTGCATTGGGTAAGGTCAAGACTGGTGCTGTTGTTAGCGCCTTCTTCAATCATTGGAAAGCAACATCACAATATATATCCCATGAAAACGTTTAATTCTTCTTTGTCAGCCTGGTGAGTGGGGCTGATATCTTTGCGAAGTCCTTAATGAACTTCCTATAATAGCCTGCCAATCCAAGAAAGCTTCTCCCCTCCGTTGCATTCTTTGAGTTTTGCCAATCTTTTGAACTGCAACTACCTTCATGGGATCTATTGCTATCCCATCTTTAGAGACCACATGCCCTAGAAATCTCACCTCTTTTCTCCAAAAATGACATTTGGAGAACTTTGCATTAAGCTGGTGCGCACGAAGGGTTTTCAAAACCTCTCTCAAATGTTGGGCATGATCTTCCTCGCTCTTCGAGAAGATTAAGATGTCACCAACAAAGACCATGACAAATTTATTTAGGAACTCTCGAAACACCTTACTCATCAGATCAACAAAATAGGCGGGTGCATTCGTCAACCCGAAAGGCATAATGGGCCATTCAAAGAAACCATCTAGAGTCCTAAAAGCGGTCTTGTCTATACTGTCCTCGACCACCCTCAACTGATGAAACATGTGGCCAAGTCTAACTAAGAGAAAACTAATGCATCAACAATCTGGTCGAAATGATCATCTATCCTCGGGAGTGGATGCCTATTCTTCTTAGTGAGTTTATTCAACTCCCTATAGTCTACACATAAGCGAAGCGAACCATCCGCCTTAGTTGTGAATACCACCGGAGCACCCCAATCAGATATGCTTCGCCCAATAAACCCTTTCTCAAGTAGCTCCCCTACTTGCTTGCTAAGCCCCTTCCTTTCTATTGGAGCCATATGGCGCACATGCAATGCAACTGGTTTTGCATTATTCACCAAGTATATACGAAAGTAGATCTCGCGCCTCGGAGGTATGCCCCGAACCTCCTCAAAAACATCAGGATACTTACGGACCACTGGTACAGATCGTAGATCATCGATAGATGCATCAACCGACTCTAGGAAACTGAGCATGACAGACACCTTTGGGTCACAAGAAATCTCGAGGGTCCTCCCATGGCAAGTCAAAAGTCTAACGACCCTCCTCTCACAATCCAGAATGGCACCATACATGGCTAGTCAATCCATCCCTAGAATCAAACCATAGCCCATAAAACTGAGCACGTATGCATCGCATTCGAATTCGACACCTAACACAGATATTCTCAAACCCCGACAAATCATGGACAAATGAGCCGAACCACCAATGGGATTTGAGACAACAACGGGATCCACTACCATACTAGTACTAAGGTGCAAAGACTCAACTATAGAATCAGGTATAAAAGAATGCGAAGCACTAGAATAAAAAATAGTTATAATTAGATGATTGGAAAGAGAAATCAAATCTTCTATAGAAACTTTACTACCTAGATCTGGAGCACTGGTCGCGAAAGCATGCACCTTCCCTCTAGAAGCTCCTGCCTTTTGACCTTGTCCCTGCTTCTTCGCACTTCTTAGAAAAGTGTCTGACCCCTCAACAACTAAAGCAAGCATTGTTCCTTCTTTTGTAGTCCTTGACCAGATGACCCCCACGTACACAACTGCGACACTTCCTCTTATCCTTAGCTTTGTCATTCTTTCTGCCCTACTTTTGTTGTTGCTGTTAATGTCCCTTCTTGGGCCATACTTTCTTTTTTTGTGTTTCCTCCACCTTAATTTCTTTCTTTTTACCTTTATCTGAACTTTATCTATATTCCCTTCCTAGGCCATCAATTTTCTCCCCCTTGGCCTATGCTCCTTAGCCCTAACTCCCTTATTCTCCTTTTTACCATCTTTGCATAACAAGCTAACAAGTCTCTCGAAAGCTGCCTCCATTGCACGGAAATCCTTACGAAGCTCGAGAAAATTACCCGTAGGTGAAACTACCGTGGCTAGAGATGGAGGTTAGGAACTTCACTTCCCTTCGACATGTGCCGTAGTTTTAACATGCCTACGGAACCATGCCGCAATGAGGGCACCTTTCGGAAGGAATCAATTTCCCCAAACAAAAAGGAATCAAAGGGAGAGTCGAGAGACATTACATGTGGATTTGGGGAATATGTTTTTCAAAACAGACTTTATTTTTGAAAATGCTTTCTTTTAAAACCTTCTTGGAAATAATTTTCAAAATCTTTTATCCGATCTGGTAACCTTTAGCTCTGATACCAAGTCTGACACCCCAAGTCCGTTAATGTCACTTATTAGGAGAATGCATTATGTTTCGTGGAGCGTTATAGGTAAACAAAAATAGAAACATTGCACAATAGATACGAAATAGCAGCGGAATTTAAAAATTAATTAATCATAAAGCATCGTAGTTCAAAACATGGTTACATCATATGTCTGAAATGCATAAAACCCGGTATAACATTAAATTTTTTGTCTTCTACTTGAAACATCAGAGTACAATAATAAAAGAAAGCATAATCCCCAAAACATAGCCATAGTAGAGATATGAAATCAAGTAGTACATCTAAGCAGCTCCAAGCAAGATGAAAGCAGAATCCTGATCAAGCTTGAGTATTCCTACCCTAAGAACCTTGGGGTGGGGGACGGAAGAGAAAGAAGAGGAAACAAAACGGGTCAGACATAAAGTCTGGCGGGTCCAGTTACTTTTAGCATATAAATAAGTAAAAGTATCATGACAGGCATATAAAGTGGATAAGAGAAATAACATCATAAAAGGAAGGTGTGACAAGGTAAACAGGATAAACATGGTAGGATAAATATATATCGCTTCTCTAACACTTTCCTTTTTTCCCTCTGCATCGATACTAGTATAACCAGAATGAGATGATCCCAACAGCTATAAGATGGTAGACTTAGGTGTACTTCTAGTGAGGGGTTTAACCCCATACAATCAACAGGCAGCCCAACATACCGGAGTTATCCCTAAGGAAAATAACGGGCTCCTAAACATATCAGAGTCTAGATGTACCATAATTACTACCCCAATCGATTGGCTCCCTACTCCGTAGATACTCTGTGTTGGCCCCATAGTGGGATGTATCACTTCCTAAAGTGGCAACCCTTCATTTTCAGGATGTGCACAACCATATCTATTGATGTCACAACGTCTTATTTTCCCGGGTAGGCGGAGTCATGCACGCACATGACCCCAATGGAACGCGCTGTCAGACACCGTACTCACTTTTGGATCTCTTACAATTAGTCCAATAAGCATGCCCCGACTCCGACCTAGTTCGGAGTCCTCGTATGATACCTATATATGGGTTACTGACTGAGATGGGTCCCATACTCAAGATGATACAAGTTTACCCCTACCTTGTATCCTGTAACAACCCGAATTTTTACAACGTGTTAAGACAAGAATCAAGGCAGAATTAAATTGTAAAATATGAATCAGGAGAAACGGGTTGCGCCATTGCGTTCGTCTCGGAAAAATACGCGAAATAGAGTCCGAAATTTCGTAAATCAGAGTCCGTATGACCGAGATATGGCCTCGCGAAGTTTCACGAAAAATTCAAATTCAAAACAGATTCAAAAATTTCAGAAAATCAGGGTAGGCGGGAAAAATCCCGCCCAGACCAGGTCGACCAGGGGGTCGACCTGGGTGTCGACCTAGGTGGGACCAGGTCGACTGGGGAGTCGACCCCAGGGTCGACCTGGGGGTCGACCTGCCTGGTCGAACCCGTGCAACCTGGTGCACCTGTTTTGCTGTTTGGCTCGGTTTTGGAGGCTGGTGACGATTTTTAAGGGCTCAGATCTATCCTAGGGTTAATCCTATGGCCTAAACTACTCCTAATCTCTATAAAAAGACCCCTAGACCTAGCTTAAACTAGATTCAAGACGAAGGTGCAAGCTTTCTACACCAAATCAAGGGTTTTGATCATCGTCTCAACATGGATTCTACGACAAGACGATTCATGCTCCTAAATCTCTAAGCCACGCTATGTAAGTTTTAGCTACTTCTAGATCTAAACGGCAGTTTTAATGATGGCATGGAATAAAATGCGATGAAACATAAGTATGCTAGCCTATGTGAACTTAGTCATTGCCCCTTTCTTGAAACTATGACCTTGGGCTATGTTTTAGCGACTAAATCATGTTACACAAGTTGCATTTGGCTTAGTTTATCATGCAAGTTCGAATCTTTACTTAGGAAATGTTAGCATGAACCCTTGGGAACCATTTTGACTTGTGAACTACTTGCATGAACTTGATTTGGGGATTATGCATGTTAAGGAACCTAAACCCCTCATGATTATTAACATGCATATGATGAACCTATTATGCACATGTTAGGATTTCCACCCTATGTCACCATTTCCATGATAATCACCCTTTTTGCTAGATTTGGAATCATACATGTTTGGGGCCTATAATTGTAATGACCCGCATTCTACGCATCGGGGGATCGTAGAATATTTATTTCTTTCCCGTATGAAGTCGTATGAACATGTAACTTGGGGAAACATCCATTAGAGTCATTTTCCATGCTTATGATTTTTGTCGATTTTTAAATGACCATTTTGCCCCTAGTTGGTACTGTTTTGGCCATAACTTTTGATCGGAAAGGAATTTTGACTTGAAACCACTTCCATTAGATTCGTTTGATGGTTTACCTTTCCGTAGAGTGGTCATAATAGCCAAACGGACTTACCGTTTGGGAGATATGGCTGAAATAAGGTTTGGAGGGTGAAAAACTGCTTAACCGGGCCAAATCGGGTGATTAGTGAGTAGGCCCATAAACCATTTCGGGATTGGGGTTATGGGAAGGCTGAAATGAGATGGAGAATCATTCCATTTCAGTTTTCTAGCCTCCACTTATCACCAAGGAACCCTAAAAATGGCCTCCAACCTCTAAATCGCCTCCAAATCATTTTTTTGGTCAAGGATTAAGCTTAGCAACATTTAATCAAGGGAGATCTACACCAAATCAACATTGGAGCTGTTGTTTAGTATTGCGATTTGCATCAAATCAGAGATTTATTTCAGATCTTAGTTTATTTGTGGCTAAGGTGAGTGATTTGCATAGTTTTACACTAATTATGGCTAGTTAAGGATAATTAGTGTTAATTAGCGAATTTATACACTAATAAATTCGGGAAAAATGTTCATAAATTCCTAAATGATGTTTTAGACCTCTAATATGAATTTGGGTTAATTTGGTTAAGTTTTGCTAATCCTATCATTAGTTTCACCTAAACATGCTTAAGGGGAAATATGGGATTTTGGGGTATGTTTGATCCATTTTAACCTATCATATTGATGTTTTGATGTTTGTGGTTGATTATGCATGTTGCTATGACTGTATGAAATGCTTTGTGATTGATTTCAATAGTTAGAATGATCGAAAACGTCGTCGAATGGCGTAAACACTTGCTGGAACAATTTCAGAAAGCAGTGCAGGTTTCGGATCGGATCAGATATGGGGCTCGGATCGGATATGTTGAACTGGGCAAGGGATTCGATCGGATCGGAACCTGACACTTGAGAAAATTGGCAAAAAGGAGGGCCACGCTAACTGAACTGGGATCGGATTATGGAGGAGGGACCGGAGTGGATAGAGGAGGAAGGATCGGATCGGAGCACGTGAAAAATGAGGAGGCGGATCGGAGCGGAAGCATGAATTGGAGGGGAGATGACACCCGACCGACCCGAGGTGAGGCACCCGACCCGACCCGAGGAGAAACACCCGACCCGAACCGTACCAGAAGAAGAACCGACCCAAAGGAGGATACCCGAGGTGACAGCATTATAATTTATTATTAATTATTAATTACTATATTTAATTATAATTATTAATTTTATTATTACAATGAGAAAATGAAAAAAGTATTAATTGGCATCTATTACTACTGAAAAAAAAGAGTTGTACTAGACATATATTATAATTAACCAAAATTTTTTGCTAAAAATAGACATCTATTAAGTGGCAATAAAGAATTGTTGTAATAGGCCTCTATTACAAGTGCTAAAATAAAAAAGTTGTTAAAAATATGTCTATTACAACTGTCAGAGAATGACAGTTGTAAAAAAACCTTTATTACAACTGGTGTTTTGTCACAGTTGTAAAACTAAAGTTGTAATATGATGTTTTTGTTGTAGTGGCCCCGACTTCGACCTAGATCGGAGTACTCGTATGATACCTATATATGGATTACTGACTGAAATGGGCCCCATACTCAAGATGATACAAGTTTCCCCTACACCTGTATCCCCACTACTAGGCTTTCCACAGGTTATGCCATACCAGAGTAAAAGATTACAAAACCCAACAAGTTACATTTGTGGGCCTATATATAAATATCACCCACCCACCCAAGATTTACTTAACCTACCCACTGTTTCAACCAAGTTTACTTAACCCCTACTCAAGTTAACATGTTCATACAATCCATATGAATTCAACTAGGTTAAGTATTCAGGTTCATTACCATATATTCATTTATGGTTTTAGCATGCTAGACCTCCCACATTAAGCCTACAACTTGTGGACGCTGGATATGTCGGGCGGGTCCGGGCAGACTTCTTCCACAAGCCGGACTTAACCTTGTGTCATAGCATGTCTCATGTCTATGCACTTAGACCTCCCACATTAGGTTCACCACTTGTGGTTGCTGGATATGCCGGTCGGTTCCGGGCAGACTTCCACCATAAGTGTAATCTAACCTTGTGTCTAAGCGCGGTTTACAATTTCAAATTATTGTAATTCTAGGCATTTCCATTATTAACGAATTATACCTATGTCATTATAGGTTTTCATGCCCCTTTCCCCAGTTATGTTCATAACGAACCATATGCCCCAAATTAAGGTCTCTAATCAACATTTGATTTATGCCCCAAATCCATATTCAATATATTTCATTTAAGTTATGCCCAAACTTCCCAATTCGATTTATGTCCCAATTCTAATGGTTTCCCTTCGTTCCCAATTTAACGCGTTCGCATATTGCAGCGGTATGCCTAGGCTCGAAGGTAGCCTAGCTATAAAAATAAAAAGGGAAAAGAAGGAGGAAATAGAAAAGAAATGATCATACTAACAAGATTGACATATAATGGTAGAAATAGGCATAAAAATATATTGGCATAATGATAAGATAGGCATATAGGAACAAATCTGGTGAATATGGGACAATAGAACTAGTTCTAACATAATAGGGACATCATAAACAGGCATGATAAGATCTAAACAATGAATTAGATATCCAAATAATAACAGATCTGATTTAGCCACAAACATAATAGGAGCAGGCATATGTAATCTAAACAGTGAATTAGATCTATGACAATAACAGATCTGACATGACAAATATGCATAGGCTTATATATAATTCATATTCATGCCAAACTAACTTAGATACAAGCAGATCTGATATGATTCAATTAGTCACAGGCATAGATCCAAATTATTGTCATGTCAAGATTATCTTTTAATTATTTAGATCTAAAATTAACATAGACCCACTGTGATTGGATCTAGAAAATAGAAGAAGAATAGCAAATGTTGAATCATAAATCTCCGAGCTTGAATAACTCTAATTGATTGCAGAAGAAGAAAAACTTGATTTAATCTGGGCAAAAGCAACATCTAGTTCTCCATTGTTTTAAGTGTGGAGAAGCAAGTGAAATGGGGTCTTATTTATAGCCTAGGGCCAATAAACCACGTCAAGAAAGGAGTCTACATTCCGAAAAAGGTATTCTTCACAGATCTGCCGCAGAGGGGTCGACACCCCTATTGAGGGATCGACCCAGGATTCGACACCCCTAGGCGGGAGATTTCCCGCTCTCCTTATTTTCTATGATTTCGAAATATTTTGAACTGATTATGAATTTCTGGACATATTTTATTCATATATATTCTTCTTATGCGTATTCAAACTTCAATCCTTAATACGCAAACCAGGTGTCTATTTTGACCAGAATTTCAAGACAAATGCAATGGTGCTCTACTTTTTTCACTTAATTCTAAATATTTTTTTATTCTTTAATTTATCATCTTTAGTGTTTAAAAATTACGGAGTGTTACATATTTTCACGATTCAAGGAATACAAGATTAATCAAGTGTTGGCGAGGAACAATCTTGCCTGAATAATTATTCATCTGATTCAAGTTAAATCTTCGCGGGAACTCCGCTTGTAGGACATCGTCTGTGATGGGTGTATGTCTATTGTCGATGCCCCAGTCCTCATTACTATAATCCCGAATTTCATTCATAATCTACTTCACCATGGCAGTCAGCTCTAGATTATTGAGCATAAACTCAAGTTCTAAACTTTCATCTTTCCTGATCCTTCCCGATCCTACCGTAGGCATTATTGATTGAGTCATCATCCAGGCGGTGCTTTTTTGAACTCTATTATACCAGTCAATCACAAAACGCGAGCGGAGAGCACGGGAGAGTGATCAGTCCCCAACACATTACGATCTCGTAGGGTTGGAATCCGGTTCGGTGAAGGAACTTCCGGTTTAGAATTGTTCGGTTCAACTGGGGCGAACCTGGCCGATTTGGTATGCCGAGCTGGAAGGCCATCGAACTGGAGCTCTTGCATATTTTGGGGCATAGTATACCATCATTTTTTTGCACTGCTTCTTCACTCCTTCTTGATGCGGATGATGCTTCTGTGTGATGACACTAAGGGGTAGGAGCTCTCTGACTCCTGAAATCATTCCACTATGTCGTCATCCTATTCATATCCTGCCTAAAAGTCATGTTCCCAAGCATATGATTGTTCAATGCAGTACCAGTCTCATTTTACTTTTTATAAGTCCCATGAAGCCATAATTGGTCACATATGCAGATGTTGGAGATTGATCGGCTGGAATGGCAGTTGCAGCGGGCATACTTCCGGTCTGGTTCGGTATAGTCGATCCTGCTCTTGGTTGGCAGCAGATTGATTCATTTCTTCTTAAGAACGACTGGAAGATCTGAAGGAGGCGGTTGCTCTCTTAAACACCATTTTCGCAGAGATTAAAGGAACAAGGGATTTTCTCTTCGGACTTGGTGAACCAAAAATTTGATTAAAAAATCCTAAACGTTCAGAATTCAAAGTTTCTTAGTGAAAGCACCAAATTTTTTAATCCAAAAATGGATCAAAACCCAAGAATTATAAAGTAGAGAATAAAAGTGATGAAATGCAAATTAAAATGAGGAACAAGCACACATAAAGATTCATAGTGGTTCGACTATGAATTGCTTACGTCCACTTTATAACTTCTCTTAAATCAGTACAAAAATTGTAAATATAGAGTTTGAGATGATGAAATCTCAAGTACAAAGATTTTACAGTAAATAAAATACGTAAGAGAAGCTAGAAGATCCTTTTTTGGTGCTCCAAGCGGCTATTTATAGATGATGTACGGATCTGGACCAACACAAATGTGCGTGGAAAATAGGAGTAATGGAGCGAATAAGAAGAATGGACCCCATCAGAAACAACTACAAATCCGGTTTGGCCTTAATCCGATTCAACATAATCGAATCGGATGTTGGTTGATCCAAAAATGGCTCCTTTATTTTCATCAAACCGGGTCTTAGCCGAATCAAATCTCCACTTTCTTCTTAGTCGATCCGGGACAATGTCGAACTGGGTTTCTCTGCTCCCTTGCTTTGCCAATCTGAAGGAAGATTGAACTGGATTTCCTACTAACTGTTATTTGACCAATCTGGAGTTGGTCGATCTACATGCGGATGGAAGTTTGAAGTCGCTTCCATGTCAGGATTGCTTTCAACATGAATCTCTGTGTGCTTGATGGCCTTGTCAAAAGGCATGTCAACAACCACTCGGAATTTGATGTTGAGTTTCCACGTGATTAGGGTTCGCTCCTTTATGCATGGGGCCATTATGTTTACTTTATAATATACTTTATCTAGAGATACACATTGCTCAGAAGGAAGTTTATGATCTTTGTCATGGATTACCGATCTCAATTTACTGGGAAAATCTTCGTGGAAAATCCAATAGGAATGTACCTAAGTGATTTTAGTTGTATACCTAATGGAATTTGAGATGCAAGCATTTAAGCTATGGTTAATATTTATAATCCCAACATTAGACATTATAATAATATAACTATATTTTTCTATAAAATTATTTGGTTATCGTAAGGTAAAAATCTGTGTTATATTTATGTGTGGTTGTGGTCTTACGAGATATCTTTCTTTCCAAATTATTTTCTAAAATTAAGCAAATTATCTATGATGTGAATTTCCTCAGTCTGTTATTCTAGATTAATCTGGGTGTTATTATTTTTCTTATAATGCACGGGTCGGATGGGATATATTTTTCAGATTGGCTTTGGATGGCTTGGAGCTTCAGAATGAGAGCTAGAGCTCTAGACGTACTTTTGTGTTTTGTTATTATCTATTATCACGCTGTGAAGTATAGTATGTATTAGCAATTCTAAGGTACTATATCATAGCTGTCCAAGCTGATTCATTTACGTTGCACGCTAATTATTCATATATTTATGTAAACAATTTTCTTCTTTGAAAAAGCATTGATGTATTATATTCTATTCATTCCACTATGAAATTGTAATCTATTGTTTTATTTTATATGTCCTTTTTTGTTCTTTTTCATTTTTTGTCCTTTTACCTTAACATTTTGTCTATTTTACATTTGCATGTTCAACACATGGATACTTGTCAACATTCGAGGGTCAAAGAGGTGGATGTTACATCTAACATAGAAAGCTGTTAAACGAATTCTGATATATTTAATTGGCACATAAAGTTACGGTTTAATGCTAAAATTGAGTAAAACCTTGCAGTCACTAGATATTCAAATGTTGAATAAGGATTGGACTCGGATGATCGCAAGTCTACAACTGGATTTTGCATATATCTAAGGAAATCCCAGTATCACGTTGCTAAAAAAGCAATCTATTATTTAAAGGTCCAATGTTGAATCAAGCTTAGCTTCTACAATATCAAAAATTATATCGACTAAATCGTTACTTATAGAGCTTAAGGTTTAACTAGAAAACAATAGTTGAATTTTTTGATTCAAATATTTTTTTTGAAGAGGAAAGTAAGCAATTAATTGATTTGATCAATAAATTAATTTGATTTGTATAGGAGGTAAGTTTCTAATTATATTATCAATCAATCAATTAATCAATGAGGTATAAAAGAGGAAAGATATCCAATTTTAATTGATTGATTTTATAATGGAAAGAAATAAAAGATATGTTTTGGAGATTTTTTAGGCCTAACTAGGGTATTTGATTAGGTCTTCTATTTGCCTATATAAACAACTTTTAGGTTTAGATTATTCGTACGGTAAGAGGGAAAAGTCTATTTATTATGTTTGGGATTGAGATATCTTTTTAGTTTTTTAGGTTTTCTTTTGTTATCAATTAGTGGATTAATAAAGGTTTTGTTGGAAAATTCGTTAGTTAATTTTCTTCTTCTCTCTACTAAAATCAAATTGTGTAGAGATTCTAAGGAAACCCTAACAATCAGTATCATAGCCTTCTACACAAATTTTATTTATGTTAATTAACATCTGTGGATGCAGGGAAACTGGTTGAAGGTGTTGGGGATGAGAATCACGAAACTTAAGGCAAAACTAACACAAGAGGGGGGGGGGGTGAATAGTGTTTAAAGAGATTATAGAAGATCTAAACAATTAATGATTACTCAAACAACTATATAAATCACAGAATGAATATCACGATATAAACAATCACAGATACATATATAAACAGAAATAAAATGCAGAAAAGGAAAGAACACACCAGATTTTATACTGGTTCGGATTACTACTACGTCCAGTCCCACGCAACACTGGAGTGCGTAGAGTTTCCTAATATTAATCTTACAACACCCTTGATTTCACGGCTACAAGGTTAACACTGATTCCACACCCTTGATTTCATGGTTACAAGGTTCACACCGATTCAACACCCTTGATTTCATGGCTTCAAGGTTCACACCGCTCCCTTTCCTTGATTTACAGGCTACAAGGAATACATCCTTTCCTTAACAGTTACAAACATCCCTAGTACTCTTGAATAGCACTTACAGAGAGTATTTGATAGAGATTGAGAAGAGAAAGAGAATGATATAATTTGTATTGAAAACGGCAAAGTATAAGTGTAGAAATCAAGAAATTTAGTTAGAATACTGGTGGTAAGAGAAAGGACGAAGAAGGAGAAGATAAGTAAGCTAAAAATTTGAAAATGAGCCATTTACATAGAGTTCAAAAGATTGCAATAGTTCTAAATCGTTTAAAATAATGAAAAGACACTTCATTTAAAATGAAAACGTGACGGTTATATGTCGACATGTCAAAAGTGGTATGTCGACATATGCTATGTAATTTGATTTTGTAAACAATTTTCAAGTATTTAAATCAGTATATATATTCTGGAAAATTCTTGAATCAAAATTAATTGTTTAAAACATAATTTCTGAAGTATAAAAACATAGTAATATAATTTAAACATATAATATATATATATATATAAATGATATAAAACTATATAAACACTTATATAATATAATTATAAACTTTATAATATATAAACTATATAAGAAACTTATATATTTGAAATCATGTGTTAAAAACGTATGTATAACTTGATTTTTTTTTGAAAGGAGTTGGAAAAGAATTTGAAAAGGTAAATTGAAAACAGAATTTGAAAACAAAATTTGAAAGTGCTAACCAGGGTTTTACATATTAACTAGACTTTGTTACTTTGATATTCTTGAGCTCTTGAAATCTTGATATCTTTATTCTCATGAGTCTTGAATCTTGAAATCTTTAATCTCTTAAATTGTACAGTCTGCTATATTACATGTATATAATTCCGGCATATATATTCTGGATAAAGATGTTAGTATTTATTTTATAATCAATAATGTTAATGTTTTAAACAAGGTTGTTGTCATCAAAATTCCATTCTCCAACAATCTCCCCCTTTTTGATGATAACAACCTTGGTTTTATAAAATATTCATACCTGATATACTTATTGATCTGATTTCTTAAATACTTCCCCTTTCACCATGAAGTTCTCCTGACTCCCCAATAAACTATGTCTATCTTAAGCTATATCTATTTTATAGTTCCCCCCTTTGTCATAAAAAAAAATAAACTATATCCTTCATAACTCTATAACTAATTATGAACCTAGAGACTACACACACACACACACACACACACACATATATATATATATATATATATATAACTCCCCCTGAATTTATATTGCAAATGATCCTAACGACTCAATCTATATGTAAGAACTTTCCTACGACGACAATACTTATAACTTCCTCTAAATTATTGACTAACTCAATTATATAAACAAGAGTATAAACAAGCAAAACAATATTTTCGAACAATTCAACCAATTTACAATCGAACATTGTTCATATCAAACCAGTCAAGTCAAATACAAATAAATCAAACAATATTTACATACCAAACAAAGCATATCAAATCAATCAAATTCATACATCCCTTGGACCTTCCACTTATCCATTTCCACCGAATATTGGATCCTTTTTTATGACTTCAAAGACTTCGTTGTCTTTGGTGAGAGGTGATCCTGTGATTTTGTCTCCATATCCGGAAAGAGAAGAGATCAACCAACAAATGACATAAAAGTTTGTTTCCCTTTTTGTTCAACCATCTTTATATGACTTAATTCAAGATGACGCTGATTACGAAGTATTATAGATAGGATATTTTTGAACGAATTGAGAGTTTCTTCAAGATTCTCACTTAGAATGTGAATAGGATTGGCCATTATTTGGTTATTTTGGGAGTGAGAATTTAGAGAAGAAGTCGATAATTATAATGGAGTTTTTCTAGAAGAAAAAGGTATTTATAGAGTATGGAATTCGTTTGAAATGAAAAGATATAAGGTAGTTACTCTAAAATTTAAATTGGATACAATTTGAATTTTCTGACAGTTATATATATGACAAGTCAAAAACTACATGCTGACATACCTATATATATTTTGGGTATTTTGATTTTTTTGCTCATTTTTTGAAAATTTTCTTACAATGTCATATTATATTATTTAATTTTAATGTTTTTACAAAGTTGTGTTTTGACATCATAATAATCTTTCATTTCTATTAAACGATTACAAGCAAATGATACATGAAATGTAAGACTAAAAGTACGAGATATGAAAACACGAAAGGAAATACAAGCTATTACGAAAAGATAACGCAAACTAATAAGCTAGCCTAGATTTCAGCGGATGATGAGGAGGAAGTTGATATTCCAAGTTTTCTTCCTATTTTACCAAAGAACTTATTCATTTTAAAAGACATTTGATTGAGTGTCTTCTTGATCTTCTTTTGGTTCTTGTCTAACTTGAGTTGGTTTTGGACAAGTAATTCTTTGGATAGGGCACTACTTGTTGTTGGACATTCTACACTTTCCAAATAGTATTCTTCTTCTTTGTTGATTTCCATTGGACTTTCGTCTTGTTCCATTCGAGCTTTTTTTTTCGGCAAATGTTTCATAAGGCTTAAAAGTGATTGGAATTTGCGTAAGAGATATATTTCCCGAGTTAAAAACATTTCTTGGCACAAATTCCTCTCCTTTGAGATTCACTCCAAAATATTTAAAGATGCAGTAAGATAAATTTCATGATAAAGAGTATTTTCTTTAACATGTAAGTTGTTAATATATCAAATAATGTAATTCTATACACTTACATTTTGAAATGTAAGTTCTTAATATGTCAAATAATGTAATTTTTTACAAAATCAATAATGCTAATATTTTAAAATGTAAGTTGTTAATATGTCAAATAATGTAAGTGTATAAAATTATGTGGAACTGAGGTGCGTTTTGCAAGAAACCATAGATGTTTTGAAAATGTAGGAATTTCAATTAAAATAAGAATATTATTGTATAATGTATTGAAAAAAATGATTCAATTATGAATTTGCTATTATTGCTTATGAAATAATTATGTTATATGACCAATGCATTCATATATCCAAATGAATTCTATACCCTTCTTTGCAGATATGTATATCATTGAAATATTGAAAATTTCATAATTTTATTATTAACAACTTATATTTTACTAAATTTAATTATAGTTTTAAGATTCACGATTAACTTTTAATATATGAAGTCAAATATATGGTGTTAGAAGTGAACTGAGATAGTCAGTAAAAGGTTGTAGGAATATTAAAATTAAGTTTTCTTGGCTAATTTGACTTGGTTTTGGACAAGTAACTCTTTGGATATGGACCTACTAGTTGTTGGGCATTCTACATTTTCCAAATAGGTTCTTCTTCATTGATTCCGATTGGATTTTCCTCTTGTTCCACTCGAGCCTGTTTTTCAGCAAATGTTTCATAAGGCTTAAAAGTGATCGGAATTTGCATAAGGGATATATTTATTGAGTTAAAAACCTTTCTTGGCACAAATTCCTCTCCTTTGAGATCCACTCCAAAGTATTTAAAGATGCAGGTAAGATAAATTCCATGATAGAGAATATTTTCTTTGGTGGACATTTCTTTGGGTTTAAATTCTTTTAAAATCACATCAGCCTATTTAATATCATAATTGCCGAAATGACAAAAAAAGCCTTTTGGACCTTATGGGTAGGATTATTGAAATTTCCGAAATGGAGAGTGAGAGTATTTGACCTAAGAGGTTGACAATCATTGCTTTTGGGCAGAAAAAGCAATTTTTGTGACACCCCACGTCCGTTAATGTCACTCATTAAGAGAATGCATTAAGTTTCGTGAAGCGTTATAGGTAAACAGACACATAAACATTACAAGACAGATATAAAGATAGCAGCAGAATTTAAATATTTTATTTAAAACATAATTCATAACATTGTGGTCCAAAATATCACAAGTCTGGAACTACATAAAACCCATTACAGTAATATAAAACTTCTGTCTTGTACCATCAGAGTACAAAAATACATAAAAAAGCATAATTCCCCAAAAGAGACAAAGCCATAGTAGTAAAGATAAGAACTTGAGCAATACTTCAAAAGTAGCTCCTAGCAAGATGATAACCGAGTCCTTATTAAGCCTGAGTATTCCCACCCTGCGAACCACCGGGAGGGGGGGGGGGAACGAAAGAGAGAAGAGGAAACAAAAAGGGTCAGACATAAAGATTACTACAAATGCAACAAAAAGGGTCAGACATAAAGTTTGGATGCTGTAACGACCCGCAGTTTTGGCCGTTAAATATTTAATTCAATTTATTTAATTTAAATTTTATATTGAGAATATTAATGGAATTTAATATTGAATTCGTTATTTAAACGAAGTTCGAACGTTATATATTTATATAATTATAAATCGAGCTTGAAAATGGAGTGCAGTTCGTAAAATGAAGTTTTGAACTTCAACTGGATATACATGGTTCGATATAGGTCGGATTTCTGTGAAACAAGACACATTGGGACCATATTGACAATAGTTTTCATATAAAAGAGAAAAATCTAGATTTCGTGTTATAGATTGTAAGTTATGGCCAAGTCAAAATTTGAAATAATCGCTGTGGAAATAGTTATTTAAATATCGACCTTTATAATGGCCATTTTGCAAACGGACTCAGATTTCGACGAAATCAGTTTCATTGGGACCGTAACGTTAGATTATTGTACGGTTTTGAATGGCGTGGAAAACCGATGTCGTATGTGACCACGGTAGCCATAAACGCCCGTTCAATTTGTATAGCGCGTAATTAAATTAATAAAGAAATAATTGAGTGTAACTTGAGGAGACGATCGAATTAGGCCACAAAATTAGTTCCTTTGAGTTCGTATCGTCGATTAGGGTCAGGATATGCATATAGTTTGTTATTTTTGAAGACCGGATAATTTGGCGTTAAAAAGGGTATTGCGGTGCGCGGTAAAAATGGCCTACCAGGGAAATAGTCTCAGAATGCGACGAAACTGGTGCCGTTGGGTTCGCATCAACAAATTATTTAAGGATTTCAAAGTTTCAAGTTAATTTGACTTATCTGGTGACCGTGGAAAAATTAAACGCGTGATCATTTCTGGTTTTATAAAGGAATTTTTTTCATATGATATCGAAATTCGATGAAACTTGTCCCATTGTATTCGGAATACCTTTTTACACTAAGATTAACATTTTTTCAGAAGACAGAAGTCGATTCTGGTTAGTTTTCCTTATCACTTTGCGGTTAAGTTTCAATGAGAACTCAAGGATGACTAAACCCACGGTGTACGCACATCACAGCACCTACCCTATATGTTCAAAACCTGTACAACTTTCCCATCTTCCCACGTCAGACACTAGGAAGAGACACAACGATGCAAGCCTATTCTATTGATTTAAAATGGACAAAACAAAACATGCAAATCAAAAGCAGGAAGATAAGCGAAATTAAAATACATAGCATGCAGAGGCTATTCGTATTGAAAACATGATGCTTTGATTTACCACCATCACAATCTTAGCATCCTACCTACCATCCTTCTGAAAGCCTACAACCTAACGTGCCATGAAACTTCAACTCATACAGCTAAATATGTTAGCTATTCACATGCTAGTTATATATACGCTCAGGCCTAGTTTGATATGAAAACACATAACGTATATTTTCCCATCACCATGTACTCCACTGGAAATGAAAACACTCCATATGGCCTATGCTCTGCCGCCAACCTATATCCTACTCCCTGATATTTCAGCCTACGATTATATATGTAAACACATAACATTGGTCACATGACCAGTTTTCAATGAAGTAACTCGATGGTTATCCCCTCCTTTACACTACTATAAATAACGCAACCTACTTTGTCTATTTTTCCATCTTCCAGTTAAATCCATCGTTGTATTATAAATAAATAAATAAATAAATAAAAAGAAGAAAATTCAGAACAGTATAAAGAAGAAGAAAGAGTCGAAGGGGGTAGCAGCACATAAAAGGAGCTGCATGGGAGACGCAAGGCAAGGGCGGAGCGAAGTGCATGGATGGTGGAAGGACGGTGTCTTTGTTTGGTCGCAACATGATGAGGCGCAGTGGTAATGAGTGGTGAGCGTGAGTGGCTCGGATACAATGTAAAGGGGGTGGCGGCTTTGTTGTTACAGAAAGACAGTGCGTTGGTACGGGAAGAGGAGGACAATGGTGAAGTGGTTGTGTGAGTACTTGGAAGGGGGTATGACGAGAAGAGAAAGTTTGGGAGAATAACGGTGCAGTGGGAGTTTCTTGGTCGGTCAGTGAATCTCTTCAGAGCTCCTACGTGGATGAAGTTGCGACTGAGTGGAGAAAACGAAGATGCAGATGAGGAGAGGAGAGGGAGCGGGGGAATAACGTTGGCATGGCAGTGTTGAGGGCGGTGTGAGGATGATGAACAGTACCTAGGGGATAGCAAATCGAAGGTGCCTAATTTTGTTTAGTTATATACCTATTCCTAAGTAAATTAAGTAAATTAACGAAAGTTAATTACATATCTTAAGTTTATTTATACCCTGACCTACACACATAACGTGCCTAATCATTGGATTAAATTTGCCAAATACATTTGTATAGTACTGAACATAAGTATAAAGGATTATAGTTTTTTTTACATGTATTATTTTCTAGCTTAAGTGAAATTGAAACTACCAGCTTATAGAACTATGAACAGTAGAAATATAATATGCCAATCCATCTTGGACGCGGTAAATGAACTGATTAACAGAAATTTGGATTAGGGAATTCGCTGGTTATTTAAATGTAAACAAATATTATATTAAATACAGAATACCATATTTAATTTGTAACCGTGTCAAACAGCAATAGTATCAGAAGAAACAAGTGACGTCAGACCTCGATCGACGGACGTACCATTATCAAGCTGTTTTGACGAAGTTGAAAGCAACTGAAATGAAATGTTTGAACGACAAAGGAAATGCAGTGAGTTAAACTCACTCAGTTTCCCTATTTATATTTTATATAAATTGGATTTTTATTTTGTGTGCTCTGCTTGCTGATGGTTGCCTGTTTGCTAGTTATACCTTTGTTTGTTGGTTTAACTGATGAAATTAAACTGTGTTTAATTTTGGTGAAATACCAAATCGTTATTTTTAATGATTGGTTCCAATAAAGGTAACTTACCTTATTGGTCACATTTATTTATAAATGTGTTCAACTATTTGAATTGTCTGAATTGTTTGTTGATTGGCTGATATTATATTGTCGTTATTTGCTGTTATAGAAATTAACAGTTGAATGGAATTGATTGACCCGATTGGTGATAACCATTTAAATGCATAGATGAACAGGTTGGAGGGACCCAGCCGGATCCCTCAAATGTATTATTTGTTTTCATATCATCATATATGAACTGATCTGTTTATGTGATTGATTTGATGATTGATTATTGACCGAATATTCAACATCTGTTTGGTTTAAACCAATGGGCGATATTGGTTAAGTGTTTGGCAGAGTATGGCCTTTAAAATCAATCGGGTTATAGATATTGGTTCACCGTCAGGTAAATCGATAGAGCTGAAGTTACAAAATTTATTTTATAACTAAAGTTAGATTTTTAAAATATATTACTTGAATAAAAGTTATTAAAGAGAAATAAATATTTTATTTATTTAAGACTTCGATTTGATATTAATTTATTTTATAAAGTCAATGTTGATGTTAATCAGATTTACGAGTAGGAGTATGAGAAATGAATCGAATGGTTAAACTTTGATCATTGTTTTGTAAAGAAAACAATTAATGGAATTTATTTATATTAATTATATTTTTAATTAATTTAAAGTGAGAATTAATTGGAATATGTTAACGGAATAACCGCGGTTTAAGTGAATTTAATCTACCGTTTTGAATTGGGGTTGATTATCAAATTAATGTGTTTTGATGAGTATTGTTTAAATTTCGATAAGGTTTTAAAAGGGTTTACTATTTGCTTTAGTTACTAAAGACTTAACTACTGAAGTAGTTAATAATCGAAGTAAATTATATTTTAAATAATTTAGAAAATTACTTTTCAAGGGTAATCGAAGTCAAATTGAAATCAAGTGGAAAGGGAAGGATTGAAATAGGATTTCCCAAGTGGAAAATGGTCGAATAGATTGGGAAGGAGATTGGGAATAAGTAAATCTAGTTAAAGAAGTGGGTTATAGGGTCGTGTAACCAAATTCAAGTTATAATGGAATTGTTTTGAGTTTGGAGTGGAATTTTGGTGTTTGGATTACAACGGATATTTATCTGAGGATAAGAACATTGTTTGATCACGGTCTGAGAGGTAATTAAAATACCCCAACTTGAACAACATCGGGATTATCTGAAGATAGTATTAGTTGGTAATCGTAAGAGAGGTTAGTGATAATTTATTATTTCCATTTGGAACATAATAATACCACGTTGGTGAAAATGGGAAAATTTAGACAATATACCAAGTAAAGGAAATTTGCGATAAGGAAATAAAGGGTTGAGTTTTTAATTTACACATATAAATATTGGTTATTGGTTTCAAAATTAGAATAGAAGATTTACGTAACGCGAATTACGAATAATAAGTTAAGTGGATTTCCCAAACTTAAATAACAAAGAATGATGTAACAAGTGATTTGAAAGGAGGATTAAGTGGAAATTTAATATGGTTATTTTGCTAAGTATTATAAGCGTTTTGAGAACATTTATATATTGATTAAGAATCCAAATATCATATTTAAATATTAAAAGAGTTAGAAGTTTTAATTAAGCGGAAGTGGATTAATTTGTTTAATTAAAAGGCCAAGTGATGCTGAATACTGAACCAGTGAACTCATTGGAGTGTCATGATTGAAACACTGTATATTTTGATAGTTAAATCACCGACTATCAAATCTGTCCAATACGATTGTTGGTACGGAAAGACCGGAATAAGATTTATTCGAAAACCATTCCGACCAACAAATACGTAAAGATAGCAGGAGATGATCGAGATGGATCATTGAAGCCGTGGATTTTCATAAACGGAAGAACCACTAATATTCTCTGCCTGGCAAGTAGAGATAAGCTGTGATTCTATCGTGGTTGGAATCTACAGGTTGCACGGACTTCTCGCTACTGATCCATGTGGTGATTCCTATATTGGATGCAGTAGGAGAGTGCCTTCGGTTCATCCTATTCCTGGATGACTTGTATGGATGAGTGTCTGACAGAGTATTTCCAAAGGGTCACGTACGTTGATTTCTCCAAACGTGAAGGTTTGCCGTTCTCTTAGCTTCTAACTAGAGTATTTTTGTGGACATCAATTAGTGATATCTGACGGATCTGGCGATGTGGCATTCAAAGTGAATGACGACCAGATGATCAGAAATAATTCTGGCCTCAAGCCTCATCAGCCGGGAAATGACAAAAATCGGGCAGGCAGCATGGCTGTGTGGGTCGCTCCCATTAGGGTGTATAATCACCTATCTAGAGAAAATCCTGTTTGTTTCTTAAATCTATGTTTCGATGCTGTCCCTTTTCGGGAGACGGTTGCTGATCCCAACCGTCGATGATATACATTCGATACACTCAAGCGAAATGATTGGTCGATCATGTGAGGGCCGGGTTGCAAGACGTTCTTGTTGAACCCAGTGTATTCGTCTCTAGAGATACACGATCGATAGGTGGTCCCATACCTTGTCATAGTTGGAATCCAATCTCTAATAAGCGCCCGTGGTTTTTGATTGTATACTATATATGTGGAGCGTGAGATGCAAGCGTTCCACTAGATTGTTATTTACTTGTATTTAGACATTATTATAATATCAGAAAAGATATTGGTTTTCAAAAATGTTTTGGGTTATCGTAAGGGAAAAACCGTCCGTGGTTATGTGTGGATTTGGTCTTACGATTATCCTTTTCTTTTGAAAGGATTTCGAACTTTAAAATTATGATTGGATGATTTACCCTTATTACTGTGCGAGTTTATCTCACTCTAGTTCACCAGACTGACCCGGTGTTTTGTAAATGCTCGGGTTAGCCCGGAGTGTACAAGTTCAGGTTATCGAATGCTGTGAAGTTCAGAGATGAGCCGGAGATGTCCAGACGTATGATATGATATAACTACTATTCCGTTGTGTGTTGTATATGGGAACAGGATATTATAACTGTCCCGTGGTGTGATGTACTCTGATGTACTCTGATATTGTAAGTATTTTTAAAGCTCTCAATAAAGATTTATTTCGGTATTATATTTTGTTCCGCTGCGATGTGAGATTCTGTGTTGTGGTGTTCCTTCTTCTTCTTCTATTCTAATATTTCTTTCTTTCTTATCCCACCCTCTAATTTCTTTCATTAACTATCTAGTGTTTTCGGTGCTTGGAGGGTCGGCATAAGTTACGGTAAGGGTATTTATGTCGATTTTCGGGGCCGGAAATCCTTGGATCGTTACAGATGCTATAAAATTCTTTTCTATCGGTTTATTTTCCTTTCTTTTCTGTAACTCGACTTCCAACGACATCAGATTCCCCATTCTCCTCAATTTTTATTTCACTGATATTATTGGCCTCTTCAATCGCTAGTGTTTTCTGATCCCATTCTGGAGTTCGTGAATTAAAGATTTTTCTGACTTGGTCCTCTTCAGTATAAGTTTTTCCCGAAGCCAATAACGAATGCACAATTTACTGGAACCTGCAGTCCATATCGGATACAGATTCATTCTGATTCATTTTAAATAACTCGAATTGATTAGTTAGCATTAGTTTCTTTGTTTGTTCAACTTTATTGGTTCCTTCATGAGTAACTTGCAAGGTTTTCCATATATCATGAGCAGATTTACAAACTGATGCTCTATTAAATTAATTTCTATCTGATGAACAGAATAGCATATTCATAGCCTTAGAATTACTTTGTGCAGCAGCCTTTTGTAAATTAGTCCATTGTGCAAATTAGTAGTGGGTTCAACATATTCATTTTATGTGATATTCAAAGTGTCTAATCCTATAGATTGCAAATATGTTTTCATCCTACACGCCCAATAGGAATAATTACTGCCATTAAATAACGGTGGTCTAACGGTGGACTGACCCTCTATAAATGAATTATTGTTACTAGCAATTCCAGTGTTGGTTGCCATTTAATATAACCAAAATTTAGATTATGAACTTTTGAAAACTTATGCTCTTATACCAATTGTTAGGGATGAGAATCATGGATTTTAAGACGAAACTGACACTCGAGGGGGTGAGTAGTGTTTTAAATAGATTATAGAAAATCTAAACTATTAATGATTACTCAAACAAGTGTATGAACCACAAAATGAATATCATGATAGAAACAATCACAGATGCATATATAAACAGAAATAAAATAAAGAAAAAGAAAGAACACACCGGATTTTATACTGGTTCGGATTACTCCTACATCCAGTCCTACGCAACGCTGGATTGCTTAGAGTTTTATTAATACTAATATCAATCTTACAACACCCTTGATTTCTTGGCTACAAGGTTAACACTGATTCAACACCCTTGATTTCACGGCAACAAGGTCCACACCGATTCAACACCTTTGATTTCACGGCTATAAGGTTCACACTGCTCCTTTTTATTTATTTACAGGCTACAAGGAATACACCCTTTCCTTACCAATTACAAAGAGTCCTAGAACTCTTGATTAACACTTCCAAACAGAGGGTATTTTATAGAGATTGAAAAGAGAAGGAGAATGATATAATTTGTATTGAAAACGACAGAGCAGAAGTATGTAAATCAAGAAATTTAGTTAGAATAATGGTGGTAAGAGTAAAGATGAAGAAGGAGAAGATAAGTAAGTTAAAAATTCGAAAACGAGCCCTTTATATAGAGTTCCAAAGGTTGCAACAGTTCTGAAATGTTTCAAATAATGAAAAGACACTTCCTTTGAAATTTGAAATGTGACGATTATATGTCGACATGTCAAAAGTGGTATGTTGATATATGCTATGTAATTTGATTTTTTAAACCATTTTTCAAGTATTTAAATCAATATATATATATATATTCTAAAAAATTCTTGAATCAAAATTAATTGTTTAAAATATAGTTTCTTAAGTATAAAATCTTAATAATATATAATTTGAACATATAATATAAAACTTTTTATATATAAATGATATAAAACTATATAAACACTTAAATAATATAATTATAAAGCTTTATAATATATAAACTATATAAGAAACTTATATATTTGAAATCATGAGTTAAAAATGTATGTATAATTTGAAAATCATTTTGACAGGAGTTAGAAAAGAATTTGAAAAGGTAATTTGAAAACAGAATTTGAAATTATTTGAAAACGGAATTTGAAAGTGCTAATCGGAGTTTTATATATTAACTAGACTCTATTACTTTGATATTCTTAAGCTCTTGAAATCTTGATATAATGATTCTCATGAGTCTTGAATCTTGAAATCTTTGATCTCTTAAACTGTACAATCTTCTATATCACTTGTATATAATTCCTGCATATATATATATATATATATAATGGATAAAGTTGTTGATATATATTTTATAATCAATAATGTTAATGTTTTAAACAAGGTTGTTGTCATCCAAATTCCATTCTCCAATAGGATTCCTCAATATTTATATTATTGTTTTTCATTTATTGTGATATATTATGTGATATATAATATGTGAATGATTATTTTGTGTTTAAATAACACTGGCACTAAAATTTTGGTATTTAATACCATAAAATATTTTCGAATGTAGAAAAAAAATTAGGATTTAAAAAGGAAATTTATTTCCAAAATAAAAATTCAATTTTGAATGGACTTGAAAATAGAAACTCACTTTAATGGATAAAACAAGAAGTTGATTATAAACAATGGTTATAAATGAGGCAGAATAATTTTCATTTGATAATTAAGAAATTTAAATTCAGATGTGAATTTAAAAGGGAAATTGGGAATTGATTCAAAAAGAAACGTTGAATTCTATCCCGAGGTTCCAAATGTAAATTGAGTTGAGATAAATTCAAAGGGGATATAATTAGAATTCGACTATGTCGAATTTTACTATAATGGTTTATTTTTAGAAAGGATATTTAAACTTTATTTAGTAGCGAAACTATAATTTAAATGGAATATGTTTAAAGCTAATATTTCAATAGTTATAGATGCAAAAATAAAATTTTATACTTTAAAATAATATAATATTATTTTAAAATTAGAAGGGTTAAATGAGAAGGTATTTGTATAAATCAAATAATGTTGATTCCGGAAATGATGGAATTTGAATTATTTTATAAACAGGAAGGAATTAGTAGCAGTTTTATTAACAGAATTTAAAAATGTGATGTAGATTTATAAAGTGACTCGATAACTGGGATCTGAGCCTGTAATGATATTTACAAACGAAATCAAGTTGATTTGACATAACGAGTCCATGTTTCTATAAAAGTAATAATATTCACATTTTAAAGTGGGTAATGGGCTTAAAGCGAATGTTTTGCGGATTGGAAGAGTTATGACGGAAATTGGTAAGGATTTGAAAACAATAAATTTAAATATGAAATTAGAAGGAAAATGGAATGAAACGACCATGACTTCCCCGATCCTCGAAGAGACGGAGGAGCCCAGATTGCTTTGAGAACACTATGCATCTGAACACAAACAATAGAACAATTCATAGCTACTACAATAGTTTCCATCAGAGTACAAGAATATGTCAGGGTTCAAATAATTTACAACTGGAAAATATCATAGATTTAATTTCAAAACAGCGGAAAAATAATACACGAGTATATTGTACAGCAGAAATACATCAAGTAGCACAATTTAAAGAAATACACGGATACAAAGTTTCCTAAATATAGCTTCAACTGTAAATCCAGGATCCTATGAAAAGAAATTTGCAAAACCAAAACTACTAACTGCCCATATGGAAAATATAGGCATACAAAGTTCAGGTTAGAACAATAAACTCTGAGTTAGTCATGGGACTGGTGTGAGAAGTAAAACAGTTATTAGCTTGATTTTAAAGTTAGGTAATTACGGGACCATGCCATATAACACGAAACGGGTTTATCCCTCATGGATACCAGTGCATAAAAATAAACAACGTAATGCTAAAGAGAAAATTGAAGCTATTATAAGACTCAGGTCCCATCACACAATGAACGCAGTCGAGGATAAAGTTTTACCTTATAAAAGCCAAATATGCTTGATACGCGAAATTTCATCTTTTATTATTACCATAAGTGAAGAAATCAACTTCAAATATAAATGTATCAATCATAGGCGGCGTAGGTACCATTATATTATGTCGCCATATAGGTTTACAACTAAAATTGTAAAATCGCGTATTGGAAATTGGATTTCCATCTATGAATAGAGGCAAGGGATCGTCCTCGCCGATTTCAAGACATTCTAGCAAATGCCTCAGGATCCCCAGCAGTGGATCCTTGGATCTTCATGGTTGGTCATTTGTCGATGATTATTATACCATAAACTATATGCTAGCTGGTTCTATCAAACCTCTAAATGGTCAGTACGTCGACAAATCTGTCAGTACTCGGCCATATAAGCCACATGGGACTCTAATCTTATCCGAGGTACCTCGCTTTCCAACAATAAAATTCCAGCATCCAGATGAGTAAAATGTCTGGGCTCCGTACCATGACGTTACTCGTAGCTAGAAGTAACGTATGTCCATTTCCATGCAGTCACTGTCCCGTTTCTGTTTCATACCTGGGGTGTGAAGCTCGCGAATTAATGCTACACAAAGCTGTGCTACTTAAAGTTGTTCTTTGATCATCAACCATAAGACCCTGCCTTTCAACAGAATCCTTAATCCATGCAACTCGGCATGCCACACTGTCAATCCATACCGTACCACTGATTTCCACCAATATATATAACCTCTAAGCTCGTACGTCTCAAAGAACGGTGTTAACAAAGAGAATAAATTCTCTGCCACCAAACAGACATATATATTTGGCAGAGATCAACGAGTACAGTATAAAGGAATACAATGTCAGACACACTATCCATTTGCAAATTTGTTCTGGGCCTAAAAGAAATCGAAGGCACCTTTTTCCTCGTCCCATATTGTCCAATACAGGAGAGAGCCCTCGCATATACGGTCGATCTCCAAGTACGTCTGGACCATCACCACTTATTACCTTGTCTTGGGTGTACATCCCAATCAAGACATTAGTAATCATCCAAACGATGTGAAGATCTACGGTCTTCAACCACTGTCTTCATCATCGATTTTTAATCGTCGTATCAATCATTTAGAATGGGTTAAACCCGGTTTTCCGAGTAACTCGCGTATCTTATAATCAAGTGCTATAAAAACACATCATATGCCTCATTCCAATTCAGAATATTATTTAATTCAAATATTCTTCCCACAATTCAAACCAAATTAAGGTTTATCAAACTAGTCAGGATTATCAAGCCTTACCGAAGTAATCATTTATTTTATTTTTCCAATCCCAACATATTCATCCCATGGAGCAAAACTGGTAGTACTCCATATCTAACACCCACAATCTTATTGGTAAAATTAATTACCATTTCTCGTTTCAAATCTAATTAAAGATTTAACTATCGCTGGAGTAAAACTAGTGGTACTCCATTCTTGATCATTTCTCGAATTCGATAAATTTAATTATCCCATTCTCATTTCAATATAATTAAAGATTCATTAAAACTCCACCTTTCACGAAATAGTTTTCCCACGAAAAACCCAAAAATTCAATTTCAATTCAACTCCAATTAATTATTAAATAGTTGGTAAACTTTCCTAAATCATATTAAAAAGATTTATTCTTTTCTCATCGGGGTTTAAGAGCGATGTTATTAAAGACACCACACGAAAAACCCCAAATTCCAATTTGATATTAAATGCCAGGCTCTAAATAGAAATAATATCGGCTTACATTCAATATCAAATTATGAAACCAACAAATATCGTATTGGGAATAATGATATCTATATCTTCCAAATTCCTCAACAATATCCGTATGATCACGGAATCCAATATCGAAATATTCCAAAGATTATTTCCGTTCAAATCCATTCCCATTCTTATATTGGAAAATTCTGGTTATATTAAAACATTTACAAATCCAATTTATTTAATTAAAAACAGTGGATTATTATTCTAGTTAATAATTAGTTCATTTAGATAAAAATATATTTTTATCTGTCAAAACTGGAATTTTTCAACCAATATCTTTCCAAATCATTAAGTATGATTTTACACAAATTTTCCATACTTTTAATAATTTTATTAAGGCCTTTACAGTCGGTTTCCAATATCGACCACCGAACTGTATTTATAGCGACCTTTTTTGAAATAGATTTGGATATAATTCCAACTCCAACTATTAGATTTCAAATCTCTTATAATCACTGGAAAGCTCTTACCGATACGAACCCAACGGTCCTTCTTTAAGGAGAATCTGACGGTCGGATCTCCCGTTATGCCAACTCGAAGTTAATGGTCGAAATTCACGAACAATCATTGCGCGGCGCGTTTTTTCAGGCCATTATACATAATATATATATATCATTGATTTTCATTTAAAATGTATTTTATAAATTGTTTATAAATTCATTTTAAAATGATTTCAACTTTGTTTTCAATTTAAATCAAAATTGAATATTCCATATCATTATAATATTTAAAAATATCAGATTTTAAATCAGTTCTTTTCGATATTCATTATCCAATGTATAAAATCGACATAAAATTCCGTTCGAGTTAAAATGGCATATATATACTTAATTCGGGTTCACATTTCAATATTTTTGTGTCCATCCAAAATCGGACATCAAAATCACATTTTTTTTTAATTCTCTCCTGAATACTATATAAAAGTATTCGTTTATATTCTGAATCGAAATGCGACTCAATCAATTACAATATAATTTGGGTTATATAGATTTCATACATTGCATGTATTCAACAATGAAGATAAACAATCATTAAAAATTCAAACAACACCCAAAGTGCATTCTATAACTGTATAAGCATTAAAATAAATAAATAACGCTTACTATAGTCTCTCAACCAATCGATTGACATACAAATAAATATTGGGATTAGTGTATGTCAAATATCATCCCAATACCCGTGTGGGGTTTCAACCAACAAATACTAATTATTATTTGTGTAGTTGGGCGATGTGTAAAATTTATCGTCCCAATCAATATCAGTTAAATAGGTGTACATAAACAAGCCGTCCGACTTGTGAATGAATATTTATTTCAATTTCTTTTATCAAAATTTTATATACCGTTTATATAAATAATATATACATTTCAGTTTCAGAAAAATTCGGCATTATAACGTGCGATATTAGAACCAGTAATATTGTCTATCATTATCCCTCTTCTGATACTGGCTCGCGCCATACACAACAATCAATCAATCCATTAATTCCACAATACAACCAATTTTTCCACAGCACAGTCATATCACACAAATCATCCATGGTTTAACAAAAAGTAGTGACAGGAGCTACTAAGCCCCATTTACAACCTATGATATAATAACATAACAAAAATGATTTGAGTGAGAGGGTTCTCACGTTGGGTTCCACTCTGCCATTCTTTAACTGATGATTTCAGTACCGTTTGGGTTAAAATTTGCTTGAAATTCTAACATGCTCCGTTTATGTTCTAGTCAGCTCCATTGTGAAGCTCTCCTCACTGCGATTCCAACGCTTCTGAAATTGCGTGATTCTACGCTCGTATGACAAAGACACAGCCGCTTTAGACTTTAAACATTTTAATACGATAATTAAATAATTATTTTTCACTTAATTTACTAATTACCCCTAATCAAAAAAATCTAGCTGTTGATTTCTCCTTCTTCCCTGTAACATTTACAGTTACCAAATCGAACCCGCCTCCATCGAAGTCTCCACTTGAGCACGCCAACCAAGGCAACACCCGGCCGATCTAAACATTCCACAACCACCATCTTCACGTCGCCTATCCTCAGCCGCCATCCAGTTAAATTCGATCACCACCACGAGCCAGGAGATTGCCTTGAACAAGCCACCTTTAGGAGCAAAATCCAAGCAATTCTTCAAATGAAAATTGATCACATTGCATGATATTGAAGAGCGTGAGAAGCTCTTCCATTTTCGTTTAAACATCATAGGTTGATTCAGCTTGGATTGAGATAATTTGAAGAATTAAAATAGGGCATTTTTAGCCCTTGAAAAATAACAGCGGCGGCCTAAACGATTGAGGGAGATTAGGGTTTAGAAAATCCTATTTATACCATATTTTATTTATTTTATTAATATTTAATTCACAAATTGTTTACTTTTCTGTTCAAACCCCAAATCAAACCCAACGACTGTCATCCCTCGCTAGATACCCCCATTCTGAGCACATGGGAAATGTTTCGTAAATCAGTTCGACTGTTTCGATCAGTTTTTGTCAAAATTAAAATATAATTTAATATAACATTTAATATTGAATCCAACGCACATTTTAATTTACCGGGGCCACAAACTGACTCCAAAAATTACAGAAAAATAAATCTAGTTTTGTTTTGACGATACAGTCCTAACAAAACTAGTTTTGTCGAATTTGGAGACTATTTGAAAAATGGCCTTTTTAACTGGTCGATTAAATTTAAACTGAAATTGAAACACGTTTAAATTTACCATGCTCACATATTAATTCCAAAAATTATGAAATTCGAAACCTAACAATAATTTGACATTCCGGACCCAATAAAAGTGATTTCGAAGAAAACGGAGGTCGTTTGCAAAATGACTATTTTTAAGAGCTATATATTATATTAAAATATATTTAAATTCCATAGCGACTATTTAAATTTTAAACTGGACCTAACTTACAATCTATAAAGTGAAATCTTAGTTTCTTACATTTATTAGAAAGATATTTTTAAACAGATTCAAATGTTTCTGGTTTTACTGAAATCCGATTTATTTTGAATTATGTACATTCAATTGAAATTTAAAATCGAATTTTCAAACTACCACGCCATTTTAAGCTGGTTTTATAATTAAAATAAATTTATACATTCTAACTTTGATTTAAATAATTTTTAAGTCATTATTATTTAAAATAAATCATTTTAAATATTCAAAATCCATTAAAATAGCTAAAATAAAATTTTTAAATTGATTCATAATTTCCGGGTTGTTACAATCTCCCCCACTTAAAATCTTTTCATCCTCGAAAAGGAACGGAGCTGAAAGTTGTTTAACAAACCAACTCAAAATTCATTCTGGCTTTCATTCTTCAACTTTTCACCTTCTAAGAACTTCTAATTTCTCAAAGATTTGGCTAACATCCTAAATTTTCGAAAAATTTCGCCATAACCTCCTTTGTATGGGCTGATCGATAAAACCGCAACTTGCCTCACAGGGCCCTCACCAATCAGAAAGAAAAATAAAAAGCCAAGCGGCTTGCCAATCGGCTCATAAAATCATCAAACCCAATGAATATAGTAAACATGTACCTATTTGTCAGGAATACAATTTTATTCTTCTTAGCTTCCATGCTATGACCTGTTCATTATACACACATGTACATATATGCAATTGCAATCAATTTTCAATTCAATTCAATATTTGACTCAATTTGGCTTAATTTACCTTTCACTCGCATATTGGTTTTATTATTCCAATACCTTTATTTAGTTCAACTAATAATCACACATTACAACCAGTAATCAATTAGTTGGTTAGCTTTTCAAATATAAAACTTCTATATATACCCAAAAATCATATTTCAATGCCAAATCACAAATAGTAAATTCTAACTAAGTTTTGGTTCTCACACCTGTCAAATGGAAATATATAGATATCCCACTTTCGAAACTCGAACATAAATACTGATGATGCAGCTGTCATCATCAAAATCATCTCTGGGCGACTTGAGTGTGATTCTATATCTACCCAGTATATTTGAGACTTCGAATACACGTGGATTAGACGTAAATTAAAAATGTCCTTATACTCGATAGTCCAAAATCAGTGTAAAATAATACACCCAAATACGTACAATAAGGTATAATTTTCAAAATTAAATTCATTTTCAATTTTCAATTTTTTCACACATAACACTCTTCAAACTCATCCTAGGGTATTGCTAACCCTGTCTCTAACAAGTCATTCTTATAGGATATTACTAATCCTATCTCGGATGAATTCTTTCGCTTGGTTCTAATGTTTCTTGTTCTCAGAGTTTTGTAAACCAAAATTCTGATACCAAGCTGAAACGACCCAGACTTCCCCGATCCTCGAAGAAACGGAGGAACCTGGATTGCTTTGAAAACACAACGCATCAGAAAACATAGAACATTTCATTGCTACCACAACAGTTTCCATCAGATTACAAGAATATATCAGAGATCAAGTAACTTATAGCAGGAAAATATCAGAGATTTAATTACAAAACAGCGGAAAAATAATACATAAGTATTATGTACAGCAGAAATACATCAAGTAGCACAACTTAAAGAAATACACAGATGCAAAGCTTTCAGAATATAGCTCCAGCAGTAAATCCAGGATCATATGAAAAGAAATCTGCAAAAACCAAACTACTGACTGCCCATGTGGAAAATATGGGCACCCAGAGTTTAGGTTAAAACAATAAACTCCGAGTTAGTCATGAGACCGGTGTGAGAACTAAAACAATTATTAGCTTGATTTTAAAGTTAGGTAATTATGGGACCATGCCATATAACACGGAACGGGTTTATCCCCCATGGATACCAATGCATAAAAATAAACAGCGCAATGCTATAGAGAAAAATGAAGCTATTATAAGACTCAGGTCCCATCACACAATGAACGCAGTCGAGGATAGAGTTTTACCTTATAATAGACAAATATGCTTGATACACGAAATTTCATCTTTTATTATTACTATAAGTGAAGAAATCAACTTCAGATATAAATGTATCAATCATAGGCGACTTAGGTACCATTATATTACGTCTCCATATAGGTTTACAACTAAAATCGTAAAATTACGTATTGGAAATTGGATTTCCATCTATGAACGAGGCATGGGATCGTCCTCATCAGTTCCGAGAAACTCTAGCAAACGCCTCAGAATCCCCCGCAGTAAACCCTTGGATCTTCAATGCCGGTCATCCGTCGATGATTAGTTATACCATAAACTATACGTTAGTCGGTTTTATCGAACCTCTAAATGGTCAGTACGTGACAGCTCCGTCAGTATTCGACCATATGAGCCACTAAGGAATCTAGTCATATCTGAGGTATCTCGCTTTCCAACAATAAAATTTCCAATATCCACATGAGTAAAATGTCTGGGCTCCATACCATGACGTTACTCGTAGCTAGAACTAAAGTATGTCCATTTCCGTGCAGTCACTATCCCATTTCTGGTTCATACCTGGGGTGTGAAGCTCGCGAACTAACGCAACACAAAGCTGTGCTACTTAAAGTTGTGCTTCGATCATCAACCACAAGACTTTGCTTTATAACAAAAGCCTTGATCCATGCAACTCAGCATGCCACATTGTCTATCCATACCGTACCACTGATTTCCACCAGTATATAACCTCTAAGCTCGTACGTCTCAGAGAAGGGTGTTAAGCAAGAGAATAAATTCTCCGCGACTAAACAGATATATATCTTTAGCAGAGATCAACGAGTATAGTATAAAGGAATACAATGTTAGACACACTATCCATTTGCAAGTCCGTTCTGGGTGTGAATGAAACCGGAGGCACCTTATTCCTCGCCCATATGTCCAACACAGGAGAGAGGCCCTCGCATATCCGGTCGATCTCCAAGTCGTCTGGACGATCACCACTTATTACCTTGTCTTAAGTGTACATCCTAATCAAGACGTCAGTAATCATCCAAACGATGTAAAGATCTCCGGTCTTCAACCACCGTCTTCATCGTCGACTTTTAATCATTGTATCAATTGTTCAGAATGGGTTAAACCCGGTCTTTCCGAATAACTCGCGTATCTTATAATCAAGTGCTATAAAAACACATCATACGCCTCATTCCAATTTAGAATATTATTTTATTCAAATATTATTCCCACAATTCAAACCAGACTAAGGTTTATCAAACTAGTCAGGATTATCGAGCCTTACCGAAGTAATCATTTATTTTATTTTTCCAATCCCAACATATTCATCCCATGGAGTAAAACTGGTAGTACTCCATTTCTAACACCTACTGTGTTATTGTTAAAATTAATTACCATTTCTCATTTCAAATCTAATTAAAGATTTAATTATTGTGTGGAGTAAAACTGGTGGTACTCCATTCTTGATCATTTCTCGAATTCAATAAATTTAATTATCCCATTCCCATTTCAATCTAATTAAAGATTCGTTAAAACTCCACCTTGGTTTTAATATCAAAAATCATTACTTTATGATTATTCACTTTAAGAAATTAATCTTGTCATCAACTAGGTCAAAGAACCGATGATATTAAAAACACAGTTCACAATAAACCTAAGCCATCTTCCATAAAAATGGAATCTTCACGAAAATCCAACAGTATATAATCGATATAAATTTCCGTATCAAACTAATACTATAAACAGAATAACGGCTAGGACTTTTAAATTCCATATATAGTAATGGTCTTCCTTCACAGAAGCAAATCTCGATTAGTACCAAATCAAATTCCATTCAATTCCAATGTAATATATTAAATTGGAAAACTTTTCTTTCAAAAAATCCATTAATCTTATTTAAAAGATTATATATTCCAAATCATATATTCACTGTTAATTGGGTTAAAGAACGGATGTTATTTAAAACGTTGTTCACGGTAAACCTAAAAATTCAATTTCAATTCTACTCCAATTAATTATCAATTAATTGGTAAATTTCCCTAAATCTTATTTAAAAGATTTATTCTTTTCTCATCAGGGTTTAAGAACGGTGTTACAAAAGACAACATTCATGACAAAACCCAAAGTCCAATTTGATATTAAATAGCAGGCTCTGAATAGAAATAATATCGACTTATATTCAATATCAAAATCTGAATTCAACAAATATCGTATTGGGAATAATAATATCTATATCTTCCAAATTCTTCAACACTACCCGTATGATCACGAAATCCAATATCGAAATATTCCGAAGATTATTTCCATTCAAATCCATTCCAATTTTTATATTGGAAAATTCTGATTATGTTAACACCATTTACAAATCCAATTTATTTAACTAAAAATAGTGGATTATTGTTCTAGTTAATAACTAGTTCATTTAGATAAAATTAAATTTATCTTTTCAGAACTGGAATTTTTCAAGCAAAATCTTTCCAAATCATATTTATGATTTTACACAATTTTTCCATATTTTTAATAATTTTATTAAGGCCTTTAAAGTTGGTTTACAATATCGACCACGAACTGCATTCATAATGACCTTTTCTGAAATTGATATGGGCATAATTCCAAATCCCACTGTTAGATTTCAAATCTCTTATAATCATTGGAAAACTCCTTTCGATATGAACCCAATGATTCCGGTTTTAGGAGAATCCAAGGGTCGGATCTCCCATTATGCTAATTTGAAGTTAACGGTTGAAATTCATGAACGATCGCTGCGCGGCGCGTTCTATTCAGG
Source organism: Allium sativum (assembly GCA_030737875.1). Taxonomy (NCBI): domain Eukaryota; kingdom Viridiplantae; phylum Streptophyta; class Magnoliopsida; order Asparagales; family Amaryllidaceae; genus Allium; species Allium sativum. The sequence goes on along the minus strand of CM060926.1, from coordinate 928,320,578 downwards.
CCATTATATATATAATATATATGTCATCGATTTCATTTAAAACTTATTTTATAAATCATTTATAAATTCATTTTGAACCGATTTCAACTTTGTTTTCAAATTTAAATCTAAATTGAATATTCCATACCATTATAATATTAAAATGTTAATATTTTCAAAATATCAGATTTTAAAATCAATTCTTTTTTATATTCATTATCAAATGAATAAAATGGACAGAAAATTCCGTTCGAGTTAAAATGGCTTATATATACTTAACTCGGCTTCACATTTCAATATTTTTGTGTCTATCCAAAATCGGACATCAAAATCTGTAACAACCCGATTTTCGGACTAGTTCTATAATCTATAACTTATAGATTATATTGTTAATTCAATGTAAATAAAATAAGATTTATATATTTGGGTAAATATAAAAAAATTCCATTTGAATATATTCGTTGAGGGTTTAAAATTCCTTAGCCAATGTGTATATGGAATAACTAATTAATGTTTATCAGTTTATTTGTTTTAAAACTTATGTAGATATTGATTTCTTAAGTAAAATAAAAAGGGGAAATTCAACTACTTCACATAAAAGGTGAACAAGATAAATTGTAAATTTACTCGAAGTTATCATAAAATATTACTTATATAAATTATTAAATTACGTCATGCGAAAGGAAATACAAGTATTTATGATCATTCAATATAAGATATTCATTAAGTAAAATTTCATTTTTACTCCACATGTAAATACACTTAAGAAGATAATGACGTTAAATAATAATAAAGGAAATTTTAAGTTAACCTCACAAACAGAATTATATTGAATGGCCTCGACCTAACAAGGGCAAGTATTAAAGCAATGTACAAGAACATGATGCAAAACATGTTTACACATCAAACTAACAAATAAGGAAAATTCCTTGATTTAAAGACAGTGCCATATGAGATTACAATCAAACCTCCAGTTTAGCACATTTATATAATGACCTCATTACAAACAAAGGGAGCCGATAAAATGACTGGAGATTTGATCAAAGTCAAGCAATCTCATTTTCATACACTTACTTGCATATTTCCAGTTGAACACATTCCATATGTTCTTCAGATAGTTTGGTCTCTTGTTTTTGTACTGTGTGCGTCTTGAAATTAGCTGATCTACCAAATTGAACAAGACTAATGAAATATTAAAATAAAGGAAGGGACAATGCTGCAATTATACAAATCAAATAAAGATGCAAATCATAGATAAAGCAGCTGGACATTTGCATTGGAAAAGAAAGAAAACACAATAGCCTAGCCTCTAAAATATATAGATGCACATGTACATATATGTATAGCAAAACATACTTAGGCACAAATTTTGTCAATATTTAGAATATTAAAAATCAAATCACACATCATCATATAGCTCCACAACATATATATGCATCTATCACTTTTCCTTTCGAGCCAGCCTACCAATTTTCTAGCCTCTAGAACTAGTATTTGTGCATGGTATTAAACATCAATGAGTACGCAAACATAACTGGTCATGATTTGTACCTAGGAAAGGATTGAACAAGAAGAGAATGAACATAACTTCCTTTCAATCAAGATGATGTACCGTGCGTGACTTAAGACCTCCTTGACTTAAATCCAATGTATGCATCTACAAACACGTGTAGAAACGCACACACAAAAACACACTAATACTAACCAGATGAAAACAAAAAGAAGACCTGAGATCGAAATGGCCGAAGACTATGAGGCATAATCTAGAAAGCCAAAGCATGGCATAAGCTGTGAAGAATAAGCATGACAGTAAACTATGTTATGTGAGTAAACAACTTAAACTTCTCTACTGTTTTATATTGATCTTCAATAGATTCAAGTTATATGTATGTTGATATGTGATCATCATATTAATTCTAATAGTGAAGTTGTTAAGGAGTTTATCGCTGAATATAGAAGAGGGTTTTGAACAAATAAGGAAAATAAATACAAAAGACAGTATCATATAATTGTTAACAAGCACCTTGAATATGTTTACTGTTTTATATAAACCTTTAAATGGATTCAAACCATAGGTATGTAACTATGTTGATATGTACGCATTACATAAGATTCAAATATTATTGTTATTTAGGAGTTTAAAACTCTGGAACAATTAGTTTGAAGACATGAGAAAAGAAAATATAAAAGACAGTGGGCACAAAAATATTAGTGAATAAACTTATACCCTTTTCTTTAAAAATCTATTTTAGATTGCATATGAATCGTATTTATACATATGTCGACATTAAGTTACTACTGAATATACAACGACTTATAGACCTGATTATTCGTGTTGTTTTGAATCATTGAAACCCAATATACTAAGAACAAAAATCTGGGTATTGAATAGTAGGCAGTAGTGAATATATATATATATATATATATATATATATGGTGAACATATGTTCTGTGAGTAAACACCTCATTACTTTTTTATTTTTAACTCTAATAGGATTTAAATTGTATGTGTGTTGATGTATGAATATCCCTCATCTATGGTACAAGTCTTGATGTTTAAATCTCTGGAAACAGTTAAATTAAACCTCGAATATTTGGACACACCTGAGAAACAGAGATGCAGAGCAGTAATGAATTAAAATGGTGAGGAAACAAGCTAATCCCTTTGCAGTCATATATAAACTGAAGTAGATCCAAACTATAGGAGTGCTGATAGATATACACATCAAACATTTCAGTCATTTAAAGTTTTAATCTCAGGAATAATCAAACTAGGACCAAAGAGCTTGGGAAAAACTGAGAAAAAAAAGATAGTAATATATCATAATGGGAAACTACAAACTTTTCCTCTTCAAATTCCAGAGTTGTACGTATTAGGTTTAAACATATAATTCCATGTAATTGCTACTGAGGTAGAACATCACTGATCATGTTTGATTAATCAATGGAGGCCATTTGGAAATTTATATAGGTTTTAAAACAGTTGAAAATATTCATCTCTAGGAATTCAAAAATCAGTAACTTGAACTATAATTGGTTATAGGAAATAAGATCAACATCAAAGTTGTTTGTCTATGTTTAGTGCATACTCTAAAATTTGTTTCTGACCAAACTGTATCCTATATCACTAGAACTCCTCAAATAACAGTAAAGAAGCAATAATTTCTAGATTTTCAAACATCATTATATATCAATTCGGGTATATGAATGGATTCATATTGAAAAATCATGAATTTAGGTAGGCATTTCATGATTTTCAGGGCTTGGGATTAAGAGATTTAATTAGTTCATCAATAAAAGAAAACGAGGCGATTTCTGGCGGTCAGGGTAGTCGGAGGTTAGGGAATCGGGTTTGGAGGGGCGTAGAGGTCCAGGAAACATAAGAAAAATGTCGAAAGATTTTTCCATAGACTAATTTTTGTGATTCGATCTAAATTAAGGTGGTTGCCTGCTGTTTGAAGGGATCACTTCAAAGATGAGATACACCTCGATGATTGCATCGAGTGCCACCACATGTGAGGAGGAGGTTGAGATTCAGGTCGAAATCACACTGTGGATTTGGGTATTGATCGATGCTTGGATGAGGCGTAGCTAGGTATTTTTAGTCAATACAGGATGATTCAAAGATTCTGTGAAGCTTTGAAAATTTTGGTATGGTAGGGTACTAAATATTTCGATGATGGAGGTAAATGTGGGACTGGAGATCGGATTTGCAGCCATGGTAGTGGTAGCGAGGTGATCATCCTGGCAGTTGTACATGTGCACGTGCACAAGGGAAATGGAGAGAGGTAGAACAGAAGGAGGAAGGAAGTAAAAGGGAAGAGAAGAAAAGAGAGGAGGAGATCGAATATATCCTTGTTTAAGTGATGACAGACATAAAATTTTCATTTGATTTTAAGTTGGCAGATCCTTGTTTTAGGGTGGGCAAACTCATGTTTGCCTTGGTTCTGTTTCACCTGGTAGTAGAAGCAAAGTGATGGAAAGGATGTGGGCTTTCTGGGTTAATGGGCAAGTCGGGCCTAAAGAAAACTTATTTAATTAATATTTGTTTCAAAATATAAAGTCCCTTCCAAAATTTATAATGAGGAGTTACATAAACTGACAAGTTTAATAAAAATATATGTGTATAAAACGGACCAAAATGGGTGGAGGAATTCGTGTTATTTAATTCAATCAATTTTAATCAAAATTGGTTTTTTTTTACACAAGTAAATGCTAAATTTAAGTGTAAAGGAAAGGATCAGGAAATTTTATCGTAATTACAGAATTAGACGTCATCGTATAAATCATGCAATATTTAAATATATGTGTGTGTGTGTGTGTGCATGTATGTATTTACATATAACATCTATTGAAACAAAATAGATCTTTATTTCCTAAAATCATGAATAATTTTTTGTAAAATAAGTTGTCACCAAGATCAAACATTTCACAATGTTATTTAGTTTGAAATTAAACGTTTAATCATTGTTGATTGCTGTTGTTGTAATAAATGATTGCTATTAATCATCAATTATGCTACGAATTGTTCAATCTAGATTTGTTGAAATAAAACGTTAACACGTTTTATTATATTTTAATTGTCTGATATTAATTACTGTTCTAAAATTAGAATTGAAACTTGTACAAGTTAATTAATGTTAATAAACATGTCATGGCAATCATATTCATTATATAGTAATCTGTATAAACTGTTTTACTCATCTACACTATTTAAATTCGATAGTTAAAACACCGACTATTAAATAATATTCCTTATGTGTTAGTTCAAAGAGACCGAGATGGGAAATGAACCCAAAACCACTTCGAACTGACTTTACGATTATTAAACTAACTTGCAGGGATACTTATATAAATGGTGAAATTGAAGATCGTGGATCTTCATGACCGGAAGGACTACTTGTTAGAATTTCTCTGGTTTGGCCACTGGAGTTATTCTTATTTGTGATTCTTTCGTAATTGAAATCTTTGGATTTGCGAGGACTATTCGCTACTGATCTATGGGGGGATTCCTATATTGGATGCAATAGGAGAGTGCCTTCGGTTCATCCTGTTCTTGGATGACTTGTATGGACGAATGTCTAACAAAGTATTCCCTAAAAACCACGTACGTTGATTTTTACAAATATACCGAGTCAGTGGCAAAGAAGGATACATCTTTTACATCCAGAGTATATTTGTGGACGTCAACTAGTGATTTGACGGATCTGACAGTGTGGCATTCAAAGTGAAAGATGACCGGATGTTCTAAAGGTAGATTCTAACCTCAGGCCTCATCAACCGGGAAATACAGAAATCGGGCAGGTATTATGGCTATGTGGATCGCTCCCATTAGGGTGTATAATCACCTATCTAGAGAAATTCCATTTCCTTCTTTATTTTATTCAATGCTCTCCCTTTTCGGTAAACGGTTGTTGATCCCAACCGTTGGAGATATACATTCAACACACTCAAGCGAAATGAGTGGTCGGTCATGTGTGGCCGGGTTGCAAGACATTCTTGTTGAACACAGTGTATTCCCCTCTAGAGATACACTATCGATAGGTGGTTCCATACCTTGTCATAGTAGGAGTCCAATCTCCAATAAGAGTCCGCGGTTTTGATTGTATACTATATATGTGGAGCGTGAGATGCAAGCGTTCCGCTAGATTGCTATTTATTCGTATTTAGACATTATCATAATATCAGAATAAGTTATGATTTCAAAAAAAATATTGGGTTATCGTAAGGTAAAAACACATCTGTATTTATGTGTGGATCGGTCTTACGATTATCATTTATTTTAAAAGGATTTTTGAATGTTAAATCAAGCTGTTTAAAATCGTTTACTCACACCAGTCTCTTGACCGACCCAGAGTTTATTTTTTTGTGTTTCCCCTAAACTCTTGGGTAACCAAATTTGTACGGGCAATCAAGTGTTTTAGGATTATGCAGATTCATTTGGAGGAGCTTGCGAAGGAGTCTTCAACACAAGATATATAGAGTTTATTTCCGCTGTGTTGTATATGAGTTGTACTCTGATGATGTATGTAAGTAATTATAGTTTTGTATTTCAAAATGTTATATAATATATTTTATTCAGTTCCGCTGTGAGATTCGTGATCCTCTGATTCTATTGTATTCAGTTCTTCTTTTTCTTCTATTCTAACTTTCTTTCTTTCTATTTCTCACCCTCTTACTTCTTTCTATTAATGATCTGTTAATTTCGGATGTTTGATTAGTTGATATGTGGTACAGGATATGCATTAGTATCGATGATCAGGATCGGGACTTTCCAGGTCATTATAGTTGGTATCAGAGCAGAGGTTTAGTAATAACCTTGGCTCTGTGGCGTAACTCGATAGCGATAGGGTTAGTAACACCCTAGATTAAGTTTGAGTGTATATATATGAGCACGTATTTTTTAATTGATATAATAACGGTTTTATATTGTGTTGATTAATTTATCGAGTGGTTCATGAATTCTAGTCAATACAGTAGTCAAAACTGTATCGATGGGTGTTTCTAAACTCTTTGATAGAGTAATTCGACACTGTATTATTTTAAAAACTGGGTAAATAAAACAAATTTTACTTAAAAATTTATTTTGACATAAAAAGAATAATTTTCTGCAATTATTATACATGGATGTGCAATGATTATTATTATAATCAAATCAGGTTATATAATTTGAAATGGTTATATAGTGAATCAAGTTAAATTTGTATAGAAAATGGAAAATACAAATAGAACAAACTGGAAGGAGTTTGAGAAAAACAAGATGTTTGGGAAAATTCAAGGATTTTGAATTTACAATGGAATAGAGATAAGTGACTTCAAATAGTTCTGAAATAAAAACCAGGTGTTAGGATTTGTAACTAGAAAATTCAACCAGAACAAGATTTGAATAGTATAGCTAAGTTGAATGGAATTAAACTAGATTGGAATTTAAAAAGAAGAATTTGAAGCAGATAGAAATGTTTAATGGGTTTGGTCCAAATTAATGGAGTATATCAGTTTAGGAATTATTTTTCAACTATATCAGAGATATTTGGATTGATAAGGAGTTAAGATATGAAGTTAAGAAATTGGAACCTGACTAGAGATTGGTTGATTTGAATAATTTTATGAGTGTTGATCTGATGTTGATTTCGGTCTTCGGGGTTAGTACTTAGAGAATTGTTTCTTACCGATTTACGGTCAAGGACCAATAAAGGTTGAAGAATTGTGATACGTGAATTTGAAATGGAAATGTTTTCCAAATGTAATTACTGATAATTCTAGTGATAAAAATGATAGTGATTAATAACTAGTAGTTGATTTGTAGGTTTTGACTAGTATGAATTGATTGAAAGATACCCTGTGTACTCTGGATGCCTGGGTTGTTGTGATTATTAGGGGATGGATGGCCTATGTATGTGTTTAAATATAAGTGAAATTTCCCCATTCTTCTTTAATTTCGGGACGAAATTTTTTTAAGGGGGTAGATTGTAACGACCCGACTTTCAGACTAATTCTATAATCTATAATTTATAGAATATACTGTTAATTCAATGTAAATAAAATAAGATTTATATATTTGGGTAAATATCAGAAAAAAATCCATTCAAATATATTCGTTAAGGGTTTAAAATTCCTTAACCAATGTGTATATGGAATAACTAACTAATGTTTATCATTTTATTTGTTTTAAAACTCATGTAAATATAGATTTATTAAGTAAAATAAAAAGGGAAATTTAACTACTTCACATAAAAGGTGAACAAGATAAATTGTAAATTTACTCGAAGTTATAATAAAATATTAATTATTAAATTAACTCATGCAAAAGTAAATACAAGTATTTATGACCATTCAATACAAAATACTCATTAAGTAAAATTTCATTTTTACTCCACATGTAAATACACTTAAGAAGATCATGACGTTAAATAATGATAAAGGTAAACTTAAGTTAAACTCACAAATAGAATTATATTGAATGGCCTCGACCTAACAAGGGCAAGTATTAAAGCACTGTACAAGAACATGATGAAAAACATGTTTACACATCAAACTAACAAATAAGGAAAATTCTTTGATTTAAAGACAATGCCATATGAGATTACAATCAAACCTCAAATTTAGCACATTTATATAATGACCTCATTACAAACAAAGGAAGCCGATAAAATGACTGGAGATTTGATCAAAGTCAAGCAATCTCATTTTCATACACTTGACTTGCATATTTCCAGTTGATCACATTCCATATGTTCTTCAGATAGTCCGGTCTCATGTTTTTGTACTGCGTGCATCTTGAAATTAGCTGATCAACCAAATTGAACAAGACTGTAATGAAATATTTAAATAAAGAAAGGGACAAGGCTGCAAGTATACAAATAAAATCAAGAGGCAAATCATAGATAGAGCAGCTGGACATTTGCATTGGAAAAGAAAGAAAACACAATAGCCTAGCCTCTAAAATATATAGATGCACATGTGCATATATGTACAGCAAGACATACTTAGGCGCAAAGTTTGTCAATATTTAGAATTTTAAAAATAAAATCACACATCATCAAATAGCTCACAGCATATATATGCATCTATCACTTTTCCTTTCAAGCCAGCCTAAGACAACCTACCAATTTTCTAGCCTCTAGAACCAGAATTTGTGCAAGGTATTATACATCAATGAGTACACAAACATAGATGGCCATGACCTGTACCTAGGAAAGGATTGAACAAGAAGAGACTGAAGAGAACTTTTTTTCAATCAAGCTGTTGTACCATGGGTGATTAAGACCTCTCAGACTTAAAGCAAATGTATGCATCTATAATTACATGTAGAAACGCACTCACAAAAACACACTAATACACTATAAACCAGATGAAAACAAAGAGAAGACCCGAGATAGAAATGGCCGAAGACTATGAGGCATAATCTAGAAAGCCAGAGCATGGCATAAGAAGTGAAGAATAAGCATGACAGTAAATTATGTTATGTGAGTAAACAACTTAAACTCCCCTACTATTTTATATTGATCTTTAGTAGATTCAAGTTATATGTATGCTGATATGTGATCATCATATTAATTCAAATAGTGAAGTTGTTAAGGAGTTGATTGCTGAAAATAGAAGAGGGTTTTGAACAAATCGGGAAAATAAATTCAAAAGACTGTATCATATAATTGTCAGCAAGCACCTTAAATATGTTTACTGTTTTATATAAACCTTTAAATGGATTCAGACCATAGGTATGTAACTATGTTGATATGTAGGCATTAAATAAGATTCAAATATTATTGTTATTTAGGAGTTTAAAACTCTGGAACAATTAGTTTAAAGACATAAGAAAAGAAAATATAAAAGACAGTGAGCACAAAAATATTAGTTAGTAAACTCAAACTCTTTTCTTTAAAAATCTATTTTAGATTGCATATGAATCGTATTTATACATATGTCGACATGAAGTTACTACTGAATATACGACGACTTATAGACATTATTATTCATGTTGTTTTAAATCATTGAAACCCAATATACTAAGAACAAAAATCTGGGTATTGAATAGTAGGCAGTAGTGAACATATGTTATGTGAGTAAACACCTCACTACTGGTTTATTTTTAACTCTAATAGGATTTAAATTATATGTGTGTTGATATATGAATATCCCTTATCTATGGTACAAGTATTGATGTTTAAATCTCTGGAAACAGTTAGATTAAACCTCGAATGTTTGAACACCCCTGAGAAATAGAGATGCAGAGCAGTAATTAATTAAAATGGTGAGGAAACAAGCTAATCTCTTTGCTATCATATATAAACTGAAGTAGATCCAAACTATAGGAGTGCTGATAGATATACACGTCAAAGTTTTCTATCATTTAAAGTTTTAATCTCAGGAATAATTAAACTAGGACCAAAGAGCTTAAGGAAAACTGAGAAAGAGAAAAAAAAGACAGTAATATATCATAGTGGGGAAACTACAAACTTTTCCTCTTCAAATTCCAAAGTTTTACGTAGTAGGTTTAGACATATAATTCCATGTAATTGCTACTGAGGTGCAACATCACTTATCATGTTTGATAAATCAATGGAGGCCATTTGGAAATGTCTGTAGGTTTTAAAATAGTAGAAAAATATTCATCTCTAGGAATTCAAAATTTATGTAACTTGATTATAATTGGTTATAGGAAATAAGATCAACATCAAAGTTGTTTGTCTATGTTTAATGCATACTCTAAAATTTGTTTCTGACCAAACTGTATCCTATATCACTAGAACTCCTCAAATAACAGTAAAGAAGCAATAATATCCAGATTTTCAAACATCATTATATATCAATTCGGGTATATGAATGGATTCATATTGAAAAATCATGAATTTAGGTAGGCATTTCAAGATTTTTATGGCTTGGGATTAAGAGATTTAATTAGTTCATCAATAAAAGAAAAAGAGGCGGTTTCTGGCGGCTAGGGTAGTCGGAGGTCAGGGGATCGGGTCTGGAGGGGCATACCAGGAAACATGATAAAAATGTCGAAAGATTTTTCCATAGACTATTTTTTGTGATTCGATCTAAAGTAGGGTGGTTGCCTGCTGTTTGATGGGATGACTTCAAAGATGAGCTACACCTCGATGACTGCGTTGAGTGCCACCGCACGTGAAGAGGAGGTTGAGATTCGAGTCGAAATCAAGCTAGTGAATTTGGGTGTTGATCGATGCTTGGATGAGGCGTAGCTTGGTATTTTAGTTGAGACAAAATGTTTCAAAGCTTCTGTGAAGCTTCGAAAATTTGTTACGGTAGGGTACTAAATATTTCGATGATAGAGGTAAATGTGGTACTGGAGATCAGATTTACGGCCATGGTAGTGGTAGCGAGGTGATCATCCTGGTGGTTGTACATGTGCATGTGCACAAGGGAAATGGAGAGAGGTAGAATAGGAAGAAGAACGAAGTAAAAGGGAAGAGAAGAAAAGAGAGGAGGAGACTGAATATATCCTTGATGACAGACATAAGTTTTTCATTTGATTTTAAGTTGGCAGATCCTTGTTTTAGGGTGGGCAAACTCATGTTTGCCTTGGTTCTATTTCACCTGGTAGTAGGAGCGAAGTACAGAATGGATGTGGGCTTTCTGGGTTAATGGGCAAGTCAAGCCTAAAGAAAACTTATTTAATTAATATTTGTTTCAAAATATAAACTCCCTTTCAAAATTTATAATGAAGAGTTACAAAAACTGACAAGTTTGATAAAAATTTATGTGTATAAAATGGAACATAATGGTGGAGGAGTTTGCGTTATTTAATTCAATCAATTTTAATCAAAATTGATTTTTTTTACACAATTAAATGCTAAATTTAAGTATAAAGGAAAGGATCGGGAAATTTTATCGTAATTACAGAATTAAACGTCATCGTATAAATCATGCAATATATATATATATATATATATATACATATAACATATATTGAAACAAAATAGATCTTTATTTCCTAAAATCGTAAAATAATATTGTAAAATTAATTGTCACCTAGATCGAACATTTCACAATGTTATTTAGTTAGAAATTAAATGTTTAATCATTGTTGATTGTTGTTGTTGTAATAAATGATTGTTGTTAATCATCTGTTATGCTATGAAGTGTTCAATCTAGATTTGTTGAAATAAAACGTTAACACATTTTATTATATTTTAATTGTCTGATATTAATTACTGTTCTAAAATCATAATTGAAACTTGTGCAAGTTAATTTGTGTGAATAGACATACCATGGCAATCTTATTGAATATATAGTAATCTGTATATTACTCATCTACGCTGTTTGAATTCGATAGTTAAAACACCGACTATCAAATAATATTCCTTACGTGTTATTTCGAAGAGACCGGGAAGGGAACTGAACCCAAAACCACTTCGAACTTTATGATTATTAAACTAACTTGCAGGGATATTTATATAAATGGTGAAAATGAAGACCGTGGATCTTCCGGACCGAAAAGACTACTTGTTAAAATTCCTCTGGTTTTAGCCGTTATAGTTATTCTGATTTGTTATTCTTTCATACTTTAAATCTTTGGATTTGAGAGGACTATTCGCTACTGATCCATGGGGTGATTACTATATTGGATGCAGTAGGAGAGTTCCTTTAGTTTATCATGTTCCTAGATGACTTGTATGGAAGAATGTTTGACAGAGTATTTCCTAAAAACCACGTACATTGATTTTTACAAATATACCGAGTCGGTGGAAAAGAAGGAGAGTTCTTTTACATCCAAATTATATTTATGGACATCAACTAGTGATTTGACGGATCTGACAATGTGGCATTCAAAGTGAATGATGACCAGATGTTCTAAAGTTAGATTCTAACCTCAAGCCTCATCAACCGGGAAATGACAGAAATCGGGCAAGCAACATGACTATGTGGGTCACTCCCATTAGGGTATATAATCACCTATCTAGAGAAATTCCATTTCCTTCTTTATTCTGTTCAATGTTGTCTCTTTTCGAGAAATGGTTGTTGATCCCAACCGTTGGTGATATACATTCGATACACTCAAGCGAAATGAGTGGTCGGTCATTGTGGTCGGGTAGCAAGATGTTCTTGTTGAACCCAGTGCATTACTCTCTAGAGATACACTATTGACAGGTGGTTCCATACCTTGTCATAGTAAGAATCCAATCTCTAATAAGAGCCCACGGTTTTGATTGCATACTATATATGTGGAGCGTGAGATGCAAGCGTTCCGCTAGATTGCTATTTATTTGTATTTAGACACTATCATAATATTAGAATAAGTTATGATTTCAAAAATGTTTTGGGTTATCGTAAGGTAAAAACCATCTGTATTTATGTGTGGATCAATCTTTCGATTATCATTTATTTCAAAAGGATTTTTGAATGTTAAATCAAGCTATTTAAAATCGTTTACTCACACCAGTCCCATGACCGACCCAGAGTTTATTTTTCTGTGTTTCCCCTAAACTCTTGGATGCCCAAATTTGTACGGGCAGTCAAGTTTTTCAGGATTATGCAGATTCATTTAGAGGAGCTTGGAGAAGGAGTCTTCAACACTATACATATAGAGTTTATTTCCGCTGTGTTGTATATGAATTGTGCTCTGATGATGTATGTAAGTAATTATAGTTTTGTATTTCAAAATGTTATATAATATATTCTATTCAGTTCCGCTGTGAGATTTGTGATCCTCTGATTATGTTGTATTCAGTTCTTCTTTTTCTTCTATTCTAACTTTCTTTCTTTCTCTTTCTCACACTCTAACTTCTTTCTATTAACGATCTGTTAATTTCGGATGTTTGATTAGTTGATATGTGATACAGGATATGTATTAGTATCGATAATTAGGATCTGGACTTTCCGGGTCATTACAAAATCACATTTTTTTAATTCTATCCTGAATACTATATAAAAATCTTCGTTTATATTCTGAATTGGAATACGACTCAATTACCATATAATTTGGGTTATATGGATTTCATACATTGCATGTATTCAACAATGATGATAAACAATCATTAAAAATTCAAACAACACCCAAAGTGCATTCTACAACCGCATAAGCTTTAAAATAAATAAAAAATGCTTGCTACAATCTATTAACCAATCGATTGACATACAACAAGATATAGGGATTAGTGTATGTCAAATATCAACCCAATCCCCCTGTGGGGTTTCAACCAACAAATTTTGATTATTATTTGTGCAGTTGGGCGATATGTAAAATTTATCGCCCCAATAAATATCAGTTAAATAGGTGTACATAAACAAGTCGTTCGACTTGTAAATGAATATTTATTTCAATTTCCTTTTATGAAAATTTTATATACCTTTTATATAAATAATATATACATTTCAGTTTCAGAAAAATTCGGCATTATAACGACGTGATATTAGAGCCAGAATAATGTCTAGCATTATCCCTCCCCTGATACTAGCTCGCGTCATACAAAATAATCAATCAATCCAATAATTCCACAATACAATCAATTTTTCCATAACATAATCATATCACACAAATCATGCATGGTTCAACAAAAAGTAGTGGCAGGAGCTACTAAGCCTCATTTACAACCTAGATATAATAACATAACAAAAATGATTTGAGTGGGAGGGTTCTCACGTTGGGTTCCACTTCGTCATTCTTTCACTGATGATTTCAATACCGTTTGGGTTAAATTTGCCTAAAATTCTAACGAGATCCATTTCTGTTTTAGTTAGTTCCATTGTGAAGCTCTCCTAACTGCGATTCCAACGCTTCTGAAATTGCGTGATTTCGTGCTCGTATGACAAAGATACAGCCGTTTTAGACTTTAAACATTTTAATACGATAATTAAATAATTAATTTTCATTTAATTTACTAATTACCCCTAATCAAAAAAAATCTGGCTGTTGATTTCTCCTTCTTCCCCTTAACATTTACAGTGACCAAATCGAACCCGCCTCCATCAAAGTCTCTACCTGCGCATGCCAACCAAAGAAACATTCGGCTGATCTGAACATTACACAACCACCATCTTCATGTCGCCTATCCTCAGCCGCCACCCAGTTGAATTCGATCGCCACCACGAGCCAGGAGATTGCCTCGAACATGCCACCCTTGGGAGAAAAATCCGAGCAATCCTTCAAATGAAAATCGATCACGATTGTATGATATTGAAGTGCGTGAGAAGCTCTTCCATTTTTGTTTAAACATCGTAGGTTGATTCAGCTTGGATTGAGATAATTTGAAGAATTAAAATTGGGCGTTTTTAGCCCATGAAAAATCACAGTGGTGTAACGACCAGTCATTTTGCCCGGTTCTCGCTGGTAATTAAACCGACTTAAACTATTCATAAAGGCGGATTGTTATGGGTGCTAACATATATTTAACAAAATAACAGAACTTTTCATTGCCTAATACAAATGTTATATTAGAGTTACATGGAATATGTAACAACCCGGAAAATCATAACCAATTTAAAATTTTTATTTTGGCAATTTTAATGGATTTTGAATATTTAAAATGAATTATTTTAAATAATAATGATGAAAACTTTATTTTTGACGAAGTTAAAACGAATAATTTTATTTTAATTATATAACGAGCCTTAAATGGCGCGGCAGTTCGAAAATTCAATTTCTAATTTCAAACGAAAATACAAAATTCAATATAAGTCAGAATTGAATGAAACAGAAAATATTTAAATCTAGTTAGTGATATCTTTCTAATGAAGTTAAGAAACTGGGAGTTCACTTTAGAAGTTGAAAGTTACGTCCAGTTTAAAGTTCCGAAAAATCGCTATGGAATATATATATTTTTTATAATATATATAGCCTTTAAAAATGGGCATTTTGCAAACGACCTCCGTTTTCGACTAAACCACTTTTGTTTATCCGGGATGTCAAATTATTGCTAGATTCCAATTTTCATAATTTTTTAAATCAATATGTGAGCGTGGCAAAAGAAAACGTGTTTTGTCAATTTCAGTTGAATTGGATCGACCAGAAAATGACCATTTTTCAAACGGTCTCGAAATTCAACAAAATTAGTTTTATTAGGACCGTATCATCAAAACATAGCTAGATTTATTTTTCCAGAATTTTTAAAGTCAGTATGTGGCCCAGGTAAATTAAAATGTACGTATAAATTCAATGTACACAGATTTATATTTTAATTTAAATAAAAACAGATCGTAACAGCCGAATTGGCTTACGAAACATATCCCATTGTGTTCGTAATGGGGGTATTTGGCTAGGGATGATAGTCGTTGGGTTTGATTTGGAGTTCGGATCAGTAAATAAGTTATTTTTGGAATTAAATTAAAAATAATAATAATATAAATAACTCAAAACCCTAACTAACCCTAATCATTTCAGAGCTGCCGTCGTTTTTCCATAAATGATCTGGGTTTGTTGATTGAAACCCCACATGGGTATTGGGATGATATATGACATACACTAATCCCAATAATTAGCTATATGTCAATCTATTGGTTGGCAGACTGTTGTCAGCATAATTATTTATATTTAATTCTTATGCAGTTGTGTGGTGCACTTTGGATGGTGGTTGATTGTGTATCATTATTATTGTATACATGTTTTGTATGAAATCCATATAATCAACATTATATGGTAATTGACTGTGTCTGATTCCAGTTCAGAAAGAATGAATATTTTATAATAACAAATATTTTAAAATATTATTCAGTCAAAAAATCAAAATATGATTTTGATGTCCGATTTGGGATGGACACGAAAATATTTAAATATGTAAAGCCATGTCGATTAGATTAACGCCATTTTGACGTGCACGATATTTATATCAATTTTATTCATTTTTATAATGAATATCGAAAGGAAGTGATTTCAAAATTTAATGTTTTGAAAATATTATCATTTATATATATTAATGATATGGAATATTCAATTTTGTTTTAAAATTGAATATGAAGTTGAAATCATTTTTAAAATGAATTTAAAACGATTTATAAAATACGTTTTAAATGGGAATCGACAAAATATATATAATATATATTATGGCCTGAATAGAACGCGCTGCGCAGCAACCGTTCGCGAATTTCGACCATTGACTTCGAATTGACATTACTGTAGATCTGATTGTCGGATTCCCCTGAAACCAAGACCGTTGGGTTCGTATTGAAAAGAGCTATCTAACGAATATGAGAGATTTGAAATCTAACGTTGGATTTGGAATTATGTCCAAATCAAATTTGGAAAAGGTCGTTGTAAGTGCAGTTCAATGGCCGTTTATGGAAATCGAGTTACAGGCCTTGATAAAATTATTAAAAATATCAATAATTTGTGTAAAATCATTATAAATGATTTGGAAAAAATTGGGATGAAAAATTCCATATTTGAAAAGATAAAAATATATTTTTATCAAAATGAACTAGTTATGAAATAGAATTATAATCCAATATTTTTAAATAAATAAATTGGATTTGAAATGGTTTCAATATAACCAAAAATTTCCAATATAAGAATTGGAATGGATTTGAATCGAAAGTATCTTCAGAATATTTCGATATAGGATTCCGTGATTATACGGATATTGTGGAGGGATTAGGAAGATATATATATATCGTTATTCCAATACGATATTTGTTGGTTTCAGAATTCGATATTGAATATAAGCTAATATATTTTATATTCAGAGCCTTGTATTTAATATCAAATTGGATTTTGGGTTTGTCGTGAACGGTGTCTTCACTAACACTATTCTTAAACCCAGTTGAGAAAAGATTAAATCTTTTTTTATTAATATTTAATAAAGTTTACCAATTAATTAATATTTAACTGGAATTGAATTGAATTGAATTTTGGGTTTGTCATGAATGGTATCTTTAAAAATGTTGTTCTTAAGCCCAATGGAGTAAAGAAAATTAGAAACTAACTGGAGATTAGCTAAGTTGAATGGTTTCCTGGGTATTGATCTGATGTTGGTTTCGGCCTTCAGGATTAATACTTAGGGAATTGTTCTCTTACTAATTTATGGTTAGAGGCTGATGGAATGGCGTCTTCAGTAACATTGTTCTTAAACCCCATGTGAGAATAATAAATCTTTCAATTAAGATTATTAGCATTTCCAATTATAATTAGTAATTGGAATAAAATGGAATGTGAATCGGATTTATTGTGAACTGTGTTTTAATAACATTCATTCTTTAACCCGATTTACAATGAAAGGTGATTTGGATTTATAAATCTTTAATTAAGATTTAATGGGATATTCCAAAGTAAAGTTTTCCAATTAATTAATATCTAATTGGAATGGAATGGGATTCGATTTGGTAATAATCGAAGTGAGCTTTTGTGGAGGACGACTGTTACTATATATGGAATTTAAAAGGCTTTGCTGTTATTCCATTTATATTATCGGTCGGATATGGAAGTTTATATCGATTATATATATTGATCTGTTTTCCATGAATATTCCATAATTAATGGAATGTGATTTGGGTTTATCGTGAACTGTGTTTTAAATGACATTAGTTCTTTAACCCAGTTAAAGATAAGATTAATTTCTTAACTTTGAATTATCATTAAGGAATGATTTTTGATATTAAAACTGAATTAGAGTTTTAATGAATCTTTATGTAGATTGAAAAGTGAATGTGATAATTTAAATTATCAAATTTGGGAAATGATCCACCACCAGTTTTACTCCAGGCGATAGTTAAATCTTTAATTAGATTTGAACGAGAAATGGTAATTAATATTTACCGATAACACTGTGGTGTTAGATATGGAGTATTACCAGATTTGCTCCACGGGATGAATAGGTTGGGATTGGGAAATATAACAAATGATTACTTCGGTAAGGATCGCTAATCCCGACTAGTTTCGGATAAACCTTAATATGGTTTGAATTAATATTCAAAGGAAGATCAAAGAATAAATTTAAAAGAATTTATCTTTGATAAAATTAATGGGAACCATTCCCTAGAAATGTGAATATTTGAATAAGAGAATATTCTAGAGTGGAATGAGGCATATGTTGTGTTTGTGTAGCATTTGTTTATAATATACGCGAGTTATTCGGAAAGGCCGGGTTTATACCCATTCTAAATAACTGATACGACGATAAGTCGAAGATGAAGACGGTGGTTGAAGACTGGAGGTCTTAACATCATTTGGATGATTACTGATGTCTTGATTAGGATGTACACCCAAAACGAGGTAATAAGTGGTGATTGTCCATACGTACATGGAGATCGACCGGATATGCGAGGACCACTCTTTGTATTGGACATATGGGATGAGGAATAAGGTGCCTCTAGTTTCGTTCAGACCCAGAACGAACTTGTAAATGGACTGTGTGTTTGACATTGGATTTCATTCTGTGTGATTGATAGACATCAGCTGCATAGCGTGAATTGCCTGTGTGGCATGCTGAGATGCAAATGATCAAGGCTTTTGTTGAAAAGCAGAGTCTTGTAGTTGATGATCAAAGCACGGCTTTAATATAGCATAGCTTTGTGTAGCGTTAATTCTCGAGCCTCACACCCCGGTGTGAACCAGAAACGGGAGAGGACTACAGGGAGGACATGGGTTTCTTTCTAGCTAGGAGTGGTGTCAGCGTTGGCAAGCCCTGACATTTTACTTATGTGGATGATGGAAAGCAAGGCGCCTTGGTTATATAGGTCACTACGGGGCTGACAGATGGTTTGTCGGGATATGACCAGTTTACGCCCCATAGGGGGCGGGGAAACACATTGTTCAGGCATTTTAGTCCACTAGGTGTGGAATGGCCCTGAAGATCCAAGGGCCACTCGAGCTCTGATCATGAGACATGGGCTAGAGCATCTTGAAGCGGTTAGGACGATCCCTTGCCTTGGTTCATGATGGAAATTCAATACGACACCTTGCAGTTTTAATTGTAGAACTAGTATGGCAGCATGATATATGATACCCATGCCATCTATGATTGATACATTTATATTTGAAGTTGTTTTCTTCCCTTGTAGTAATAATAAAAGATTAAATTTCGTGTATCAAGCATTATTTGGCTATTATAAGGTAAAACCCTATCCTCCGGCTTGCGTTGCATTGTGTAATGGGACCTGGGTCTTATAATAGCTTCATTTTCTTTAATTAGCATTGCGTTGTTTGTTTTATGCACTGGTATTCTTGGGAGGAAACCCGTTACGTGTTATACGGCGTGGTCCCTTGATTTACCTAACTTTAAAATAAAGATTAATAACTGTTTTAGTTCTCACACCAGTCACATGACTGACCTGGAGTTTATTGTTTTAACCCAAACTCTGGATGCCCTTATTTTCCACATGGGCAGCTAGTAGTTTTGGTTTTGCAGATTTATTCTTACAGGATCCTGGTTACAGCTGGAGCTATATACGGAAAGCTCTGTATCCGTGTATTTCTTACGGTTGTGTTATATGTATTATTTTCTGCTGCAGTATAACTTAAATCTCTGATATTTATCAGGTATATATTATTTATTCATACTCTGTTATATTCTTGTATTCTGATGGAATTGTCGTAATAAGCAATGAAATGTTCTTCTGTTTGTGTTCTGATTTGTCGTGTTCTCAACTCAATCTGGGCTTTCCCGTGAGGGCGAGTTCGGGTCGTGTCAGTTTGGTATCAAAGCTTTGGTTTACAGAGCTCGAGAACAAGACACATTAAAACCAAACAAAAGAATTCATCAGAGATTGGATCAGTAATGTCCAATGAGAATAACTCGTTAGAGATGGGATCTGTAGTATCCTAGAATGAGTTGGAAGAAGTGTTATTTTTTTAAAATAAAAATGAAAACAAATTTTGTTTTAAAATTTAAACCATATTATACATATTTAAATGTTTATTTTTATATTGAATTTGGACAATCAAGTATATAGAGATTTTTATATACGTCTGATCCACGGGTATTGGAAGCCTCAAATATACTAAATAGATATAGAATCACACTCTAGTCGCCCATGAATGATTCTGATGATGGGTACCCATCATCAGTGTTGTGTTCGAGTTTCGAAAGTGGGATATCTATATATTTCCAACTGACTGGTGTGAGAATCAAAACTAGATAGGATATATTTTTGTGATTTGGCACCAAAAACATGATTTTTGACTATGTATTAAAATTATATAGGTTTGAAACGTTAATTCACCAATTGATTGATGGTTGTGTTGTATGATTATTTGTTTGATTGATATAAAATATTGGAATAATAATACCAATAAGGAAAATGTAACCAAAGCAAGTCGAATGTTGAACTAAAATTGAAATTGTTTAAAATTGCATGCATACACATGTATATACATTGAACAGGTCATAGCAAGGAGGCTAGAGAAGAGAAATAAAATTGTCTGCCGGACAAATAGGTACATGTTTACTAATTTCTTGGGTTTGGATGATTTTATGAGCCGATTGGCTAGTCGCTTGGCTTTTTCTTTTTCTTTTTGAGATGAGAAGGCCTGTGTGGCGGTTTGGGGATTTTCCCGGTGCTCCCCGTACAAAGGAGAATATAGCGAAATTTTTCAAAAATTTAGGGTGTTAGCCAAATTTTTGAAAAATTAGAAATTCTTAGAAACTGAAAAGTTGAAGATTGAAAGCCAAAATGAAAGTTGAGTTGATTAGTTAAACAACTTTCAGCTCCGTTCCTTTTCGAGGATGGAAAGATTTTAAGTGGGGGAGATTGTAACAACCTGGAAAATCAGAACCAATTTAAAATTTTTATTTTAGCAATTTTAATGGATTTTGAATATTTAAAATTAATTATTTTAAATAATAACGATGAAAAAATTATTTTCGATGAAGTTAAAACGAATAATTTTATTTTAATTATATAACGAGCCTTAAATGGCACGGCAGTTCGAAAATTCGATTTCTAATTTCAAACGAATATACATAATTCAGTATAAGTCAGAATTGAACGAAATAGGAAATATTTAAATCTGTTTAACGATATCTTTCTAACGAGGTTAAGAAACTGGGACTTCACTTTAGAAGTTGAAAGTTACGTCCAGTTTAAAATTCAGAAAAGTCGCTATGGAAAATATATATAGCGTTTAAAAATAGCCATTTTGCAAACGACCTCTGTTTTCGATGAAACCACTTTTGTTGGATCCAGGAGGTCAAATTATTGCAAGATTCCAATTTTCATAATTTTTGAAATCAATATGCGAGCGTGGCAAAAGAAAACATGTTTTGTCAATTTCAGTTGAATTGGATCGACCAGAAAATGGCCATTTTTCAAACAGTCTCGAAATTTGATGAAATTAGTTTTGTTAGGAGCGTATCGTCAAAACATAGCTAGATTTATTTTTTTGTAATTTTTAAAGTCGATATGTGGCCCCGGTAAATTAAAATGTACATGTAAATTCAATATAAACTGATTTATATTTTAATTTAAAGAAAAACAGATCGTAACAGCTGAATTGGCTTACGAAACATATCTCATTGTGTCCGGAATAGGGTATTTGGCTAGGGGCGACAGTCATTGGGTTTGATTCGGGGTTCGGATCGATAAACAAGTTATTTTTGGAATTAAATTAAAAATAATAATAACAATATAAATAACTCAAAACCCTAACTAACCCTAATCATTTCAGAGTCGCCGTTATTTTTCCATAAACGGTTGAAATCGCTTGAAACTTCTTCATCAATTCACTCCAAATCCACATAATAAAATCAGGAAATCATAAAATGCAATCGGAAGAGCCTTCTTTGTTCTTCAATTTCGTTCTGGTCTAATGATCTAAAGTGGCTCTGGGAGAGAGAAACTGCCCGACAAAGTGTCGCCGCTCGCAGACGATTTCTGGCTACTGTGTTTGAGTGAGTTGGCCGGGGTTGGGCGAGATGGAAGCCGACACGGCGGCGCTCAATGTGGAGGCGTCGGATCCAGATCTAACGAATTGTGCGGCGGCAGAAAGGGAACCCGAGTTTTCTATGGGGTTCGATTTTCACGATGATGGACTGGGACGTTTTTACAGAGAACGGTTTAAACGTTTTTATTTTTTTATGTAATTAGATTAAAAAATAAATAGCATTAATTTATTTTCTGATTTAATTATAAATAGCGTTGTAAAATAAAAATGTAAATTTTTACAATAGAATAAAAATGTAATTTTTAAATGAAATAATAGTTGTTCTAAAAAAATGTTGTTTTTACAAATAGCTTTGCAAATTAAAAAGTTGTTTTTAAATTATAAAATAGCTTTGTAAATTAAAATTATGATTTCTATAAATAATGTAGTAAGGAAAAATGTAATTTTTATATAAAAAGGCATAGAATAAAAATGGTTTTAAAAATATGTTATTTTTATATACGTATACCATAGTTTAAAAATACGATTTTTATATATAAAGCAGTAATATAAAAATGTAATTTATTTATATATATATATATAAGGTTAAAAATATGATTTTTAAAATATATACAATGTTGTTCAAAAATATGATTTTTATTATATTAATAGCGCTATAAATTGTTATCTTTACTATGAACAGCGGGAAAAAGATTATGTTGGAATTTTGAGCAAATCCAAGCTGTTCAGAAATTCAGAAATAAAACTGGTGGAGTGGAAACCAAAGGTGAGAACTTCTCACTTTAATTTTATTTTCTAGTTAAAATATACACTAGGATGCAGACGGTGCTTAGCAGCACCTGATACCCGTCGTCCATAGACCATGGACGACTTGTTTGATCTTATTGTGTTGTGAAAATTGATTATGATGTGGAATGGAAAAATAAAACATTTATGTATTGAATAAAATAATTTATCGTTAAAAATATAATTTTTAACGAGTATATGAATAAAATAAATATTCATTTCCAAATTAGACGATTTGGTTATGTACACCCATTTATCTGATATGGATTGGGACGATAAATTTTACACATCGCCCAACTGCACAAATAAAATCTGGGTTTGTTGATTGAAACCCCACATGGTATTGGGATGATATATGACATACACTAATCCCAATAATTAGCTATATGTCAATCTATTGGTTGGCAGACTGTTGTCAGCATAATTATTTATATTTAATGCTTATGCAGTTGTGTGGTGCACTTTGGATGGTGGTTGATTGTGTATCATTATTATTGTATACATGTTTTGTATGAAATCCATATAATCAACAATATATGGTAATTGACTGTGTTTGATTCCAGTTCAGAAAGAATGAATATTTTAAAATAACGAATATTTTAAAATAATATTCAGTCAAAGAATCAAAATATGATTTTAATGTCCGATTTGGGATGGACACGAAAATATTTAAATATATAAAGCTGTGTCGATTAGATTAACGCCATTTTGACGTGCACGATATTTATATCGATTTTATTCATTTTTATGTGAATATCGAAAGGAAGTGATTTCAAAATTTAATGTTTTGAAAATATTACCATTTATATATATTAGTGATATGGAATATTCAATTTTGATTTAAAATTGAATATGAAGTTGAAATCGTTTTTAGAACGAATTTAAAACGATTTATAAAATACGTTTTAAAAGTAAATGTTGTGGAGTCATCAATGTATTGTTTTCTTTTTCTTCGCTGCCTTACTGTCTTCCTCCGAATTATTACTTCTGCATCAACAACACCATAAATTTAAGAAATTGACAAATTTCAGAGCGATACTATGTTAGTAGCTGCGGAAATATAAAATTGCATTCTTTATTTGAGGCTTAAATTGTTATTGCTTTCATAACCATTCAGTCTTTTAATCTTGGTCCTTTTACTTTTCAGTTTTACATACTAATTCATAATTTAGTATGCTTTTGCAGTTCCGTTAAAATTCTTGGATTTGTTGAGTATGATAAACAGGGATCTTTAAATAAGTTTGAAGTCTGCCACCATGCTCAGATATTAGAATGCTCATGCTTCACATCAAAATTTCCAGGTAATTTTTCCTTTTAACTCCTTTACCTTTACTTTACTTTTCTAATATTCATTTCTGTAACTTATGTTTTTCTACGATGATGAATATGGAAAATGATTTGGACTACTACACACACACACAACTTCTTCGGTGTCGGTTCGATATATAGATTTGTCATTGAAAAGGTCACTGGAATGTTAATTAGAGCAGCCAACAAATTGATTTGTTTATTTCTAAGATATTGAGGTTCATATAATTATTATAATAATTAGCTTACTAGGAAGGCTAACTTGAATTGAATTTGTTAATCAATCAATTTGAATCCATATGTTTTTCAATGTAGAATAGCGTTGTATTAGGATTCAAATCTAGCAAATAACGAATCATGGTTAAATTTGATTTTAAGATATGATTTTAGAGCTTTAATTATAATGAACTACTGAATAATAACAATCTAATTTAAGATAAGACTTGATATCATATCTTAAACTCTTATATGTATAAGTATATGCACATTTTCCAAATCTATTGATTCACTTGCAAGTCTATTTGTTTCCTTCAAAAAACTATTCATTATGTAGGCTAAATTGTAATTTTCATCCCGAAAGTATAACCATACGGTAGTTTTGATAATTGTACGTTGTTGATTCTTTGATTAATTCAGTCAAAAGGAAATTTGCATAAAAGACGGATTAGTATTTGGAACATCTTATCTTACATTGCAGAAGTATTAGTATTTAGAATACCTCATCAAGAACAAATTTAAGATCTTATATTTGTGATTTGCATCAAAGATTTATTTACATAACGAACTATATAATTTGTCCAAAAATCGTAGTTATATTTTTGTGATCTTTCATATAAGAATACCTCCTTTTATTGTATCATGAAATAAACATTTTCATAGCACTGAAAAAGAAAAAAAAAGACTAATTTATCATATGAATATTCTTTTTTCAGCGTTGGGTTGTTAAGTATCACTTATCAGTGCATAATATAATCTGAGGAGTGATTTCTTTGGAATCATGTTTTGAACTGATATGGTAATTATTGTTATTTTCCAAAAAAAGCAGTAAGCAAATGGTTCTCCATTAATGACATTCTTCTTCCCATTGTTAACAGTTTCAACATTTACTTTTAAGATTAACGCAATATGTTTATTTCTTCTCTAACTGATCTGGGATTGTGACATATTCTTTTAGAACTATTCAGTCCCTTTACCACTTAGGTCCATCCATAAAATTAGAATAGGATAATGTTTAAATTAATAGAGTGATGTAGGTTATTTGTTTTATTAAGACCAGATGTAGAACATTACTGTTAGTACCATATATAGTACATTATTAGACACTTCGAATTTAATGAAACGTACATCTATGTTCAAAGAGTAGGGTTAGGCCTTTCTCATTTATTTTCTTGCATGTTCTTTTATCAATTTAATTTCTATTTAAAACATAAACAATACTTTACATTGTACATATTTAGCAATTAGTACGTACATAATTGTGTTTCCCCATATGTAAATGTGCCCCGGCCATATTTAAATTTGGAGCATAATCACTTATTGTATATTTTGCTTGCATTCCCACCTATAAAGATATACAAATAAACCAGTTGTGCTCAAGGTTGACGTATCTTGTGAAAGCTGTGTCAGTGCTATTAAAAATGTGCTCGGCAAGATGGATGGTGTGGGGTCGTTTGACATGATCTTAGAGGAACAAAAGGTGACAGTGAAGGGTAATGTCAAGCCGGATGTTGTTTTGCAAACATTTCCGAAAAATGGGAAGAAAACTGCTTTTTGGATGGCTGATAATGCTGCTACTTCAAGCTGAGAACTGGCATTTGATCTTTTTAGTATTTGTCTACTAATTCCCTGCAAAGAGGATCAGATTTAAAAGCTTTACATTTCTTAATTGGAATGATTTGATATATTATTATACTACATTTATGATGTATGTTGTGATCAAATGAAGAAATGCAAGTTATGCATCGAACCCATGTAGTCTACAATGTTAATTTATAGAAAATATGCATCTATATTGTTTTGCATTTAAAAAGAACATTATGTTTCAACAAGATTAAAATCTAGACAACCAGGCATTTAAATTGCATATAGGCATCCACTTTAACTAATTTTTTGACATTTTTGTTCAAGACTATATTATTTGATACCTTAACTTATATTATTGTAATATTTACTATAATTTTATTATTTTACTTGGAAACTCGGATCCGTTGTGATGCTCTTTTTTTTATATTGTGAATTTAACATATATATGCGGGTATTTATACCAATTGAACTTTTACGGCATAATATTTGCTCATTCCTTCTTTGCTTATCTTTATGTTTACTTCCATTGCAGAACATGACAACTTTCCGTAAAAGGGAAATGTCCAAGAAAAATGAGAAAGAAACTATTAAAATTTATCCATTACCATCATCTCAACCGAAGAAACTAAAGCGATTAAAATTGAATAAAAGGAGGATGTTTCATCTTTCAGACAGTAGAAGGCAATTCGGAAGAAACCATTGGAGTGGCTGTTATAAATCCTGTGTCACCAACAGCTTAACTGAACCTAACATTTTTGAGACAATTATCTATCCCGTGCGACCACCAATTTTGCTTCAACCTAACATTTCGCCGAAGTATATTGAAGAGCACCATACACCACTATGCATCTTGGACGAATAAAATGGCAAATTTGTTGCAGCTTTTATACAGTGGGCTAACAGGAATTGGTATTATGATCTTTTTTGATACAACAGTTTTTTAGTGAGAATCTGATATTCCTCCCCAGGCTTTGTCTTATGTTATTGTCCAGTTATTTTCCTTTTTCCCCCTCATCTTAAGTTACCTTAATTGTTTGTTTTTTAGTAAAGATTACGAGAGAATGAAATGTAAGATGATTTCTATTATTAAGCTCTTGCAGTTGTTATTAATTACAAATAGATACACAACCCATGTTTATATAGTAAACGTAATGGGCTTATGGGCTAAATTATAATTGGTTACAATTGATATTTGCGGATAAAGAAATGGACGGTGGATGATGAGCTGAACCGATGGCTAATGTGGAGCCATGTAAGCAATCCATGTGAATAGAGATATATGGTAGCCGCTAGGCTAATACCCTTATTTGTAATACACCCCTCTGAAAACTAGGGTTTCTCAAAACCTAATTTTCACTTTAGTCATGGTGGCGCGCTTGATCTCTTCAGATTATTGCTCTCAAACCGCTTCGTTATGGCTCCTCTGACTTTGGTATTACTGGATCTAGGTGCTGCTTCATTAGATTTTCTCGATTCTTTGCTAGAATTACTAGATCTGAGTGCTTTTTCGACTGAGTTGCTCAATCCTTTGTTAGTATTACTGGATCTGGGTGCTTCTTTGTTAGATTTGCTTGTGCTTATGTTAACTTCTGATTGATCCTTGCTTTCACTGACGTTGAATTCGGAATGGAATCTGGTAAAGTTTTTCACACTTATCGCCTTAGTCAGTACACTAGCCTTTTGGTAAGTTCCAGGTATATGGTTAACTTCAATTTCTCCTTTCTGAACCATTTCTCTCACAAAGTGTAGATCTATTTCAATATGTTTGGTTCTGGCATGTTGTATTGGGTTTTCAGACATGTAAACGGCACTTTTGTTATCACACCATAATACCGGCCTTGCTGAAGTGGTAATTTGAAGTTCCTTTATTATAGATTGGATCCATTTTATTTCGGCCGCAACATTAGCTATGCTTCTGTATTCAGATTCTGTGCGAGACCTAGAAATTGTAGCTTGTTTCTTTGAACTCCATGATACTAGACTTTGACCTACATATACACAGTAGCCACTTGTGGATCTTCTGTCATCAGGATCAGAGGCCCAGTTAGCATCTGCATACCCTACTATGTTAAGGTGTTGAATTCCTTTCAGCATGAGACCATAGTCAATAGTACCTTTGAGGTATCTTAGAATTCTTTTAACAGCCTTCCAATGTGTGTCCAAGGGTTTCTACATAAACTGAGAAACTTTATTCATACTGTAGGAAATGTCAGGTCTAGTTATAGTAGCATACTATAGTGCTCCTACAACCATCTGTATTATGTGATGTTAGAAATTGCTTCTCCTCTAAATTTAGAATATTGTTGGCTACTTATCATGGGAGTTGTTTGAGGATTAGCATTCAACATCTTTGTTTTGTTGAGTAACTCTATGATATATTTTCTTTGGCATAGAAATAATTTGTCATTATTTCTAGTTACTTCTATGCCCAAGAAATAATTAATATTCCCCAGGTTTTTAATAGAGAGTTGTCTGTCTAGATACTGTGTTAATTCATCTATGTCTTTAATGTTGCTACCAGTAATTATCAGATCATCTACATATATTAGTATAAAGACTGTAGATGATTGGCTAATTCTAGTGAACATAGAATTGTCTGATTTGGTAGACTGGAAACCTAATTTATGTAGTGTGTTTTTCAGTTTATCAAACCATACACGAGGGGACTGTTTCGGGCCATATGTAGCCTTATTTAATTTACAGACATAGTTTGAATTAACATTGTATCCTGGGGGTTGACTCATATAAATTTCTTCTTTAAGAACACCATTTAGGAATGCATTGTTGACATCCAGATGTCTGATATGCCAATTTTTACTTACAGCTATAGTAAGTACAAGCCTTATGGTTGTGGGTTTTACAACAGGAGAAAATGTTTGATTGAAATCAGAACCATACTCTTGTGTAAAACCTCTAGCTACAAGCCTGGCCTTGTACTTATTTATTGATCCATCTAGATTTCTTTTTAGTTTGTATGCCCATCTGCAACCTACTATGTTTTTGTTGGCAGGTGGGCATACAATGTCCCAAGTATTATTCTTGATTAGAGCATTTTAATTGCCAGATCAAATGATTTAGGTTCACTAATACTGGATACAGCAGTGAATATTTTGGGTTTAAAGATACCACTTTTAGATCTAGTGATCATAGGATGACCAATTTGAACTGGTTGTCTGGTTGGTGGTGAGTCATTGCTGCTTTCAGACCTTTCAGGAGTTAGTTGTTGGTCATTTGACTCATCATTTTGATTCTGACTTTGAACAGGTGAATGAGAAGTCACACTGGGTGGCTCAAAGCTTTCATGGTCATCATCGATTGGTGAACTTTGAGCATCAGGCTGTTGATGATTCTCTATTTGCTGCCACCTTTCATTGATTTGGGGCACAACAGGTATGGAAATTGTTGAATTTCTAACCTTACCCGTAGTACTTACATCCTTTGTACTATATGGAAAAACTTTTTCATCAAACACAACATGTCTACTAACATATATTCTTCCAGTATTATCAATGCATTTATATCCCTTCTGGTTGGTAGCATACCCTAGGAAGGTACACTGTCTTGATCCGAAATTTAGTTTATTAGTATTATAGGGTCTTAAGTATGGAAAACATAGACACCCAAACATTTTAAGTTGTTTATAATCTGGTTTGGCATTGTATAATTTTTCAAATGGTGATATGCCTTTTAATACACTTGTTGGTTGCCTATTAATCAGGTAAACAACTATATTAAAGGCTTCAGGCCAGAATTTTAATGGCATACTTGCTTATGCAAGCAATGTCAATCCAGATTCAACCAAATGTCTGTGTTTCCTTTCCACCAGTCCATTTTGTTGTGAGGTATATGGATAGGTGGTTCTATGAATGATACCCTTTTGCTGAAAGAATTTATGCAAGTTTTTTAAACTCACTACCACCATCAGTTTGAATGACTTTAACTATGTGATTGTGTTGTTTCTCAACCATGATAATATAACTTATAACATCATTGTATGTTTCTGACTTGGTTTTTAAAAAATATATCCAAGTGAATCTGGTATAAGCATCAACAAAAGATACATAATATTTATAACCATAGTCAGAATATACTGGAGATGGACCCCAAAGATCTATAGCAATTAACTGTAGAGGTTCAGTGTATGTAGTGTCAGCATCATTGAATGGGAGTCTATGATTCTTACCCATTTGACAAAATTCACAAATATAAGGTAAGGATACATGGTCAAATTTGATATGATTGTCATTCAATATGGTCTGAACAATTTTAGTACTAGGATGTAAAAGCTTGCAATGCCAAAAATCGAATACACTCATACTGTTATCGGTTTAGCCGTTCAAATTACATGTGGCATTGCGCTTCCCTTGACTCACATCACTCTAGCATTTAACAGAATTAAATTTGTACAGGCCATTTGCCAAGTCACCCTGTAATATAATTTTTCTAGTTAGAATATCCCTGATTAAACAATATCTTAGGAAAAATTCAAAGTAAACTTTGTTGTCTTTGGCAAACTGAGATACACTAATCAGATTTTTTGTGATTTTTGGTACTCTAAGCAAGTTGCATAGCTGTAGTTGTTTACTACCATTAATATAAGTGTCACCAATATGAGTAATTTGAATGTGTTTACCATTAGCAATAGAAGTAGGTTTATTACCTTGATATTCCTTGCACCCAATGTTAAGATTGTCTAGATTATTTGTGAGATGATTGTTTGCTCCAGAACCAGGATACCAACTGTCATCTTGCAAGTGATCTATTCTGGCTGCGTCATTTCCTTTATCTTGACTGCTGGTTTCTTGATTTATCTGTGCAACATTTGCATTAGGGTTGTTGCTACTTTTCTGGTTCTGATTACTGTTGGAATAACTGAAGTAACATTTTAATGCAGTCTGGCCTATCTTTTCACAGATCTGACATTTGGGCCTGTTATTATTGTTCCATCTTCCTCTGCCTCTTCCTCTGGTTGGACCACCACCTCTCTGGTAAGACGATTCTGATCTATTATTGGTGTTCTGATTCTTGTTCTTGCCACCTATAGTGAGATTTGCATTAAGATCAATTTCTTGAATCCTTTTACTGCTACTTCTTGATTCATGAGATATTAATATGGCATGAACTTCATCAATAGGAGGAACAACTCTTTGGGTGGTGATAACAGCATCAATTGCCTCATACTCTTCATTTAGTCCATTTAGTAAGTATAGAACATGATCCCCATTAGGCACTTTGTTGCCTGTAGCTCCAAGTAAATCACATAACTTCTTTACCTTAGCTATGTACTCCATCATATTCGAGTTTTCCATCTTTATGTTTTGGAGTGTCTTTTATAATGCAAGACCTTGGCAGATGATTGATTATTGAATTCTTTTTCTATAGTGGTCCATATATCATTAGTGGATGAACATCCAATAATAGTATGTAGCAAGTCTTCACTTATTGAAGATAAGAGCCATGAACTTGTTAGTCTATCTTGTCTGTGATATTGAACAAATGCCTCATTGGCAAATGTTATGTTGTCTTGACCAGTAATAAATTTGGTAGGAACAGGAGTACTACCAAGAATGAATCCCTCTAAACCGTAGCCATGTATTGCAGTTTCTACTTGTAGTTTCCATAACAAGTAGTTTTCTTCTTGCAATTGAATTGTAATTAATTGACTTTGAGGGCTAATTCCAGTCTTAACTAATTGGTGTATAGGTCCATTCGGTGGATTTGGTGGGTTGCCAGGATTTCCAACTTCAGTTCCAGTAGCTGATGCAACAGAAGTAGATGTATCTACCATGTTGAAAAACAAGAACTCAAGAGATTCTGGATCAAATACCGATTCTGATCGTAAGGGAGAAACTCCTGAGGATCAGGATGAAGCAACCAAGAGTTTTGATGAAGAGGTATGTAGAAATTGATACGAAGATCTGATGAAACTCTTTGGAATGGCTTTAACTAAGTTCTTGGCGAGTTTCTTTAACTTTCTTGAATTGGATTCTTGGTGCTTGATGCAGAATTTCAATGAATATAGTCTGAATTGTCGAATTGCAGCCAAATTCAGTGAATTTGAGGCATGGCACCGATGATCACTCTATATTCAATCTATCAAATGAAGTGATTACTTACTAATGAGGGAAAATATACCCAAATGATGAAGCTTAGCTGATGGGTATATAATCTTCAAAAAAAATTAGGACAACTTATGCCGTTAGGCTTTTAATTGCTCTGATACCAAGTAAAGATTATGAGAGAATGAAATGTAAGATGATTTATATTATTAAGCTCTTGCAGTTGTAATTAATTACAAATAGATACACAACCCATGTTTATATAGTAAACGTAATGGGCTTATGGGCTAAATTATAATTTGTTACAATTGATATTTACGGATAAAGAAATGGACGGTGGTGATGAGCTGAACCGATGGCTGATATGGAGCCATGTAAGCAATCCGTGTGAATAGAGATATATGGTAGTCGCTGTGTTAATACCCTTATTTGTAATATTTTTGTCGGTTGTATTTAGCTGTTTGTTGTGCATTAATTTCCATGCCTTTTAACTTAAATTTGTAATATTTACGTTGTTTTTCATACCTACTGCTGTACGTTTTTTTCAGCCGCTTTTAATGCATTAACTCTTGGGTTACTTTATTTTGTTATCTCTATATTTACTTCTTCTATTTACTGATACAGATTATGGTGACCACTTTCACAAAATTTCATGTTTCCAACATTAAACTTCATCTTTTACATTCAAAATTTAATGTCTTAAAGCCTTCTACAATTGATTCTTCTGTCATTTTTCAGAAAAACTAATTACGTTTTTCGTTACTATTGGCCTCTTTATTCTAAAAGTTCTATTTTTCATACAAATACATAATTATACTATTTTTCCTACCTTCTTTTGTTGGGATAATTTTTTAACCGAAATATATAATCATTTATTTTTCATTAGTTTGAATTACAAACAACTGCTAATTATAAATGGTACTGTTGCTTCATCGGATTGTTACTTCAGCGTAATAACTACATGGTAAGAGTTATTTATACGTTAAGATATGTATTAAGGCTTTTAAATTACGTATGAGAGAAGATGTACTAATTAGATTGACTGTTATATGCTACTTTTGATCGTTGTATTTTCTTCAACTTCAGTGTACTCCTTGTTCACACCATTCTCTCTTCCTTAGTTATTGAATTTAATCTTCTCCAATATAACCATTACAATAATAAATATTCACTTTTTAAAATAGCCGTAGAAAAATTTCATTTTTCTGTTAACTGCATTAATTTCTCTTCATCAAATATCGTTCAATTTATACTACTATTAAATATTTAATTTAATTTTAAGGATACATCAAATGCATGTCAACTAAATGGTGAGTTCTTTACTAACGTTTTACCTATGCAAACACCCAAAATGCTATTATCTATGTTTATCCATAGTAAAAATTGATTATTTTCATATATTGATATTTAATAAGTAGTATGTTATTATTTAATAAATGTTCTGAAACATGTTTCATACCCATGAACGTATTTGATATTCAAAGATAATATGAGAACATGATGACAGTGAATCTTATTACTAGCGACATATAAACAATATACCTTCATACATTTTCATGTCTTTTACTTACAATTAGTAACAACATTTGTATACCAGTATGGCCACTACTAAAATAGTGGGACTGATTGTTAGCAAATTATTTGGTTCTGATAATCAAGAATCTCTATATTAGTTGATATATTGAGAAGTTTATTCGGTCGGGAAACTATCATGTGCAATCAACATGAGTAATTTTTTTTGTAGTAATAAAAATATAGAACAATATAAACAATCAAATCCTCACCAAAATTATAATAATATGATCCAACACATTTAATACTCTCCTCCTTGATTATGGTAATTTGAAAAGCTTTGATGATAATATCACCTTGCCGTATTTAATTGTAATTAAATATTAGATGTCATTCCAAATTGTCCTTCCATTTAAACCACTGCACTAATTACTCTTTCTTAACACCAATAATTACCAAAAAAATTAATTCAAACAGACAATCGTTTTTGCATGTGTTGTATGCATACATCATATCAACTTCATAAACCTAAAAATAATAATCTCTCCACTAATAAATTAATTTCCCACCTTCTTATTTATATTACCAATTTTTCTGTTTGCTTTTTTTACCACCTCTTCCTTCTTATACTAATATATATGGATGGTTTAAACATATTTAAACACAAAAGTTTACAATATATACATTCTCACCATTTATCTTTCCATTTTAACTATAACAAAACTGTTCCATTAGTATTCAGTGGAATTGACTATTTTATAAAACTGAAGTGTGGTTGTGCAATCATAAGATGATATGCAGCATCCTGTAACAATATTCTTCAACAACCTTATTATCAAGTGTAATATCTGAGAGGACGGAGATTACACTTTTTTGGCAAAAGTTGGTGGTTCAAATTATGAAAATCAACACTAACAAGATTGATTAATTCATCATTTCATGAATACGTATTTTCATCAACTCAACCGAAGCACATAAAAATTGACACTGTTTAGGTTACATACAAATTGTTATACATACATCATTTACTCTATGCAAAATTTATTTTCTACATTTCAACCCTAACAAATACATATGTTAGCTACATTATATATGTCACTATTGTGTGATATATTATATCCGCTTATACATGCAAACTACAACACCCAGTAGTGTACGCTCCCGTGCATCGCACACGTTGCCACTCGATATATATATATATATATATATATATATATATATATATATACATGGTCTGAATAGAACGTGCCGCGCAGCGACCGTTCGCGAATTTCAACCATTGACTTCGAATTGACATTACAGGAGATCCGACCGTCGGATTCTCCTGAAACCGGGACCGATGGGTTCGTATCGAAAAGAGATTTCTAACGAATATGAGAGATTTGAAATCTAACAGTTGGATTTGGAATTATGTCCAATTCAAATTTGGAAAAGGTCGTTGTAAGTGCAGTTCGATGACCGTTTATGGAAATCGACTTACAGGCCTTGATAAAATTATTAAAAATATCAATAATTTGTGTAAAATCATAATAAATGATTTGGAAAAAATTGGGATGAAAAATTCCATATTTGAAAAGATAAAAATATATTTCTATCGAAATGAACTAGTTATGAGCTAGAATTATAATCCAATATTTTTAAATAAATAAATTGGATTTGAAATGGTTTCAATATAACCAAAAATTTCCAATATAAGAATTGGAATGGATTTGAATCGAAAGTATCTTCGGAATATTTCGATATAGGATTCCGTGATTATACGGATATTGTAAATGAATTTGGAAGATATATATATCGTTATTCCAATACGATATTTGTTGGTTTCAGAATTTGATATTGAATATAAGCCGATATATTTTTTATACAGAGCCTTGTATTTAATATCAAATTGGATTTAGGGTTTGTCGTGAATGGTGTCTTCACTAACACTATTCTTAAACCCAGTTGAGAAAAGATTAAATCCTTTTTTTTATTAATATTTAACGAAGTTTACCAATTAATTAATATTTAATTGGAATTGAATTGAATTGAATTTTGGGTTCGTCATGAATGGTATCTTTAAAAATGCTGTTCTTAAACCCAATGGAGTAAAGAAAATTATAAACTAACTGGAGATTAGCTAAGTTGAATGGTTTCCTAGGTATTGATCTGATGTTGGTTTCGTCCTTCGGGATTAATACTTAGGGAATTGTTCTCTTACTAATTTACGGTTAGAGACTGATGGATTGGTGTCTTCAGTAACACTGTTCTTAAACCACGTGTGAAAATAATAAATCTTTCAATTAAGATTATAAGAATTTCCAGTTATATTTAGTAATTGGAATAAAATGGAATGTGAATTGGGTTTATTGTGAACTGTGTTTTAATAACATTCGTTCATTAACCCGATTTACAGTGAAAGGTGATTTGGATTTATAAATCTTTAATTAAGATTTAATGGGATATTCCAAAGTAATGTTTTCCAATTAATTAATATCTAATTGGAATGGAATGGGATTCGATTTGATAATAATCGAAGTGAGCTTCTGTGGAGGAAGATTGTTACTATATATGGAATTTAAAACGCTTTGTCGTTACTCCGTTTATATTATCGGTCGGATATGGAAGTTTATATCGATTATATATATTGATCTGTTTTCCGTGAATATTCCATAATTAATGGAATGTGATTTGGGTTTATCGTGAACTGTGTTTTAAATGACATTAGTTCTTCAGTTAAAGATAAGATTAATTTCTTAACTTTGAATAATCATTAAGGAATGATTTTTGAGATTGAAACTGAATTACAGTTTTAATGAATCTTTAATTAGATTGAAATGTGAATGTGATAGTTTAAATTATCAAATTCGGGAAATGATCGAGAATGGAGTACCACCAGTTTTACTCTAGGCTATAGTTAAATCTTTAATTACACTTACAAGAGAAATGGTAATTAATATTTACCGATAACACTGTGATGTTAGATATGGAGTATTACCAGTTTTGCTCCATGGGATGAATAGGTTTGGATTGGGAAATATAATAAAGCATTACTTCGGTAAGGATCGCTAATCCCGACTAGTTTGGATAAACCTTAATATGGTTTGAATTGATATTCGAAGGAAGATTAAAAATAAATTTAAAAGAATTTATCTTTGATAAAATTAATAGGAACCTTTCCCTAGAAATGTGAATATTTGAATTAGAGAATATTCTGGATTGGAATGAGGCGTATGTTGTGTTTGTGTAGCACTTGTTTATAATATACGCGAGTTATTTGGAAAGGCCAGGTTTGTACCCGTTCTGAATAACCGATACGACGATAAGTCGAAGATGAAGACCGTGGTTGAAGACCAGAGGTCTTCACATCGTTTGGATGATTATTAATGTCTTGATTGGGTTGTACACCCAAGACGAAGTAATAAGTGGTGATTGTCCAGACGTTCTTGGAGATCGACCAGATATGCGAGGACCTCTCTCCTGTATTGGACATATGGGATGAGGAATAAGGTGCCTCCGGTTTTGTTCAAACCCAGAACGAACTTGTAAACGGACTGTGTGTCTGACATTGGATTTCATTATATGTGATTGATAGACATCAGTTGCATTGCGTGAGTTACCTGTGTGGCATGCTGAGATGCAAATGATCAAGGCTTTTGTTGAAAAGCAGGGTCTTGTAGTTGATAATCAAAGCACGGCTTTAGTATAGCATAGCTTTGTGTAGCGTTAATTCATGATCCTCACACCCTGGTGTGAACTAGAAACGGGAGAGGACTGCAAGGTGGACATGCGTTTCTTTCTAGCTAGGAGCGGTGTCAGCGTTCGCAAGCACTGACATTTTACTTATGTGGATGATGGAAAGCGAGGCGCCTCCGTGATATCGGTCACTACGGGGCCGATGGATGGTTTGGTCGGGATATGACCAATTTACGCCCCATAGGGCGGGAAATGCATTGTTCAGGCATTTTAATCCACTACATGTGGACCGGCCCTGAAGATCCAAGGGTCACTCGAGCTCTGATCCTAGGACATGGGCTAGAGCGTCTCGAAGAGGTAAGGACGATCCCTTGCCTTGGTTCAGAATGGAAATCCAACTTCCAATATGAAACCTTGCGATTTTAATTGTAGAACTAGTATGGCGACATGATATATGGTACCCATGCCGTCTATGATTGATACATTTATATTTGAAGTTGTTTTCTTCACTTATAGTAATAATAAAAGATTAAAATTCATGTACCAAGCATTATTTGGCTATTATAAGGTAAAACCCTATCCTCCTTATTCTCCGGCTTGCGTTACATTGTGTGATGGGACCTGGGTATTATAGTAGCTTCATTTTCTTTAATTAGCATTGCGCTGTTTGTTTTATGCACTGGTATTCTTGGGAGGAAACCCGTTCCGTGTTATACGGCGTGGTCCCTTGATTTACCTAACTTTAAAATAAAGGTTAATAACTGTATTAGTTCTCACACTAGTCACGTGACTGACCTGGAGTTTATTATTTTAACCTAAACTCTGGGTGCCCTTATTTTCCACATAGGCGGCTAGTAGTTTTGGTTTTACAGATTTATTCTTATAGGATCCTGGTTTACAGCTGGATCTATATACGGAAAGCTCTATATCCGTGTATTTCTTACAATTGTGTTATATGTATTATTTTCCGCTGCAGTATAACTTAAATCTTTGATATTTATCAAGTGTATATTATTTATTCATACTCTGTTATATTCTTGTATTCTGATGGAATTGTTGTAATAAGCAATGAAATTTTCTTCTTTTTGTGTTCTTATTTGTCGTGTTCTCAACTCAATCCGGGCTTTCCCGTGAGGGCGAGTTCGGGTCATGTCAGAATATCAGAGTTACAATATATAACAGCGGAAAACAAATATACTCTCAGTGGAAGAATCAAAATGATATAGCGGAAATCTCCAATTTCAGCTTGAAGCTCCAACTCTAGTAGCGCTTTGAATGTTGCTCCAAAGATCTATAACTTTAAAACTAAACTACTAGCTGCCGTGTTTAGGAAGGAACAATAAACTCCAGGTCAGTCATGAGGCTAGTGTGAGAACATAAAACAGTTATTTTCGTTAGGGTTTATTTTAAAGTTGGTAAATTCACCGGACCACGCTGCTAATGCGTAATGGGTTTTCTCCATGTGAATACCCATGCATATAAATTCATCATGAATTTTGGAAAAATGAAGCTATCAAAAGCTCGTCCTACATCACACAATGCAAGCGCACACCAAATGGGCGAGTTTTGCCTTATTATAACCAAAAATGCTTTCATACGTGATAATCCTCTTTGATATTATTGTTAGTGCACAGTGTAGAAAACAATTTCAAAAATAAATGTATTAATCTTAGGTGGCATAGTACCCCATCCTACTATTTCGCCACACACACACACACACACACACACATATATATATATATATATATATATATTACAAACAAAACCGTAGGGCGTGTATAGGAGATTGGGTTTTCAACTTGATGATTCCTGACATGAAAGATCAATCGGAATACAAGCGAAGTGTAACATTGATTTTTCGTCCAGACACGGACACCAACTACAAATTGCGAGGTAGATCAACGGTTTTCGTCCAGACGCGGATCCCCGAACATACCCTATTCCCAAATTCTCAAGAGGTACCTCCACCGCAGCTATCAATCACAAAATCACGTATATATGTCAACAACCTAACCGCCAATTTCTCATCGTCCGGGGTGTGAGGCTTGTTGATGTCATGGTATACACAATGCTACGCTTAAATAAGCCATGCTTTGATCATCACTGGCTCATAATATTACTTGAGTATGCCACATTGTCAATTTACCACATATCACTGATTTCGATCCATACATAATCTCTAAGCACGTAAAACTTAGAGTCGGGAATAATTAGTTGCCACAATCCGATATATATCAACAGAAAGCAGTTCCATGCAGTAAATTACAATGTCAGACACACAATCCATACAAGTTCATTCTGGGTATGAACGGAACAAAATACGAAAATCCTCAAATATATTCAGACCTCATGCCACTTATAATCTCGTACCAGGTGATCAACCCGATTTGAGACATCAACAATCCATCCAAATAATCCAAAGATTCTCGGTCTTCATTTGTCATTTCCGAATCTTCAATTTTTCTTCATAGTGTCGTATTATTACTTAGAATGGTTTTCGGACGTAAATCCGATCCCAGTCTTTCCAAATAATAGGCGTATTTTAAAACAAAGTTATGGACTATACCGGTTTCAAACCAAATCTCCTTCATTTATAATAAGATTGAATTCCTTACCATTCCTTTAAATCCCATTACCATCTCATTTTTCCTTTACAAATCCCATATTCATAGTTTTAATTTATTATTATCCTTTACACCAAATCTGATTTGGATTTTATAGTTTCATTCACAAATATTTATCACTCTGAAACCTCCCAAAATATTTAAGAAACCTCTTTATAGTTGGAAATATAGTTCTTGTTTCATACATTTTGCAAATCCAAATTATTTCAAGGAAATGTTAAATCATTACTTAAGTGCTATAAAATAGTCACCTAACCAATTAGGTTTAAAAACCATTTAGAAGTTCAAAATAAATAACGCATAATAGATTTAAAATTGTTTGAATTCTAATAAGCTTTATATTAAATTCCAAATTCGTTCTAAATTCAAAGGATTTTAATTAAACTTCAAATTAGATTAGAAATAACCATCCCGTCCGTAGGATCAGTTAGGGATAGTCAGGAAGAGTAGGAAACTGTATTTTCCAAACCCAAGCCTTAGACACTATCCTCTTTATCACCCTAGAACGGTTTGGTATATATATTAGAAGGGATATTGTTAATATATATATATACACACACATTGATAAAGGTTCAAAACCTAAATTTGTCCAATCCTTTTAAATTAATAATTTAAGTTTATAACCTTAAATAAAACCGATCGGAAAAATAAATATTGTATTACCAAACTTGTCTAATTGTTTTACAATGATCTTTAAAACGGACCAAGTTAAAATTATTAAAACCAATATTTAGTTACATATTCAAATCAAAAATTTTCTTTTATAAATGAATTTCAATGCTCATGAAGTTAAACATTAACATAACCAAATATAACTCAAAATCGACTTTTTGTTTAGATTCTAAACTTGTTTATATTTTTAATAGTCCAAAACAAATTTTTTTACTATATTTCCAAAATCGTTTATTGTTATAAAAATCATTTAAATATTCATGACTTAGATTTCAAATTATTTCAAAATCTAAATTCAAAATTTTGCTTTTAAATTTTGTTTATTAAACTAAATAATCATCGTTCCTATGAGAAGGAGATTTAATCGACTATCCATATATCTCCACAACCATGATGTGTGATACAACAAAATCAATACATATGAACAAAACATTGCAAGATTTAAAACAACCATCAAAGTTTTGCGCGAGTGCCACGGTAAATAACGCTTAGTGTATTAGTGTTCCTAACTTACCCAACCATCCATTCAAATCATCACAACAATAGCAACCATTCACAAGCAATCGATGTTCATTACAAACTAAAATTTACGGTTCCTACTTGTTTAAAAATAAATTTAAATAACGTTCTCACCAGTATTGCATTCTATAGCATTGATCTACCGTTGTCCCATTCCCAATGTTGTTCTCATCTGCATCCGTTCCATTCCTCCCTAGCTACTATTATCAACTCATTTCCCGCATCACTCTCGTGCGTCTTCCCTCATTGCCAATTTTGCCTAGACTGAATTCGGAGTTCTCGCATGCTAGTGTACTACATGCAGTTTTGTGCGTCGCACGTGCTATCTGTGTATGCATTTGAGTCGAAAAGTTTTAGTGGTGTATGGCTGAAATGTAACTTTGGTGTTTGGTGAGAAACAGTGACGAGTTAGAAAAAGGAAACGAGGCTTCAGGTCAAAACATAATCAAACAAGAATTAAGCCTAACTGTCAAAAGGACATAGGCTAGGATCTGGGACATTGAGTCTTGGCCAGAGGTTGGTCCATCATCAGGAAAAGGAAGCGCCACGATTGGTGGTCCTCAGGTGGTGGTATACAGCTAAATGGCAACAGCAGGATGAAGAGGTTTTCGATTTACGCGGGCTTGGATTATGCTGGTCCAATCGGTGGTGGGTGCATTGTATGTAGAGGAGGGGAGTTGGTTGTTCGAGTAGGTCGCGGTTTCCCCTAGCTGATGGTTATATGAAGAGGATGGCCGGAGTTTAGTGAGTTGTAGCTAATGGAGTGAACATGCTTGCAGTTTTGAGATGGTTGGTCTGTCCTTAAAGAGGAACAGTGGAGGTAAAACACAAGTAGGGAGAGAGAGAAGAAAGTCACGGGGAAGATGGAGTTGTGAACACGAGGAGGCTACTGTTACGGGGAGGAGAGTGAAGTGCGAATGGAAATATGGTAGTGGTTGTTGCTGGTAGCAGCCGAAGGTCGGACGTGGGTGCAGATAGGTGGCGATGGTGCCGCGGAAAGGTCTGAATGCAGTAGAAAGGTGGCACGGTGTTGGAGCATGCAAGGGGAAAGGCTGTTTTAGATGAAGCGAATTAATGTGTGGAAAGAGCTGCAGTTACTATGGTGTTGGGGTGCGACTGAGGGCTAGTGGGTGCTTGTATTGGTTATTGTTTCTTGAAGAGGTGGTGGTGTGTGAGTGGGTGGGTGGCACGAGAGGTGGTCTAGGAAGGTATAGGGAGCAGTGGATTGAAATGTAGAGGAGATGGAAACCAGTAGAGTGAAGAAGCGGTAGGTGCGGTGAGAGTTTGCAGGAGGTGACAACGAGGGGCCGGGTGGTCAATGAGTTGTCAGAGGTGTCCGACAGTGGTGGAACTGTAGTGGAACGGTGGAGGAAGAAAAAGTACGGTTTCAGTAAGAGAAAAAAGGGAGAGACTAGAAAAATGGAAGAGGGTGTAGTGGCACGCGATGGGTAAAGGTGACGGGAAAAAGAAGGAAGGAGGTTAGTAGGAGGATGCGGTACTTGTGATGAAGAGAAAGCGCCTGTTCTAGTAAGAAGGAAAGGGTTTTTATATTTTTTTGTATCAAGGGAAGAAACATTTTAGTCAGTTAAGGGAGACCGGTTTTCGGAGGACCAACGAAGGCGAGACACATATTTATAATGAAAGAAAAGGAGACAAAACTTGGAGAGCAGCAACACGTGGATCTGATTTCTATTACCCAAATTTATTTTATATGTGTATAGTGTTGGTTCCTCTGTTCATGAATAGTCCAAAATCTTTAGCACTGTTTATAAAATCTTAGACTGATATGGCAAGATCAAGATCAGATCTTTCCAGATATGGTTGCCTGCCATATCCCTAAAAAAAAGGAAACGCTTGATTTGTTCCCTATAAACGGTGTATGAACGCTAGGCAAAATTGTGAACAACGTTGTTTTCTACGTTAGAATTCAATTGTTATAAACCGTATTCAAAATATATGAATTTTATTTCGCCATTTATTTTATTTTTATGTTATTTTTTTTGAACGCCTCTCAACTGTTGAATTCTAGAATTGATTTAACATTGTGTTTTATCGTTTACAGTGACTAAATCTCAACGATATTTTTCCTCCACGTGACTAAATCTCTTTGTTTTAAAATCAATAAATTGTTTCTAAATTAAATTTCAGAATTTATTACAATGCTAATTTTATTTTCATCGTCACATTCCAAAATATGAACTATCTTTAATTATGGCATAGATGTTTAAACTTTTATTTACAAATGCCTTTTATTCTAAGAGTGAATACTTCATTTAAAACAAATGTCCAGGTAATAAATTGAATTTCATATATTTTCTTCCCAAACCAAATTATGAAAATCAATATTAAAATAATTCATTTCTTGGTTTGAATTACAAAATAAATTAATAGCGGAAAAATTTCTTGTTTTCACTTATGGTCACAACAAGACGACAAAGGAATTCTAATGTTAAAGATTCAAACTGGTTAGAAAATGTAAATCTCGTTTTAAAACATTTAGAAATCATGGAAATGGTTTATTTAAATATCATTAAAAAATGAATTTTTTTTCCTAATATAAATATTTAATTTAATTTAAATCTAAATTTAATTTGTATTTCAAACGTTAAAATTTTTATGTCGTTACAGCCTCCACCAGTTAAAGCTTTTCGTCCTCGAAAAGGAGAGCTGTAAAATATTGCTTAGGTAAAATAAATCTTATTTATAATATTTATTAAGGCTAATAGATATATAAAATAAAATACTTTACAACTTCTTGTAAGCTTGAAAATTGATTAAAGGTTGTTAATAGATTAACACAAAATTTATCATACAACTAAATAAGTAAACTTCTTATATCAAGTTATTATTTATGCAAACTTAAATTGTTGAATAACATTTAAATAAGGAATTTGCTATATATATAAAAATAATCTATGTAAAAGCAGTTTAAATGATATAGTTTCTTTGTAATAAGTCATTCTTGTTAAAATAGGTTTTATAAAATTCAAAGGTTTAACATAAGATAACTTTAAAAATTGAAATCAAATGGTAAAATATGAGAAATTTAGTAACTTGGTTAAAAGTAGATAATACAATAGCAGACTAATATGTAAAAGGACTTGAAATAGATAACCATAGGTACAATTACAAAATATAGTAGTTTAGCGAGACGATGAATAAAGCGTTATATAAATTACTTTGATTCAAAACATTGGAAAGCCTTAAATGGATCTCTCTGATCTTAGAATCCCGTTTTATTTCAAACCATTGAAATACTACATATTTTCTTTCATATAGAAAATCATACTTCACTTCAGG
Source organism: Allium sativum (assembly GCA_030737875.1). Taxonomy (NCBI): domain Eukaryota; kingdom Viridiplantae; phylum Streptophyta; class Magnoliopsida; order Asparagales; family Amaryllidaceae; genus Allium; species Allium sativum. Next base: position 928,276,068 of record CM060926.1, on the reverse strand, counting down.
ATTTCAAAACCAAAATTTCAAACATTCTATAACGAATTCAAAATCAATTGTATATTAATATTAGTTCAAGCAGTTTTCCCACATGACCGGCTATTAAATATCACTCCCCACACACAATCAAATCTCACTTAGTTTTGTCATGGGTTACTCGAACAGACCAAATCATTTCATATAGCAAAGATGTAAATCAGTTCGTAATCCATAATTTACAAATATTTTAACCAAAATATTATTTCCAAATATTTCAAAGTATCGGGATTCAAATCGTCGAAATTTCCTTTGTTTATAAACTACTTTCATAAACCATTCATCATATCCAAAGTGGTTGGAAAACAAGTTCGATTGCTTAGAAATAAAATTTCAACTTCCAAATATACAACTTATGTTTCATATTTCGAAATAAATGGAATTTTCTAGGCCAAAGATTTTAAGAATCATATTCATCTTTAATTTATTTCGAAACATCCATACAATTTTCCTTTGGAACTCAAATTTGATCAATAAAATTAATTCTCCAGAATTTAATTTTACTTAAATTCAAGCCTTCTACATTTTAAAGTTTCAGAAATCCTTTTGCACTTCATAGATCAATTTCAATTCCAAATTACTTCAAACATTTTTAAGATTTCCAAATAGATTTCATATAAAATTTCCAAAAGCTTCAATCCACGTTTTAGAGATTATCTATAGTTCATATAGTCGAATACTTTTTCCTTTCCAAACATTATGTTCAAGACAAATCTTATTTTAAATCTTTTACCTAATTAATATAGGACTTTATATTCATCCTTATTTCAAATATCAAATCTTGTTTGGAAAATCTTCATTATTCAACTGGTCGGAAAGGTCGCCCAAGACATCTTTATTCAAAAATACCATCACGCTTTGGCTGCGCTACTCTGATTTGTCGTATTCAAAGTCTAAACAATTTGCTCTAAAATGTTAATTTAAAATATTAGAGATTCATTAAAAATTTCGGAGCCAAACCTTCAAGGTTAATGTTTCAAAACCCTAATTTCCCTTACTTAAGTTAAATTTCTATACTCAATGCAAAGCTTATTTAGTGAAGTTCTGTTAATATAAGGTTTTAGAAATTAATATTACCTACTTCGAATCAGATCATGGTTTCGTTCAATAAGTGGTACAAAGAGTTATATACACATGGAGCAAGTCAAATCCCATGTATTCGAGTCAAGCAGGGATGCATAAATAAAGTTCTATATCAAACGAGCACCAAAAGTATGATGGTTCGAATCAGAATACTCAACCAAGTTCATAAGGCAAATGGGTATGAAAGGTTCAAATTTAAACGATGGAACGAACTAGGCCAAGATAGGAAAATCGAGTGTATCTAAGGATGCGATTATAAGTAGTTCAATTAGGGGGTACTTTAAATCTTACTTCAATATTTCATTTTCCTTTTGAATTATAAACAATTACTTGTAAAATAATTTCCATTCCACTCATAGAGGAAAAGAAGTTCTCCCTCGCTTAGATGTTTGTTACACTTGATTAAATACCTTTTGTCAAAAGTCTGAAGTATGGTGATATTCTCAACATATCCTAAATATGATTTAATAAATTATCTCACTTATGTGTACTTCCAAAATTTACTTTCCAATTCTGTTAGGTAAGATTTACTTTGAAATATATCCTTTCAGTCATTGACAAATAGCTTGATTCACGCTTATCGATTCCAATTCATAACGGTTTTTAAAACGTCTATAAATGCTTATATGAATGGTTTCAAGTATCTGTCGAAAATTCTTATTAAAAATTGAATTATGCATTTAAAAAAAGTTTTAAAATAATTTATTTTCCAATCTATGTTCTTTCAACAAAATATTCCAAAATCTCATTCTAGGGCAATCCTATCCCTATCTTTAATGACACATTATAACTATGTTGAGTTCTACCCTTTGTTCAACATATGTCATACCCTATAGCTTTGTATAACCAAAGCTCTGATACCACGATGAAACGACCCGTCTTTTTGCCCGGTTCTCGCTAGTAATTAAACCAACTTAAACCGTTCATAAAGGCGGATTGTTATGAGTACTAACGTATATTGACCAAAATAATAGAACTTTTCATTGCCTAATAAAAATGTTACATCAGAGTTACATGGAATATCAGAGTTACATGGAATATCAGAGTTACAATATATAATAACAGAAAACAAATATACTCTTGGCGGAAGAATCAAAATGATATAGCGGAAATCTCCAACTTCAGCTTGAAGCTCCAACTCTAGTAGCGCTTCGAATTTTGCTCCAAAGATCTATTGTATTGACCCAACTTTCCAGTGCCTCGGAAGTTGTATCATTATTTAAGAAAAGAAGTAGATAGAAGAATAGAACTAAGAAAAGACATCAGAATCTCACAACAGAACTTAGGATAATATATTAATAGCCCAAAATATTACATATTACCAGTCAAGTACATAACGTACTTCATACATAGGGATGCATGTCATTGTGATTACATAATAATCACTAGTGATACTAACTTGCTGAATAATAGTACATAACGTCACAACTGAACCACCATCTGGATAATAATACATAACATAAGATAGATAAGCCAACGTCCCAGGGTTTGCCATCCTGCTACTCCAAGGTTATGTTAAGACCTGGATCACTTGTCTACTCATAATAAGTATTATGAGTACCCAAGAGTTTAAAGAAAACACAGAAAAATAAACTCCGGGTCAGTTATAGACTGGTATGAGTAAACGATTTATAAACAAGTTAAATAAATCAAAATGATTCATAAGACCACGCCGTAAATACGGAACAGGTTTTTACCTTATAAGATCAAAACAGTGCGTGTGCCAATAAACTAGATATTATGATAATGTCTAGTGTTTCCACAAATAATTCATAATCTAGTAAAATGCTTTCATCTCACATTTTACTATATAGTATACAAACAAAACCGCTTGGCACTTATGGGTAACGGATTTCCAACTATGACAAGGTATGGGATCACCTTCCGTCAGTGTATCTCTAGATAAGAATACACAGGTTCGACAAGAACTTCTTGTAACCCGGCCACACATGACCGACCACTCATTTCTCTTGAGTGTATCGAATGTATATCACCAAAGGTTGTGTACGGCAACCATTTCCCGAGTCGGGACAGAATCGATAGAATAAGAAACAAGGAAATATCTCTAGATAGGTGACGATACATCCTAGTGGGAGCTAAACACATAGCCATGCTGCCAGCCCGATTTTTGTCATTTCTTGTTGTGAGGCTTGAGGATAAACTTATCATTTTCAAACACGGTAATTTTCTATGAATATCACATTGTCAAAACTCGCCAATCTCTAATTGACTTTCCCAAAAATATAGTACGAGTACAAAGTAAGAGGAACGAGTTCTTCTGCCACTACGTACATACGTTTGGAAAGATCAACGTAGAGATTAGTTAGAATTAATTTGTTAGATATTCGTCTATACAAGTTGTCCTGGGATTGGACAAACTGAAGGGGTTATTCTATAAATCCATCTCAAGTAATTCCTACCTAGGATTTACAGAATAATCCTTGCATTTCATCATCTTCTATTATCTTTGATAATTATTGGCTGGCGACGATAAATCTGAATCGAGGTGGAACGTAGTTCCGGACTCTTCGAAACAATTTGCGTTTAATATATTTTAGGGACAAGTGCTACTTAAGGGATCAGTTTTAAGTATATGATTAATTCACTTTTATTTACAAATGATTTGATTCATAAAATCATTTCAAATATGATTTCTGACTTAAGTTGACAAAACCGTATTTCACTGTTTATTCAATACGTTTAAATATTCATATTTACAAAACCCTCTTTCTTGATCCACTCTTTATTTTATTTATCGTTTGACTTGATCTAAATAAAACAATAACTTCCTTATTTCAGATTTTAATAACTACACATCGATTTACATTTACAAATGTCTGACGAAGTTTTATATAAATTATCCCTAATTTATATAATTAATTTAAGTCTCATTTATTTAATTATTTAATTTATTCATAAATATATTAATTAAATAAATTCCCAGAAATATATTTGCTTAAACCTTTTTATATTTCAAAACACTTGTTTTCTAATGATCTGGCCAAGTGCCAGACCATGCAAACCACAGTGATCCATCGTGGATCACTTACCACCGACTGGTGGTTTCAATTGGCAAAACCCCCAATGTGGTACTACCACATTTACACACTACCGAACCCCATGCGTTGATCAGTAAAACCCCTCCACTCTCGTGTACCAAGCCTTGCCAAATATAAAAGTGGTACTGCCACTTTTCCTATACATAGCCGTGCCCTGCACTGTGAAACCCCATTCAAGAAAGCATCCCACCCCAACGCCTCAGCCCATCGAACTTCAGGCAACTACGACCATACCTCGACGCCAACCTCCTCCGTTGATCGCGCCAGGCGCGGTGCTCCCCCTCGGCTCAAGCGACGTGCACTTTCAGTTGAAAACCGAGACAACAAAACCGAACCCATCTCACCCAAAATTCGATCATACTCTAAAACGACACGTTAGAAAATTTTGTTTATATTTTTCTTGAGTTTCCGATGTTGTTACGCAGCTATGCACTTATCCGTTCGATCTACAATGGTGTAGATCATCTACACTTAACCCATTCCTCTTTCTCGACCAAAACAGTTTTTCTATTTAACCACTAACCTAAAAATCACGATCTTTGTTTCAAAAACTATATTTTTGAATTGCGGTTGCGTGTATCACCCTGAGATTTGAAAACGTGGTTGTTTAATTTCTTGTTTGAAAGCTTGGTTAACAGTACATATGGGTTTAATATGTTTTAAGCTGTACAAACATCTACATAGCTACGGATGCATGTGTTTACATGCAAATGAACCGGTGCGTGTGCATTTAGCTAGGTCTTGATTCATTTCTACGATCATACTAGGCATTACAGTAGACAACAGTTCAACAACAAGGCTATAAATGTGTTCACAGTGGTTCAATAGAGCAAACATATACTTATATGTTTAAAACAGTTCACACAGCAACATATACTTATGTTCATGAGTTTAACAGAAAACATACACTTGTGTATTCATAATTAGTTCAATAGCAACATAACTTGTGTTCATGATCATTCCCAGCAAGGCTATACTTGTGTTTATGATTATCCAACTAGCAAGCATACTCATGGGTTCTATATAGTTCGACAGCAAGAAATTCTCATGTGTTCAAAACAGTTCAATAGCAAGTATATATATGTGTTCATCATAGTTCAACTAACAAGCATACTTATGTGTCTCTAACAGTTCACAGCAAGTATATTCTCATGTGTTTCTAACAGTTCAAAGATCCCAAACCAACACAGTATGTCCGTCACTTGCATATGTAAATACAAAGATAAAGGTGAAGTTTACTCACTTTGAAATTTCTGGTTTTCTGGATGTTTTAAGATCCTCTGTTTTCTTGCTTTTCTCTCGGGTTTTAGGTGGAAAAAATGTGTGGTATTGATACCTTATTTATAGGCTACATTAAAGCATATAATAATGTTTTCCTTTGACCAATTAAATAGGCAAATCCTTAATTACTTCTGAACAAATATATGTGCGCAGGCTACATCAGAAAGAATGTTCCCTGCTAGCTAACTTTGTTTTGTCATCATATGCTAAAAGTCTTGATGGAAGGAAGGTGTCCTATTTTCTTGTTTAAGTTATGACAAAGCCATTTAATGCATATAGTCCTTTAATTCAAAAGAATGTATACATTTCCTTTTAAAACCCCATGGCTAGAAACAGTATTTGGGATGTGGTTAGCTACAAGAATTACACCACTTAAGAGAAAAACTTAAATCTAAAAGGCTAAAATCCTAGTACATATTTCATTTAATGCTTTGCTGCACCAGGTCTTGTGTGTGCAGGCAAATCCTTTCATCATATCTTTAGAAACACTTAAGTGCTTTTATCTCTAATCACTTGTCCATTCCCTTGTCCTTCTATACTTCTATAAGAAGTATTCATCTAATTTCATGGGTCTTGTTTTAGCTGAGATGGTGATTAATTCTTGCGCACGAATGGGATGATGTGAGGCTTGGTTAGTTAAAGTGTTTAACTAAGGTTTTGGGCTAGCTAATGCAAGTGTTCATGGTATTGGTTAGGTCCATGTTTCCTCCATACTTGCTGTTAGGTCTAGTGTGACAAAAGCTTGCATTAAAGTATTTAAATGGTTAAGTAGTCTTCATTTAAATGGCTTGTTTCCTCAGTATTTGTTCTCATATAGTTCATGGGTTCTTGCACAAGAATGGCTTGAGTTCAAGTCTTGAATTTGATTAAATAACTAAGTCTTACAAGCTTAGTGTAGGTGCTAGTTTGTGTCGAAGTCATTTTGTTCATATGCTAAATAATTTGTTTCTCAAAACACATTATTATTCTAGTAAAGGTTTAGCTACGCTTTGGATCTTAGTAAAGGAATCTTTACTCATATTTCTGGCATTGTAAATGAATTATCCTTTATCGATACATTTAGTTATCGATGTTTTGTTCATTTTAAATTTTTACACAATTTAATTTCGTCCAGAATTCCCGGGTCATTACAATCTTCCCCCTTATAAAAATTTCGTCCTCAAAATTGGTAAACACTGATATAAATCAAGCCAAAAGTGATATGTCATAAACCATCATGGAAAGTGCTACAAATAATACGATAAGTGTTATACCCGACTAGTTCGAGTTATAGTCAAAGTGCGATAATAAGTGCTATACTCGACTAATTCGAATTATAGACAAATACAAAGTCCTATGTACATACATAGTATACTCTCCTACTCGGAGTCATCACTACTGATACTAATCACGTCCTCCCCTTCATCATCAGAAATGTCGACTACCTCTTCATCATCAGAAATGTCAACTATCTCTTCATCATCAGAGATATCAACTACCTCAACTACCTCATCGTCTTCCTCCACTTCCACCTCTACTTCCTCCTCGTCATAAATGTAAATGATCTCAGTAGGTGATGGTGGGTGTAACATCATGCCTGGATAGTCAAGGTCAATCTGAATCCCCTGCTCAGCTACTACAACATTGTATTCCAACAAGTCATGAATATACTGCACCCATGCAGTAATCAACTCCTCATCTAGCTCGATGGGTGGAGCCTGTACTACCGGGTCAACATGCATCAGTTCCGGTACCACCTGATCTTCCTCCTCCTCCATCTCCTCTATCTCTTCCTCCATCTCCTTTATCTCTTCCTCCATCTCCTCTATCTCCTCTGGCTCTTCCTCAATCTCCTCTCTCTCTTCCTCCATCTCCTCTATCTCCTCTGGCTCTTCCTCAATCTCTTCCTCCATCTCCTCTATCTCCTCTGGCTCTTCCTCAATCTCCTCTATCTCTTCCTCCATCTCCTCTATCTCCTCTGGCTCTTCCTAAATCTCCTTTATCTCTTCCTCCATCTCCTCTATCTCCTCTGGCTCTTCCTCAATCTCCTCTATCCCCATATCTAAGTCAGTATCATGGTTGTTGTTGTCGTCTCCCTCTCCATCGCCATCGTAACCTGCTTGCAGGCTCGCCTCATCTCCTGTGCCAACCTGATCCTCTGAAAAGTCTATACTCCCTTCCTCCTCCATCGGCTCAGGCTGTCCTGATATAGGCTCGTCTGGATCTACATACATGTCCTCATCATCCCTGGGCTGCATCGTCTCAGTCCTAACACTAGACTCCGCTAACTCACCGATACTGGCACTGAGTCTTTGGTCCTGTGAAGGGGTTTATCTCTTCCTAGCAGTTCTCTTAAAAATGGGGGCCATCTGATAAATAAAGGAAAAAGTCTCAGAAAGTGAACATAAACTGTAAAAAATTCATAGGCCCTAAGAATACTGAATCCTCAATAACTCATGCTGATAAAATAAAAAGTCCAACGTTTCATTTCTAACATTGGATAACATCCAAAACGATACATATGATAACATCCAACATATGATAATATCTAATCAAACATACAATAAACCGACACTTAGTCCATAGCAAAGTTCGGATGAAACTCCTTGACGTGCTTCTCCGTCTCCCAAGTACAGTCATTTGGGTTCTCGCTCCATTGTATCTTTAACAACTTCACAGTCTTGTTTCGGAGTTGCTTTTCTTCTTTATCAATTACATAGACTGGATAGCATATTACAGTCATGTTTGGTTCTATCTCTAGATCTTCTTGAACGAATGGTTCTAAAATCAAAGATGGGCCGTGGACACACTTTCGGAGATGGGACACATGGAAAACTTTGTGAATCCCTTCCATCTTCTCCGGTAATTCTACTCGATAGGCTAGTGATCCCATCTTTTCAATAACACGGAAAGGTCCTATGAATCGTGGAGCTAACTTTCCTTTTTTCCAAATGTGATTGCTCCTCTGATGGGTGCAATCTTCACAAACACTAGATCTTCAACGGAAAAATTTAGATCTCTTCGCCTTTGGTATGCGTAACTCTTATGTCGATCCTGGGCTTCTTTCATCCTACTCTTGACTAACTCAACTTTCTCCGTTGCTTCTCGGATCATATCTGGACCGAGAGCAAGTTTATTACTGGACTCTACCCAACAAGTCGGTGATCTACACGGTCTTCCATAGAGAGCTTCGTAAGGTTCCATACCTATACTGGTTTGATAACTATTGTTGTAGGAGAATTCTACCAGATACAAGTGGTCTTCCCATGATCCTCCAAAGTCAAGAATACACGCTCTCAATAGGTCTTCTAAAGTTCGGTTCACCCTCTATGTTTAGTTGTCTGTTTGAGGATGGTAAGCCGTGCTTAGATGTAGTTTAGTACCCAAGGTTGTTTGAAGTGCTTCCCAGAATTTACTAGTAAATAAGGGATCTCTATCGCATACAATATTTACTGGAACTCCATGTATCCTTACGATCTCTCTCATAAAAAGTTCGGCTAGCGAAGCTGCAGTTCGTGTCGGTTTTACCGGAATGAAATGTGCACTCTTCGTTAGTGGGTCTACTATTACCCATACTCCTTCATTTCCTCTCCTCATCTTTGGTAACCCATCAATGAAATCCATTGATACCATCTCCTACTTCCAATTGGGAATCTCCAACGGTTTCAGTAGTCCCGCTGTTTTCAGGTAATCTCCTTTGATTTGCTGGTAGTTTAAACACTTACCCACATAAGTTTGAATGTCCTTCTTCATTCCGGGCCACCAGAATACTCATTTCATGTCTTTATACATCTTATGATTTCCTGGATGAATACTTAACTTTGATTGATGGACTTCGGTCAATACTTCTTGCCTTAGCCTGTCAATATCAGGGATGCATAGTCTCCCATTAATTCTGAGAGTACCTTGATCGTCTAGTTCAAATTCTGACTCCTCTCCCTTCCTTACTCCTTGGATTATCTTTTCTAGATGAGTATCCCTTCTTTGATATCTCTTTATCCTTTCATGAAGTGTTGGAACGACTTCTAGAAGAGATAGGACTGTGTTTCTTCTTAGAGCGTCTGCTACGACATTAGCTTTTCCCGGTGTATAGATAATATCCAGGTCGTGTGCTGCAAGGAATTCTAACCACCTTTGTTGCCTCAGATTCAGTTCTTTCTGAGTGAACAAGTACTTTAATGGCTTGTGATCTGTGAAGAGTTCAAATTTCCCTCCTAACAGATAATGTCTCCATATCTTCAATGCGAAGACAACTGCCAAAAGTTCTAGATCATGCGTTGCGTAATTCTTCTCATATAGTTTTAACTGTCTACTGGCATATGCAATTACACGTCTACTCTGCATCAAGACTGCACCAAGTCCAACTCCACAAGCGTCGGTATATACTGTGAATTCACTCTCTCCATCGGGAACAGCTAGAACTGGTGCTTTCTTTAACTTCTCCTTCAGTTCTTTGAATGCTTCTTCACACTTCGGAGTCCACACAAATTTTTCCCCTTTCTTTGTTAACTTCGTTAAGTGGGAAGATATTTTTGAATATTTTTGATTAATCCTAGATAAATCTCCGATAGTATCCTGCTAATCCCAAGAAACTACGGACTTCTGTTTGTGCTCGAGGTTGTTTCCATTCTTGTATTGTTTCTACTTTAATTGGGTCAACAGAGATACCATCTCCGTTCACGATATGCCCCAAGAATCTAACTTCTAACTTCCAAAAATGGCATTTGGAAAACTTTGCCTTCAATACGTTCTTTCTCAGAGTCTCCAATACTATTCCCAGATGGTGTTTGTGCTCTTCCTCAGATTTTGAATAAATGAGAATATCATCAATGAAGATTAGGAAAAATTTGTTTAGAATTTTCCTAAAAACACGGTTCATAAGATCAACAAAATAAGCAGGTGCATTGGTTAGTCCAAATGGCATTACTAACCATTCGTATAAGAAATCAGGCCCTCTGAAGGCAGTTAAAGGAATGCTGTCTTCAGAAATCCTCAACTGGTGAAAACCTGTTGCTAAATCCAATTGTGAAAATACGGTAGCTCCATTTAATTGATCAAAAAGATCGTCTATCCGGGGTAAAGGATATTTATTTATGATGGTCACCTTATTCAACTCTCTATAGTCAACACATAATCTGAGTGACCCATCAGTTTTTACCACAAAAACTACTGCTGAACCCCAACTTGAAAAACTTGGTTGGATTAAACCCTTAGCTAATAAATCTTGAGTCTGTTCCTCAAGTTCTTTAACTTCTCTTGGTGTCATTCGTCGTTTTGGTTGAACTAAAGGTCTTGCAATTGGGATTAAATCAATACGGAATTCTATTTCGCGGTGAGGAGGTAGACTAGTGACCTCTTCAAATATGTCGGAGAAATCTCTGACTATTTCTACCATCTCAAGATTTTCTTGCAATGTTTCTAAAGCATACAAGAAACTACGCGTATGAATACCGGGTTTTCCACACGGTATACTAGCTTTCCTTCCGATACTAGTTATTAGAGTTACGATTTCTTTGTCACATTTTATCTGCGCTTGGAATTTACTTAACCAGTCTAACCCAAGTATAAAATTAAACCCTTTAAAATCCAAAACATAGAAATCGAATAGGAAGGTATGTGAAAGATATGAGAGGGCTATGTTATCGCAAAACATTTTTAATTCTGTCTTTCCGCCTATAGGATTAGATACGCAAATCGGATTTGGTGAAATTTGTGGGTTAAGTTGCAATTTTCCTATGGTGCTAGATGAAATAAAACTTTGCGAGGCACCAGTATCAAATAAAACATGAACATCAATTCCTTTAAATTGTAAGGTACCTTCGAGGACTCCTTTCCTCTTCACATTCTGGGAAGTGGACGCCTCATTCTTAATAGCATAGACATTGGCTGTTGTGCCTTCTTCATAAGTGGGAAGTCTTTGATCAGGTGTCCAGGTTGGTGACAATTGAAGCATAGAGTCTTCCTGACCATGTCATTTCCAGGTCCTTGCTGTTGTTGATGCTGTTGAGTTTGTTGCTGAGGCTGTCGTTGAGGTTGTTGCTGAGGTTGCTGTGGCTTTCCCACAATTGGCTTCTTACAGAACCTAGCAATGTGACCCTTCTCCTTACAGTTGTGGCATACGGTGTTCTTGAAATGCTCCTTAGCTTTCTCTCCCATTTCTCCCTTTCCTTTCCAGTTTGGATTAAACTTCCTCATCTGAGGATTCTCCCCACTGGATTCTCCGGTTTGTGCCTTCGCTACAGGTTTCTTAGTACTTAGTGCCTCATAACGAATTGCCATGTCGACTATGTCACTAAATGAACTCTTCAGATGTCCAATCACCTCATCTTGCAAATTTTCTTTCAACCCTGCTATGAACATCTCGTTTTTCTTGAGTGAGGCATTGATCAGTTCTGGGCCAAAACAAGAGAGTGCATTGAACTTATTCTCGTACTCTGCTATTAACAGGATTCCTTGCTTCAGATCTATGAAATCGCGATACATTCTAGTCTTGCCTGCTGTGGGAAGAAATTGTGCTTCAAATTCCTCCTTGAACCTTCCCCAGGAAAAATCATTCTCAGAAACGTTCGCAGTCTGTGCGTCCCACCAGATTGCCGCAGCTCCTTGTAGTTGCCATGAAGCCAAAAGTCGTTTCTGTTCATCATTCAAATTATGTCCTTTGAAAATTCTTTCACAAGATCTTAGCCACGCTTGAACTTCGATGAAAGATTCTGTTCCCTTGGAAACTTTCCCTCCTAGTGTTTGATATTCCTTACAGATAGTTGCAAAGTTCGACCTTGGTTGAACTGGTGTAACTGGCATAGCTGGTTCAACTTCTTCTACAGTTTCTACCGGGGTCTGAGTAGTGTTACGACCATTGGTAGTGGTGGTTCCCTTAGCCCGACCTCTTTGTGCACGGGTAGTCATAATTACTAGCCTGAATATAACAGGTTGACATCAAAACTCGATCAGATATTAAGATACCTACTCTATATAAACTTAAGTCGATTATTCCTAAGTATGTATATATATAATAACATCCAACTGTTTAAAGTACGCTCTCTCAACACTCACCCAAAGCATAGGTATACGATAACCTAAGCTCTGATACCAACTGTAATGACCCAATTTTCCAGTGCCTCAGAAGTTGTATCATTATATAAGAAAAGAAGTAAATAGAAGAATAGAACTAAGAAAAGACATCAGGATCTCACAACGGAACTTAGGACAATATATTAATAGCCCAAAATATTACATATTACCAGTCAAGTACATTACGTACTTCATACATAGGGATACATGTCATTGTGATTACATAATAATCACTAGTGATACTAACTTGCTGAATAATAGTACATAACATCACAACTGAACCACCATCTGGATAATAATACATAAGATAAGATAGATAAGCCAACGTCCCAGGGTTTTCCATCTTGCTACTCCAAGGTTATGTTAAGACCTGGATCACTTGTCTACTCATAATAAGTATTATGAGTACCCAAGAGTTTAAAGAAAACACAAAAAAATAAACTCCGGGTCAGTCATAGACTGGTATGAGTAAACGATTTATAAACAAGTTAAATAAATCAAAATGATTCATAAGACCACGCCGTAAATACGGAACGGGTTTTTACCTTATGAGATCAAAATAGTGTGTGTGCCAATAATCTAGATATTATGATAATGTCTAGTGTTTCCACAAATAATTCATAATCTAGTAAAATGCTTTCATCTCACATTTTACTATATAGTATACAAACAAAACCGCTTGGCGCTTATGGGTAACGGATTTCCAACTATGACAAGGTATGGGATCACCTTCCGTCAGTGTATCTCTAGATATGGATACACGGGTTCGACAAGAACTTCTTGTAACCCGGCCACACATGACCGACCACTCATTTCTCTTGAGTGTATCAAATGTATATCACCAATGTTGTGTACGACAACCATTTCCCGAGTCGGGACAGAATCGATAGAATAAGAAACAAGGAAATATCTCTAGATATGTGACGATACATCCTAATGGGAGCTAACCACATAGCCATGCTGCCAGCCCGATTTTTTTCATTTCGGTAGTGAGGCTTGAGGCTGAACTTACCATTTTCAAACATGGTAATTTTCTTTGAATATCACATTGTCAAAACTCGCCAATCTCTAATTGACTTTCCCAAAAATATAGTACGAGTACAAAGCAAGAGGAACGGGTTCTTCTTCCACTATGTACATACGTTTGGAAAGATACGAGATTAGTTAGAATTAATTTGTCAGATATTCGTCTATACAAGTTGTCCTGGGATTAGACAAACCGAAGGGTTTATTCTATAAATCCATCTCAGGTAATTCCTACCTAGGATTTACAGAATAATCCTTGCATTTCATCGTCTTCTATTATCTTCGATAATTATTGACTGGCGACGATAAATCTGAATCGAGGTGGAACGTAGTTCCGGACTCTTCGAAACAATTTGCGTTTAATATATTTTAGGGACGAGTGCTACTTAAGGGATTAGTTTTAATTATATGATTAATTCACTTTTATTTACAAATGATTTGATTCGTAAAATCATTTTAAATATGATTTTCGACTTAAGTTGACAAAATCGTATTTCACTGTTTATTCAATATGTTTAAATATTCACATTTACAAAACCCTCTTTCTTGATCCACTCTTTATTTTATTTATTGTTTGACTTGATCTAAATAAAACAATAACTTCCTTATTTCAGATTTTAATAACTACACATCGATTTACATTTACAAATGTCTGACGAAGTTTTATATAAATTATCCCTAATTTATATAATTAATTTAAGTCTCATTTATTTAATTAATTAATTTATTCATAAATATATTAATTAAATAAATTCCCAGAAATAAATTTGCTTAACCCTTTTTATATTTCAAAATACTTGTTTTCTAATGATCCGGCCAAGTGCCAGACCATGCAAACCACACTGATCCATCGTGGATCACTTACCACCGACTGGTGGTTTCAATTGGCAAAACCCCCAATGTGGTACTACCACGTTTACACACTACCGAACCCCATGCGTTAATCAGCAAAACCCCTCCACTCTCGTGTACCAAGCCTTGCCAAATATAAAAGTGGTACTGCCACTTTTCCTATACATAGCCGTGCCCTGCACTGTGAAACCCCATCCAAGAAAGCATCCCACCCCAACGCCTCAGCCCATCGAACTTCAGGCAACTGCGACCATACCTCGACGCCAACCTCCTCCGTTGATCACGCCAGGCGCGGCGCTCCCCCTCGGCTCAGGCGACGTGCAGTTTCAGTTGAAAACCGAGACAACAAAACCGAACCCATCTCACCCAAAATTCGATCATACTCTAAAACGACACGTTAGAAAATTTTGTTTATATTTCTCCTGAGTTTCCGATGTTGTTACGCAGCTATGCACTTATCCGTTCGATCTACAATGGTGTAGATCATCTACACTTAACCCATTCCTCTTTCTCGAACAAAACAATTTTTCTCTTTAACCACTAACCTAAAAATCACGATCTTTTGTTTCAAAAATCATATTTTCGAATTGCGGTTGCCCTGAGATTTGAAAACGTGGTTGTTAAATTTCTTGTTTGAAAGCTTGGTTAACAGCACATATGGGTTTACCATGTTTTAAGTTGTACAAACATCTACATAGCTACTGATGCATGTGTTTACATGCAAATAAACCGGTGTGTGTGCATTTAGCTAGGTCTTGATTCATTTCTACGATCATATTAGGCGTTACAGCAGACAACAGTTCAACAGCAAGGCTATAAATGTGTTCACAGTGGTTCAACGGAGCAATCATATACTTATATGTTTAAAACAGTTCACACAGCAACATTTACTTATGTTCATGAGTTTAACAGCAAACATACACTTGTGTATTCATAATTAGTTCAATAGCAACATAACTTGTGTTCATGATCATTCCCAGCAAGGCTATACTTGTGTTCATGATAGTCCAACTAGCAAGCATACTCATGGGTTCTATATAGTTCGACAGTAAGAAATTCTCATGTGTTCAAAACAGTTCAATAGCAAGTATATATATGTGTTCATCATAGTTCAACTAACAAGCATACTTATGTGTCTCTAACAGTTCACAGCAAGTATATTCTCATGTGTTTCTAACAGTTCAGAGATCCCAAACCAACACAGTATGTCCGTCACTTGCATATATAAATACAAAGATAAAGGTGAAGTTTACTCACTTTGAAATTTCTGGTTTTCTAGATGTTTTAAAATCCTCTGTTTTCTTGCTTTTCTCTCGGGTTTTAGGTGGAAAAAATGTGTGGTATTGATACCTTACTTATAGGCTACATTAAAGCATATAATAATGTTTTCCATTAACGAATTAAATAGGAAAATCCTTAATTACTTCTAAACAAATATATGTGCGCAGGCTACACCAGAAAGAATGTTCCCTGCTAACTAACTTTGTTTTATCATCATTTGCTAAAAGTCTTGATGGAAGGAAGGTGTCCCATTTTCTTGTTTAAGTTATGACAAAGCCATTTAATGCATATAGCCCTTTAATTCAAAAGAATGTATACATTTCCTTTTAAAACCCCACGGCTAGAAACAGTATTTGAGATGTGGTTGGTTACAAGAATTACACCACTTAAGAGAAAAACTTAAATCTAAAAGGCTAAAATCCTAGTACATATTTCATTTAATGCTTTGCTGCGCCAGGTCTTGTGTGTGCAGGCAAATCCTTTCATCATATATTTAGAAACACTTAAGTTTTTTTTATCTTTAATCACTTGTCCATTCCCTTGTCCTTCTATACTTCTATAAGAAGTATTCATCTAATTTCATGGGCCTTGTTTCAGCTGAGATGGTGATTAATTCTTGCGCACGAATGGGCTGAAGTGAGGCTTGGTTAGTTAAAGTGTTTAACTAAGGTTTTGGGCTAGCTAATGCAAGTGTTCATGGTATTGGTTAGGTCCAAGTTTCCTCCATACTTGCTGTTAGGTCTAGTGTGACAAAAGCTTGCATTAAAGTATTTAAATGGTTAAGTAGTCTTCATTTAAATGGCTTGTTTCCTCGGTATTTGTTCTCATATAGTTCATGGGTTCTTGCACAAGAATGGCTTGAGTTCAAGTCTTGAATTTGATTAAATAACTAAGTCTTACTAGCTTAGTGTAGGTGCTAGTTTGTGTCGAAGTCATTTTGTTCATATGCTAAATAATTTGTTTCTCAAAACACATATTATTCTAGTAAAGGTTTAGCTACGCTTTGGATCTTAGTAAAGGAATCTTTACTCATATTTCTGGCATTGTAAATGAATTATCCTTTATCGATACGTTTAGTTATCGATGTTTTGTTCATTTTAAATTTTTTTACATTTTAATTTCGTCCAGAATTCCCGGGTCATTATGTCTATAACTGTAAAACGAAAGCACGAGCTGCCCGTGTGGAAACTGGTGAGCACCCAGAGTTTAGGAAGGAAAAATAAACTCCTGGTCAGTCATGGGACTGGTGTGAGAACGTAAAACTGTTATTTTCGTTAGGGTTTATTTTAAAGTTGGGAAATTCACCGGACCGCGCTGCTAATGCGGAACGGGTTTTCTCCATATGAATACCCATGCATATAAATTCGCCATAACTTTTGGAAAAATGAAGCTATCATAAGCTCGTCCCACATCACACAATGTAAGCGCACACCAAATGGGCGAGTTTTTCCTTATGATACCAAAAATGCTTTCATACGTGACAATCCTCTTTAATATTATTATTAGTGTATAGTGTAGAAAACAATTTCAAAAATAAATGTATTAATCTTAAAGGGCACAGTACCAATGACAACCCCAATTTCAATAAACCGATTTTTTTTTAAATTCCAATCTATCGAAACTCGGAATGGTTTGCTTTGGTATCCTGCAGGAACGACAGAGACATAAAATATATCAGAGCTCAGAAAATATCTCACAGCGGAATGGATAAAATATAATATAAATCAAAATATAGTTGTACTGTATTAATAATACTGCCTAACCAGTATCCAAAGCTATAATATCTCATGTCCCTGCCACAAATCTAACCTGTGAGAGTGTTATGAGGAGGGGGTCAGAACACAAGTTCTGGTGAAAGGATTTAAACTATACACTTTGGATAATCCTACATATACCATTCAATCATATTATCTTATTTATTAGGTTACTTGGGTTAACAGCACTCAAGGCTTATACACACGTCGTACCCATTTACTTCCCAGTGAATTAACCTAATATAGTATATGTGTAGCTACCCCCAATATCGAGGTACACCCCATGGAACCCCACTCGCACGGTCTCCACCGTAACACTATCACAATATATGCAGTCCCTCATCCTATGTCGTAGTGATGTACGAATAACAATATTATGTTCCGCATATATCTTTCATTACTATGCTACGCAAACGTACGGATTGCCACCTTTGTTCAAATCAGACTCCATATCGGAGTAATGCCCTCAAGTCTACGATACACTACCCAGAGCCGATATGCATGTATCTAAACTGTCCACCATACGTATCTTCTTTTGTAGCTCGATGCCTCAATCGCGCGTCCTCTAATGTGCACCGAGTTCCATGGCAGGGGGATACAAGAAACCCGGAACTCGATCGGGAGCTTATCCACAACTGTACAGGCCCGTCTTTAAAAAGCCTCTGCAGATATACCTAGGGTCTATTTCCATGGTGGCTATGGCCCCACCTCGGCCCCTCCCTCAAATAGTAAAGACTACAATAGCTAAGCGACTTCCCCTATGCAAACAATCAAACATCCATGTGGTGTCTCCCCTCAACCCCTTACCCCAATAGTGAAGGGTGAAATGGTATCTTGGGTTTAGCCTAGTCTTTCCGCATCCCACTGGCTGCCGATGATGAATATCTGACGGTCTACTATCCTTGTTGGTCGTGACCCTCTGCCTCCTCGTAAGGCAACCGCCGAACTACCATGGTGTCACCTCGTCACAGCATTCTGACTACAAAGCTACATCTGCAGTCAAGGCCCACCCACCTAGTAGTCACGTGCAGACCCAACCTCTGCGAGCACAGCCTAAGACATCTGTCACCGCACAGAGGACTACTAGGAGCACCTTATGTACCACAGGAAACTGCGTGCTTCCCCTTTCAGTCCTTCGGAGCCGTCATAACAATCAGATGAATGTGCGCTCCCCTCGTGCCTTGTAACACCTCGATGATCTACCACGTTGGGTTATTCACCCTCAACCGTACATACTGGTCTAAGCGCCTTATGCTATTAGACCCTATGTCTAAACATTCTTTTATGCGCTTATCTCACGTCATCAGGTTTCCAGTTAACTTGGTTATTCCCATTCATATTGAATTCTTATTCAAATTACCAAGTTTCTCTTGCTTATTAATTTCAGTCATACAACTTAATCCATTTAGGTTAATTAATAAGCCCACAACATGTTATTCTCTAGATTGTGGCCTAAGGTCTGTAATCCACAATCTCTTTTATATTCTTGTTTGATTTCATCATTACAATAACGTGTTTTACTTAATATGTAATTAAGTATATCCAACTCACATGTTTTTTAATTAACATGTCACTTACCATTTATGATTAAATATAACTTATTTCATTTCATAAGTTTTGCTCATCCTTTCTCATTTAATCATAATTCCATTTTTCATTGTCAATACAACTTATCGTTGTTTACTTATTAACTTAGTTTCATTAACTAAGGCCCATTAATAAGCTCTACCCGTTTATTATACCCTATGTTATAATCTCCCCTTGTCCCTAGGACAAGTCTGAACATATTATTCTTATCAGTGAGTTTCAGATCTCCAAGTTTACGAATTACTTTAATGTATAATTAAGTACAATATATTTTCCCCCTTTTCTTATCCGGTTTCAAGTTTTTCCCCTTTACTGATTACTTAATTTACAATTAAGTGTCTCTTAACTCAATTCACCAGTTATCCCATTCCCTTACTAACTTATTATAACCTAAGTTATAATCCCCCCTTGTCCCTATGACAAGTCTACCTATTATACAACATTTTCATTAATGTTACTTATTTATAATAGGTGATTATCATTTCTATAAGTTATGCTTACCCTAAAAGGTGTCTTTAATTACATAACTTTGTTATTTCTACTGGTTATGTACACCACTAGGTATGTTTAATTACATAACCTTATCGGGCTAATTTTGCGGGCCTATATGTAAATATTACCCACCCCCTCAGATTTGCTTAGCCCACCCACTGTCCAACCAATTTTACTTAACCCTAACTTTAGTTCATATTCATACAATCCCTATAGATTAGATTAGGTTAAGTAGTCCAATTCATTACCATGTCCATTTATGGTTTATAATGGGCTAGACCTCCCACATTAGGCCTACAACTTATGGGTGCTGGATATGTCGATCGGGTCCGGGCAGACTTCTTCCACCAGTTGGGTCTAACCTCGTGTCATAGTCCGTCTTGTATTTGCGCACTAAGGCCTCTCACATTAGGTCCAACATTAGTGGCTGCTGGATATCCCGGTCGGTTCCGAGCAGACATCCACCATTAATGCAACCTAACCTCATGTCATAAGTGCAATTATAATTTCTAATTGTAATCCTATGCATTTATTAAACCTATGCCTTCATAGGTGTCAATGCCCATTTACTCAATTATTGAATTATACGTCTAATTCATGCAAACATCATTTTAAATTATGCCAATTCTAATCTTACATATGATCCCATTTGTGCCCAAATCATTTTTCTATACTTATGATCCAATTTAAGATCTTTAAACATAATTTGGTCGATGCCCCAAACCCATATATATTTATTCAATTTTATGTTAACATGAAACCATATGATCATATACTTATTCCAATTATTTCATGTATACATTTGGGACAAACTAACATGTAACAAGAACAGTCACAGTCGATACCCATATTCTAACAAGTTCATAACATGTAAACTTTTTAGCACTTCAACTAATTCAATATATGAATTTTTCCAACATGTTCATACTAATATTATAACATGTAAACACTCCAACATTTCAACTGATTCAATATATGAAGTACTCACATTAACAATTTGACGTTATATCATGCTAATCATTCCTACACGTCATTTACATATGTTTAGGCATCTTAACATATTAACTAATTGAACATATTATCCAATTTAGCGCAATAATGTACTTCATCAAACCAAACCTTCCAATATGTTCATTATGGGGAATGCCAAACGATCGATGTACTATTATTCAAAAAGTATATTTTAAACCCACTCACCTTTATGCTTTCCCCAAATTTTGGATCTGATCCGCTCTATCATCCATGATTTCACTTTTAATCAGATTTACAACCTATCGACCATGGATTTATTATTTTCATGAAAAGATAAGGGAAAGAGAAATAATTTAAATAGATTGGTCTTATAAGTTTACCTTGCTTTCAATAATATTTTATTAACATTGACTCTCTCCTCCAGATATGGATTCATAATCTTCCCAGGCTAATATTTTAATTTCAGAATAGATTTAAGAAGAGAGAGAGAGAGCCAAGGCAGAGTTTTGGCATTGCCTCGGAAATTATGAGGATGGAGTAAACCTAACCATCTTATTTATAGGCGTGCTAAATGAATCTGTTCATTTAGATTTAAATAAAACTCCATCAGAGCTAACTACGTCATACGACCAATAAGAAATGGCCACGTCGCAGCAAAAACAAATATTCACCAATCAAAACACGCCACGTGTGCTGAATGATGTGCAGGGGTCGACACCCCTGCTTGGGTGTCGACACATGTGTCGACACCCTATGGTGGTGTCGACACCCCCGCCGTATATTTTTTTTCCTTCTAATTTGAAATTTGATATATTTATAATACATATAATTCTTGCACATAAATCAAATTTCAAACATCCCTTTTGTTCGTGTGCAATCCTTATTCTAAATCATATTTTTTTTGCATTCTACTCTTATGTGTATGCTAAGCTTTTGTACGCGAACAATTCTTTATTTTGTTCCCGTTTTATCTTCCTCAAATCAATCAAATCAATTAATTCTTCCAACTAAACCTCTTATTAACCCTTTTCACACTAAGCCACTTTTTAATTAAACTACTTTCTCTCTTATTAATGTGTTGATATACTATCTTTAACGCACCCATTTTATTTACCTTGTCTCTTTATTAATTGCTTCGCCATATATGTCATTTTTTCTTTTGTGCAATTAAATTTCCCTTTACATATTTTAGAATGCAGTTTACCTTTTTCCTTTAATTTTTTTTATTCATTGCAATTTACCATTAATGCATTCTATCTTTATGCACTCAATTTATAGCGTTCCTTTTTCCTATTCTATCCATGTGCCAATATGCATTAATTTATTGTTCAACTTTTTATCTTGCAGGCATTAAACTTTTAACCGTCATGCGTGTATATATATACATATATATATATATATATATATATATATATAAACACACACACACACACATCTTCATTATTTTTATGCAATTAATATTTATTAATTAATTACTTACTCTGCGTGCACTTATTTCTTTTATTATAAATGCACCATCTGTGTATATATTTATTAATTCAATCTTAATTATATTTATCCACATATCTATATGCACATTTTGTAATTGCATTAAAAAAATGCGGGGTGTTACATTCCCCCACCCTTAGGAAATTTCGTCCCCGAAATTTGATAAGGGTAAAATAGATAATCCCTCGCATAATATCCATCCATCATGTGTGCATCCAATTTTTGCAAACATTGTGCACTTGTGCAAAGTGAAGTACAACATAATAATGCATGCATGTCTAAGTGGTACCTCCTATGTGTATGCAAAATTTCCAAAAATCCTTTTAAAATATGATGCTCACATCCTAAATATACTGGCAGTTCTCCATGGATGCGATATTTTGAAAATCAAAGTACTTTTTCATCCAAATTTTCCCACATTCTTGCTGTGTAAGAGTGTAGTTCATCCAATTGTTGCATCCATAACCCTACCAACCAACTTTATTTTTCAAATTTCAGAAAAATGTAATTTTCTAAATTCGATTTTTTATGTTACAAAAAGGTGGAAAACGGAAAATTCTACATCCTCCATTTTTCTTTTCCAACCTTTTTCTAACCGTACTTGGGTTTTTATGTAACTATTTATAAAGATTCCCTATTTTCCTATCCAAGCATAGTCCACCTAAGAAAATTTTCTTTTGTTACTGATTTTCTCTTCATCTTATCTTGGAATTTTTCCATTCTTATTCATCCTTTTTCAATCGGGTTTATGACTTATTCTTACCTATAAGGTCGGTTTAGTCCTTACTACAAGGTGCCAACATCCACTCTATTCTTATTTTCTACAACTTATTTTTGTCTACCCAACAAATTTCTCTTTTAAACAATTTATCAAAAATAATTGTCAAAAGAATAGAGACTTCAAAACTTTCTTAATTAAAAATTCTTGTATGAAATATAACAAGAAAACTAGCGAGCTATACATGCTTTATAATATACACCTTTTTCTAAGAGAATTTTACTTTAGACAAATTTTTCACAAGAAATCACTATCTACAAAATATACCCCATTTTATTTTAATATTCAATATGCATACTTTACATATTTAAAACTATAACTTTTAAGATTAAAACTTGAAAACACCAAAAATCGTTTTCCCAAAACTTTCACAATTTCAAGTTCTTAAAATTTAACAATGGGGTTAGACTCAAAGCGGGTTTTTTTTCTAGGCTTTCCTAGACACTCCCCTAGGTCAATTCTTTCAATTATATATTCCTAATCCATTTTTCTCTTTTTAACCTTTTCCAATCTATAAGGTTTTCAAACCCATTAACCCAAAATACTAATCATATGGGACTCACTTTCCTTCCATACAAAGTACATTGTACACTTTGCACCCAAAATTACCTAAGGGTCTCAAATTTCCATATTCATTCCTTTAGTGTACGAAACAACATCCCATTTCTTATCATATTACGCCCTTTCTATTTAGTGGGTTTCTCTATGGATCTAGGTAAACATATATAATATATTTATATTTTCCAAAAATACGAATACGTTCACTCACTATTTATATAGGAATCTTAAACCTAAGCTCTGATACCAGATGTGAAAACCCTAATGGAGACGGTTACATTCCGCCGTGGCATCACACTGATACCCCGGCTCCTTGTTTTATGGCCAGCCTCTCGACTGTTCAGGCCCCCTTTCCTAACCAACCCCCTATTAGGGCGTGTAGAGGTTAGAGTCTCCCGCTCGCAACTAAGCCAAGAGCGAGAACCCTCTATCACGTCGTCTCGGATAAACAAGGACTGGTCTAAGCGCCTTATGTTGTTAGACCCTATGTCTAAACATTCTTTTACGCGCTTGCCTCACCTCATCAAGTTTCCAGTTAACTTGGTTATTCCCATTCATATTGAATTCTTATCCAAATTACCAAGTTTCTCTTGCTTATTAATTTTAGTCATACAACTTAATCCATTTAAGTTTATCAATAAGGTCGCAAAATGTTATTCTCTAGATTGTGGCCCAAGGTCTGTAATCCACAATCTCTTTTATATTCTTGTTTGATTTCATCACTACAATAACATGTTTTACTTAATATGTAATTAAGTATATCCAATTCACATGTTTTCTAATTAATATGTCACTTACCATTTACGACTAGATATAACTAATTTCATTTCATAAGTTTTGCTCATCCTTTCTCATTTATTCATAATTCCATTTTTCATTGTCAATACAACTTATCGTTGTTTACTTATTAACTTAGTTTCATTAACTAAGGCCCGTTAATAAGTTTCTCTACCCGTTTATTATACCCTATGTTATCATTTCCTCTTGTCCCTAGGACAATTCTGAACATATTATTCTTATCAGTGAGTTTCAGACCTCCAAGTTTACGGATTACTTTAATTTATAATTGAGTACAATATATTTTCCCCGTTTTCTTAACTGGTTTCAAGTTTTTCCACTTTACTGATTACTCAATTTACAATTAAGTGTCTCTTAACTAAATTCACCAGTTATCGCATTCCCTTACTAACTTATTATAACCTAAGTTATAATCCCCTCTTGTCCCTATGACAAGTCTACCTATTATACAATATTTTCATTAATGTTACTTATTTATAATAGGTGATTATCATTTCTACAAGTCATGCTTACCCTAAAAGGTGTCTTTAATTACATAAATTTATTAATTCTACCGGTTATGTATACCACTAGGTATGTTTAATTAATTAACCTTATCGGACTAATTTTGCGGGCTTGTATGTAAATATTACCCACCCCCTCAAATTTGCTTAGCCCGCCCACTGTCCAACCAATTTTACTTAACCCTAACTTTTGTTCATATTCATAAAATCCCTATGGATTAGATTATGTTAAGTAGTCCAATTCATTATCATGTCCATTTATGGTTTATAATGGGATAGACCTCCTAGATTAGGCCTACAACTTGTGGATGCTGGATATGCCGATCGGGTCCGGGCAGACTTCTTTCACAAGTTGGACCTAACCTCGTGTCATAGCCCGTCTCGTATTTGCGCACTTAGACCTCTCACATTAGGTTCAACATTAGTGGCTGCTGGATATCCTGGTCTGGTCTGGGCAGACAGACTTCCACCATTAATGCAACCTAACCTCGTGTCATAAGTGCAATTATAATTTCTAATCGTAATCCTAGGCATTTATTATTAAATAATTATTTAAACCTATGCCTTTATAGGTGTCAATGCCCATTTACCGAATTATTGAATTATACGTCTAATTCATGCAAACATCATTTTAAATTATGCCAATTCTAATCTTACATATAATCCCATTTGTGCCCAAATCATTTTTCTATACTTATGATCCAATTTAAGATCTTTAAACATAATTTGGTCGATGCTCCAAACCCATAATTATTTATTCGATTTTATGTTAACATGAAACCATATAATCATATACTTATTCCAGTTATTTCATGTATACATTTGGGAAAAATTAACATGTAAGAAGAACAGCCACAGTTGATATCCATATTCTAACAAGTTCATAACATGTAAACTTTTTAGCACTTCAACTAATTCAATATATGAATTTTTCCAACATGTTCATACTAATATTATAACATGTAAACACTCCAACATTTCAACTGATTCAATATATGAATTACTCACATTAACAATTTGACGTTATATCATGCTAATCATTCCCACATGTCATTTACATATGTTTAGACATCTTAACATATTAACTAATTGAACATAATATCTAATTTAGTGCAATAATGTACTTCATCAAACCAAACCTTCCAAGACGTTCATTATAGGGAATGCCAAATGATCGATGTACTATTATTCAAAAAGAATATTTTAAACCCATTCACCTTTATGCTTTCCTCAAATTTTGGATCTGATCTGCTCTATCATTCATGGTTTCCCTTTTACTCGGATTTATAACTTATCAACCATGGATTTATTATTTTCATGAAAAGAGAAGGCAAAGAGAAATAATTTAAATAGATTGGTCTTAGAAGTTTAACTTGATTTCAATAATCTTTTATTAACATTGACTCTCTCCTCCGGATATGGATTCATAATCTTCCTAGGCTAACATTTTAATTTCAGAATAGATTTGAGAAGAGAGAGAGAGAGAGAGAGCCAAGGCAGAGTTTTGGCGTCGCCTCAGAAATTATGAGGATGGAGTAAACCTAACCATCTTATTTATAACCATGCTAAATGAATTTGGTCCTTTAGATTTAAATAAAACTCCATCAGAGCTAACTACGTCATACGACCAATAAGAAATGGCCACAACGCAGCAAAAACAAATGTTCACCAATCAAAACACGCCATGTGTGCTGAATGATGCACAGGGGTCGACCCCCCTATGGTGGTGTCGAAACCCCTGCCGTATATATATATATATTCCTTCTGATTTGAAATTTGATTTATTTATAATACATATAATTCTTGCACATAAGTCAAATTTAAAACAACCCTTTTGTTCGCGTGCAATTCTTAATCTAAATCATATTTATTTGTATTCTACTCTTATGCGTATGCTAAGCTTTTGTACGCGAACAATTTTTTATTTTGTTCCCATTTTATCTTCCTCAAATCAAACAAATCAATTAATTCTTCTAATTAAACCTCTTACTAACCATTTTCACACAAAGCCACTTTTTAGTTAAGCTGCTTTCTCTCTTATTAATGTGTTGATATACTATCTTTAACGCACCCATTTTATTTACCTTCTCTTTTTATTAATTGCTCCACCATATATGTCATTATTCCTTTTGTGCAATTAAATTTCCCTTTACATATTTTTGAACGCATTTTATTTACCCATCAATGCATTTTATCTTTTACACATTTTATTTACCCATTAATGCATTCTATCTTTATGCACTCAATTTATAGCGTTCCTTTTTCCTATTGCTATCCATGCCCCAATATGCATTAATTTATGTTCAACTTTTTATCTTGTAGGCATTAAACTTTTAACCGTCATGTGTGTGTATATATATACACACACATCTTCCTTATTTTTATGCAATTAATATTTATTAATTAATTGCTCACTCTGCATGCACTTATTTCTTCTATAATAAATGCACCATCAGTGTATGTATTTAATAATTCATTCTTAATTATGCTTATGCACATATCTATATGCACATTTTTTAATTACATTAAAAAAATGCGGGGTGTTACAATACCCCATCCTACTATGTCGCCACATATATATACAAACAAAACCGTAGGGCGCGTATTGGAAATTGAGTTTCCAACTTGATGATTCCTGATACGAAAGATCAATCGGAATACAAACGAAATGTAACACGGATTTTTCGTCTAGACACGAACCCAACTACAAATCGCGAGGTAGATCAACGGTTTCGTCCAGACACGGACCCCCGAATATACCCTATTCCCAAATTCTCAAGAGGTACCTCCGCCTCAGCAATCAATCACGAAATCATGTATATATGTCAATAACCTAACCGCCAGTTTCTCATCATCCGAGGTGTGAGGCTTGTCGATGTCACGGTATACACAAAGCTACGCTTAAATAAGCCATGCTTTGATCATCACTAGCTCATAATATAACATGAGTATGCCACATTGTCAATTTACCACATATCATTGATTTCGATCCATACATAATCTCTAAGCACGTAAAACTTAGAGTCGAGAATAATTATTTTCCACAATTTGATAAATACCAACGAAAATCAGTGTCATGCAGTCAATTACAATATCAGACACAATCCATACAAGTCCATTCTGGGTCTGAACGAAACAAATTCCGAAAATCCTCAAATATATTCAAACCTCATGCCACTTATAACCTCGTACCTGGTGATCAACCCGATTCGAGACATCAGCAATTGGTACAAATAATCCAAAGATTCTCGGTCTTTATATGTCATTTCCGAATCTTCAAGTTTTCTTCAAGGCGTCGTATTATTACTTGGAATGGTTTTCAGACATAAATCCAATCACCGTCTTTCCAAATAATAGGCGTATTTTAAAACAAAGCTGTGGACTATACCGGTTTCAATCCAAATCTCCTTCATTTATAATAAGATTGAATTCCTTACAATTCCTTTAAATCCCACTACCATCTCATTTCTCTTTTACAAATCCCATATTCATAGTTTTCATTTATTGTTAACCTTTACACCAAATCTGATTTGGATTTTATAGTTTCATTCACAAATATTTATCACTTTGAAACATCCTAAAATATTTAAGAAGCCTCTTTATAGTTGGAAAGATAGTTCTAGTTTCATACATTTTGCAAATCCGAATTATTTCAAGGAAGTGTTAAATTGTTACTTAAGTGCTATAAAATAGTGATCTAACCAAATAGGTTCAAAAACCATTTAGAAGTTCAAAATAAATTATTAAATTTAAAATTGTTTGAATTCTAATATGCTTTAAATTAAATTCCAAATTCATTCTAAATTCAAAGGATTTTAATTAAACTTCAAATTAGATTTGAAATAACCATCTCGTTCGTCGGATCAGTTAGGGATAGCCAAGGAGAGCAGGAATCTGTATTTTCCAAACCCAAGCC
The DNA here is from genome assembly GCA_030737875.1 of Allium sativum. Lineage (NCBI taxonomy): Eukaryota > Viridiplantae > Streptophyta > Magnoliopsida > Asparagales > Amaryllidaceae > Allium > Allium sativum. The sequence goes on along the minus strand of CM060926.1, from coordinate 928,247,563 downwards.
TTAGACAATACCCTCTCTGTCACCCTAGAACAGTTTGGCATATATATATATATATATATATATGTGTGTGTGTTTTATTGGAAGGGATATTGTTAATATATATATATATATATATATTGATAATGGTTCAAAACCTAAATTTGTCCAATCCTTTTAAATTCATAATTTAAGTTTATAACCTTAAGTAATACCAAATGGAAAAATAAATATTGTACTACCAAACTAGTCTAATTATTTTAAAAACTTACAATGGTCTTTAAAATGGACCACGTGCAAATTATTAAAACCAATATTTAATTACATATTCAAATCAAAAAATTTATTTTATAAATGAATTTCAATGCTCATGAAGTTAAACATTAACATAACCAAATAAAACTCAAAATCGACTTTTTAGTCAGATTCCAAAGTTGCTTAAATTTTTAAGAGCCCAAAACAAAAAATTTAATATATTTCCAAAATCATTTGTTGTTATAAAAATCGTTTAAATATTCATGACGTAGATTTCAAATTATTCCAAAATCTAAATTCAAAATTTTACTTTTAAATTTTGTTTATTAAACTAAATAATCGTCATTCCTATGAGAAGGAGATTTGAATCGACTACCCATATACCTCCACAACCATGATATGTGATACAATAAAATCAATAAATATGAACACAACATTGCAAGATTTAAAACAACCATCAAAGTTGTGTGCAAGCGTCATGGTAAATAACACTTAGTGTATTAGTGTTCCTAACTTACTCAACCATCCATTCAAATCATCACAATAATAGCAACCATTCATAAGCAATTGGTGTTCATTACAAACTAAAATTTATGGTTCCTACTTATTTAAAAATACATTTAAATAACGTTCTCACCAGTATTGCGTTCTATATGCGTCGATCTACCGTCATTCCATTCCCAATGTTGTTATTGTTTATATCTGTTCCATTCCACATCTTCCTAGCTACTAATATCAACTCATTTCCCGCATCACTCTCGTGTTTTCTTTCCTCATTGCCAATTTTGCCTGGATTGAATTCTGAGATCTCGCATGCTAGTGTACTATATGAAGTTGTGTGCGCCGCACGTGCTGTCTACTTATGCATGTGAGTCAGAAAGATTTAATGGTGTATGGCTGAACTGCAACTTCAGTGGTTAGTGAGAAATAGTGATGGGTTGGAAAAAGGAAACGAGGCTTCAGGTCAAAACATACTCAAACAAGAAGTTAAGCATAACTGTTAAAAGGACATAGGATTGGATCTGGGACATTGAGTCTCGGCCAGAGGTTGGTCCATCGTTAGGAATAGGAAGCGTCACGGTTGGTGGTCCTCAGGTGGCAGTATACAGCTAAATGGCAACAGCGGAAGGAAGAGGTTTTTGATTTACGCGGGCTGGGTTTATGTTGGTTCAATAGGCGGTGGGTGCATTGTACGCAGAGGAGGGGAGTTGGTTGTTCGAGCAGGTCGCGGTTTTCCTAGCTGACGGTGATACGAAGAGGATGGCCGGAGTTTAGTGAGTGGCGGTCGATGGAGTGAACATGCTTGCAGTTTTGAGATGGCTGGTCTGTCCTTAAAGGGGAACAGTGGAGGTAAAACGCAAGTAGGGAGAGAGAGAAGAAAGTCACGGGGAAGATGGAGTTATGAACACGAGGAGGCTACTGTTATGAGGAGGAGAGTGAAGTGCGAATGGAAATGGGGTAGTGATTGTTGCTGGTAGCAGCCGAAGGTCAGACGTGGGTGCAGATGGGTGGCGATGGTGTCGCGGAAAGGTCTGAACGTAGTAGGAAGGTGGCACGGTGTTGGAGCATGCAAGGGGAAAGGATGTTTTGGATGAAGCGAATTAATGTGAGGAGAGAGTTGCGGTTCCAGTGTTGTTGGGGGTGCGAATGAGGGCTAGTGGGTGGTTGTAGTGGTTATTTTCTCTTGAAGAGGTGGTGGTGTGTGAGTGGGTGGCACGAGAGGTGGTCTGGGAAGATATACGGGAGCGGTGGTGTGAAATGTAGAGGAGATGGAAGGCAGTAGAGTAAAGAAGGGGTAGGTGCGGTGAGAGTTTGCAGGAGGTGACAACCAGGGGTCAGATGGTCAACGAGTTGTCGAAGGTGTCCTACAATGGTGGAACTGCAGTTGAACGGTAGAGGAAGAAAAGGTACGGTTTTAGGAAGAGGAAAAAGGGAGAGACCAGAAAAATGGAAGAGGGTGTAGTAGCACGCGATGGGTAAAGGTGATGGAAAGAAGAGGGAAGGAGGTTAGTGGGAGGATGCGGTGCTTGTGATGAAGAGAAAGCGGCTGTTCTGGTAAGAAGGAAACATTTTTTTTTTTGTATTTAGGGAATAAATGTTTCAGTCAGTGAAGAAAGACCGGTTTTCGGAGTTCCAACGAAAGAGAGACACATATTTATAATGAAAGAAAAGGAGACAAAACTTGGAGAGCAGCAACACGTGGATCCGATTTCTATAACCCAAATTTATTTTATTTGTGTACAGTGTTGGTTCCTCTGTTCATGAATAGTCCAAAATCTTTGAGCACTGTTTATAAAATCTCAGACTGATATGGCAAGATCTGGATTAGATCTTTCCAGATATGGTTGCCTACCATATCCCTTAAAAAAGGAAACATTTTATTTATTCTATATAAACGGTCTGTGAAAGCTAGGCAAAATTGTGAACAACACTGTTTTCTACGTTAGAATTTATCCATTATAAACCGTACGCAAAATATATGAATTTTATTTCGCCATTTATTTTATTTTTATGTTATTATTATTTTGAACGCCTCTCAATAGTTGAATTCTAGAATTGATTTAACATTGTGTTTTGCCATTTACATTGACTAAATCTCAACGATATTTTTCCTCCACACGACTAAATCTCTTTGTTTTAAAATCAATAAATTGTTTCTACATTAAATTTCAAAATTTATTGCAATGCTAATTTTATTTTCACCGTCACATTCCAAAATATGTACTATCATTAATTATGGCATAGATGTTTAAAATTTTATTTACAAATGCCATTATTCTAAGAGTGAATACTTCATTCAAAACAAATGTCCAAGTTATAAATTGAATTTCATATATTTTCTTCTCAAACCAAATTATGAAAATCAATATTAAAATAATTCATTTTTTGGTTTAAATTACAAAATAAATTAATAGTGGAAAAATTTCTTGTTTCACTTACGGTCGCAACAAGACAACAAAGGAATTCTATCGTTAAAGTTTCAAACCGGTTAGAAAAGAAAATGTAAATCTCGTTTTAAAACGTTTAGAAATCACGTAAACGGTTTATTTAAATATCGTTCGAAATAGACAAAATTCCAAATATAAATATTTAATTTAATTTAAATCTTAATTTAATGTGTATTTCAAACGTTAAAATTTTTAAGTCGTTACAGGCGACCTGAACGATTGAGGGAGATTAGGGTTTAGAAAATCTTATTTATACCATATTTTATTAATATTTAATTCACAAATTGTTTACATTTCTGTTCGAATCCCAAATCAAACCAAATGACTGTCATCCCAGCTAAATACCCCCATTCCGAATATAATGGGATATGTTTCGTAAGCCAATTTGTCTGTTTCGATCAGTTTTTGTCAATATTAAAATATATATTAATATAACATACAATATTGAATTCCAACGCACATTTTAATTTACCGGGGCCACATACTGACTCTAAAAACTACAAAAAAATAAATCTAGCTATGTTTTGATGATATGGTCCTAACAAAATTTGTTTCGTCGAATTTGGAGGCCATTTGAAAAATAGCCTTTTTAATTGGTCGATTAAATTTAAACTGAAATTGAAAACACGTTTAAATTTACCACGCTCACATTTAATTCCAAAACTTATGAAATTTGAAATCTAGCAATAATTTGACATTCCAGATCCAACAAAAGTGGTTTCGTCAAAAATAGAGGTCGTTTGCAAAATAGCTATTTTTAAAGGCTATATATTATATTAAAATATATATAAATTCCATAGCGACTATTTTAATTTTAAACTGGACCTAACTTACAATTTATAAAGTGAAATCTTAGTTTCTTACATTCATTTGAAAGATATTATTAAATAGATTCAAATGTTTCTGGTTTTATTAAAATCCGATTTATTTTGAATTATATACATTCAATTGAAATTAAAATCGAATTTTCAAACTACCGCGCCATTCAGGCTCGTTTTATAATTAAAATAAATTTATACGTTCTAACTTCGATTTAAATAAATTTTTAGTCATTATTATTTAAATTAAATCATTTTAAATATTCTAAATCCATTAAAATAGCTAGAATAAAAAATTTAATTGGTTCAGAATTTGCGGGTTGTTACAATGAATTTGAGTTAACTTGAAATGGTAAATTTATTCCGAACTTCGGAATATTAATAGAATATAGATTATTCGGAAGAGAGTTATTTATTGAAATTCGACTATATGGAATTTTGGGAAGTACTTTTTACTTTTTGTTTTTTTTTAAATTTATTTACTTATTTACTTACATATTAAATAATTTATTTATTTAAATTATTGAATAAAATTTGTAATGACCCGGGTTTTTAACCGTTTAATTTTAAACATTTAAATTATTTTAAATATTGTATTAGAAATATAAATGGAAGTTGGAGTTTATAAATTTAAAAACAAAGTTTGAACGTATAATTTATAATTAAATATAAATGAGTCCGTAACGTCGCAGTAGTTCGTAATTTAACGTTTTGAACTTCAATTGGATATATAGGATCCAATATAAGTTCGATTTCTTTAAAACAAGAAACGTTCGAATCTATTTAACTATATCTTTCTAATGAAAGTGAAAAACCAAGATTTTGTCTTATAGATTGTGAGTTATGTCCAAATAAAATTTTCAATTAGTTGCTATGGAATCGTTTATAAACTATAACGATTTATTTTATATATAAATCAATTTCAAATAATCTGAACATCGTTTTAAATTGAAATATAAAGTTTAAAATATAGATATTTTTATTTTGGAGCTATATGATTTCTACTCGGATATATTCTATAATATGGATTTATTATTATTAAATTGAATTGTTTTTGAATTAATATTTTATCAATTTATTTAAGCCTTAAAATAGCCTTTTTGCAAATGACCTCCGTTTTCGACGAAATCAGTTTCATCGGATCCGCAGTGTTAAATTATTGTATGAAAATAAGTTTTTGGCAATTAGGTATTGTATGTGGCCACGGTAACCATAAATGCCTAAATTTTCATTTAATCATTTTATCGATTTAATATGGAACTTAAGAATAGTCAATTTTCAAACGATCTCCAATTTCAACGAAACCAATTTTATAAAATCCGTAATGGTTAATTATTGTAAGATTTCCAGTTTGGGATTAGTTGAAGCTATTTTGATCATAAGGCGAGATATAAACGCATATCGACTTACATTGTGAATTAACAAGGGAGTTATACCAAACAATCTCAGAATTTGACGAAATTGGTTCCATCCTGTCTGGAATATTTGACTATTATAAGATTTCAATTTTCGAACCTATCAGGATTATTTTGTCAGCGTGTGGAACTAAATGTGAATCTATTAATGATTTTAATATTTAAAATTTCTCTATTTTTCCAAGTGACCTCTAATTTTGACGAAACAAGTTTCGTTGGGTTCTGAATGTCAAACTATAGTTGGATGTCCATTTTTAGCGCAGTTGGAGTTCGAATGTGGTCATAAAAGATTATAAACGATAAATGAAAACACGATAGGCATGGAATAACAAAAATTAATAAGGAAAAGTTAAATTAAATAATATATTTTCTCCTATATAATACCCTTCCTGTGAAATCCCTAAATCACCAAAACAAATTGCCTCGTTAATTCTTCAACAAAAAATATTCCGTCTTCTTCACGAATCAAAACAAACAGAAACAAAATCGTGTGAAATTAATTTTGTGAACTCCTAAAATCATTCTCTGTGACGACTCGAACCTCCCTGTAAAGGAAAGCCCGGATTGCTTTGAGGACCAGACAAATCAGAACACAAACAAAAGAACATTTCATTGCTTATTACAACAATTCCATCAGAATACAAGAGTATAACAGGGTATGAATAAATAATATACATTTGATAAATATCAGAGATTTAAATTACATTTAAATACATAGTAGCGGAAAAATAATACAAAACACAACTGAAAGAAATACACGAATCCAGAGCGTTCCGAATATAGCTCCAGCTGTAAAACATGATCATGTGAATATAAATCTGCAAACCAAAACTCCGAGCTGCCCGTGTGGAAAATAGGGGCGCCCAAAGTTTTGGTTAAAACAAAAACTCCAGGTCAGTCATGTGACTGGTGTGAGAACCAAAACAGTTATTAATTTGATTTTTAACATTAGGTAAATCAAGGGACCACACCGTATAACACAAGACGGGTTTTTAACCCCAAGAATACCAGTGCATAAACAAACAGCACAATGCTAAAGAAGAAAATGAAGCTATTATAAGACCCAGGCCCCATCACACAATGCAACGCAAGCTGAAGGATAATGTTTTCCCTTATAATAGCCAAACATGCTTGATATGTGATTTTTTATTATTATTACGATAAGTGAAGAAATCAACTTCAAATATAAACGTATCAATCATAGACGGCTTGGATACCATATATCATGTTGCCATACTTGCTCTATAATTAAAACCACATGATGTCGTATTGGAAGTTGGATTTCCATCTATGAACCGAGGCAAGGGATCGTCCTCACCGCTTCGAGATGCTCTAGCCAGTGTCTCAAGATCAGAGCTCGAGTGACCCTTAGGAAAATGCAGGGCCGGTCCACATATTAAGTGGATTATTATGTCTGAACACACGTTTCCCCGCCCTATGGGGCGTAAATCCATCGGCACCGTAGTAACCGATATATCCGAGGCGCCTCGCATTCCAACAACCACATATGCAAAAATAATATAAATGTCAGGGCTTGCAAACGCTGACACCACCTCTAGCTAGAAGGAAACGTGTCATCCTCCATGCCGTCCTTCTCCCGTTTCTGGTTCATACCGAGGAGTGAAGCTCGTGAATTAACGCTATACACAAAGAGGCACTATATTAAAGCTATGCTTTGATCATCAACCACAAGGCTCTGCTTTTCAACAAAATCCTTGATCACTGCATCTCAGCATGCCACACAGGCAATTCACGTCATGCGACTGATGTCTATCGATATACAACCTCTGAGCTTGTACGTCTCATAGAAGGGTTTTAAGCAAGAGAATAAATTCTCCGCCACCAAACAGATGTTTATTTAATAGAGATCAATCCCGATATATCAGACGCACAGTCCATTTACAAGTTCATTCTGGGTCTGAACGAAACCGGAGGCACCTTATTCCTCATCCCATATGTCCAATACAGGAGAGAGGCCCTCGCATATCCGTCGATCTCCAAGTACGTCTGGACGATCACCACTTATTACCTCGTCTTGGGTGTACAGCCCAATCAAGACATCAGTAATCATCCAAATGATGTGAAGACCTCCGGTCTTCAACCACCGTCTTCATCTTTGACTAATCGTCGTATCAGTTTTTCAGAATGGGATAAACCCGGTCTTTCCGAATAACTCGCGTATTTTATAAACAAGTGTTACACAAACACAACATACGCCTCATTCCAATCCAGAATATTCTTTTATTCAGATATTCTTTTCACAATTTTAAACCATATTAAGGTTTATCCAAACTAGTCGGGATTAGCGAACCTTACCGAAGTAATCATTTATTATATTTCCCAATCCCAACCTATTCATCCCACGGAGCAAAACTGGTAATACCCCATAGCTAACACTACGGTGTTATCGGTAAAATTAATTACCATTTCACATTCAAATCTAATTAAAGATTTAACTATCGTTTGGAGCCAACTGGTGATACTCCCTTTCTCGATCATTTCAATCTAATTGAAGATTCATTAAAACTTCACTTAGTTTTAATCTTCCCAAAAATCAATATTAATGATTATTTAACTTAGGAAATAAATCCTGTCTTTAACTGGGTTAAAGAACCAATGTCATTTAAAACACGGTTCATGATAAACCGCACAATCACATTCTATTAATTATGGAATTTTCACGGAAAACATATCAATATATAATCAATATCAGTTTCCATATTCGACTAATAATATAAATGGAATAACGGCAAAGCCTTTTAAATTTCATATATATTAACAGTCTTCCTCCATAGAAGCTCACTTCGATTATTACGAAATCAAATTCCATTCCATTCCAATTTATTTTATTAAATTGGATAATTTTACTTTGGAAAATTTCCATTAAATATTAATAAAAATTTATATATTCCAAATCCCATTTCACTGTAAATCGGGTTAAAGAACAAGTGTTATTTAAAACACAGTTCGCGATAAACCCAATTCACATTTCATTTCATTCCAATTAAATGTTAATTAACTGGGAACTCTAATAATCTTAATTAAAAGATTTATTCTTTTCACACGTGGTTTAAGCGAAGTGTTAATGAAGACACCGTTCACGACAAACCCAAAAATCCAATTCAATTCCAATTAAATATTAATTAATTGGTAAATCTCCTTAAATCTTAGTTAAAAGATTTAATCTTTTCTCAACTGTGTTTAAGAACAATGTTAGTGAAGACACCGTTCACGACAAACGCAAAATCCCATTTGATAAATACAAGGCTCTGAATAGAAAATATATCGGCTTATATTCAATATCAAATTCTGAAATCAACTAATATCATATTGGAATATATATATATATCTTCGAAATTCCTCCACAATGTCTGTATAATCACGGAATCCAATATCAAAATATTCCGAAGATAATTTCGATTCAAATCCATTCCAATTTATATATTGGAAATTCTGGTTATTTTTAAAACCATTTCAAATCCAATTTATTTATTTAAAAATATTGGATTATAATTCTAGTTCATAACTAGTTCATTTCGATAAAAATATATTTTTATCTTTTCAGATATGGAATTTTTAATCCTAATTCTTTCCAAATCATTTATTATGATTTTACACAAATTATTAATATTTTTAATAATTTTATCAAGACCCGTACAGTCGATTTCCCTAAATGGTCATCGAACTGCACTTACAACGACTTTTTCCAAATTTGATTTGGACATAATTCCAAATCCAACCATTAGATTTCAAATCTGTTATATTCATTGGAAAGCTCTATCCGATATGAACCCAATGGTTCTAGTTTTAGGAGAATCCGACGATCAGATCTCCCGTAACGTCAATTCGAAGTCAATAGTCGAAATTCGCGAACAATCACGGCGCGGCGCGTTCTATTCCGGCCATTTAATATATATATACACACACACACACATATATATGTATATATATATATATATTATATTTCATCGATTTCTACTTAAATCGTATTTTATAAATCGTTTTAAAAAGATTCCAACTTCATTTTAAATTTAAATCAAAATTGAATATTCCATATCATTAATATATAAATGATAATATTTTCAAAATATCATATTTTTAAATCGATTCTTTTTCGATATTCATTGTAAAAATGAATAAGATCGATATAAATATCGTTCGCGTCAAAATGGCGCATATCTAATCAACACAGCTTTATATATTTCAATAATTTCGTGTCCATCCAAAATCGGACATCAAAATCAGATTTTGATCTTTTACTGGATATTATTTTAGATATTCTTTATTTTCCAAATTGGAATGAGACCCAATCAATTACCATATAATGTTATTTATATGGATTCCATACAACACATGTATATAATAACAATGATAAACAATCATCAATCATCCAAAGTGCATCACACAACTGTATAAGCATTAAATATAAATAATTAACGCTTACAACAGCCTATCAACCAATCGATTGACATACAAATAAATAATTGGGATTAGTGTACGTCAAATATCATCCCAACACCGTGTAGGGTTTCAATCAACAAACACAGATCTTATTTGTGCAGTTGGGCGATGTGTAAAATATGTCGTCCCAATCAATATCAGATAAATGGGTGTGCATAAACAAATCGTTCAATTTGTAAATGAATATTTATTTTATTCATATACACGTTAAAAATTATATTTTCATCGATAAAATATTTATTTCACCTCATGAATATTTTATATTCCATTCCACATCACAATCAATTTTCATAACACATTATAATCAAACAAGTCGTCAATGGTCTGTGAATGACGGTGTCGGGTGCTGCTAAGCACCGTCTGCATCCTAGTATATATTTTTAACTAGAAAAAAAAAAAAAGTGAGAAGTTCTCACCTTTGGGATTCACTCCTCCATTCTTTATTTCTGAACGGTTCGGATTTGGATTTGATTCTAGTCGGTTCCATCGCAATTTATTTCACACGATTTTTATGTTAAAAATCATATTTTTCTTCTAACGCTACATAGATAAAAGTCACATTTTTATAATGTTATTTATATAATAAAAATCATATTTTTACAAAAATATTCATATAAATAAAATCATATTTTTATAACGCCATATAGTATAAAAATCCAATTTTTACATCGCTACTTCAAACAATAAAAACCAAATTTTCATTTCGCTTTCTAGATAATAAAAATCGTATTTTTATATCGATCTTTACATTATGAAAATCATATTTTTATAATTCAGTTTTTCATACAAAAATCAAATCTTTTTATATTTAAAAATCATATCTTTTTGTTATTAAAAATCATATCTTTTTGTTTATACAAATCAAACCTTTCTTTTCATAAAAATCAAACCTTTCTTTGCTGCATATATATATAAATCGTATTTTTATACGCTAAAAACCTCACCTTTTGATACATAAAAATGTAATCTTTTCATTAAAAAAATCATTTCTTCACGATGTTAAAAATCATTTCTAAATTATATTACCAGATTTATAAATTACTTATACTAAGAAAAAAACTCACTTTTTTTCTTTTCAGAGGGGGGGGGGGGGCTCGCTGCGGTGTCGGGTGGTGGGCCAGGGGATGGCGCAGAAGCCAGAGGTGGTCGGGCTATGGTGGTTGGCAGTTGAGTTAGGGCAGTTTTGGCTTGGCTGCGCGGTTCTGGGGGCTAGCGGGTTTTATCAGAGGAGGGGAGGAGCTAGTAGGATGGTGGTGGCTTGGGAGGCCCGCCGGAGGGCGGCGGCGCTGGCCTCGAGGCGTGGTGGCGCTACGATGGGGGATCGCGGAATTTTCCGCGATGGGTTTCTTTTTTTTAATTTTTGAAATCGAACTGGGGAAAGAGAAAGGGGAGGGCTTCTAGGGTTTTATAATATTTTTAATTTCTATAAAAAGCAAGTTTGTAATCCGAACTCCAAACGATACCCAACGACTGTCGCCCCTAGCTAATTACCCCCATTCTGAACACAATGGGATATGTATCGTATGCCAATTTGACTGTTACTATCAGTTTTAATCAAAATTAAAATATAAATCGGTATATATTTACTTTTACCGCACATTTTAATTTACTTGGGCCACATACTGACTCCAAAAATTCCAAAAAATAAATCTGGCTTTATTTTGATGATACGGTCCTAACAAAACAAATTTCATCAAATTTGGAGACCGTTTGAAAAATGGCCACTCTTTGGTCGATCCAAATTGACTGAAACTGTCAAAATATGTTTTCTTTTGCCACGCTCATATATTGATTCAAAAAATAATGAATTTTGGAATCTAGCAATAATTCGATATTTTGAAATAATTTGATATTATTTAAGTTTAAATTATTAAACAAGAAGGGAATGATAGAAATCAAATGAAATTGATTTCAGAAGTTATGTTTGTGAATATATATCTTTTTAAAAGAAAAATAAAATTGTTATATATAGGATAGTTGCAGTTTTATAAATAGAATTTATAAATATGATGTGAATTTATAAAATGACTTGATCTGAATTTGTAATGATGTTGCTAGTAAAAAAATCAACTTGAGTAGATAAACGAGTCTAGATTCCTATTAAGGAATGACATTCATATTTGAAAGTGAATAAAGATTTGAAAGCAAATGTTTTGCGAATGGATATAACTACAAGGCCAATCTGAGCTAACCTAAAATGGTAGATATATTCCGAAGTTTAGAATATTAATTGAATATAGATTGTTCGAAGAGAGTTAATTATTGAAATTCGATTATATTGAATTTAGGAAAGTACTATTTACTTTCTGTTTTAAATCAAGATTTTATTATTTCTTATTCACTTATTTATTTATTCAAACTAATGAAATGGGAGATATATCTTAAACTAAAATATTTCATAAATAGGGATTATAACGCTATTGTTATAATCGGTGTTTCCGTAAAAGAAATGTATTCTTAAATTAAATCCGAGAATTGCTTAAGAAATGTTTGTCAAGATTTAAATGGTGAGCTTCGACTATTTCGAAGTTAAGAATGTTGTTCAGTTAAAGTCTGAGAGGTAATTATACCCCAACTTGATTAACTTCATGATTGACTAAGGAATGGTTAAGGTTTGGTAGCAAGGGTTGGTTAGTGATACAGTTTGCTAATGAATGATTAATGAGTCGAGTTATAATAATGATGTTTTATATAACATTGGTTTAATTTGAAAAGGATGTTGGAAACGTTTTCCAAATATAATTAGAGATGTTTTCTAAAAATAGAAAATGAAATGATTAGATTAATGAGAAGTTTAGAAATGGGAGTTAGAAATGTTTTCCAATATTAATAAAGTATATATACTAAATATAAAAAATAAGAAATGTGAAGAGATGGAAATATTTTCTGACGTTAATAACGTATATTTTCTGAAATATGGAAATAAGAGTTTGTAATATTAGGAAATGTTTTCCAAGAACCGTGAGAGGCTAAAACGGGTTTTGAGAAATATTTGGAAAGATATGGGAAGTTGGGAAATTAACAATTTAATTAGGAATTGATTTAAAGGGGCCCAATGTTGCTTGATGGTTGATCGGTAGAATTTCCATTTGGAAATAGGATCGTTGATTGAATGGACGTTTCTTTGATAGGTAAATAACCGACTATCAAAGTTTTTAATTTATTTTATACCTTCGTTGTCAATACGAAGAGACCGAGATCATATTTATTATCTGAAAACTACTTCGTATAGGCATAAGAATTGCGAATCAAATTATGTGGAAGATAATTGAAGATGGAATAAAGTGCAAGGGTTGTTATGTTAATTCTAGGTAGAAATGGCCCAAGATGTATTGATGGGATGGTGCCTTCGGTTTGTCCAGTCTCAGGACAATGTATATGGACAAATGTATGACAGAGTATTTCTAGATGGTCATGTATGTTGATTTCTTCAAATATACCAAGTTTGGTTGTAGAGAAGGAAACTTCTCCTACCTTAACACCCAGCGTATATTTGAGGACGTCAATTAGTGATTTGATGGATCTGTCGATGTGACATTCAAAGTAAATGGTGGCAAGATGTTCTAAAAATAATCGTGACCTCAAGCCTCATCAACCGGGAAATGACAGAAATTGGGCAGGTAGCATGGCCAAGTGGGCCATTCCCATTAGGTGTATTATCACCTAATCTAGAGAAAATGCATTTTCTTCTTATTCTATTTGTTGCTTTATGCCTTTGGTAATGGTTGCTGATCACAACTGTTGGTGATAATATGCTCGGTACGTCAAGTTAAATGTGTGACCTATCATGTGTGGTCGAGTTGCAAGATGTTCGTGTTGAACCTAGTGTATTCCTCACACTGTCGGAAGGTGGTCTCATACCTTGTCATAGTTGGAAATCCATTCTCCAATAAGTGCCCTGCGGTTTTTGATTTATATTATATATGGAGCGTGAGATGCAAGTGTTCTGCTAGATTGCTATTTATTTGATTTAGACATTAATATAATATCATTAGATTTGATATCAAAAATATTTTTGGTTATCTTAAGGTAAAAAACATCCGTGCTTATGTATGGATCGGTCTTACGATTATCATTTTTTTCAAAACGATTTTGAAAGTTAAATCAAATGGTTGGAGTTTACTCACATCGGTCCCATGACTGACACAGAGTTTATTTTGTTTTGTCTTACCCTAAACTCTTAGGTGCCCAAATTTATACCGGTTGTCAAGTAGTCAGGATTTTACAGATTCACTTGGAGGAACTTGAAGTAGGAGGCTTCACTAGTTAGTTATAGACTATTTTCCGCTATGTACCATGTTTGTATCTAGAAACATGTATTTATAACTGTTCCAGAAATAGCTGTTGTTCTCTGATGATGGTGTACGTATATGCAGTTACTGTTTTGTATTTCAAAAGTTATGTTATATAATATATTTTATTTGTTCTGCTGTGAGATTGGTGTTCTTCGTTATCTTCAATTCCAACTTTTCATTCTTTCTACTTCTCACCCTCTAACTTCTTTCTATTAATGTTCTGCTAATTTTTGGTGCTTGGTTAGTCGACATGGTTTATTATGTCGATGATCAGGATCGAGAATTGGACGGTTTGTTACAAAAGTTATATTTTAAAGTTAAATATCTCGGAACGGGAATTATAACGCTATCATTATAATCAAATGTTTTCCATAAAAGAAGTAGATTCTTAAATTGAATCTGAGAGTTGCATAAGCAATATTTTTTGTTAGAATTTGAAGTTATGAGCTTTATCTATTTCGAAATTAAGAATGTTGTTCAGTTAAGGTCTGAGATTTAACTATACCCCAACTTGATTGACTTCATAATTGACTAAGGAATGGGCACGGTTTGATGGCGAAGGTTGGTTAGAGATACGGTTAGTTAACAAGTGATAAATGGGTTCAGTTGTCGTGACGATGTTTTATACAGCATTCATTTAAATCCATATAAGTGAAATTTGGAAATGTTTTCCATATAAAATCAGAGATGATTTCTAAGCATAAAAGTGAAATGATTTGGTTAATGAGGAGTTAAGGAATGGAAATTGGAAACGTTTTCCAATGTTAATAACGTATATTTACTAAATATAGAAAATAAGAAATGTAAAGGGATGAGAATGTTTTCCGACACTAATAATGTATATTTTCTGGAATATGGAAAATAAAGAGTTTATGATATTTGGAAATGTTTTTCTGAGAATCATGAGAGGCTAAAAGGGTTTTGAGAAATATCCGGGAAAGGATATAGGAAATTTGGGAATAATAATTCAATAAGAAACTAATTTAAAAGGCCCAGTGTTGCCTGATGCTTGATCAGTAGAATTTCTATTTGGAAATAAAATTGTTGGTTGTACGGATGTTTCCTTTGATAGTTAAATAATTGACTATTAAAGTTTTTGACCCATTTTATATTTCTGTAATCAATAGGGAGAGACCGGGATCAGGTTCATTATCTGAAAAGCATGCCATATGAGCATAAGCATTGCGAATTAAAGTGTGCCGAAGATAATTGAAGATGGAGTAAATTGCAAGGGCTATTCTGTTAATCGTGGGTAGAAATTGCCTAAGATGGATTAATGGGATGGTGCCTTCGGTTTGTCCAGTCCCAGGACAACGTATATCGACGGATGTCTGACAGAGTATTTCTAAATGGTTACGTACATTGATTTCTTCAAACGTACCATAATTGGTGGCGAAGAAGCAAACTTCTCTTAGCTTAACACCCAATGTATTTTTGAGGATGTTAATTAGTGATTTGACAGATCGGGCGATGTGGCCTTTAAAGTGAATGATGTTTTGATGTTCTAAAGGTAAGATGTAGCCTCCGTAGGCCCCATCAACTGGGTTATGACAAAAATCGGGCAGGTAGCATGGCCATGTGGGTCATTCTCATTAGGATGTATTATTACCTGATCTAAGCTCAAATAATAGTATATAAAAAGACATTTTCCCCTCTCAAGTACAAATCTAACCCATGACAATTAAGATTTAACGAATTGGAATTAAGTATACCAAGCAGAAAGAAAATAGGATCTTTGACACTAATCTTCTCAAGCTGCTATTATCAATCAATCTCTTCCCTCTGAGCCTGAGGGCGAAGGAAAAAGAAAGAAAGAGGAATGTATCAGACATAAAGCTTGATGAGTTATCTAATTATTAGCATGACTGAGTAATAGAGAGAAATAGACTCGATAATAGTTTTAGTATCAGATAGGGTATGTTTCTATGCACAACTACAAAATATATACTGGAAAGATGTAAAAGGAAGTATACTTGAACTGCACAGGTAAAGATTTGTTTGATTGTTTATTTAATTCAACTAGTCACTTGGTTTGCACTTTTTCAATCATTGAACACAATAAAAATGATTAGGACAATTTCCTAATAATACCCATCGATCGGCTACTAGTCTACCAACTTACAGGGTAGCTTATGTCAATATGGATCTTGAACTTTATCCGATCCGACCCATCAGAAAAGACATAACAAACCGTTGTTGGTAGCAACAATTACTTATTTTCCCTCGTCGATGCATATGCACGCTCAATGCACCATCGGAACACACCTAAATACAGCCTTATCTCTACTGACCCATTACTTACCCCGATCAGTGTAAGCGTGCCAAGCCTCTACCACTATCGTTTATGATACCATCAGTGATAAACCTAAAAGCGAATGATGTATGTATGAGTCTTAACAAACAAATATTTTTTATTTGTGCTTCAACTCAAATCTTTACTGATACGGGACTTAACGTATAGTTGTTGATTTTCCCCAACTAGCCCCTATGCTTTAGGAACGGAACACAACAAAAATATGCTTACTAACTTATGTTGCTTATTTTTTCAAATCGGCCTACAACTGCTGCAACGGACTATAACTGATACATGTTTGTAATTTTAAGTTCATGTCAATAATAAGCATTTTCATCGTTTTATTCAACTATAACCTTCATGTTATAATTACATTTGTAATTATGTTCGGTTTATCAGTTATGATTTCTATATGTGTCAACGAATTATCATAATACTAATTTTCAAATATGTTCAGTCTTTTCCAATTACAACTTGTGCCATAATTTAATCTACTTTAATTTTTCTATTTCAGTCCAATCCTTTTAACCACAAATAGGTATAGAAACTGTAAAATAGATGATAAGCACATAAAGTGGGAACGCGACTAAGAAAATATCTTACAGTATATGCGACAACCGCCCATAACCCCTGCACTAAACAAGAGGGATAATGTGCTGGAAGTTGTGTCATGCAGCTATGGATGATCATCAAAGTAGGTAAACACAAAACGGAACCTGTCATATAACTCAAAGCACAAGGGTAAAGTATAATAGAACATATACAACAGGTAGAAATAGCAAAGCATCATATATCAAAGTTTCAAAGTTTCACTACTTCCTGAAAGGTCATCCATACATCAACTGTATATATATCATCTAAGTTTGTACATGAAGCCTCACTACAACGCTCATAAAACAACGGAAACAAAGATATTAGGTAGTAGTAAAAGAATGCGCCAGCCTCCTGGTCGCCTTCGTTTAGAAACATCGTGTCACCAAGATATCACTTCCACCTGCTACTCAGTCTGCCCATCCAACTATGGACGAACATCCCAAGGTAATAAGAGGAAACATAAACCCTTGAGTCAGACAGCAGTCTTAGTTAGCGATAA
Source organism: Allium sativum (assembly GCA_030737875.1). NCBI lineage: Eukaryota > Viridiplantae > Streptophyta > Magnoliopsida > Asparagales > Amaryllidaceae > Allium > Allium sativum. Next base: position 928,230,009 of record CM060926.1, on the reverse strand, counting down.
AATAGCTAAATAACATCAACAATAAAGTATATGAGAGTAGGCAAATAAACAAACTAATCTACGTACTTAACCAGAAAAGAAACTTTACCTCATCTTCCCCATATCGGACGATGATAGCATTTACAAAACAAGCATTTCAACCGTACATTCATGGTAACCAGATTACCATTCATTCATGGCAATTAGAAGTAACCAACAATATCAATCATGACAACCAATTATATATCTCACAAATATCATCCTAATCGATCTCGACATCACTCAAGCGCAAGCCCCAAAGGCCTAAACCAATATCAGACAAGCACCCAAGAAACATCTCCTTCGACGTTAGACAATCTACATGAGACGATACAAGCGAAAAGACAACATTCATGACTAACTCTGGCTATCACTGCCAATCCTGCTTCGAAACCATCGCGTATTGTATGATTGGCCATATCATCCTGTCTTCCGTCAAGGGCTAATGGTAACCCCGGTTCTAGCCTCCCTACGCCTTTCAACGATAAGTATCTCTAAGACTTTCAACGATACCCAGGGTACTCGACCAGTAACCTTTCGATCTTTTAGACGTCTCTATTATACCCTTGCTTTGAGCCAGCTAGAACCTATGACAACGATAATCTCCCGGCCTTCAATATCTCTATTAGTATTTCCTGACAGCTACTTAGCTCAAGCAATCTTCTCGAGCAACCATTATCCATCAACTCAAATCACCCTTGAGTTATCTTCACATTCGTTGCTTTTCAACGATCAACGAATGTCTCACACCACTTCAAACATTCTCCCTTGAACTCGTGTCGAAATTAGAACCATTATCGACTCAAAAACAAGCTTCCTTTGGTCGACATTCTTTAGGTCCTGAACTCTTTAGGTCTTAATCCTTAGGTCTTGCTCCTTAGGCCTTAAGACGACCTATGTAAAACGACCTGACCTCAAAAAAATGACATGGCCCTCAGAAAAATGACCTGATCCTCAGAAACACGACCTGACCTTCAGAAAGATGACCAGACCTTCAGAAAGATGACCTGGGCTTCAGAAAGAAGACCTGAGCTTCAGAAAAAGGACCCAACCTTCAGAAAAATGACCTGACCTTCAGAAAAATGAACTGAGCTTCAGAAAAACGATCTGAGCTTCAGAGAAATGACTTGAGCTTCAAAAAAAGGACCTGGCCTTCTGAAAAATGACCGAGCTTCAGAAAAACGACTAGCTCTAGATCTGACCAAACTAGCTCCAAACTTGGTCAAATCTTCGCCAAACGACAACAAAGATTCAAACAACTGATCTAAGTCATCCAAATCAATCATAAACACCTCAACAAATCCATAATAACATCAAATTGACAATTATCATCATTAAATTGTAGAAAATGTTCTAAATCATGATAAATGAATGTACGAACTAAAATTATGGATCTAACTAGCATAAACATATGAAATATCATAGAAATTACCATGTTTAAGTTTCTAAATTAGATCCTATGGTGATTCATATGAAAATGTACTTATCATGATGTAGACCTAGGAGAAAACGCTTGATAATGATGAAATTAAGATTATACAACTCATATACTTGATTGAATCTGCATGAGAGATGCATATCACTTACCAATTCTTCAAAATAACTCAAAAACAATGAAATATGATTCCGAAAAGAGAAGAATTTGATCCAAACTCTTCAATTCGATGATCTCTCTCTTGGATTTGCGTAGATCTAGCCTCAAATGATGTAGATCTTCGATCTTCACATGTAGATCTAGAATTTTAATGGTGGAAATGTGTATTTGATTGATCAAGGAGGATCACGAGCTCAACCAAATGAGAGAATGAAGAAAGTAAACTATTCTCCATGCCTCTAACCCCCTATTTATAGCCTCCCACCAGCCCAATAATGGGCCTTTCCAAATCAGCCCATTATGGCTTTAAAACTTGGACAACCAACTGTAAAACCTTAAAACAGCAATTCCTCCTGTACCATTGAGCCAAATCTTTAATGTGACCACTCTATGGAAAGGGAATCATCATTTCCTTTCTAATGGCACAGGTCTCAACACCTGGTATGATCCAAGTTAAAAGTTATGCCATGTACAAGACTAAAAAGGGTAAAATGGTCACAAACAAAATTAGTAAAAAAATATGGACATGTCTCACATCCCCATAAACAACATATTTAAATATGAGAATGATCCCACCCTCAAGGAATAAAATAAAAATATTTTACGATCTTCCGATACGTAAAATATGGGTTGTTACATTCTCCCCCTTCCCTTTAGGAATTTCGCTCTCGAAACCCCAACAAACACAAGCAACCAAAGCAATTACGCATGCCTATCATTCATAAGCATCTAACTCTATCACCCAAACTAGCAGCCATCAAGCCATGCATCCATAGCCTTATCCTAGCATACAGAATTCTAACACAAACACAATAGTACAAGCTACAATGATGTAAGGTGACACGATGCTAATGGGTCGTACCAACGAAGAGTTCTGAATGGGTCGCCTTCATGCTCTTTTCCGTCTCCCATGTACAATCGTCACCATCCTCATTCCATTGTACTTTAACCAACTTAACTGTCTTCCTCCTAAGCTGTTTCATGTCATTCCCGACAACACGAAGCGGCTTGCGAGGTCTCGTAAATATGGTCTCTACTTCTAGATCTTCGTATTGCTCTGGAGACACCACCACATTTGAATCATGCACGAACTTCCGTAGGAACGATATATGGAAAACATTATGCACTCCGACATTTTCTCGGGCAACTCCAACCTATATGCGAGCTTTCTAATCTGCTCAACTATTGGAATCGGTCCAATGAACCTAGGAGCCAACTTTCCTTCACTTCCAAATCGAACATGTTTCAACGGCGAAATCTTCACGAATACCATATTGCCAATGTCGAATTCCAAGTCTTTTCGACGCTTATTGGCATAACACTTCTGACGATCTTGGGCTGCCTTCATTTGTTGTCGAATGATCTCGATACAATCCGATGTTTCTCTGATCATCTCTAGACCAATTATTAACTTATCTCCAGTTTCTAACCAACAAGCTGGAGAATTGCACGACCTCCCATAAAACGCCTCATATGGTGTCATCCCAATGCTCGATTGGTAGCTATTATCATATGCAAATTCAACTAGATGTAGATGGTTTTCCTACGATCCTCCAAAGTCTAACACACAAGCCCTTAGGAGTTCTTCCAAAACTCGGTTAACCCTCACGGTTTGACTATCAATTTGGGGATGATAAGCTATACTCTAACACAACTTCGTTCCCAAAGCTTCTTGCAAACTCTTCCAAATCCACTCGTAAACAACGGATCTCGGTCACTCACTATTCCCTTCGGAATACCATGGAATCGAACTATCCATTTCACATAAAGTTCAGCCAATTTTACTGCAATCTTAGTTGATTTGACAGGAATGAACCTTGCAATTTTGGCAAACGATCCATGATGACCCAAATCCCTTCATTTCCTGGCCTAGTTCTAGGTAGTCCATCGATAAAATCCATCGATATCTGCTCCCTCTAACACGTAGGGACTTCCAATGGCTAAAGCAATCCATTCGGCTCCTTCTGTTCAGCTTTCACTAACTGATAGTTCATATACCTAGAAATGAACTTTCCAATATCTCACTTCATCCTCTCCCAGTAGTAAACTCGCTTCATGTCCTGATAGATGTTATTACCACCGGGATGAGTCATCAAGTTCGAGTGATGACATTCCCTCAAAACATCATCTCTCAATCCGTTGATATTAGGAACAACTAGTCGCCCTTTCTTTCGAAGCCAACCTTCTCGATCGACTTCGAACTCTTTATTCTCGGGTTCCAGCTTCTGGATAAACTTGACAAGCTTTGCATCTCGCTTTTGGCTTTCTCCAATTCTTACGATAAGAGTAGGTCTTATCGACAAGCTTTCCAACATTTCAGGTTCCAACTCACATTGTGGTTTGAAATCAAATCTTGCTAGATACTCAAGGCATTTCCATTCTGAAAACATCGCACCTAGACTTGTGTATCTTCGACTCAACGTATCTGCCACTGCGTTTCCTTTGCCATGAGTATAGGAGATACCAAAATCGTACGATGCCAGAAACTCTAACCATTTATGCTGTTGAAGATTCAAATCCTTTTGGGAGAAAAGATACTTCAATGACTTATGGTCCGTAAACAACTCGAATCGAACTCCCAATAGGTAATGTCTCCACATCTTCAGAGAAAACCCAATTGCCGCCAACTCTAAATCATGTATGGGATAATTCTTTTCATGTAGCTTTAGCTATCGACTCGCATAGGCCACAGCCTTATCCTTCTGCATTAGTACCGCTCAAAGCCGAGTACCACATGCATCAGTATACACAATTATCTCTTCATTCCCACTCAGAATGGTCAACATAGGAGCAACCTCTCCTTCAAGATCCCGAACGCTTGTTCACACTTTGCATCCCATGTGAAGACTTGGTTCTTCTTCGTTAATCCTGTTAATGGTGCAGATATCTTGGAGAAATCCTTGATAAACCGTTGGTAGTAACCAACCAATCCAAGGAAACTTCTCACATCCGTTGGATTCTTAGGTCTATACCAATCCTGGATTTCTGGCACCTTAGCGATCAACTGCTATTCCATTTGCAGAAACTATATGGCCTAAGAATCTCACTTTGCTCTACTAGAAGTGACACTTCGAAAACTTAGCTCTCAGCTGAAGCTTTCACAAGATTTCTAAAACCACTCGCAAGTGCGTCTTATGTTCTTCCTCATTTCGAGAATAAACCAGAATATCATCCATGAACACAAGCATGAACTTGTTCAACTGATCTCTGAACACTCTATTCATAAGATCCATGAAATATGCTGGTGCGTTTGTCAACACAAATGGCATCACCAACCATTCGAAGAAACTGGATGGTTTCCTAAAAGCAGTCTTTGGCACACTATCCTTAGCCACTCTCAACTGGTGAAATCCCGTTGCCAAATCCATCTGAGAAAACACTTTGGCTTCGTGAAGCTGATCGAACAAGTCATCTATCCTCGGCAATGGATACTTATTCTTCTTGGTCACCTTAATTAGCCCATGATAGTCCACACACAATCTCAACGATCCATCGGCCTTGGTTGCAAACACAACTGGTGCTCCCCATTCGGATGCACTTCTCCGAATGAATTCCTTTCTCAAAAGGTCACGAACTTGCACCTCCAACTCTTGTTGTTCCTTTGGCGCCATCCGCCTAAGAGGCATAACGATAGGTCTAGCACCCTCGACCAAATCGATTCTAAATTTGATCTCACGATGTGGCGGCAAACCTTTAAATTCTTCAAAGACATCCTTAAACTCATTAGCGATTAGCACAGATGACAAGTCTTCCTGTGGAATTACAAGTGAATACAAATAGCTCACGAAAACCCCATCTTCGAGCTTACATCTAATCAACACCTTTCGCCCTTCCACATCCCCAACACTCACCTCTAGCTTCTCACAATTCACACTTGCCGCATACCTCTTTAGCCAATCCATGCCCAAGATGATCCAAACCCAGCGAAGTTAAGAACAAAGCAATCACACACAAAAGAGCAACCATGACTCGACAAAACTAGACCATGACACAACATGCACAAACTGGACAAACCCCCAACTAGATTAGTCACGATCAATGGTCTATCACAAATCTCGGGTTCCAAACCCAAGCACATTGCAAACGAAAGAATACAATGCTCCAGTATTGAACAACATACAAACTGAAACACCATTAACTGAAAGAGTACCTTGAACGATGACACCCTTTCCCTTCTCCTTTGCAGTGGGAGCTCTTGAAGAAGACGGTATAGCTTCCAAAGCATATGCCTTCACAACCTACTTGCCCTTAGCTGATTCTGGACAGTATTTCTTCTCATGCCCAGGCTTTCCATACTTGTAGCAATTCTTCTAAGCTTCGGGATTCTTGCACTCATTCGAGTAATGACCCTTCTGTTGGCAGTTAAAGAAAACCAGCTCACTCCTAGGCTTTATCTGGCCATCCTTTTCTTTCTGTTGTTGTTGCTTTCTCTTTTTATTATTACCACTTTGCTGGGGTTTCTGAACTTCGTTGGTTGTAGCGACAACATTTGCTTCTTAGGAAACAAGCTTTTATGGAGAATAGCTTTTTCCATAATCTTCTCAAAAGAATCTTCAAGATGTTCCACCAGTGGTCTTCCTATGTAGGCATCCAGACCGATAACAAGGCCTCAAAGTCAGAAACATAGTCAAGCACATAATGACCATTCTGCTTTAGCTCTACGAACTTCTTGAACAAAGCAGACTTCTGATTAGTGGAGATAAGCTTCGTCTCAAATTTAACTTGGAACTGCTCCCAAGTTATTTCCTCTTCTGAAGCCTCAAGAGTAACTTAATTCCACCACTCCATGGCCCTGACCTGCAATTTCCTTGACGTAAGCTTTCTCTTAGTTGCATCATCCAACCCTAAGTCTCAAATAATACGGACACAATAATCCATCCACCTCTGAACCTCTTTAGACGGTTCTGTTCCTTTGAATTTCTTTCCTCATAGAGATGTATAATCTTTGCATAGCTTCGCAAAATCCACAACCCAAGGCAACTGAAAACCTACACCTACTGTGGCTGCCGCTGGAGCGGGTACCCTACGCAAGAATGCCTCCATCATGGCTGGGTAGTCTGGTGCACCGCCATTACCCCCTCCAGGCACAGCCCCTTCCCTAGCAGTATGTCTTGAAGCAGATCGACACATTCTAAATCTGCAAATTAGAATGAGTAGCCACTTGAAAGAAAAACTACTAAAGAAGTACAAATGCTACTATACTATATAGTATCATATAGTATACATCCAACTGAAATCTACAAATACATCCCTCATATGTAATTACGTCTTCGAACTTTTGCTAAAATCGTTAACCAGAGCTTTAATACCAAATGTGATGATCACCCATAATCCATGCACTAAACAAGAGGAATAATGCATTGGAAGGTGTGCCAGGTAGCTATGGATGATCATCAGAGTTGGTAAACACAATATGGAACCTGTCGCAGAACTCACAGCGCAAGTGTAAAGTATAATAGAACATATACAATAGGTAGAATAGCAAAGCGTCAAATATCAAACTTTCAAAGTTTCACTACTTCATGAAAGGTCATCCATACATCAATTGTATATATATATCATCAAAGTTCGTACATGAAGCCTCATTACAACAACACTCATAAAACAACAGAAACAAAGATACTAGGTAGTAGTGGAAGTAATACGCTAGCCTCCTGCTCGCCTTCGTTAAGCAACATCATCTCACCAAAATATCACCTGCCACCTGCTACTCAGTCTGCCCATCCAACAATGGACAAACAACCCAAGGTAATAATAGAAAACATAAAACCTTGAGTCAGGCAACTGAGCGATAAAACAGCTAACTAACATCATTAATAAAGTATATGAGAATAGGCAGATAAACAAAATAATCTATCTACTTCACCAGAGAAGAAACTCAACCTCATCTTCCCCACATCGGACAGCGATAGCCTTTACAAAACAAGCATTTCAACCATTCATTCATGGAAATCATAAGTAACTAACAATATCAATCATGACAACCCATTATATATCTCATGCATACCATCCTAATCAAGATCGACATCACTCAAGCGCAAGCCCCAGAGGCCTAAACCAATATCAGACAAGCACCCAAGAAATATCTCCTTCGACGTCATACAATCTACGTGAGACGATATAAGCGAACAAAAAACATTCATGACTGACTCTGTCTATCACTGTCAATCCTGCTTCAAAACCATCACTTATCGTATGACTGACCGTATCATCCTGCCATCCATCAAGGGCTAATGGTAACTCCGGTTCCAGCAAAACTCCATACGCCTTTCAATGATACGTATCTCTAGGCCTTTCAACGATACCCAGGGTACTCGACCAACAACCTTCCGATCTTATAGACATCTATATTATACCCTTGCTTTGAGCCTGCTAGAACCTACGACAACGATAATCTCTCGGTCTTCAATATCTCTAGTCATCCTTCCTAACGGCTATTCTTAGCTCAAGCAATCTTCTCGAGCAACCATTATCCATCAACTCAAAATACCCTTGAGTTATCTTTACAATCGTTGCTTTTCAACGATCAATGAACGTCTCACACCACTTCGAACATTCCCGCCCTTGAACTCATGTCGAAGCTAGAACCATTATCGACTCAAAAACAAGCTTCGTTTGGCCGACATTTTTAAGGTCTTGAACTCTTTAGGTCTTAATTTTTAGGTCTTGCTACTTAGATCTTGCTCCTGCTCCTTAGGCTTTAAAATGAACTAAGTAAAATACCTGACCTCGAAAAAACGACCTGACCCTCAGAAAAACGACCCGAGCTTCAGAAAAACGACCTGACCTTCAGGAAAATGACCTGACCTTCAGAAAAACGACCTGACCTTCAGAAAAATGAATTGAGCTTCAGAAAAGCGACCTAACTCCAGATCTGACCAAATTAGCTTCAAACTTGACCAAATCTTCGCCAAAGGACAAGAACGATTCAAACAACTGATCTAAGTCATCTAAATCAATCATAAACACCTCAACAAATCCATAACAACATCAAAATGACAACTATCATCATTAAATTGTAGAAAATGTTCTAACTCATGATAAATGAATGTATGAACTAAAATTATGGATCTAACTAGCATAAACATATGAAATATCATAGAAATTACAGGGTTTAATTTACAAAATTAGATCCTATGGTGATTCATATGAAAATGTACTTGCTATGATGCAGATCTAGGAGAAAGCACCTGATAATGATGAAATTAAGATTATACAACTCATATACTTGATTGAATCCGCATGAGAGATGCATATCACTCACCAATTCTTCAAAACAACTCAAAAGCAATGAAATATGATTCCGAATAGTGAAGAATTTGATCCAAACTCTTCAATTTGATGATCTTTCTCTTGGATTTGCATAGATCTAGCGTCAAATGATGTAGATCTTCGATCTTCACATGTAGATCTAGAATTTTAATGGTGGAAATGTGTATTTAATTGAGCAAGGAGGATCACGAGCTCAACCAAATGAGAGAATGAAGAAAATAAACTATTCTCCATGCCTCTAACTCCCTATTTATAGCCTCCCACCAGCCCACTTATAGTCCCCTCCAAATCAACCCAGTATGGCTTTAAAACCTAGACAGTCAACTGTAAAACTTTAAAACAGCGGTTCCTCCCAAACCGCTGAGCCAAATCTTTAATGTGACCACTCTACGGAAAGGGAATCATCATTTCCTTTTCAATGGCACGTGTCTCGACACCTGATTCGATGCGAGTCAAAGTTATGCCATGTACAAGACTAACATGGGCAAAAATGGTCACAAACAAAATTGATTAAAATTATGGATATGTCTCACATCCCCATAAGCAACATAGTAAAATATGAGAATGATCCAACCCCCAGGGAATAAAATAACAATACATTACGATCTTCCGATATGTAAAATGTGGGCTATTACAATATATATATAAAATAAAATTGTAAGAAAAAGACTGGAAAACTATAGAAAATAGCCTATAGAAAGAAACTTACAGAAGATAATAAATTATAGGAAACTAATAAAAACTGTAATAAAATAATAGAGAAAACCCATACAAAGCTCTGCAGCTATTAGAAACTCTATTTTCCTAAATTATCAAAAATCTAAAATAAATATCATCGTAGTCCAAAGGTTCCTCCGTGGACCTTGTAGATCCAGCCTCCAAAAGAATATAGATGCGTGTATATATTAATATTCATTATTACATATCTTTTACCTTAAATTTTTTAGGTTAGGTCCACCTCTATATAAAAGATTGAATCCTAGAGCGAAAGAGATTGTGTTGTAAGGAATTAGTCAGAGTTAGGGGCCTATTCATAGGTTAAGCTAGGAATCTTGGGCCGTTGGATTTCTAGATTAAATCTAGGTTAACAACATCACGGACTAATACGAACAAGCTGTGCCAGCTTAGTTTTGAAAATTAACCAATAAATATGTTCCAACTCAGCACCCGTACGAAAGAAAAGGCGTTCGGCTTGTTATTCTCGTGCTTGGGGGCGATCTATGCCCAAACACCAGGGTAGGTTGATCTGATCCCCTACATGGGTCGACCGGGGGGTCGACCCGCCCTTTTTCTCTTATTCTATTTTAAATTTCATTATGTCATAACTTTTTGGTTTTAAGTCCACTTCTCGATAAACTAAATATGTAAAATTGACTGGAAAATTGTAACGGACCCAATGGTGCAAGTCCCGCAACCAAATTAGTTCATCTATATAAACTTCCTTTTAACCTCCTTTTATATTTACAATTAATCATTTTATAATAAATTCAAAATTATTTATCTACCATTAATATTACTTAACTTCTAGCAAATTCCATTAGTTCCTAACTTAATTACTGTTTTATTATGTGCGTTACTTTTCAAATTCAAATGAGCACGTTAACATTTGTGATTTAATCTTCTTTATCTGCCTATAATGTTATGTTTATAATGATAGCCTCTATTTATTCTTTTATAACATTATTGGGAATGTTTGCATTAATTTTATTTGTTAAATTGTAATATTATATTTTCATAACATTAACTTTTAAATATTCAAATCAGTTAATTAATTATTCTTAAATTTCCGGCTATTAGACATAAAAATAGCCACCTTGCAAACAGTTTCGAATTTCAACGAAACAAGTTTGACTAATCAAGAATAGTAAACTACTGTAAGATTTCAAATTTTGGACCGATTGGAGTTATCGTGCGTTCATGAGCGATATAAACGTGTATACATTGATGATTTAAAATTATAATAATATACAATCGGATTTTAAGAATAACTGTTGAATACGACCGAATTGGCTGTCATATTTAGTCCCATTGAGTCTGGAATATGGGTATTTTGGTATAATCGACAGTGAATACACCTCGTTTGGAGACTGTGAAAATTTTAATGAATAGTGTTTTAGAAATTTTCTATAAAAGGACCTCAACTTTTCTTTTTTTACTTAACCCTAATAACAAAATAATAGCTGCTATCTCCTCTCTCAACAGACGTCCTATGTTTCTTCACCTCTAATCTCCACCATTGACCCACGATTCGAAATGGGCCAGCAGGTATTTTGACCAGCATGGGGAGAGCTACACTATACCGAAGGTGATTGTGATCTAGTCGTCTAGTTGGCATTGACGAACTCGTTAAGTGCATACGAATTTTGGTATATGTATGGAGCTAGAAGAATCGAGAAGAGACTAAATCATTGGCGTTCAATGGCGTGTGAAAGGGTGGTCGGTTTTTACCAGATTTTCTTTTATTCTAAAATACCATAATTATTGCCATAAATGTATAAATCGCCTTCAGCTTCTACCATCTTTGCAACAAGTTTTACATTTTTAATGCCAGTTTTTACCAGATTTTAACAACTATCATGGTTGCTCGGTTTTTTTGTTATGTCAATCTTTGTATTGATCTCATTACACTTAAAATTGAAAAGTCAACTGATTGTTATGCTCCCAGGTGAAATAGTTAATATTATTATGTGCAAACTTCAAGCAAATTTTATGAATCCTGGAAGCGAAGTAATAATACTCCCGTCATTTCTTTCAACTATAAGCTAAGAAGGAACATTTACATTATGCTCCCATCATTTCTTTCAACTATAAGCTAAGAAGAAACATTTATATTATGCTCCTAATTACGTCTTCTTTTCCTAAAAAAATATTCCCTTTTTTTTGTTATACAGGATTTTTTTTTTTGTAATAACACATGCAGCTCAATAATCAAAATCATTTGGTTGTAGCAGCTTAGAGTTGTAGGGGAAAAATCATGTTTGTTTTAAATTATCTTTATAAAAGCAAATAAACCTTGCTAGTTTCATAGAACCATGCTATCCAGCAATATCCTTCTATTAAATTTATGTTACTCAAAATGAAATATATATTTTGTTGTAAATCCTAATTGCTATATTATGATGTAAAGATGGAAACCATACACGACTGCACAAAAAAATTGACTGTGATTTATTCACATTTTAACAGCAGTAGTCGCCTAATATGAAAAACTTGGTTTGTGGTTACTTAAACTCAGATTATGTATAAGAAGCTTTACTTTATACAATACATTGAAAATGGGCTTCGATTGTATGAACTAAAGCCATCTGTATTGCTTGCATGCAGACCACTGTATTTGAGCATCAAAAGTGTGTCATAACTCTTATCAGTATTTTTATTAGAAGTTCTAATGAAATGACTATCATAACATAATGGGAGATTTTACTACATAGTACTAAGAATTACCATTTTGCATGCACAGCTGCTAGATGTTTGAATGATCTAGCTCGAAGGCGATGCTCTTTGCTCCTTCTTCGACCACCAAACCCATCACTTCAAAAAAAAAAATTTAATGACATGAAAATATAATGAATTTGAGAAGTCTTAAGTTAATTATATCAGAATTTTTGAGCACTTGGTACTTTTGCACAAAAAATGCACATCTAGCATGAGTCCAAAAAAGAGAAGATGCACTCATGCAAGTCTTGCACGTAACTGTCCTTTTTTAATTAACCTCCTTAATTTTAAAGATAAAAAGAGGATAATAATTGGACACATAACAAAGTCATGTAATGTGTTTTCGAGTCCATGAGGCAAAAATAGATATATAAAATGAGCATAAAAAGACGAGATTCAAAATTGAGCATGGGTTTTCGAATTAACTTGAATTAATATTTCAGTTCACGGCTTTGTTGATTCAAAACTGAGTTTTGTCAATTCAAAACTGAGCATGTGCTTAGTTTTGATTCAAGGCGGAGCTGAGCTCGGTTTTGATTCAAGGCAGGAGATCAATTTTGATTTATATCCGAGATGAGCGCAATTTTGTCAAAACTGAGCTTACGCTCAATCTCGAATTAAAATTGAGCATTGCTCAGTTTTGTCAAATTAAAATTGGGCCAAGATTGAACACACACTCACACAGTCACTCTCTATCATACTCAGGAAAAAAAGGAGAAAAATAATGAAAAGCTGCATTCAGACATAGAAAAATAGAAGATTAAAGAGATAAAATTACCAAATTGATGGAACTAGAATGAATAGCTTATAATACTTGGTTATTAACTCCTAATTAGCTACTCAGATTTCATCAGCATCAGTGCTCCTCACCTTTCACTCGGATATTCCTTGAATAATTACAACATAATCAAGTGACACCTACATGCATATAAATATCCCCATCTTAAGCATTCAATGTTTTTTTTAAGTGCATTGATATTTAAAAAAATGTTAGTACTAGAACCATGACATTGTAAACATTATTGAATGCACTTAATCAAATTTTGTCATTTTAATTATACCTTTTTTCCCTGTTATTTTTTTCTTAATCAAAAGACTGAAATATATTATATAAAATCATTGCAACTATTATCAAAGTTTATCAGAAATAAAATAAGAAAAACTGACTACTTCACATTTTTACAGAATCTGTGTATTTCAACTACATGCAGGAAACAAATAGTCAGAAGCTCAAAAACAATTTAGACAAGTTTATCAAATGCACAATAAAAAAGTGAACAAGTTTAAGATTGCAGTGTATGCTTATATTAGTATTTGTATTCTCAGTTGTTTGCTGCATTTTGCCGTCTTTGTACATTAAAACGGACATCTACAAGATGTGTTATGCCAGCAGTTATCTTTTGGCATGCTCTTACTGGACCAGCTCCTTCAGGGGTACCAGTTAAAATGATGTCTCCTTCCATTAGTGTCATAATCGAACTTATATGACTGACAAGAAATGGGATCTTACAAATCATACCCTTAGTTGAGCCATTTAGCTTGATTTCATCGTCTACCTTTAACCATAATTCAAGGGCATTAGCATCTCTAATCAAAGATGTTGGCAAAACAGAACTAATTGGGGTGAAGGTGTCTTGTCCTTTTGCCAAAATTAAAGGAAGACCTGCGGGCTGCACATACTAACAAATGATAAAAAATAAAAATCAATGAATACTTCAACATAAAGCATGTTATAAATACATATATATGTATTATAATCCTATAACAAAACCGAAATTCGAGACTTGTGTAATAGATCTTACGAAGGCGAATATAATCCAGTTTAGAATGTGGTTCATGCCATTTAAAACTATAAATTATTGTTAATAAACTAAGGGTCAAGTTTCCCATTACTTGCTTCATTCAGAATTTCCCAATTAAAACACTGGATCTATATACGTCGGATTCATCCAATCTACGTACCTTGGATTCATCCACTGCTGCTGCTTCTTTTCTTCTACAATTACGCCGCCCGCATGCACCCGACCTGACCACAACCGAGCTCCATCCTATTTTGTGCCATCACAGCACATGCTTGAGCCTTATCCTGTAGCAACTACAAGCCGATCATCCCAGTAGTGTATCACCAACTAGCAGCCACTCCCCTCGGCAACCACTGCCCTCCGATTTGTTCTGCCTATGAGCAGACCTGACCCGCACAACACTGACCCTTCAGCAACTGCTCCATCACTGCCTCGTCGTGCGATCCACCTCAGCAAGCCAATGCTCCCCCTTACCGCAGTAACCCATCAACCACTCCACCTTCATCGGCCAGCTCCAGTCCCTCTTCCAGCTCACCACACACCCACATGTATATGTGTGACTAGTCATGCATATGTGTGTGACTAGTCATTGATTTGTAGTGCACTGTAAATATAAACTTGAATAGTGAAAAGTTTTATTTAGCATTATCTTTAAGTGAGACAATTGAGATAATAACTATGAATCAAATTCTATACAACTTGCTTTCCAAGAAACAATTGTACAATTAGCATGACAAGAAGAAATAATTCATTGAATAACACCAAAAATTAAGCTAGAGTTGTACCAATGTCATCAAATAGTAGATATCTTCCCTATATGGTACTTCTACATGAGAGTTTTACTGGAAGACAAATATCCTTCCTACAAATCCAGTGAATGTTTTAAAATACCAATGTTCAGTCTTGTACCATACAAATAGAAGAAGATAAAATCTACAAAACCAAGGGGAAAAATTCAAATTTGAACGTCAACATCTATTAGAACATCAAGTGCATATGTCAAACCAAATTACTGCCGAAACATCGACTCTAGCATCTTCTCTAGTCACATTACCTACTTCAATCAAATAAATAATATCCCATTTGATTTTATAAACCACCAACATATCCCTAAGCCATTATCCAGTCAATTTCCTAAGCTAGCTCTTGCTTCTTGGTATGAACTACATTAGATAGTCCCATCATCCAGCAAATGCATAGATCCAAAACATTTGCGTGCGTGATGCATTGATCCAAAAAAAAAAAGTCAAAACACTCCAGAAAAATTGTATTACAACTATACCATGCTGGAATTTAAAAAGTAGTATAGTAAACATATTCTGCTTTGCAAAATATTTAAATGCTCTTTCATGACCAAAATAATATAGGAAGGGTCAGGTGATTTGAAATCCCTGGAAGGAAATTAAGCTTAAAGGTCGGCACTATACGTCATTCATGCATATAAATACCTGTCAACATCTCAATAGTGCAAAAAACTGACCAACTATACATATAATATTTGTCGGAAAAAAATCTTACACCTGCTAGCTATTACTGTTATTTGCATGTAGTATGAACCTTCAGACATCACACGCTTGAGCTGATAACTACATCGTGGCCTTTTACTGAATTAAAATAATTTTCTAACAAAGGTCTGGCATAAATGTGAATAGAGAAGAGTAATCAAGCTGTAGTAAGCATCTAATTTTAAGTGTTTGTTAGTGTTTTACATTGTGTTATGCATCGATCGATTATATTCATTAGTCGTTTATGTTACTGTTAGTTAAAGCTAAGCACTACTTGTTTGTGTGATTATGCCTTAATTTATAATGTAATTTTTGCTAATTAATTTCTTGTTAATTTCTAAACAATAAGCAGTGAGATCATATTTTTACTATGTATGGAGATTACCAAAAATAAGGGTTCATAGCAATAATAACATGCATTGTAAATCACATAAATAACCATAAATTTTTTGATATGAGCGACAATACCTACATTAGTAATTAATCAAAAGAAGATGGCTATAAAGTGGAGCTATGCTACAACATCATATATAAGAAATCTGCAATATGACCAAAAAGACACTATATAGTATATGAACACACGTCTGTTGGCTTCTAAGCAACTTTCCCATGGAAAATGGTGTGCATGAACGCAATGTTCAGTTAGGCATATTGAACTAAACATCATTTTTTTGTGGACTTCAGATGTGAAGTAAAATCTTCTTCCAGGTGAGAATCCAAAATTATGGCCTAAAATGACAAAAATAAGTTAAACTTGGAGCAATAAGCAACATAACTTTAGAAGGGGAACTTATATTGATGTCCACAAATTTTCATGTTTAACCTATATTTTTACTTCATCAAGTTAGCCCGTTAGTCTTTTAAATTAAGCCATGGCATATTAGCTAACAATATTATTAAATATACAATCACTTCTTTGAATTTCTCTTCCCTCCTCTTTTTTGTTTGTTGCAAGATGCAACCAAGTCATACTCTTCCCTCATTTCATTTTTTGTCCATCTTAAAATTAGTTCATATCTTTTGTCTCATTCATTGTGTTCCATTTATTTAGATACCAGAGGAATACTATAGTGCAGATTGAGATTTAAAGCTAAGAAAATAATCATGTTCTCTTTGATTATTGGGAAAGTAGAAAAAGTCAAAAATCAACATCAAAATTCTTTAGCTATACTGAATATTAGAAGTTTCTAGGAATATAATTTAATCATCATAGAGTAATAGCATCAAATTTTGGTTGTACTAAGTACTTGATTGAACTACCAATCTGATAAATACCATTAGCTAAATTAGTTCAACTTAGTAAAGGACTAACTTCAAGCGTGACTAGTAATATGATTTACAATCAGAAAAATTATTGTACAGTTAAGAATGAAACAAAATAGTACATCTTGATGTTGAGATATTTGTTAATTCACGAAGCATTGCATTATTGGAAAATTGCTTAATGAGCATATTAGATCCATGTTTTTTTACATCACAGGGTTCTCACAATAAACGATAGAGAAAATCGCACTGACATACAACATAAACCAGTTATATTAATATGGTTTAGAATTTTAAACACAACAAATGAGCAATTTATAATATATTTACATCATGAGGCAGTTTGTGCATATAAAAATCTCATGTAACATTTTGAGGCCCATTAATGTCTTAGCTATCATAAACACTGGCTACCAAAGTAAACACAATAGAGATTCACCATTTTTCTTTATTTTGACCAACCACCTTACTTGCTTTTAGTTTCCTTCCATCTTTACATAGTACAGTTACTAGCCCTCTTGTTTTTTAGGTCATTCTTAGTCCACCATCATTAAACATATAACATAATGTAGATTGCATTTTAAACTCCAAAAAACAAAGAATAAATTGTTCTTTCATTAAAAGCAATAGAGATGGGAGAAATACCCAATTCACGGCATTTCTAAACTCAGATTTAAACAATTAGCAATGAAAAGTTTAATTCAAGCATTAAACTCGAAATTAAAAAAAGGAAAATATACCAAATTCACGTCTTCGTGCGTTTCAGCTTACGAAGGAATCACGACCTTTCGGAGATTTCGGCAAGAACCGATTCGAGTCAGGAACAGAGTGGAGAGAGGATTCGTACGCAATAATTGCAGAAGATTAGAGTAGATTCGGAGAGGAGATTCTGAGTGGAGAGGAGAAATGATACTTGGACGTGAGAGGAAATTCACAGTAGGTTTTTAGAATTTCCTCAGGAAGCAAACAAGTAATGTTTATGGCATCTCCAGTGGATTCAACCCATAATATTCAGGGTGCTGAATATTACGGGTTGAATTTAACAAAAATCTCCAATGGTCAGGCGCCTATTTAATAGGTGCCTGATTCAGACGCCTATTAAATAGGCGCCTAATTAAATTAAAAAAAAAAGGCGCGGAGCAAAATGAGTGGGTGGAGGAGGAATATATGGTCATCCAGGTGCCGAATTATTAGGCTCCTGGATTGGGCGCCTACTAACTAGGCGCTGGATCCAGGCGCCTAATAATTAGGCTCCTGGATTTCCCTTAATATTACGTTTCCAATTCAGGATCCTGAATTGGAAACGTAATATTAGCCTTAATATTAAGGCGTAATATTACCATTGAAGAGGTTTTGCTTAATATTAAGGGGTAATTTCTCATCACTGGAGTTGCCCTTAGCAGCGAGGGAAATGAAAATTTTACCCCGCTTAATCGTGGGTTAGGTTAAAAAGAAGGTGTGTAACCACGCTATGTTTTGATGTGAACCGACACTAGCCTGTCTAATCATAGCAAGTCAAGTTATCATGCTATTAGCATTGCTATTAATTAAACATTATCTTGTAGTGGTTGTAGTGACCAATTCCTTCATTGTTATCCCATAAAAATCTGTTCCATTAAACCATGTCTTCCTTATTTTTCTGCCATCTCCCTATTATACTCTTCGGTATAATTTAACACTCTTTATAAAGCACAAAACAAAACTTAGTCCTCAAATATTCGTCCTTGCAAGCCCGGATCCATGTGAGGTAAATTTTTTTTACCTATTTACATTTTGTTTTTTCCTTCTGAACAATATCAGAAATTTAAACCGTACTCGAACTAAGCTAGCCATCACCAATGGAACCGTGGATCTCACCAAACTGAGACGACCCCAAACCCCGTACTAACGGTGGCGAGGGTAATCCTTGGAATATAACACAGAAACAGATAACAGCAGAACAGAATTAAATAAATACACCAGATAATGAACACTAGAATATACTGGATAAAAGTAATCATCAGAGTTACACAGTATACAGGATCTTACTTAGTACAATTACAGTTCAGTTATACATAAATGTCTACAGCGGAAACAAACAAAATTTGTACAATAGGAGTTGAACAGCATAAAAAGAGATAAATGATAGAATCCATCTTTAGCTCCAGCTATCCAGAGGAAGCCAACTAAACCTGAATACAAGGCTGCCCGTGTAGAAAAAGTGGCACCCGAGTTTGAAAGTGAAACAAACTACGAGTCAGTCATGGGACTGGTATGAGAAATCTACTCAACACAATTGAAATATGGTTAATCACAGGACCACGCCACTTTCGTGGAACGGGTTTACTCCATCTGATCACCACTGCTTTAAAACAAATCATTCATTGAAACAACGCTATGCTTTTTATAAAAATGAAGCCATTATAAGACTCAGTTCCCATCACACAATGCAACGCAAACCGGAGGATAGAGTTTTTACCTTATAATGGCCAAAATATGCTTGATACGGATAAAACAAAAGCAATTGATATTATTACTAGTGTTTGCATGTTTCAAAAACAATTTCGAATCATAACTATTAATCATAGACGGCATGGGTACCATATATCATGTCGCCATATATATATATATATATATATATATATATATATATATATATATATATATATATATATATATATATATACAATCAAAACCGCACGATGTCGTATTTGGAAATTGGATTTCCGTCATGAACCAAGGCAAAAGATAGTCCTTACCGAATTCAAGACGCTCTAGCCCGCCCCTCAGGATCAGAGCTCGAGTGACCCTTGGATCGTCAGGGCCGGTCCACCGATGTGGATTAAAATTCCTGAACACTGTGTTTCCCCACCCTTTGGGGTGTAAATGAGCCAACGAATGGCTCCATCGGACCCAAATCGTCCGATCTAACCGAGGCGCCTTGCAACAGCAACAACCACACAGGTGAAAAGTATATAAATGTCAGGGCTGGTAGGTCACTGACACCACCTTAGCTAGAAAGAAACGCATGCCCTCCCTGAGGTCCTTCTCCCGTTTCTGGTTCATACCGGGGTGTGAGGCTCGCGAATTCACATTATACACAAAGCTACGCCACACAGGCGGTGCTTTGATCATCACCACAAGACTTTGCTTTTCAACAGAAGCCCTGATCATTTGCCACTTAGGCATGCCACACTAGCGATTCATGCCATGCGACTGATGTCCATCGATATACAACCTCTGAGCTCATGTGTTTCAGAGAAGGGCGTTAAGCAAAAGAATAAATTCTCCGCCGCCAAACAGATGTATATTTAACAGAAATCAATCAACACAGAATAAAATCCAATGTCAGACACAGTCCATTTACAAGTCCGTTCTGGGTCTGAACGAAACCGGAGGCACTTAATACCTCGCAAACCCATCGATCACCACGTACGTCTGGACGATCACCACTAATTATCCATATTTCGGGATGCCTCCCAATCAGGACCTCGGTTACCATCCAAACGAGGTGAAGATCTCCGGTCTTCGACCACCGTCTTCATCTTCGACTTTCAATCGTCGGTCAATTATTTGAAATGAGAATTAACTCGGCCTTTTCAAATAATTCACGTATATTTAGAATTTCAAATCAATTAATTTCAATGGTTAAATCATTCGACAACACCAATTTTGTTTTTTAATGTACTTTTCACACCAAACACATTCAACCATCAAATACCACATAAATCGAGCAAATTCAGTTTATTTCCATTCCATATCGTTTATGATATTTTATAACAATTTATCACTATTTTTATTTATTTTAAAATAGCCAATTTATTCAAAACGACGCTCCGGGCCATAACGCGGCCGTGGCGCTGTTTTTCTTCAGATTTGATTCACACATATCTGAAAATCTAACCGTTGGATCTTCACAAAATTTACATCATTAGAAAGATCTTTTCAAAACGAATCCAACGGTTCCAGTTTCGGAATAATCCGACAGTCGGATCTCCCGGTACAATCGTTTGAAGTTTCGATTTCAAAATACGAACTATAGCGTCGTTATTCGATTAAATATAATTATATATATATAAATATATAAATATAATCGATTCTGGCGCTTTTTTTCTTCAGATTTGAATTAAACATTCCAGACAATCCAACCGTTGGATTTTTACAAAGTTGGTGCCGTTGGAAAGATATTTCCAAGGCGAACCCAACGGTTGCGGTTTCGGGAAAATCCAATGGTCGGATTTCCCACACTAGTTGTTTGAAATCACGGTTTCAAAACACGAACTGCACGGCCACGCTTCGTTTAAGTTTATTTATATTTATATATTAATATAAATATAGTTCATTCAACAATTTCAATATCGTTTTCACTTCAAATATTTCACTAACGCCTTTAAATTTTGGAAAATTTCGCCATAACCTCCTTTGTACGGGAGGGGCTGGGAAAATTCCCAAATAGCCACACGGGCGTCTCATGTCAAAAAGAAAAAGAAAAAGCCAAGCGGCTAGCCAACAGGCTCATAAAATCATCACCCAAACAAAACAGTAAATGTGTACCTATTTGTCGGGCACAAAATTTTATTCCTCCTCTCTAGCCCTTTTGCTATAACCTGTTCAATAAATATGCATGTACATATATACAGTTCTTATCATTTTCCATTCAACTTCATAATTGATTCCATTTGGTTTAAAAACACTATACATTCTAATGTTGCATGCATAGGCAAAAAAAATCATATCATTAGCTAATTAATGAATATTTCAACTCATGCATATTTATTTGAACGAGTGGCTATTTTTAACACTTCACATTTCAACAATTCATGTATATAATAAAGATGTGATTTTTATTGTAAAACAATTCTTTTCAAAACACTAATATTTTATATAGTTTATATAGATGATAAAAAGGTGATTTTTATTATAGAATAATTTATTTCAAAATATGAATACCATTCAACACATGAATTTCTATTCAACGAATGAATTTCGATTCAACACATGAAGGTTTTCTATTCAACGAATAAATATAGTTTCAGCAAATGAAAATAATTCAAACACATGAATATTATTCAAAATTTCGGTAGCATAATGGCAGGGTAGTTAAAACCGGGACCGTCCCTAGTACGGCTCCTCGCTCTACCTTAAAACCTCGCGGTTTTTGACAATGGGGATCGTGCATCTAGTTCGCACGCAGGCGGCATGTATATATTTATTTCATTTCCACAAACTAATCCTATGTGGTTTCAACCAAATATTTCTCAACCACAAATGGGTATTTTTCAACCACAATCAACCAATATCAACCACAATCAATCACAATCAACCATTTGCTATCAATCAATTTTCACACCAATCACAACCAATAAATATCGTCCATGGTTTGTGGACGAGGGGCGTGTATATATATATATATATATATATATATATATATATATATATATATATATATAGCAATTCACTTTTATTTCAACACGTATATAATTTTTTACAATGCATATATAACTTATACATCGAACGTACAACTTATACAACGCTTATACATGAAGTGTACAACGCTTATATAACTCATACATCGACTATATAATTTATACATCGTCGTTTTCCATATCGTTTATAAATTAGAAATCTCACATTGGGTTCCACTCCACCAAAAATAGCAGAAGGCTCAGAAAAATACGCGGTCTCTTCTAAAATGTAGAAGACGTCCACATGGTCACGATGTTTCCTGTTTCATCAAATTTCGTTAACGAACGAAAAAATATGATTTTTAAAAGGTTTGCAACACTAAAAAGTGTTAAAATCAGTTCAGAATATATAAAGCCCTCACCTTTCACCGTCGTTCAAACTAGGGTTACGGATTTTCTCGAAATCCGTGCAGTATTGGGATGATCGGAGGATATCACGTGGAAGAGGAGGGAGAGGCGAGTCGGCGGAGGGGTGTGTAACAACCCGAAAAATCTGGGCCAGTTTAAAATTTTTATATTGGCAATTTTGGCGAATTTTGAATATTTAAAATGAATTATTTTAAATAATATCGACGAGAAATTTATTTTGAATATAATTCAAACGTATATATTTATATTCGTTGTCGTTAGAATATAAATATTTATATATATTTATAAATAGAATTGAAAATGGCGCGGTAGTTCGATAATTCGATTTCAAACTTCAATTGAATGTACCGGGTGCAAAATAATCTGGATTTTAGTGAAACCAAAAATAATGGGATCTAATTGAGAATATCTTTCCAACGAATCCGATAAATCGAAATTTCATAGAGGGAATCAAAAGTTATGTCCAGTTGAAAATTCTGAATAGTCGCTATGGAATTCAGGCCCTTAAAAATGGACATTTTGCAAACGACCTCGGATTTCGACGAAACCACTTTTGTTGGATCCGCAGTGTCAAGTTATTGCTAGATTCCAAATTTCATAATTTTTCGAATCAATATGTGAGCGTGGCAAAGGAAAACGCGTTTGACCAGTTTTAGTTGATTTTAATCGACTGGAAAATGGCCATTTTTCAAACGGTCTCAGAATTCGACGAAATTAGTTTTGTTAGGACCGTATCATCAATACGAAGCTAGAAATAATTTTTCAGTAATTTTAGGGATTCGTATGTGGCCCCGGTAAATTGAAATGCGTGTTCAAATTGAATATATATTTATTTATATTTTGATTTCAGCGAAAACTGATCGAAATGGCTGAACTGGCTCACGATACATATCCCATTGTATTCGGAATGGGGGTAATTAGCTAGGGACGACAGTCGTTGGGTCTCGTTTGGAGTTCAGACGAAATTTAACCTTTTGAAAATAAATGGAGAAAATAAAATTAAATAAATATATAAAATCCTTTTTCCACTTAAGCCCCTCTCTTACACAGTCAAACCCTACCCCCTTTAACTCGTGGTCAACCCCACTTTGAAGCCGTCTTCCCCAAATCGAACGGCGCAGGGCCTCTCCAAATTCGAACCCTTTTATCTCCTCCACGACTCAACTTCTGGTGACAGGGTCAACGACAAGATTGTTCGGCCTTGGGAGAACTATCCGTAGCTACCGGCGCCCAAACTCCGGTGTCACCCTTCGTCGGAGGCGAGCTTGTATGGGCGGCGCGCATTATGGGACATTTTGGGTTCGATGGTGGGTGATGGGAGCTCAGATCGGTCGGGATTGGAGCAGCAGGGCGAGGCGTAGAGGGTGGGGGTTCTTGATAGGCGGCCGGTGGCTTGTGACGTCGCCGGCAAGGGAAGAAAGTGGCGAACATCAGCTTTCCGCGGATCCAGTATTGCGGAGGAAGGCAGAACGATTCAGTGAGTTTTTTTCCCTCTCTTTTCTTTTTTTTTTAGCATTGAATTGTTTTTTTTTCTTTTTCAGATTTTAAACTGCAAATAATGTAGTTTTTAAATTGAAAATAATATAGTTTTTAAAACTGAAATTAATATTGTTTTCTTATGAAATCACTTTGTTTTAAAAACATTGGTTTTAGAAATAAAAATAAACATTGGTTTTAGAAATAGAAATAAACATAAGTGTTTAAAATAAAAATAGTTTGGTTTTTGAAATAAAATTAGCATGAGTGTTTAAAATTAGCATTGAATTTTGAAATAAAATTAGCAATGTTTTGAAATAGAAGATAGGAATTTACTTTGTTTAAAAATGGAAAGAACAGTATAGAAAAATGATTTTTGAAATATAAATAGAACAGATTTTTAAAATGAAATATTTAAAATAAATAACTTTGCATAATAAAATATGGGATTTTTATATATAATAAGTCGAAAGAAAAATATGATTTTTAATAAGGAAAAGATACGATTTTTAATAATGTAAAAATATGATTTTTATATATTCAACATTAGAAATAAAATACCATGGTTTTAGAAATAGCAAGAGAATTGCTTTCAAAATAGAAGTAGCGATAAAAAATCTATTTTTACATAATAGAAGTAGCGATAAAAATTCTATTTTTACATTATAGAAGTAGCGATAAAAATTCTATTTTTACATGTATGAAGTGTCGTTATAAAATATGATATTTGTATAGAATATAGAAATTCGATTTTTATATATTGAATAGCATAGTAAAAATTCGATTTTTATATATTGAACATCGAAGTAAAAAAATGTGATTTTTATATATTGAACATCGAAGTAAAAATTCGATTTTTACATATGTAGTGGCTACGGTCAACGAAGGTGACAAAAAGGCGAAACGACGAAGACTTCTGCAAAGGAAGAGCCGTGGAGCTAGGATAGCTATATGTGAGAATTTCTCACCTTTCAATTTCATTTCTATTTATATATATATATATACTAGGATGCAGACGGTGCTTAGTAGCACCCGACACAATCGTCCACAGACCATGGACTTGTTTGTTTGGTTGCATAGATTAGTTGGATATTTGATTTGAATTTGGTTGTTTGGTGAATTTGATTGATATGTGAGAATTTCTCACCTTTCAATTTCATTTCTATTTATATATATATACTAGGATGCAGACGGTGCTTAGTAGCACCCGACACAATCGTCCACAGACCATGGACTTGTTTGTTTGGTTGCATAGATTAGTTGGATATTTGATTTGAATTTGGTTGTTTGGTGAATTTGATTGATGTGTGAATGGCGTGGGCCTTCACTAGACCGGGGATAAGGCTAGGCCTTGTCCCGTTTCTAGTATCGTGCCGTTATGCCGCCGAAATTTTCTAAAATATGTTAGAAAAATAAAAATGTCATTTTATTGAATAAATGAACCGAATAGAATATTCATAGGTCGAATAAAATGTTTTATCGTAAAAAATATAATTTTTAACGTGAATATGAATAAATAAATATTCATTTACAAACCGGACGGTTTGTTTATGTACACCTATTTGAAGGACATTGATTGGGACGATAAATTTTACACATCGCCCAACTGCACAAATAAAATATGTGTTTGATTGTTTAAAACCCCACACGGGTGTTGGGATGAAATTTGAAGTTCACTCATCCTGATTGATTAAATATGTCGATCGATTGATTGACAGGCTGTTATAAGCGTTGAATATCTATATTTGATGCTTATACAGTGTAGTGCACTTTGGTTGATGGTTGATTATTTTCAATGCTATTATATACATGTGTTGTATGAAAATCCATATAATTAATTTTATATGGTAATTGATTGGGCCTCATTCCAATTTGAAAAATAAAGAATAATATAAAATAAAGGTTCATGTGTTGACAGTTTCATCCATTGAGATTGGTCATGTGTTGAACAAAATATTTTAGTAATAAAATTTACATCTTTATAATATAAAATAAAGGTTCATGTGTTGACAGTTTCATCCATTGAGATTGGTCATGTGTTGAACGAAATATTTAGTAATAAAATTTACATCTTTATAATATAAAATAAAGGTTCATGTGTTGACAGTTTCATCCATTGAGATTGGTCATGTGTTGAACGAAATATTTTAGTAATAAAATTTACATCTTTATAATATAAAATAAAGGTTCATGTGTTGACAGTACTCATCCATTGAGATTGGTCATGTGTTGAACGAAATATTTTGATAATAACAACTATTTTGAAAAAGAAATATTTGAAATAGAAATTTATGAAGCCGTGTTGATTAGATTGACGCCATTTTGACGTGAACGATATTTATATCGATTTTAACGATTTCGAAATGAAATGAATTGAAAACGATTTCGAAATGAATTGAATTGAAAACGATTTCGAAATGAATTGAATATATAACGATTTCGAAATGAATTGAATTGAATCGAAAACGATTTCGAAATGAATTGAATTGAAAACGAATTCAAATTGAATTGAAAGCGAATTGAAATGAATTCAAATTGAATTGAAATTTGAATTGAATAGAAATGAATTTTAAAACGAATTTATAAAGAAGAATTCAATTTTGTTTTGAATTGAAAAGGAAGTTGAAATTGCTTTTGAAACGAATTTAAAACTATTTATATAATTCGTTTTAAATAGAAATCGACGAAATATATATTATATATATAATATAATGGCCTGAATAGAACGCGCCGCGCCGCGACAGTTCGTGAATTTCGACCATTTATTTCAAACGGACATTACGGGAGATCCGACCGTCGGATTCTCCTAAAACCGGAACCGTTGGGTTCGTATCGAAAAGAGCTTTCTAACGAATATTAGAAATTAGAAATCTAACGGTTGGATTTGGAATTATGTCCAAATCAAATTTGAAAAAGGTCGCTGTAAGTGCAGTTCGATGACCGTTGATGGAAATCGACTGTACGGGCCTTGATAAAATTATTAAAAATAGTAATAATTTGTGTAAAATCATAAGAAATGATTTAGAAAGAATTGGGATGAAAAACCCCATATTTGAAAAGATAAAAATAGATTTTTATCGAAATGAACTAGTTTTGAACTAGAAATATAATTCTATTTATTTTTAAATAAATAAATTGAATTTGAAAAGGGTTTTAAAAATAACTAGAATTTCCAATGATTGCATTGGAGTGGATTTGAATCGAAATTGTCTTCGGAATATTTCGATGTTGGAATTCGTGATTATACAGATGTTGTTATGGAAATTTGAAAGATATATATTTATATCGTTATTTCCAATACGACATTTGTTAATCGTAGAATTTGATATTGAATATAAGCCGATATATTTTCTATTCAGAGCCTTATATTGAATATCAAATGTGATTTGGGTTTGTCGTGAATGGTGTCTTCACTAATACTGTTCTTGAACCCAGTTGAGAAAAGATTAAATCTTTTTATTTAGATTTAATGAAGTGTACCAATCAAATGATATTTAATTGGAATTGAATTGGTATTGATTTTTGGGTTTATCGTGAACAGTGTTTTAAATAACACTTGTTCTTTAACCCGATAATTAATGGAATGATTTTTGGGTTTATCGTGAACAGTGTTTTAAATAACACTTGTTCTTTAACCCGATAATTAATGGAATGTGATTTTGGGTTTATCGTGAACCGTGTTTTAAATGACACTGATTCTTTAACCCAGTTAACGATTAAAACTAAGTGGAGTTTTAATGAATCTTTAATTAGATTGAAATAATCGAGAATGGAGTATCACCAGTTTTGCTCCAGGCGATAGTTAAATCTTTAATTAGATTTGAACGTGAAATGGTAATTGAATTTACCGATAACACTGTGGTGTTAGATATGAAGTATTACCAGTTTTACTTCATGGGATAAATAGATTGGGATTGGGAAATTAAAACAAATGATTACTTCGGTAAGTTTCGTTAATCCCGACTAGTTTTGAATTGATATTCAAAAATAGGTTAAAGAATAAATTCAAGAAATTTATCTTGGATAAAATTAATGGGAACCTTTCCCTATGAATGTGAAACTTAGAAACTAACTGTCGGTTAGCTAAGTAGAATGGTTTTCTGGATATTGATCTGATGTTGGTTTCGGCCTTCGGGGTTAATATTTGGGGAATTATTCTCTTGATTAATTTACGGTTAGTGACTGATGAATTGGAATGAGGCGTATGTTGTGTTTGTGTAACACTTATTTAAAATATACGTGAATTATTCGGAAAGACCGGGTTTATCCCATTCTGAATAACTGATACGACGATAAGTCGAAGATGAAGACGATGGTCGAAGACCGGAGGTCTTCACGTCGTTTGGGTGATTACTGATGATCTTGATTGGGCTGTACACCCAAGAAGATGGAAACAGTTGGTGATCGTCCAAACGTACTTGGAGATCGATGGATATGCGAGGTACTAGGTGCCTCCGGTTTCGTTCAGACCCAGAACGGACTTGTAAATGGACTGTGTGTCTGACATTGGATTTTAGTCCGTGTGATTGATCTCTATTAAATATATATCTGTTTGGCGGCGGAGAATTTATTCTCTTGCTTAACGCCCTTCTCTGAGACGTACGAGCTCAGGGGTTATATATTGATGGATATCAAACGCATGGAGTGAATTGCCTGTGTGGCATGCCTAAGTGGCAATTGATCGAGGCTTCTGTTGAAAAGCAAAGTCTTGTGGTGATGATCAAAGCACGGCCTTTGTGGCGTAGCTTTGTGTAACGTTGATTCGCGAGTTTCACACCCGGTATGAACCAAAAACGGGAGACGGACCTCAGGGAGGGCCTACGTTTCCTCCTAGCTAAAAGTGGCGTCAGTGGTTTTACACGCCCTGACGAGTTTGAGGTTGTTGCTGTTGCGAGGCGCCTCGGATTGATCGGTCGTTCTCGAACCGATGGAGTCATTTAGTTGGCTCGCTTACGCCCCAAAGGGCGGCGAAACGTAGTGCTCAGGTATAATAATCCACATCGGTGGACCGGCCCTGTCGCTCCAAGGCTTGCCTGCGCGCTTGCCTGAGACTCGGGCTAGGCAGTCTCGAATCAGTGAGGATCTTGCCCCTAGCCTCGGTTCATACCATAAATGATAACCCAACTTCCAATACGACGTCTTGCGGTTTTGATTGTAAACTTATATATGGCGACATAGTGTTATGGGGCATTCATGCCGCCTATGATTGATACTTATGATTTGAAGTTGTTTTATACACTATGCACTTATAGTAGTATCAAATGATTTGTTTTAAACGTATCAAGCATTCTTTGGCTGTTATAAGGGAAAACCCTATCCTCGGCTGCGTTGCATTGTGTGATGGGACCTGGGTCTTATAACAGCTTCATTTTTCTTTATTTAGCATTGCGCTGTTTGTTTTATGCACTGGTATTCTTGGGAGGAAACCCGTTCCGTGTTATACGGCGTGGTCCCTTGATTTACCTAACTTTAAAATAAAGATTAACTGTTTTTAGTTCTCACACCAGTCACATGACTGACCTGGAGTTTATTGTTTTAACCTAAACTCGGGGTGCCCCTATTTTGACACGGGCAGCTAGTAGTTTTGGTTTTGCAGATTTATATTCACAGGATCCTGATTAACAGCTGGAACGATATCCGGAAAGCTTTGTATCCGTATATCTCTTTCTAGTTGTGTATTGTATTATTTTCCGCTGCGATGTATTTAAATGTAATTTAAATCTCTGAAATTTCTGTGTAATATTCATTTGTACTCTGTATATTCTTGTAATCTGATGCATTGTTGTAATATACAATGAAATGTTCTTTTGTATGCGTTCTGTTGTGGCTTGTTCTCGAACTATCCGACGCTTTCCTTTACGGGGAAGTTACGGGTTTTCACAGTTGGTATCAGAGCTTTGGTTTACAAAGCTCAGAGAACAAGAGACATTGGAACCATACAAAAAAAATTCATCAGATATTGGATTAGTAATATCCAATGAGAATGACTCGTTAGAGATAGGATCAGTAGTATCCTAGAACGAGTGTGAAGAGTTTATTTTTCAAATGAAAACAAATTTTGTTTTGAAAATTTAAATCAATTATTCGTATTTGATTATTTATTTGAATTTATTTGGACAGTCCAGTATATAAAGAATTTGCATATACGCCTTGCAAACGTATATTCAAAGTTTTAATATATTGGATAGATATAGCATCACACTCTAGTCGCCCGGAGATGATATTGATGATAGCGATCGCATCATCAACATTTATGTTCGAGTTTCGAAGGTGGGATTCCTATATATTTCCATTAGACTGGTGTGAGAACCAAAATTAGATAGGGCTTATTGTTGTGATTTGGCATCAAAAATGAGATTTTTGACTATATATCAAAGTTATGAATTTCAAATGATAATTCACTAATTGATTGATGTTTGTGTAGTTTGTTTATTTGGTTGATTAATTAAGGTGTTGAACCTTTAGCCTAATTGAATCAAATATTGAATTATATTGAAAATTGGTCGCATTTGCTTGCATATACTTGTACTTACATTGAACAGGTCATAGCAAGGAGGCTAGAGCCGAAGAATAAAATTTGTTTGCCCGACAAATAGGTACATGTTTACTACATAATTTACTGTTTTGTTTGGGTGATGATGATTTTATGAGCCTATTGGCTAGCCGCTTGGCTTTTTCTTTTTCTTTTTGAGATCTGAAGGACCGGGGAAGCTATTTGAAATGCCCCGATGCTCCCGGTGCAGGGGAGGTTATGGCGAAATTTTTCGAAAATTTATGGTGTTAGCCAAATTTTTGAAATTTTGAAAGTTCTCAGAAACTGAAAAGTTGGAGAATGGAAGCCGGATCGAATGTAGAGTTGAATGATCAAACCACTTTCGACTTTGTTCCTTTTCGGGGACGAAAAGTTTTAAGTGGGGGAGATTGTAACAACCCGGAAAATCTGGGCCAGTTTAAAATTTTTATTTTGGCAATTTTGGCGAATTTTGAATATTTAAAATGAATTATTTTAAATAATATCGACGAGAAATTTATTTTGAATATAATTCAAACGTATATATTTATATTCGTTGTCGTTAGAATATAAATATTTATATATATTTATAAATAGAATTGAAAATGGCGCGGTAGTTCGATAATTCGATTTCAAACTTCAATTGAATGTACCGGGTGCAAAATAATCTGGATTTTAGTGAAACCAAAAATAATGGGATCTAATTGAGAATATCTTTCCAACGAATCCGACAAATCGAAATTTCATAGAGGGAATCAAAAGTTATGTCCAGTTGAAAATTCTGAATAGTCGCTATGGAATTCAGGCCCTTAAAAATGGACATTTTGCAAACGACCTCGGATTTCGACGAAACCACTTTTGTTGGATCCGCAGTGTCAAGTTATTGCTAGATTCCAAATTTCATAATTTTTCGAATCAATATGTGAGCGTGGCAAAGGAAAACGCGTTTGACCAGTTTTAGTTGATT
Source organism: Allium sativum (assembly GCA_030737875.1). Lineage (NCBI taxonomy): Eukaryota > Viridiplantae > Streptophyta > Magnoliopsida > Asparagales > Amaryllidaceae > Allium > Allium sativum. The sequence goes on along the minus strand of CM060926.1, from coordinate 928,198,353 downwards.
TTAATCGACTGGAAAATGGCCATTTTTAAAACGGTCTCAGAATTCGACGAAATTAGTTTTGTTAGGACCGTATCATCAATACGAAGCTAGAAATAATTTTTCAGTAATTTTCGGGATTCGTATGTGGCCCCAGTAAATTGAAATGCGCGTTCAAATTGAATATATATTTATTTATATTTTGATTTCAGCGAAAACTGATCGAAACGGCTGAACTGGCTCACGATACATATCCCATTGTATTCGGAATGGGGGTAATTAGCTAGGGACGACAGTCGTTGGGTCTCGTTTGGAGTTCGGACGAAATTTAACCTTTTGAAAATAAATGGAGAAAATAAAATTAAATAAATATATAAAATCCTTTTTCCACTTAAGCCCCTCTCTTACACAGTCAAACCCTACCCCCTTTAACTCGTGGTCAACCCCACTTTGAAGCCGTCTTCCCCAAATCGAACGGCGCAGGGCCTCTCCAAATTCGAACCCTTTTATCTCCTCCACGACTCAACTTCTGGTGACAGGGTCAACGACAAGATTGTTCGGCCTTGGGAGAACTATCCGTAGCTACCGGCGCCCAAACTCCGGTGTCACCCTTCGTCGGAGGCGAGCTTGTATGGGCGGCGCGCATTATGGGACATTTTGGGTTCGATGGTGGGTGATGGGAGCTCAGATCGGTCGGGATTGGAGCAGCAGGGCGAGGCGCAGAGGGTGGGGGTTCTTGATAGGCGGCCGGTGGCTTGTGACGTCGCCGGCAAGGGAAGAAAGTGGCGAACATCAGCTTTCCGCGGATCCAGTATTGCGGAGGAAGGCAGAACGATTCAGTGAGTTTTTTTCCCTCTCTTTTCTTTTTTTTTTAGCATTGAATTGTTTTTTTTTTTTTCAGATTTTAAACTGCAAATAATGTAGTTTTTAAATTGAAAATAATATAGTTTTTAAAACTGAAATTAATATTGTTTTCTTATGAAATCACTTTGTTTTAAAAACATTGGTTTTAGAAATAAAAATAAACATTGGTTTTAGAAATAGAAATAAACATAAGTGTTTAAAATAAAAATAGTTTGGTTTTTGAAATAAAATTAGCATGAGTGTTTAAAATTAGCATTGAATTTTGAAATAAAATTAGCAATGTTTTGAAATAGAAGATAGGAATTTACTTTGTTTAAAAATGGAAAGAACAGTATAGAAAAATGATTTTTGAAATATAAATAGAACAGATTTTTAAAATGAAATATTTAAAATAAATAACTTTGCATAATAAAATATGGGATTTTTATATATAATAAGTCGAAAGAAAAATATGATTTTGTAATAAGGAAAAGATACGATTTTTAATAATGTAAAAATATGATTTTTATATATTCAACATTAGAAATAAAATACCATGGTTTTAGAAATAGCAAGAGAATTGCTTTCAAAATAGAAGTAGCGATAAAAATTCTATTTTTACATAATAGAAGTAGCGATAAAAATTCTATTTTTACATTATAGAAGTAGCGATAAAAATTCTATTTTTACATGTATGAAGTGTCGTTATAAAATATGATATTTGTATAGAATATAGAAATTCGATTTTTATATATTGAATAGCATAGTAAAAATTCGATTTTTATATATTGAACATCGAAGTAAAAAAATGTGATTTTTATATATTGAACATCGAAGTAAAAATTCGGTTTTTACATATGTAGTGGCTACGGTCAACGAAGGTGACAAAAAGGCGAAACGACGAAGACTTCTACAAAGGAAGAGCCGTGGAGCTAGGATAGCTATATGTGAGAATTTCTCACCTTTCAATTTCATTTCTATTTATATATATATACTAGGATGCAGACAGTGCTTAGTAGCACCCGACACAATCGTCCACAGACCATGGACTTGTTTGTTTGGTTGCATAGATTAGTTGGATATTTGATTTGAATTTGGTTGTTTGGTGAATTTGATTGATATGTGAGAATTTCTCACCTTTCAATTTCATTTCTATTTATATATATATACTAGGATGCAGACGGTGCTTAGTAGCACCCGACACAATCGTCCACAGACCATGGACTTGTTTGTTTGGTTGCATATATTAGTTGGATATTTGATTTAAATTTGGTTGTTTGGTGAATTTGATTGATGTGTGAATGGCGTGGGCCTTCACTAGACCGGGGATAAGGCTAGGCCTTGTCCCGTTTCTAGTATCGTGCCGTTATGCCGCCGAAATTTTCTAAAATATGTTAGAAAAATAAAAATGTCATTTTATTGAATAAATGAACCGAATAGAATATTCATAGGTCGAATAAAATGTTTTATCATAAAAAATATAATTTTTAACGTGAATATGAATAAATAAATATTCATTTACAAACCGGACGGTTTGTTTATGTACACCTATTTGAAGGACATTGATTGGGACGATAAATTTTACACATCGCCCAACTGCACAAATAAAATATGTGTTTGATTGTTTAAAACCCCACACGGGTGTTGGGATGAAATTTGAAGTTCACTCATCCTGATTGATTAAATATGTCGATCGATTGATTGACAGGCTGTTATAAGCGTTGAATATCTATATTTGATGCTTATACAGTGTAGTGCACTTTGGTTGATGGTTGATTATTTTCAATGCTATTATATACATGTGTTGTATGAAAATCCATATAATTAATTTTATATGGTAATTGATTGGGCCTCATTCCAATTTGAAAAATAAAGAATAATATAAAATAAAGGTTCATGTGTTGACAGTTTCATCCATTGAGATTGGTCATGTGTTGAACAAAATATTTTAGTAATAAAATTTACATCTTTATAATATAAAATAAAGGTTCATGTGTTGACAGTTTCATCCATTGAGATTGGTCATGTGTTGAACGAAATATTTAGTAATAAAATTTACATCTTTATAATATAAAATAAAGGTTCATGTGTTGACAGTTTCATCCATTGAGATTGGTCATGTGTTGAACGAAATATTTTAGTAATAAAATTTACATCTTTATAATATAAAATAAAGGTTCATGTGTTGACAGTACTCATCCATTGAGATTGGTCATGTGTTGAACGAAATATTTTGATAATAACAACTATTTTGAAAAAGAAATATTTGAAATAGAAATTTATGAAGCCGTGTTGATTAGATTGACGCCATTTTGACGTGAACGATATTTATATCGATTTTAACGATTTCGAAATGAAATGAATTGAAAACGATTTCGAAATGAATTGAATTGAAAATGATTTCGAAATGAATTGAATATATAACGATTTCGAAATGAATTGAATTGAATCGAAAACGATTTCGAAATGAATTGAATTGAAAACGAATTCAAATTGAATTGAAAGCGAATTGAAATGAATTCAAATTGAATTGATATTTGAATTGAATAGAAATGAATTTTAAAACGAATTTATAAAGAAGAATTCAATTTTGATTTGAATTGAAAAGGAAGTTGAAATTGCTTTTGAAACGAATTTAAAACTATTTATATAATTCGTTTTAAATAGAAAAAGACGAAATATATATTATATATATTATATATATATAATATAATGGCCTGAATAGAACGCGCCGCGCCGCGCCGCGGCAGTTCGTGAATTTCGACCATTTATTTCAAACGGACATTACGGGAGATCCGACCGTCGGATTCTCCTAAAACCGGAACCGTTGGGTTCGTATCGAAAAGAGCTTTCTAACGAATATTAGAAATTAGAAATCTAACGGTTGGATTTGGAATTATGTCCAAATCAAATTTGAAAAAGGTCGCTGTAAGTGCAGTTCGATGACCGTTGATGGAAATCGACTGTACGGGCCTTGATAAAATTATTAAAAATAGTAATAATTTGTGTAAAATCATAAGAAATGATTTAGAAAGAATTGGGATGAAAAACCCCATATTTGAAAAGATAAAAATAGATTTTTATCGAAATGAACTAGTTTTGAACTAGAAATATAATTCTATTTATTTTTAAATAAATAAATTGAATTTGAAAAGGGTTTTAAAAATAACCAGAATTTCCAATGATTGCATTGGAGTGGATTTGAATCGAAATTGTCTTCGGAATATTTCGATGTTGGAATTCGTGATTATACAGATGTTGTTATGGAAATTTGAAAGATATATATTTATATCGTTATTTCCAATACGACATTTGTTAATCGTAGAATTTGATATTGAATATAAGCCGATATATTTTCTATTCAGAGCCTTATATTGAATATCAAATGTGATTTGGGTTTGTCGTGAATGGTGTCTTCACTAATACTGTTCTTGAACCCAGTTGAGAAAAGATTAAATCTTTTTATTTAGATTTAATGAAGTGTACCAATCAAATGATATTTAATTGGAATTGAATTGGTATTGATTTTTGGGTTTATCGTGAACAGTGTTTTAAATAACACTTGTTCTTTAACCCGATAATTAATGGAATGATTTTTGGGTTTATCGTGAACAGTGTTTTAAATAACACTTGTTCTTTAACCCGATAATTAATGGAATGATTTTTGGGTTTATCGTGAACAGTATTTTAAATAACACTTGTTCTTTAACCCGATAATTAATGGAATGTGATTTTGGGTTTATCGTGAACCGTGTTTTAAATGACACTGATTCTTTAACCCAGTTAACGATTAAAACTAAGTGGAGTTTTAATGAATCTTTAATTAGATTGAAATAATCGAGAATGGAGTATCACCAGTTTTGCTCCAGGCGATAGTTAAATCTTTAATTAGATTTGAACGTGAAATGGTAATTGAATTTACCGATAACACTGTGGTGTTAGATATGAAGTATTACCAGTTTTACTTCATGGGATAAATAGGTTGGGATTGGGAAATTAAAACAAATGATTACTTCGGTAAGTTTCGTTAATCCCGACTAGTTTTGAATTGATATTCAAAAATAGGTTAAAGAATAAATTCAAGAAATTTATCTTGGATAAAATTAATGGGAACCTTTCCCTATGAATGTGAAACTTAGAAACTAATTGTCGGTTAGCTAAGTAGAATGGTTTTCTGGATATTGATCTGATGTTGGTTTCGGCCTTCGGGGTTAATATTTGGGGAATTATTCTCTTGATTAATTTACGGTTAGTGACTGATGAATTGGAATGAGGCGTATGTTGTGTTTGTGTAACACTTATTTAAAATATACGTGAATTATTCGGAAAGACCGGGTTTATCCCATTCTGAATAACTGATACGACGATAAGTCGAAGATGAAGACGATGGTCGAAGACCGGAGGTCTTCACGTCGTTTGGGTGATTACTGATGATCTTGATTGGGCTGTACACCCAAGAAGATGGAAACAGTTGGTGATCGTCCAGACGTACTTGGAGATCGATGGATATGCGAGGTACTAGGTGCCTCCGGTTTCGTTCAGATCCAGAACGGACTTGTAAATGGACTGTGTGTCTGACATTGGATTTTAGTCCGTGTGATTGATCTCTATTAAATATATATCTGTTTGGCGGCGGAGAATTTATTCTCTTGCTTAACGCCCTTCTCTGAGACGTACGAGCTCAGGGGTTATATATTGATGGATATCAAACGCATGGAGTGAATTGCCTGTGTGGCATGCCTAAGTGGCAATTGATCGAGGCTTCTGTTGAAAAGCAAAGTCTTGTGGTGATGATCAAAGCGCGGCCTTTGTGGCGTAGCTTTGTGTAACGTTGATTCGCGAGTTTCACACCCGGTATGAACCAAAAACGGGAGACGGACCTCAGGGAGGGCCTACGTTTCCTCCTAGCTAAAAGTGGCGTCAGTGGTTTTACACGCCCTGACGAGTTTGACTTATGTGGTTGTTGCTGTTGCGAGGCGCCTCGGATTGATCGGTCGTTCTCGAACCGATGGAGTCATTTAGTTGGCTCGCTTACGCCCCAAAGGGCGGCGAAACGTAGTGCTCAGGTATAATAATCCACATCGGTGGACCGGCCCTGTCGCTCCAAGGCTTGCCTGCGCGCTTGCCTGAGACTCGGGCTAGGCAGTCTCGAATCAGTGAGGATCTTGCCCCTAGCCTCGTTTCATACCATAAATGATAACCCAACTTCCAATACGACGTCTTGCGGTTTTGATTGTAAACTTATATATGGCGACATAGTGTTATGGGGCATTCATGCCGCCTATGATTGATACTTATGATTTGAAGTTGTTTTATACACTATGCACTTATAGTAGTATCAAATGATTTGTTTTAAACGTATCAAGCATTCTTTGGCTGTTATAAGGGAAAACCCTATCCTCGGCTGCGTTGCATTGTGTGATGGGACCTGGGTCTTATAACAGCTTCATTTTTCTTTATTTAGCATTGCGCTGTTTGTTTTATGCACTGGTATTCTTGGGAGGAAACCCGTTCCGTGTTATACGGCGTGGTCCCTTGATTTACCTAACTTTAAAATAAAGATTAACTGTTTTTAGTTCTCACACCAGTCACATGATTGACCTGGAGTTTATTGTTTTAACCTAAACTCTGGGTGCTCCTATTTTGACACGGGCAGCTAGTAGTTTTGGTTTTGCAGATTTATATTCACAGGATCCTGATTAACAGCTGGAACGATATCCGGAAAGCTTTGTATCCGTATATCTCTTTCTAGTTGTGTATTGTATTATTTTCCGCTGCGATGTATTTAAATGTAATTTAAATCTCTGATATTTCTGTGTAATATTCATTTGTACTCTGTATATTCTTGTAATCTGATGCATTGTTGTAATATACAATGAAATGTTCTTTTGTATGCGTTCTGTTGTGGCTTGTTCTCGAACTATCCGACGCTTTCCTTTACGGGGAAGTTACGGGTTTTCACAGGGTGCGGCATCAGATGCGGTGGCAGATCGGAGCGGCGGCGAGGCTTTAAAGGCGCCGACTTTGAGGGTTCGATTCTGGCGGAGGAGGCGTCGATGGAGGCGGAGCTTGGGTCAGATTTGAAGAGGAGAGGGAGGCGGTTCGAGTGGATGTGGTGGCGGCGGCTCTGGTGGCCTGTAGCGGCGGCGGCGAAGGAGAGAAGGGGGGAGCGATGGTGATCGTCGAAATCGGCTGAGCGGGAAGAGAGAAAAAAGAAAGGATTTTCTTTTTTTTTATATATAAAAATTCTGATTGGCCGGTGGAGTCTTAAAGGGGTTTTCTGACACGACCACCAATCTAAACCCAACGACTGTCGTCCCTAGCGTTTTACCCCCATTCCGGACACAATGGGATATGTTTCGAAGGCCCATTCGGATGTTTCAGTCAGTTTTCCTTCAAATTAAAATATAAAACATTCAATATTTAATTTGAACGTACATTTCAATTTGCCAGGGCCACAAACTGATTCGAAAAATTCCAGAAAAATAAATCTAGCTATGTTTTGACGATACGGTCCCAACAAAACTAGTTTCGTCGAATTCTGAGACCGTTTGCAAAAAAGCCCATTTCTGGTCGATCCAATTTAACTTTAATTGGTCAAAACACGTTTTCCTTTGCCACGCTCACATACTAGCTTCAAAAATTATGAAATTTGAAACCTAGCAATAACTTCAAATCCCGGATCCAACAAAAGTGGTTTCGTCGAATTCCGAGGTCGTATGCAAAATGGCCAATTTCACGGGCTATATAAATTCCATAGCGACCTTTCTGAAAATTCATTTGGCCATAACTTTTGCTTTCCGTTATGAAAATTCGATTTTTCAGATTCGTTAGAAAGGTATTCACTAACAGATTTAAATATTTTTGGTTTCACTCAAATCCATTTTGTTTTGCACCTGGTACAGTCCGACAAAGTTTGAATTCAAATTTTAAAACTGCAGCGCCATTTCAGGCCTTGTTTATAATTAGAATTGATTATATTCGTTTTCAATTGTCGATTTCAACTCACTTTTTATCTCTATTATTTAAAATATTTATTTTAAATATTTAAAATCCATTATTTTAGCCAAATTAAAAATTTTAAATTGGTTCAGATTTTCTGGGTCGTTACAATCTCCCCCACTTAAAACTTTTCGTTCCCGAAAAGGAACAAATTCGAAAGTGGTTTGATAAATCTACAATCACACAACACAAACAATAATCAAATTGTTTTAACTTTTCAAAATCATACCAATCAATTCCTATATGCCTTTATTCAGACTATAGAATTAAAAGTGCACATCCATGGAAAGAAAATAACAACAGAGTAGAGAACTAATTGGTAATGCAAAGTATGGTAAATGTACCTTGCATCGGAGTCAATCAGAGAGATCCACTCGACATCTAGGATAGGTTTTCTGAATGCTCTCCTCCGTTTCCCAAGTACAATCTCGCGGATCTCCACTCCATTGCACTTTGACTAAGTGGACCTTCTTGTTCCTCAGCTCTTTGGTTTCTTTGCCGATAATCTTTAGCGGCTCTCTTTTCACAGCTAATTCTGGAGTAATTTCAATATCCTATTGAACTGCTTCCTCCACGATCAAGTCTAGATCATGAACGTGCTTTCGAAGTTGAGATATGTGAAATACATCATGAACACCAGGCAACCAATCAGGCAGTTTGACCCTATAAGCGAGAGTTCCGATCCGTTCCAGAATAGGAAACGGACCAATGAATTTGGGCGCCAACTTCCCTGTTTTACCGAACCGGATAACTCCTCTCATCGGCGATACTTTCAAATATACAAAGTCGCCAACGGCAAAGGATATATCTCTTCTTCTTCTATCGGCATAGCTCTTTTGTCAGCTTTGAGCGGCCAATAATCGCTTCTTAATAAAATCGACTTTGTCGGCAGCTTCTCGGATCATATCTGGCCCCAACACAAGCCTATTACCAGGTTCAACCCAACAAGCAGGAGATCGGCACGGTCTACCATATAATGCTTCGAATGGCGATATTGTCAGACTCGCCTGGTAGCTGTTGTTATAAGAGAATTCAGCCAAATGCAGATGGTCTTCCCATGATCCACCGAAATCTAGAACACAAGCCCGTAATAGATCTTCTAAAATACGATTCACCCTCTCAGTCTGACCACCTGTCTGAGGATGATAGGCGGTGCTCAAGTTCAGTTTTGTTCCCAGTTCTACCTGAAATGCCTCCCAGAATTTAATAGTAAATATTGTATCTCTATCACTGACTATACTGAGCGGCACTCCATGTAGTCTAACTATTTCCTTGAAGTAAATCTACGCCAGACTCTGAGCAGTTCTGTTTGATCTGACAGGTATGAAATGGGCGGTCTTCGTGAAGCGATCTACGATCACCCAATACTGTCATTTCCCTTTCTGGTTCTGGGCAGACCATCAATGAAATCCATGGAAATATGCTCCCACTTCCAACCAGGAACGTCTAGCGGTTGCAATAATCCAGCCAGTTTCTGTTGGTCGCTTTTGACTAGCTGGCAAGTAGGGCATCGGCTAACATATAAGGAAATGTCCTTCTTCATCGACTTCCACCAGAAAGTACGTTTGATGTCATTGTACATTTTGCTTACTCCCGGATGGATACTAAGTTTTGACTTATGGCATTCATCCAGAACTTCCTTGTGAAGCTCAGGAATGTTAGGGACACAGATTCGACCTTTGAGCCTTAGAATCCCATCATTATCAACTTGAAAACTCGAGGGTTCGCCTTGTTGAATTATGTCTCTGATCTTCTAAATGAAGTGATCATCCTTCTGAAGAGCAGATATTTTATCTAGCAATGAAGTCGTGATAATAAAATTGGCGATCATTTCATTCTTTCGTATTAACGCATCGGCCACGACATTGGCTTTCCCTGGAGTGTATATAATTTCAAAGTCATATGCTGCAAGAAACTCTAGCCAACGTTGTTGCCTCAGATTTAGGTCCTTCTGTGTGAATAGATACTTTAACGACTGGTGATCTGTAAACAGTTCAAATCTCTCACCCAGAAGGTAGTGTCTCCAGATTTTCAAGGCGAATACGATAGCCAACAACTCAAGACCATGAGTTACGTAGTTTTTCTCGTGCGGCTTCAACTGACGGCTAGCATAAGCAATCACTTGACCCCTTTGCATTAACACTGCGCCAAGGCCTTCTCTAGAAGCATCAGCCCAGACTTTTAAATCCTTGTTGCCAATGATGGTGGTTAACACCGGAGCAGTTGTTAATCTCAAATTTAGCTCTTCAAAAGCCTCTTCACTCTCTGGAGTCCATTTGAATTTAGAGTGCTTCTTTGTAAGTTTCGTTAAGTGGCCAGATATCTTCGAAAAGTTTTTGACGAACTTCCGGTAATAACTAGCCAATCCGAGAAAACTACGGACTTCTGTAGGAGTACTAGGCTGTTTCCAGTTTTGAATAGCTGTGATTTTGCTTGGATCCACAACAATTCCTTCTATCGATACGACGTGGCCTAGAAATTTTACTTCATCTTGCCAGAATATACATTTGGAAAACTTTGCTTTCAACACATTCCTTCTGAGGATTTTCAGAACCTGTTCCAAATGCTTTTCATGTTCGGCCTTTGATCTAGAGAAGATTAGAATATCATCAATAAAAACCAGAACAAATTTATTCAAAACTCCTCTGAATACTCTGTTCATTAGATCGACGAAATAGGCTGGAGCGTTACATAAGCCGAACGACATTACTAACCACTCGTAGAATAAGTCGGGACCTTTGAATGCTGTCATTGGAACACACTCTTCGGCAATTCGAAGCTGATGGAAGCCTGTAGCTAGGTCCATCCTTGAGAATACTTGTGCTCCATTCAGACGATCCAATAAATCGTCGATCCGCGGCATTGGATATTTGTTCTTTATCGTCTGCTTGTTCAGATCACGATAATCCACACATAGACGTAGAGAACCGTCAGATTTCGGGACAAACACCACTGCTGCACCCTAATCAGAGAAACTAGGCCTGATCAGACCCTTCCATACTAGCTTTCGTGTTTGATTGTCAAGTTCTTCTTTCTCTTTCAAGGACATTCTTCGAATAGCGTGAACTACCGGCCTTGCATTCGATATTAAAGAAATTTTGAAATCTATTTCTCTCTGCGGAGGTAAGCGAACAACTTCCTCGAACACATCCGCATAGTTCTTGACAACAGGAATATCTTTCACTAGGTCGGGAATATTCTCTGTGATTTCAGGGACATTTTCTATTTGGGCTGGAGAAACATTCAAAGTTGCCCAGAAGTCTTTTCTATTTGCATTCTGACCTTCACAGGGAATGGTTATATAATCACCTGATTTAATCTTCGCCTTTACGACTCTGTCGGCGCATATAACTTCAGCTTCATATTTGGTCAACCAGTCTAACCCCAAGATAAGATCAAACTCTTTAAAATTCATAACGACCGCGATGGTAAGAAACCGATAACGAGAGAAAGAAACCGGCACTCCACAAACCCAACTGAGATCAATGGAATCCCCAACCGGATTCCGGACAGTCATTGGTTCCTTGAGCTTTTTCAAATCCAAATCCAGTTTCTCAGCTGCATCTTTGGCAATGAAGCTTCGTGATGCGCCTGTGTCAAACAGTACTTTGACTGGAATGTTTTTGACAGTAAGCGTGCCTTCTAAAACATCAGCCCTTTCCTGAGCAGACGAAGATACAGGCACTTCTGCCACTTCATTTACATGTACTGCTTCAGATTTCCGAGATAGGGGCAGGCCTTGGAAAGATGACCAGCTTGATGGCATTGACTGCACTTTCTATTCTCCTGAAATCCCTTCTTGGGTTTGAACTTATTCTTTCTTTGTTGGTTCCAAGATTTGCAACTTATCGCCAAATGACCTTGTCTATTGCAACTCGAGCACGTAGCGGTCGTTACAGGTTGGTTCCCAGGTTCAGCCCTTTTCCTCTTGGCACTGGGTTTCTTACTGACCTCTGACCTCGTACTGGCTTCAGGAATATCAGTTTCCGACTCTGCTTTGTCACTAGAACAGACTTCTTCTTCGTCGTGCAACATTCCTTTCTTTTGGAGATCTTCATACTGATAAGCCATATAAATCATTTCAGAGAAAGAAAGTTTTACATTCCTCTGTACACTATTCTGATATCTCCTTTGCAGGCCATGAATAAATCTCAGATTCTTCCTCTTTGGATCTTGAATCAGATGAGGAGAAAAGTGAGCAAGTTCGTTGAATTTCTTATGATATTCCGGGATGGTCATATCACCTTGTATTAGATAAGAAAATTCATCACATAATCGCTTCGTCGCTTCAGGAGGAGTAAATCTTTCTAGGAAAATCACTTTGAATCTGTCCCAGGTGATATCACCTTCTAGATTATCTTTGATGATGGTTTCCCACCAGATTAAAGCTTCCTCTTTGAGCGCCCAAGATGCTACTAACCGTTTCTGGTCATCTCTCAGCTGGATACGCTCAAAAATTCTTTCGACAGAACTCATCCAAGCTTGAGTCTGAATTATAGATTCATTGCCCGAGAACTGTGCCCCGTTCGGATTTCGATATCTCTTTAATAGAGCCTCTAGATCGGGTTCTGCATTTCTCCTGTTTCTGACACTCATTTTTCTAGTACTTCTGCAAATGGCAGATCAAGTGTCAGGTCACAGAAAAAATAATTTAAAATATAGAAACACATACTTCAAATGTAAATGTGTCTATTGAGGTGTAATTTCATTCTGCTTTACTCATACTAGGATATTACTGATCCTATCTGTATAGAGTTACCCGTCCTAGAACACTACTGGTTCTATTTCTGACGAGTTCGTTAATATGTTATATTCCAGAACTAAGCTTAACCAAAGCTCTGATGCCAAATGAGACGACCCCAAACCCCGTACTGACGGTGGCGAGGGTAATCCTTGGAATATAACACAGAAACAGATAACAGCAGAACAGAATTAAATAAATACACCAGATAATGAACAATAGAATATACTGGATAAAAGTAATCATCATAGTTACACAGTATACAGGATCTTACTTAGTACAATTACAGTTCAGTTATACATAAATGTCTACAGCCGAAACAAACAAAATATGTACAATAGGAGCTGAACAGCATAAAAAGAGATAAATGATAGAATCCATCTTCAGCTCCAGCTATCCAGAGGAAGCCAGCTAAACCTGAATACAAGGCTGCCCGTGTAGAAAAAGGGGCACCCGAGTTTGAAAGTGAAACAAACTACGAGTCAGTCACGGGACTGGTATGAGAAATCTACTCAACACAATTGAAATATGGTTAATCACAGGACCACGCCACTTTCGTGGAACGGGTTTACTCCATCTGATCACCAGTGCTTTAAAACAAATCATTCTTTGAAACAACGCTATGCTTTTTATAAAAATGAAGCCATTATAAGACTCAGTTCCCATCACACAATGCAATGCAAACCGAAGGATAGAGTTTTTACCTTATAACGGCCAAAATATGCTTGATACTGATAAAACAAAAGCAATTGATATTATTACTAGTGTTTGCATGTTTCAAAAACAATTTCGAATCATAATATCAATCATAGACGGCATAGGTACCATATATCATGTCGCCATATATATATACAATCAAAACCGCACAATGTCGTATTTGGAAATTGGATTTCCGTCATGAACCAAGGCAAAAGATAGTCCTTACCGAATTCGAGACGCTCTAGCCTGCCCCTCAGGATCAGAGCTCGAGTGACCCTTGGATCGTCAGGGCTGGTCCACTGATGTGGATTGAAATTCCTGAACACTGCGTTTCCCCACCCTTTGGGGTGTAAATGAGCCAACGAATGGCTCCATCGGACCCGGATCATCCGATCTAACCGAGGCGCCTCGCAACAGCAACAACCACACAGGTGAAAAGTATATAAATGTCAGGGCTGGTAGGTCACTGACACCACCTTAGCTAGAAAGAAACGCATGCCCTCCATGAGGTCCTACTCCCGTTTCTGGTTCATACCGGGGTGTGAGGCTCGCGAATTCACATTATACACAAAGCTACGCCACACAGGCGGTGCTTTGATCATCACCACAAGACTTTGCTTTTCAACAGAAGCCCTGATCATTTGCCACTTAGGCATGCCACACTAGCGATTCATGCCATGCGACTGATGTCCATCGATATACAACCTCTGAGCTCATGCGTTTCAGAGAAGGGCGTTAAGTAAAAGAATAAATTCTCCGCCGCCAAACAGATGTATTTTTAACAGAGATCAATCAACACAGAATAAAATCCAATGTCAGACACACAGTCCATTTACAAGTCCGTTCTGGGTCTGAACGAAACCGGAGGCACTAAATACCTCGCAAACCCATCGATCACCACGTACGTCTGGACGATCACCACTCATTATCCATATTTCGGGATGCCTCCCAATCAGGACCTCGGTTACCATCCAAACGAGGTGAAGATCTCCGGTCTTCGATCACCGTCATCATCTTCGACTTTCAATCGTCGGTCAATTATTTGAAATGAGAATTAACTCGGCCTTTTCAAATAATTCACGTATATTTAGAATTTCAAATCAATTTATTTCAATGGTTAAATCATTCGACAACACCAATTTTGTTCTTTAATGTACTTTTCACACCAAACACATTCAACCATCAAATACCACATAAATCGAGCAAATTCAGTTTATTTCCATTCCATATCGTTTATGATATTTAATAACAATTTATCGCTATTTTTATTTATTTAAAAATAGCCAATTTATTCAAAGCGACGCTCCGGGCCATAACGCGGTCGTGCCGCTGTTTTTCTTCAAATTTGATTCACACATATCTGAAAATCTAACCATTGAATCTTCATAAAATTTATATCATTAGAAAGATCTTTTCAAAATGAATCCAACGGTTCCAGTTTCGGGAAAATCCGACAGTCGGATCTCCCGGTACAATCGTTTGAAGTTTCGATTTCAAAATACGAACTACAGCGTGGTTATTCGATTAAATATAATTATATTTATATATATATAAATATAAATATAATCGATTCTGACGCTGTTTTTCTTCAGATTTGAATTAAACATTCCAGACAATCGAACCGTTGGATTTTTACAAAGTTGGTGCCATTGGAAAGATATTTCCAAGGCGAACCCAACGGTTGCAGTTTCAGGAAAATCCAATGGTCGGATTTCCCGCACTAGTTGTTTGAAATCACGGTTTCAAAACACGAATTGCACGGCCATGCTTCGTTTAATTTTATTTATATTTATATATTTATATAAATATAGTTCATTCAACAATTTCAATATCGTTTTCACTTCAAATATTTCACTAACGCCTTTAAATTTTGGAAAATTTTGCCATAACCTCCTTTGTACGGGAGGGGCTGGGAAAATTCCCAAATAGCCACATGGGCGTCTCATTTCAAAAAGAAAAAGAAAAAGCCAAGAGGCTAGCCAACAGGCTCATAAAATCATCACCCAAACAAAACAGTAAATGTGTACCTATTTGTCGGGCACAAAATTTTATTCCTCCTCTCTAGCCCCTTTGCTATAACCTGTTCAATAAATATGCATGTACATATATACAGTTCTTATCACTTATCATTTTCCATTCAACTTCATAATTGATTCCAATTGGTTTAAAAACACCATTCATTCTAATGTTGCAGGCAAAAAAAAATCATATCATTAGCTAATTAATGAATATTTCAACTCATGTATATTTATTTGAACGAGTGGCTATTTTTAACACTTCACATTTCAACAATTCATGTATATAATAAAGATGTGATTTTTATTGTAAAACAATTCTTTTCAAAACACTATTATTTTATATAGTTTATATAGATTATAAAAAGGTGATTTTTATTATAGAATAATTTATTTTAAAATATGAATACCATTCAACACATGAATTTCTATTCAACGAATGAATTTCGATTCAACACATGAAGGTTTTCTATTCAACGAATAAATATAGTTTCAGCAAATGAAAATAATTCAAACACATGAATATTATTCAAAATTTCGGTAGCATAACAGCAGGGTAGTTAAAACCGGGACCGTCCCTAGTACGGCTCCTCGCTCTACCTTAAAACCGCGCGGTTTTTGACAATGGGGATCATGCATCTAGTTCGCACGCAGGCGACATGTATATATTTATTTCATTTCCACAAACTAATCCTATGTGGTTTCAACCAAATATTTCTCAACCACAAATGGGTATTTTTCAACCACAATCAACCAATATCAACCACAATCAATCACAATCAACCATTTGCTATCAATCAATTTTCACACCAATCACAACCAATAAATATCGTCCATGGTTTGTGGACGAGGGGCGTACGTATATATATATATATATATATATATATATATATATATATATATATAGCAGTTCACTTTTATTTCAACACGTATATAATTTTTTACAATGCATATATAACTTATACATCGAACGTACAACTTATACAACGCTTATACATGAAGTGTACAACGCTTATATAACTCATACATCGACTATATAATTTATACATCATCGTTTTCCATATCGTTTATAAATTAGAAATCTCACATTGGGTTCCACCCCACCAAAAATAGCAGAAGGCTCAGAAAAATACGCGGTCTCTTCTAAAATGTAGAAGACGTCCACACGGTCACGATGTTTCCTGTTTTATCAAATTTCGTTAACGAACGAAAAAGATATGATTTTTAAAAGGTTTGCAACACTAAAAAGTGTTAAAATCAGTTCAGAATATATAAAGCCCTCACCTTTCACCATCGTTCAAACTAGGGTTACGGATTTTCTCGAAATCCGTGCAGTATTGGGATGATCGGAGGATATCACGTGGAAGAGGAGGGAGAGGCGAGTCGGCGGAGGGGTGCGGCGTCAGATGCGGTGGCAGATCGGAGCGGCGGCGAGGCTTTAAAGGCGCCGACTTTGAGGGTTCGATTCTGGTGGAGGAGGCGTCGATGGAGGCGGAGCTTGGGTCGGATTTGAAGAGGAGAGGGAGGCGGTTCGAGTGGATGTGGTGGCGGCGGCTCTGGTGGCCTGTAGCAGCGGCGGCGAAGGAGAGAAGGAGGGAGCGATGGTGATCGTCGAAATCGGCTGAGCGGGGAGAGAGAAAAAAGAAAGGATTTTCTTTTTTTTATATAAAAATTCTGATTGGCCGGTGGAGTCTTAAAGGGGTTTTCTGACATGACCACCAAACTAAACCCAACGACTGTCCTCCCTAGCATTTTACCCCCATTCCGGACACAATGGGATATGTTTTGAAGGCCCATTCGAATGTTTCAGTCAGTTTTCCTTCAAATTAAAATATAAAACATTCAATATTTAATTTGAACGTACATTTCAATTTGCCAGGGCCACAAACTGATTCGAAAAATTCCAGAAAAATAAATCTAGCTATGTTTTGATGATACGGTCCCAACAAAACTAGTTTCGTCGAATTCTGAGACCGTTTGCAAAAAGGCCCATTTCTGCTCGATCCAATTTAACTTTAATTGATCAAAACACGTTTTCCTTTGCCACGCTCACATATTAGCTTCAAAAATTATGAAATTTGAAACCTAGCAATAACTTCACATCCCGAATCCAACAAAAGTGGTTTCGTCGAATTCCGGGGTCGTATGCAAAATGGCCAATTTCACGGGCTATATAAATTCCATAGCGACCTTTCTAAAAATTCATTTGGCCATAACTTTTGCTTTCCGTTATGAAAATTCGATTTTTCAGATTCTCTAGAAAGGTATTCACTAACAGATTTAAATATTTTTGGTTTCACTCAAATCCGTTTTGTTTTGCACCCGGTACAGTCCGACAAAGTTTGAATTCAAATTTCGAAACTGCAGCGCCATTTCAGGCCTTGTTTATAATTAGAATTGATTATATTCGTTTTCAATTGTCGATTTCAACTCACTTTTCATCTCTATTATTTAAAATATTTATTTTAAATATTTAAAATCCATTATTTTAGCCAATTTAAAAAATTTAAATTGGTTCAGATTTTCTGGGTCGTTACACAAACCCAACCAACGTTGTCTTAGCCCTGCAGCACCACCTAGATCCGGTGATCAACACCTCTTGCGTCCTCCCTCTTTAGTCCGAAAAAAAAACGTAGGCTTCCTGTTCACCACCCGCCACCTTGACGCTCCGCCAACCTGCTGCGTCCTCCAACAGAAAGCCAGCACCCCTTCCGATCAAACCCTGTAGCCAAGCTCCATTTTTTAGATGAGCCGCACCCTGTAGCCGAGCTGTATGAAATGGTTTTGTTAAATATATATGTTGAGTTATATATTTAGATACATATAAACTATCTTGTTAATTTAAATTTGCTGAACTAGTTTGTGAACCATAGTTAGTGTATATACCCATGCTGAAACCTTTAAATTCGTTGTGAAACCTTAGTTGGTGTATATGTATATACTTTTGCTGAGGCCACATTTAGGTAGGAATCCTTTTGACATGGCCATGATAGTTTAATGTCATCCCTATATGCAAACTTTGTGTATGTAATAAAAAAGTATAACATGAACTGTTGTTTTAAAAAGAACAAAAACTCAAACTATTTTATGGAAGAAAATGGACATATTAGTTTGTATGAAAGTTTGTTGTAGCATGGAAATAACATTCTTTCCATGCGTTAATACATCATGGGAGCAAGTTAAAGGATTGAGACATACTTTACATGCGTGCGGAAAAAAAATTATGTATTACTTTATATAAATTATAATATAAAGAAATGGCTAAGTTGTTAGGTGTTAAGTATGTGTTTGCATGGGATCAATTCAAATTCCTTTTGGCTAGTGCGTTATATATATATATATATATATATATATATATATATATATATATATATGTGTGTGTGTGTGTGTGTGTGTGTGTGTGTGTGTGTAAAAAGGGCTAATAAACTTTACACTTCATGTTGCACTACTTTGTACTGGAGCCTAGACAAACTACCTGAGAATAGGGAGTACCGTGTAATATGTTAATAATGTTTTTGTTAAGAGTCCATGCTATTAGATTTTGCTATACGTTTGTTTAATTCTGTACATATTAAAATGTAACTTGTTTTACTGTAGTGGGATGTGAATTGATTTGAATTGCCTTTTGCATCGATATTGAATCGCATATCAAACATCAAACGTTATGTCCGGAAAAAAAAACTTTATAATTTGTTTATTTATTTATTTATATTTATCAAACTTCGCTACGTGTATTGATTATAATTTGTTTGTCCGGTTCGGTGAAGTTACGGTGTCGTTTTTTTTTCAGCGTCTATCGGTTGTTGTCTCTATTTCTACGCCACTGAAGGTGAGTTCAACTCACGCCTGACTAATATTTTATTGGAAGTGAAATAACTGTATTTGAAATGTTATTGAAATGTTGACACTCTATATGAAAATATAACACACCGACACACAAATGAATTGAAATGATATTATGTTAACCTGATGGTTGATATTATTCTGTGCTTATTTAATTGTTGAAATTCACACTGCAAGTTCCCTGTAGCTTAGAAAATCATTGTAGGTTGAAATGATATATACCCGAATCACTGTATAGATCTAGGAACAAAACTAAATCGATTTGGGATGCGGGTTGAAATGATACACACCCGGGATTTGAAAACTTGACGAATTGAAATGATATACATCTGAACTATTTGACCTAGGTAGAAAATTATTATATGGACATCGCTGGTCTATTTTTGAAATTTTTCTAAAAATTATAAAATATTTTAACTTACAAAATATTTTGGATTTGAGATTTCATTATTCTTTGAGTTAATAAAAGTTAAAATATGTATGTGTATTTTAAGAAGTTATCAAACCAGTTTTATTCAAATATATAGTTTTCTTTTAAAATAAATTATTTTTCAAGGTATTTTAAATAAAATAAAGTAATATGATTTTAAGTAATTTAACAAATATTTTATTTAATAAATTTTAACTTAGTATACGTATGTTTCTAAAATTAATTTAAATCTAAGGTTTCCTATAAATAATTTTATTAAGGGTTTTATAAAATAATGATCACGGTGTGAAAAATGTAAACGGTTGGTTGTTAAGGAGACCTGAGTCGATATTAACATACTCTCTGTCAATTCCGATACCACTTTAACAACTGTGTACGTGGTGGAAAATCCAGAATGAAGTAGGATGGTTTGACAACGATTACTGGATTGAAGAAAGGGAATGATGATGGATTGCCTTGACCTTCGAGTCATAATTAAAATGACTAAAACAGGTGTTATACCGTAATTAAGTGAGGTAGCACCTCCTATCGGACATACTTCTTCGAACCCGTATATATTACTTTGTGATTTGATTGGTTCGCACCTTTGATTTGGAGTGTGTTCCGAGGTAGGCGGTAGTTGCGGCTATGCGCTACCACCGATCACGGGCATGCGTCGGTAGAATCCTACCATGGGTATTCCTCGTGTGCCTTGTCATATTATCCTGATCGAGCCTACTACGATTTGATTTGTATCGTACCTATGGAGTGCCTCTAATAGCCACTACGTACTATGGACTTTATGGTATCTGTATAGACTACAATATTATAAACGGTGTAAGGGTAATAATGGTAATCCCGCTTACGCCATTTTGATATTTTTTTACTGAATATACACTATTATAATAGCGCATTATATTATATGATATTTAGTTTAACGGATCCTTGGAGAATGAATCCCAAACATTCTTTAAGTCACTTGTGCATTTCTGTGACATTTCACTTGAGCTAACTTACTTACATGAGAATATTAGTCCTGATCCGAGTGATTTTGTTTTGCATGATGCTCGGGTCAGCTTGAGTACCACAACTTTGGAGATTTGTCTTGGAGCTAGAGATCACTTGGAGCTTTAGCCATCTATTTGTCTTTCTTCAGTTCTATCTATATTAGTCAGTTATTGATGTTTCTGTTATCTTTTAGTAGACATCTTATGTATTTGAGATTTCAGTTGTACTTGTCCTAGTGACTTGATACTATTTATTTTATTTTGGAGACAATGTGTTCGTAGTAGCTTCATGAACTACTATGGTTTATTTATTTCCGCTGCGAGTTATTCTGCTTCTTTTGTGTCGGTTATTCTGTGATATGATTTGTATTTACTCCAATTTTTATTAATAATATATTGTTTTGATCCATTCAAGTCTGACATGTGTGGATTATTGTCGATTTGAATAGTCCAAAATAACGGGTTGTTACAGTTAGTATCAGAGCCAGGTTGAGGCAAAAAACCTTAGGCTATGGAGTAAAAACTCATTAGTGATAGGATAGCTATATCCAAGAATGAGTACAAATTAGTATCAGAGTCATTCTTGAGAGAACGTATTTTTAAAAATATAAATGGGTTTCAAATGATTTGAAATGCTTTTAAAGTATTTTATGATATAAAGATTTGTTTGAAATGAAGTTTTCTAAGAAAAAACTTTTCTCCATTTGTTTCGACCTTGTTACTAGGATTCTATAGTTTAGGGTTTCAAACTAAGACAAACTAAATCTTATTTGTAGTTATCTTAAACCCATCTTTGAATTTTACTTTCCAGATCAGTAATCGTAGGAATACCAAAGGTAGAGGTTGTGGGAACGCTCCAGTCCCACCAGTTGCCCTAGTTTAGCTAACCGCACCAGCTCCAATTCAGCCTGTTAGATTCACTAAGCTCAGTAAGGAGTACATCCATCTTGGAGACACCAAGTTTTCCGGTTCAGGGAGTGTTGCAGGAGCCCAGCAGTGGCTAAGTGACCTAGAGAGGATATTTTCTGGTTTGGAGATCACAGATGCTCAGAAGCGCCAGTTAGCTTCATGGCAACTGGAAGAGGGTGCTCGACATTGGTGGGATTCGATTACTGCTCAGACGGATGAGACTAGTATTTCTTGGGCTTAGTTTAGGTATGAATCATTAGCTTATCTTGGTAGTTTAGTCAGCTTTTCTTTAGAATCTAGCTCTAATCTTAAGTTCTTTGTTAGGGAGGTTTTTATTGATAAGTGGATGCCCGAGGCGGTCAAATCTAAGCTTTACCGCGAGTTCATGGATCTTCGCCAAGGTGACATGACTTTTGCTGAGTATGAGAGGAAATTCAATGAACTCTCTAGGTTTGGACTGAGCTTGATTGATACACCTTTTAAGAAGAATGAAATGTTTATTCTTGGAGCATGCCCAGAGTTCTATGAAAGTCTGATGAATCATATTGAAAGACCTTTTAGCAACCTGAAGGATTATGCTATCCAATTCGAGAACTTCCCCAATCTCAAAGGAAAGCAAACTGCCCAGACATCTGTAGCTCAGGGATCCTCGGATGGATTGAAGAAAAGGAAGCCTAATTTCAACCAACAGCAGAAAAATTGGCAAAGGACTCGGCGAAATGGATTTTCAGCCCAGAAGAAACCAGCAGATATATCCCACATCACTTGTTTCAGGTGCCACCAAAAGGGACATTATGCCAGCCATTGCCCAACTATGGATAGTTAAGCGGTACCTCCTCCAGCACAGTTGACCCGGAACAACAACCTCTGTTATCTCTGTCTTCAACCTGGCCATCATAAGAAGGATTGTCCCTTGCATCAGAAAGGAAAGACTTCTGGAGTATTTGCTTTGACTTCTTTTACCCCTCCTGCCGGTGATGATACTCAGGGTAGGCTTCGTAGTACTTTTACTATATTTTCTCATCCAGTTCGAGTTCTGTTTGATACCGGTCCATCGCATAACTTTATATTTGCTAAATTATGTGATAGATTTGTACATCTCTTGAAACCTGAATATTCATCTGAGCCTTTATGTGTGTCTAACCCTATCGGCGGTCCTGCTAATCTTAATATGGTCTGTAAGGGGGTAAAACTCATTTGTAATCTCCATTGTTTCGCAGGTGACTTCTTTGTGTTTGCTTGGCGGCGATTGGCTCAAGAGGTACGATACTGTTATCTATTGTAAAGCCCGGACTGTTTGTTTGGTTAATGATAAGGGAAATTCTTTAGTAATTGAATGCAAGATGTCTATAGGTTATGCAGGCAGTTTCATCTTTTCACTGGATTCTTCGCCCAGTGATCTTTAGTTCCACCCCTATAGTTTAGAACTTTTCAGATGTTTTTGGTGAAATTTCTTCTCTTCCTCCTAAGCGGGAAATCGAATTCCGCATCGATCTTATTCCCGGAGCCAGACCTGTTCTTCCTCCTCGCAGAATGGCACCTAAGGAGAGAGCTGAATTAAAGAAGCAAATTGAGGATATTTCCTCCAATGGTTTGATCAGACCAAGTTTTTCTGAATGGGGTGCTGCGGTAGTGTTTGTAACCAAGTCAGATGGTTCTCTGCAGATGTGTGTAGATTACAGAGAATTGAATAAGCTAACTCTAAAGAATAGATATCCTATGCCTCGAATCAATGATATGTTTGATCAGCTCCATGGTGCTAAAGTGTTTTCCCAACTCGATCTTGCTACAGGTTTCCATCATCTTAGAGTAGCTGAGGATAGTATTCCCAAGACTACCTTTTGAACAGAAAACGGTTTCTACGAGTGGTTAGTTATGCCTTTTGGCTTAACTAATCCCCTTGCCTTCTTTGTTGATCTTATGAACCATGTTTTTCGTGGTGTTCTCAATAAGTTTGTTTTGGTCTTTGTTTTTGATATTCTAGTCTTTTCTAAGTCAAAAAAGTAGCATGTTGAGCATTTGAGTTATGTTCTTAGAACCCTTAGAGATCATGTGTTAAAAGCCGAGTTTTCCAAGTGTCATTTTTGGATGGATGAAGTTCGATTCCTTTGCCATATTGTTTCAGAGAATGGAGTTTCTGTTGATCCAGTTAAGATCGCTACAATCAATGATTGGGTGGAGCCTAAGACCTCGACTGATATTCGTAGTTTTCTCGGTCTTGCGGGCTATTATCGGAGGTTTATATAGAATTTTGCTCGGATCTCTACACCTCTCACTGCTTTAACCTGTAAGGATACTAAGTTTATTTGGGATGATAAGTGCAAAGCTGCATTTAAGGAGTTAAAAGGAAAATCTGACCTCTGCTCTTGTTCTTAGTGTACCCAATGGAAGTGAAGGGTTGACGGTTTATATTGATGTGTGTCATGAAGGTTTGGGAGCCATGCTTATGCAGAACGGAAAGGTCATTACTTACGCTAGTCGTCAGCTAAAGAATCATGAGATAAATTATGCAGCTCATGATTTAGAATTGCTTGTCGTGGTGTTTGCTTTGAAGTTATGGAGGCATCATCTTCTGGGAACCAAGTTTGAATTATTTACAGACCATCAATCTCTTAAGTATATATTTTCCTAGAAAGATTTTAATCAAAGACAGGTCAGGTGACTCGAGTTTCTTGCAGCCTATGATTTAGACATTAATTATACACTTGGTAAAGCCAATGTCGTCGTTAATGCTTTGAGTCGAAAGAAAGCAGTGTTGTATCAAATTGTGGTTGCTTCTTCTTTGTTGGATCATATAGCGGCCAAACAAGATGAAGACCCAATGCTTAAAGATTATGAAGGATAATGTTTATAGAAGACAAAGCAGTGATCATGATTGCTCAAGTTGACGAGAAAGGAATTCTACGGATCAGGAATAGAATATGTGTTCCAAATGTTGATGGTTTGAGGCAGGAAGTACTTCGAGAAAATCATCAGTCAAGATTATTTATTCATCCAGGTGCTTCAAAGATGTATCAGAATATGAAAAGACTATATTGGTGGAGTGGTAAGAAGCGAGATATTTCCTTATATGTTAGCAGATGTGCCACATGCCAGAAAGTGAAGGCTGACCATCAGAAGATAGCTGACTTATTGCAACCTCTTGAGATTCCTATTTGGAAGTAGAATCAAGTTTCTATGGATATTGTTGATGGTTTGCCTAAGACAAGAAAGGGAAATGAGAGCATATGGGTAATGGTAGATCGGCTGACTAAGACGGCTCATTTTATTCTAGTTAGAGCAAATCGTACAACTTCGAGTTTAGCTCAGATTTAAATGTGGGAGATTATTAGACTTCATGGCGTTCCTACTAGCATTGTTTATGACCGAGACCTCATATTCACCAGCCACTTTTGGAAAGCATTTCAGGAAGCTTTAGGAACTCGGTTGAATCTTAGCACTGTATATCATCCTCAAACCGATGGCCAAACGGAGAGGGTGAACCAGATTTTAGAAGATCTCATTCGTGCCTATATCCTTGACTATGGAGGATCTTGGAAAGATCATCTCCATCTTGTTGAATTCACCTACAATAACAGTTATCAGATAATCATTTGATTTGAATTTGTTGTTCTATAAACGTCTATCTTTAAAATTCTATCTTTTGAATCAGAATGTTTGAACTTAGGCTAGTATCAAGACATCCCCTTTTGGTGCTTTGTACGGGCGGCCGTGCATATCTTCTTCGTGTTGGATTGAGTCGGGTGATCGGTTAGTTCTTGGACTAGATATGATTTTGGAAGCATCAGCGAAAGTCGCAAGATAAGAAGCCAAGTCCCAAAGTTCACGCATAGGAAACTATGCATGTGTTGAAGCAAGATTGACCTCCTAAACATTTGGTGCGACCACACCAGAATGAACAGCTAACCGAGGCAACTAACCAACAATTGCAGCGACAGAGTTTGGCACTGAGCCATCAACCTACTGATCAGAAAAAACAAAAGACAAATTCGGGGTTAAAACCGAAATACATTGAGATATGGACATAAAATCAATGCAGCTCACAGGGTCATAAGAAACCAACAATTTAGGTAGCTAAACTTACTCGATATCCTTAGAATGATTGTGCATGTGACCAAACGCACAACAAACGTCACAACATGGAGGTGCACACTCATAATCCACACAGACACTCGACAATTTACCATTAAATTAACATTCACAACCGACGGAAAAAGAAATAGTCCCTCAATGCCAATGAGAACGCGAGCATATCTGATCTTGGCAACATGCTCGGTAAAATTATCAGAGCCTATAAAAACACCCAAAACGCTTGAAATTTCACAAATGATTTCTTTATCCTACAACTCTTATGGCAAATCAAGCTTAACCCAAATAGGCATAAAAATTTCTTTGGAATATCTAATTCCAGGAATACACTTCTTCAACAAAATCAGTCTCAAATCGAACAAATAAGGGCCTTCATGATACACCCGCTACAGGCCCTCCAATCTTTCAACGTTGAGAAGAAAATGGCTGTTTTTCCTAGAAAATAGCTCAATGCTGCCTACTGGCTTCCAAACCCGACGAATATAAGCGGAGAGATGAAAAAAACATGGGTGAGTGCTAATCACGGAGAGCACAAACAAGGATCCCCAACGCATAATTGATCTGTTGAGCATAACTTCAGAAACGAAAAGCTCATCGCTCGGCGTTAACCGATCGGGGATTGATAAAAGTAAAACCAAGATTCCATACCCAACAAAGTGTGAGTCTCCCATAAGCACAACCTTCCAGTCTGTGTAAAGAGAGCGTTCAACTTAAGGAGGCGAGCCAGAAAGGGATCCAAGGCAGGATGGTCAGGAACAACCACGACAACAGGAGAACTATCAGAAGTGGTGACAACAGAAGCCAACCCAACCGATGCAGCAGACGCCAAAGAGGTGTTGGAAGCAACCGAAGGAAAAGGCATGCTGACGTCGGTGGCATCTGCAATCGGAGGTTGGAAGGAGCTATGATCCGCAGCACGCCTGAAGCAAAGCTTCGACTTTCGCCTCCCCAAAAAAAGAGAATGTTGGATCTGACAAGCCAAAAAAGGACGGAATTAAAAAACGAAGGGCGCGATTGGGGATAAGAAATCAACCATATCCAGCTATCATAGGTTGACCTCTTATATTGTTTTGGTTATTTATAATTTGTCATTTTTAGGTTAAAACATTTAAAACACATTTTTATCTCACTTTCAATTTAAAACCCATTTTATCAAGATTTTAAATTAAAAACTAAATTCTTTTTTATCTAAGTTAGAGCCTATTTTAACAAAATTTTGAGTTAATATATTACATCATTTTTAAAATCTATGTTTTAATTTATATTGGTTAAACCTACATTAAACCTATTTTCATGTAAATATTTAAACCTATTTCAAAACTTATTTTCAAGTTAATATTTAAACCTATATCAAAAGTTATTTTCAAGTTAATATTTAAACATATTTCAAAACCTATTTTCAAGTAATATTTTTAAACCTATTTTTTATTATTATTTTATATATAATTAAAACCCTTTTTAAACTATTTCATTTTCTTTATTTAAAACCTTATTTAAACGTGTTTTCAAGTTATAGCATTCAAATCAAACTGTTAGTATTATCAAACTATTTATCAATAGATATAGGTTTGAAAATACATAAGTCTTTTATAAAAGACAAAGAAGTGGTTTTGAACTATAACACACATGTTATAATAAATGAATTTGTAAAAGAAAATGGAAGTATATTACCTTGTTAAATTTATTTAGAATTTCAAAGCAAATGTCTAAAGAGGATTACAAGTACAAAATTGTTTTTGGTTTGTCATAAGCAATGTTTTAGCAATATTTTCTTTTAAACCCTTAAGTTATATTTTAAACTTGAAATATATCATTTAAATGAATTTGAATATACTCATGTCTTTAAATAAATATTTCAAAGATAACAAGTATTATTCTTATAAAGTAAAATATGCAAATCATGTAAACGACTTGTGAATATACCTATACCGGAGGGATAAGCATTTATATGATTAATATTTATATTCCCAACATTAGACATTATAATAATACAAGCAAATTTTCCTATAAAATGACTTGGTTATTGTAAAGTAAAAAAAAATTATGTTATATTTATGTCAGGTCGTGGTCTTATGAAATATCTTTCTTTCCAAATTATTCTATAATTAAGTAAGTTGTCTCTGATGTGAGTTTTCTTAGTCTGTTATTTCAGAATGATCCGGGTGTTATTTTTGTATAATGCTCGGGTCGGACCGGATATATTTTTCAAATCAGCTTTGGATAACTTAGAGGTTCGGAAGAGAGCTAGAGCTCAAGACGTATTTCTGTATTATGTTATTATCTATTATTCCACTATGATGTGTAGTTTGTATTAGTAATTCTCGGACATGATATTATAATTATCCAAGCTGATTCATTTTTGTTATATTGATTATTCATATATGTATATATACATATTTCTTTTTTAAAAGGAGTATTGATAATATTATACTTTAGAATTAATTGTCACGAATAATCCAAAGTTTAATGTGTCTTCCATAATAATCCCAAATTTGGATCATTTTCAAATAATCCGAAGTTTGGGGGTCTCTTCCCATGTTTTGACAAAAAACCCTCAAACTTCGGATTATTTAAAAATAATCCAAACTTGGTATTATCATAGGAAGACACGTTAAACTTTGGATTATTCGTGATAATTAATCCTATATTTTATCTATTTCGATGTAGGATTCTAATCAGCAGTCTTATTTTATTTTTCTTCTTTTCTATTCTTTTTCATTTCTTCCTTTTCTTTTACCCTAACATTTTGTCTTTCCAACATTGTATGTTCAAGACGTGCATACCACGAATGTATTTTACATCGACATTTGAGGGTCGAAGGGATGGATGTTACAGCTAACACGGAAAGCTGTTAAACGTTCTGAGATATTTAACTGGCAATAAAGTTATGGTTTAACGCTAAAATTGAGGGAAAACCTTTCAATCACAAGATATTCAGACGTTTAAAGGAGATCGAATACAAATAACCGCAAGTCTGCACATCTGTTTGTATCATCAATTACATTCAATAAAGAATCAAGTCTTCCTATAGTTTACACAATCTTTCTGCTGCTATTCAAATAATCAAAATTGTAAGTAAAGTATCAGATCATACATATATGAACATCGATATGCATGTAACAGTTCTACAAAAGGAGAGCAAGACCCGCTTACCAATCAATACTCTAGTGCTTTCCTATATCCTTTTGACAAATCAGTAGCCTGTTCTCCAAAATAGACGTATGTATATACTGAAAATCAACCTGTGGTAACGTCTTAAGGAGCACAAGACTTTCAAGACTGAACAAGAATAACTATGTAACAACAAAACAGGGGGAAAATGACGTATTCTAAACAAAACATTAACCATTATGCTTACACAAAACTGCCGAAATATAGATGGCAGGATCAAAAAAGACTATTCATCATACATGTGCAAGATCAAAAGACCATTCATCACAGCTTGCCATGTGAAATGCATTCACCCCCACTAACAAAACAGCCAAAAACAATGATGGCAAGATCATAAGTCATTTTTTTCCATCTTCAATTTTTGACTGCTACTGAATTGCTTTTATGATGTGCACCTAAGTCCATATGAACAACAAAGGTTGGATAAGTACAGTGGACTTATTTTGTGTAAAATATAATTTTATTAATCTTGTGCTAATATAGTTACGAACCTAATACTAAACGAATTTTTCGTGACAACGCAAAAGCACTCCAGTTCTGTATAAGGGGCGGTCATTTTTCCAATATTTTTAAACTTGTTATAGGAGGTAAAAGAAAATTCGGCCCCATAAAATACCCAATTAAGTTATTGCCTTCAACCTTTTTATTGTGTAATTTGCAGATGGCACACCCATACAATGTTATTTGGCAAATTTGTTGGACTCTTGCCGTAGTACTGAATATGCAATACCATGCCGCTTATATTTTTCAGCAGATCAATGTCGTTTTCTTCTTTTTTTTTCCAAAATTCCAATAGTAGGCGAATTTGCATAAGGGTAAAACGGTTAATTGTTCAGGTTGGAGAGGACTCTGCATCATGTGTGTCCTCCCCTTAGCATTTTTATTTTGTCATGGTCCCCCTACAACTGTCTTTCTTTATCCAAAAATGGAGTCCTTTGAAGAACAATCCCAAAAAAATCTATTAATTTTACCGTCATCTCATGCACTAGAATTGTATAACCATTATATATGCCTTCTACGCAAGAAAAGATCCAAAGGGCACATACATGTGCATGCATGCACATATAGGTGTATGTGCACACGTGAACAAAAAATATTTTTCTAATTCAGAAACAAAATTAAGCTACGAAAAAACATACCTTGAATCTTGAGGGATTGATCAATTCAAAAACCAAGGCGTCCCCAACTTCTAAATTATGAGCCAATGCAAAACCTCTCCACCCACCACTAATAAGACCATGAACTGCTCCACTGCTGAGGTATTTTGAATTGTACTCCAAACCGCTCTCATCTTCTAAAATCAAGTCTGATTCATGATCAAGAGTACAGAGGTTCCTTCGGCCAAATTCTAAAGGAATATGCTTAAAAAAAGAATAAAATTTATTTCTTTTTTCCTGTTAATAGAAAGGTATGGTACAAAGTATAAAATGTAAAATTTTACGATTTGATACAATGATGTTCAAACTTGTGATGCTTCTTTGCTGAGACATGCTCATAATAAAGAAATAAATATAGCAAGAACATTGGATTAATGATAACATAAGCAAAAACAACATAAAAGCATGTGTTAGAAATACTTTGCAATTGAATGTGTAAACTTACAAGGTAAAAACCATGAGACACATTAGACAACTTCATTGACTTAATGAAAGAGGGGTTGTGAGAGTTCAAGTTGCTTTGGATCACCTCTGCTCTCTTCAGTGCACAAGCTATTTGTTCAGAAGTTGCTAGCTGTCCCTTGCATCCCATTCCAACAGCTTTAGTGTCACTGCTACATTTAAATCATTCGACATAAATCATAACTATTTGACTGAGAATTACTGTTTAAGTAGAACAATTACCTCCTATAAAATGTTTGGACTTTTCGGGTAGAAACCTGGTACAAATTTAAAAACATCTGTGAGTAGATTAATCAAATCAGATATTGCATCTATTACAAAAAGAAAGGAAACCAAATAGTAGAAAAAAAATTGTCAGTGATGCACCGATACTCCTGCAACAAATGATATGCAGAACAAAGAAGCTTTGAATAGAAATTTAACCGCTTAGGAGTACCCTTGCAAATGGTTGTTCCTGTTAATGAAATTAAGGAAGCCCAAGTAAAATATATTCAACATCAGTCGCAATGTCTTTCTGATAATTCATCTACTCGACAAAGGATTTGTTTGTTAAAAAAAAAAAAAAAAAAAAAAAAAAAAAAAAAAAAAAAAAAAAAAACCCTGCTGGTTGACATCTTGCTTTATTGCACGAAATAATGATCGGATTCCTCGTTATCAAAGTATCTGAAGTCCTTGACCTGTTTGGAGCTGGTTTTACTGGGAATACTCAAGTCCTTTGGGTCTTCCTCTAGGATTGTGGTTTTCTTCATTGAACATGAAATTATATTTTTAAAGGGATGTTTTCTTATACAATACCACATTTGATTACGATACCAAATGGAACCCATAAAACTACAGATACTTAAAAATTTAACGGTAAATAAGCCCCTTGAAATGGTTGTATGCCATACATGCATGAGGATTTAAATTTACATTTAATCTTCTACTAACTGACACAGTGTAAAATATTTGTATTTGTTAGTAATGTTGCATGTGTAGCAACAACCAAGCCACCCATGTGTTCAACATGGTGTGCCACCAACCTCATGTACCAACCACCACCAACCGGGCCACCAACCATTTCTCACATATATATACATCCCTCCTCTTCATAATTCATATCTCATCCCAATCTCATTCCAAATCCACTAAGAAGAAAAGAAGAGCAAGAAGAGAGTGAGATCGAGTGTTGTGTATAAAGTGTTCTGTGTAATCACTTTGTAATATTCTCTGAAATAAAAGATCTGCAGCAGCCCGGAGACGTAGGCATAATTGGCCGAACTCCGTTATCAAATTTGTGTCTCTTACCATTTCTACATTTCATTTCTTTTCTCTACAAATATAATCATAAGGAAATTCGCGTAATTTCCCAACAACTGGTATCAGAGCCATAATTTGTTAGAAATTAAATTAAATTCGAGTGGGAGCGATGGCGACAGATGAAGGAAATGTGAAAATCGAGAAGTTTGATGGAGCTGACTTTGGCTTTTGGAAAATGCAAATTGAAGATTATCTATATCAGAAAAAGCTTTATCAACCTCTCTCGGAAAAGAAGCCAGAGAATATGAAGGATGAAGATTGGGCTCTTCTTGATAGATAAGCTCTTGGAGTTATTCGATTGACGTTATCTCGCAATGTTGCTTTCAACATAGCAAAGGAAAGACCACGGCAGGTCTTATGGCAGCTCTCTCCAGTATGTACGAGAAGCCATCGGCCTCTAACAAAGTTCATTTGATGAGGTGATTGTTCAATTTGCGGATGACAGAAGGTGCATCGGTAGCTCAACATCTCAATAAACTGAATACAGTTACTACTCAGTTAAGTTCAGTTGAAATTGAGTTTGACGAAGAAGTACGTGCGTTGATACTTTTGTCTTCCCTGCCAGAAAGTTGGAATGCTACTGTCGCAGCAGTGAGTAGCTCGTCGGGAAGCAATAAGTTAAAATTTGATGATATTCGTGATATGGTTCTCAGTAAAGAGATCCGGCGAAGAGATTCTGGTGAATCAAATTTTTCAATTTTGCATACACAATCAAGAGGAAGAAATTCAACACGAGGAAATGGACGTAGCAAATCGAACTACCGTGGTAGGTCGAAGGATTGGAGATCTAAATCCAGAAATCCCAACGGCTCAAAGACCATTGAGTGTTGGAACTGCGGCAAGACCGGGCACTACAAAAATCAATGCAGAAGTGCACCAAAGGATCATGAGGCGAAGGCAGAGGCAAATGTTACTTCTACCTCAGGAGGAGATGAAACGTTGATATGCTCTTTGGAGAGCAAGAAAGAGTCTTGGGTGCTAGACTCTGGAGCATCGTTTCATGCCACTTCGCAGAAAGAATTCTTCGAAAGGTACGCCTCTGGAAATCTTGGAAAGGTATATCTTGGTGACGATCAACCTTGTGATATTGTTGGTAAAGGTTCTGTGAAGATTAAGCTGAATGCGTCAGTTTGGGAGCTAAAGGATGTCAGACACATACCAGACTTCAGAAAGAATTTGATCTCCGTAGGACAATTAGCTAGTGAAGGCTATACTACGACGTTCCATGGTGATGACTGGAAAATTTCGAAGGGTGCAATGACGATTGCTCAAGGCAAGAAGAGTGGTACTCTTTACATGACATCAGGAGCACGATGTTCGATAACTGTTGCAGCCAGCTACGAAAATTCCAACATAAGGCACCAGAGGCTAGGCCATATGAGTGAAAAGGGAATGAAGATTATGCACTCGAAGGGGAAACTTCCAGGTCTACAGTCAGTGGAAATAGGCATATGCGAAAATTGCATATTTGGAAAGCAGAAGAGAGTCAGCTTTCAAATAAGTGGTAAAACCCCAAAGAAGGAAAATCTGGAGCTTGTTCATTCCGATGTTTGGGGGCCAACGACCATCTCATCCATCGGTGGAAAGCAATACTTCGTTACTTTCATCGATGATCACCCGCGAAAGGTATGGGTTTATTTTTTAAGGCATAAATCTGAAGTGTTCGAGGCTTTCAGGATATGGAAAGTTATGGTTGAAAATGAGACAAATCTAAAGATCAAAAAGCTTAGAACTGATAATGGAGGTGAATATGAAGACACCAGATTCAAGCAGTTCTGTTATGAGCACGGAATCAAAATGCAGAGAACCGTGCCGGGTACGCCTCAACACAATGGTGTAGCTGAGCGTATGAACCGAACGTTGACAGAAAGAGCCAGAAGCATTCGTATACAATCAGGTCTACCGAAGCAATTCTGGGCAGCAGTCAACACAGCAGCTTATTTGATCAACAGAGGTCCTTCGGTTCCATTAGAGCATAAAATACCAGAGGAGATATGGAGTGGAAAAGAGGTAAAATTATCACATTTAAAAGTTTTCGATTGCAAAGCATATGTGCATATTAGTGATCAAGGCAGGAATAAACTTGATCCCAAATCCAAGAAATGCACTCTCATCGGCTATGGCGAAAACGAGTTTGGCTACCGCATTTGGGATGATGAAAACAAGAAGGTGATCCGTAGCCGAGATGTGATTTTTAACGAAAGAGTAATGTACAAAGACAGCTACAAAACAGAAGTCAATGACTCAAAGCAGAGTGAGTCAGTATTTGCAAAAGCAAACGATATTCTAGATAGTTTCATCACAGAACCGACTATAGAAAGTGCTCAGCCTGATGAAATTGTTGATCTGAGTAGTGTGGACCAGTCTGACACACTACAACATCCTACTCCAGTTCCTGAATTGAGAAGATCTTCTCGACCTCATGTACCTAACAAAAGATACATGAATTATTTGTTGTTGACTGATGCAGGGGAACCTGAATGCTATGATGAAGCATCTCAGACTGAAGATGCTAGTAAGTGGGAGCTTGCCATGGAAGATGCGATGAAGTCTCTTATCTCCAACCAGACATGGGAACTAGTTGAGTTGCCCATAAGAAAGAAGGCACTTCACAATAAATGGGTGTATCGCGTGAAAGAGGAGCATGATGGTTCCAAGAGATACAAAGTTCGACTAGTTGTCAAAGGATTCCAACAGAAGGAAGGAGTGGACTACACTGACATTTTCTCTCCCGTTGTGAAGCTCAATACTATCAGGTCAGTATTAAGTATTGTTGCTATTGAAGACCTTCATCTTGAACAGTTAGATGTGAAGACCGCATTTCTTCATGGAGACTTGGATGAGGAGATATACATGCACCAACCAGAAGGTTTCTTCGAGAAAGGAAAGAAGAACATGGTGTGTAGACTAAAGAAAAGCTTGTATGGCCTGAAACAAGCCCCAAGACAATGGTACAAAAAGTTTGATGGATTCATGCACAAGGAA
Source organism: Allium sativum (assembly GCA_030737875.1). NCBI lineage: Eukaryota > Viridiplantae > Streptophyta > Magnoliopsida > Asparagales > Amaryllidaceae > Allium > Allium sativum. Next base: position 928,163,746 of record CM060926.1, on the reverse strand, counting down.
GAGTTCCAGAAGTGCAATGCTGATCATTGTTGCTACTTCAAGCGATATAGGTCTAGTTATATCATTTTACTACTTTATGTTGATGACATGTTAGTAGCAGGATCAAATATGGATGATATCGGAAGGTTGAAGCAGCAACTGTCAAAGGAGTTTGACATGAAAGACTTAGGCCCAGCAAAGAAGATTCTCGGAATGCAAATCACTAGAGATAAGCAGAAAGGACTCTTGCAGCTATCTCAGGCAGATTACATCAATCGTGTTTTGCAGAGATTCAACATGGACGATGCTAAGTCAGTCAGTACACCATTGGCCAGTCACTTTCGCCTGTCCAAGGATCAGTCCCCGCAAACCGAGGAAGAAAGAAATTTCATGAATGGTGTTCCTTATTCCTCGGCTATTGGAAGCTTAATGTATGCCATGGTCTGTACGAGACCAGACATTGGTCATGCAGTGGGAGTTGTTAGCAGGTTCATGTCAAATCCAGGGAAAGCTCATTGGGAAGCAGTCAAGTGGATTTTGAGATATCTACGAGGTACCGTACATAACTCTTTGTACTTTGGTAAAGGGCAGATTAAAGCTCAAGGCTATGTAGATGCAGACTTTGGAGGCGAAGTCGATCATCGAAGAAGTACTACAGGTTATGTATTCACGGTTGGAACTACAACTGTTAGTTGGATGTCACAAGTACAGAAGATTGTCACTTTATCCACTACAGAAGCTGAGTATGTAGCAATCACCGAAGCTAGTAAAGAGATGATATGGCTTCAAGGTTTGTTAACTGAGCTGGGATTCAAACAGGAAATGAATGTTTTATACAGTGATAGTCAAAGTGCAATACATTTGGCGAAGAATTCAGCATTTCATTCCAGAACCAAACATATCGGACTTCGTTATCACTTCATCAGATCTCTGCTAGAAGATGGTGTGTTAATACTGGAGAAGATCGAAGGAATCAAGAATCCATCAGATATGTTGACAAAGACGGTAACTATCGATAAACTGAAGTTGTGTTCAACTTCAGTTGGTCTGCTAGAGTAAAAAGAGCAGAATGATTGTTGCATCGATCAAGGTGTGAAGATGGATTGAAATCAGTCTTCAAGTGGGAGATTGTTAGTAATGTTGCATGTGTAGCAACAACCAAGCCACCCATGTGTTCAACATGGTGTGCCACCAACCTCATGTACCAACCACCACCAACCGGGCCACAAACCAAGCCACCAACCCCCACCAACCATTTCTCACCTATATATACATCCCTCCTCTTCATAATTCATATCTCATCCCAATCTCATTCCAAATCCACTAAGAAGAAAAGGAGAGCAAGAAGAGAGTGAGATTGAGTGTTGTGTATAAAGTGTTCTGTGTAATCACTTTGTAATATTCTCTGAAATAAAAGATCTGCAGCAGCCCGGAGACGTAGGCATAATTGGTCGAACTCCGTTATCAAATTTGTGTCTTTTACCATTTCTACATTTCATTTCTTTTCTCCACAAATATAATCATAAGGAAATTCGCGTAATTTCCCAACAGTATTCCTATAGTTGTTTACACGAAGATTATGCAAAACAGATTGTTAAAGATGACTGAATGTTTACACAATAATGAAATGGTATAAATTCTAGCATAATACTTGATCGAACGATTCAAACCTACTACAACACAACTTACTGTGCTGAAAGCTGCAGTACCATGCCCATTTGTGGTTGTTGGAGTGCATCTAGAACCAATAATTTGTGACATTCTCTTCTTCTCCAAAATAGCAGTGCTCTCTTTTCTACCAGTACTAGCCTACATTTATGTGTGAATGATCTCACCGTGTCAGAAAACATTACTTTCCAATTATATTTAGAATCAAAATTAGAATGAGTTATACAGTTGTACAACGGTACCTGATTGCTATACATACAAGACTATCAAAATGTGTTTGTCAAGACCAATATTAATATTTATACAGTAAAACGGGGAATCTTAACAATCTGAATAAATAAGCCATAATCAAATAATATTGCATCCTAAATATACCAGCATTAAAACCAAAATAACACACTACGAATAATAATTTAGACACATACAAGAATATTATCCTACAAGTAAAAAATAGTTTATAAGTAGCTCATAAAACATCTCTCAGGTTGTACTTTAAAACAAAAGTTGAATTTGAAGTCACCTTTAATAGGGGTATCAATGATAATTTTTAGGCAACTGCAACACTACAGACTCAATTAACCAGGACTCGAGAAAATAAACGTTCTTTCTTGGTTCATTTGGGAAATCGAATTTGATCCAGACATGGAACGAAAGAGTATTCATTTGAATGTCACTTCAGAACCTTTCCATCTAGACAAGCTTGAAGGGGATCATAATCACTCATTTAAGCATGTATATACACACACATGCACAGGTACATTAAAGAAATAATCTTAATAATTAACAAATCTAATATATAAATATCAAACGAAACGATACCGTTAAGTAATTTGCTTTTTTCTTATGTTGTAATTTTAATCATTTATTGAGATAAACTCAACTCTTTTATAGGATTCCTCATAGTTATATACTCTCATCTACATTTCTAATAATTAATTTAGAAAAATAAGTATGATACCCTTGTTAACACCAACGCAATGTCACATGATAATATATTCCGTTTGATTATTTTATTCATGAAGGAGCCTTTACATTTCGCATCCTAGCCGTTACAACTTTGGAGGATCCACATTCTACTATTATGCATGTGTGATTTAGTGTTTATTTGTTAATAGTCTAGTGTTATTAACTCGTCTTAGTATGTTTTCTATAGAAAAAATTAATTGTACTCATATTCTAATTTAATGTTCCGTGATATGAAGAAAGATCGTAATGTTTGGTGTTTTCAATGGAATATATAGAGTGCATATGAAAATTCATAAGCATTACAAATAATATGCGAGTGCATTTTTAGGATTTGATGGTACAATATTTCCATGCAAAATAAAATTTGAAAGATAATGTAGATCTTGATTTTATTTTGTTTCCAGACAGTGCCGGCCCGGGCCATTCTGTTGCCCTAGCCTGGGTTTGCAAAAATAAACAGGTGACAGAAGAGAAAACAGACAAAGCTAATGCTGCCAGATTTGAACCCACATCCTTCTATGTATTTCCTTTGGAACTTACCAAGTTGCCACTATATCTCACTCATAAAAGCCTCTGTTGCAAATGTACATATATAATTTCTTCCAACCTGCTGCCCCAAAACACCACCAGCTTGCCTCCACATCGTCGGTTGCCCTAGTCGCCGGGCTCTCCCGACTCCCCTCCGGGCCGGGCCTGTTTCCAGATGCAGAAGATTTGAAAAATAGTGTAGGTTTCGGTGTTATTACACTTTCAAGTGTAGCAAATTTGAAAGATATTTGCCGCTTTTATAGCGTTAAAAAGGAAATCTACATGACGAACAATTGTTTTCGAAGACTATAGCTGATTAAAGATAGAATACTATTAGACGCATGTAAATTTAAAAGAACTTGAAAATCAAATGGATACACATTTCCCGTTTAAATTGGAGAATTAATGAGGCAATGATTGTTGGAAAACAAATCAGTTACTTCGTACCCAATTAATAATCTTTGTAACAATGCAGAGATTAACACTAGTATAATCGTCATTTCTTAGTTGTATATCTTATTCATTTTTTTAGCATACATTACTTGTTGTGATTGGTGATATTTCAATCACATATATGTAGAAGGCGACGATGAGTGTTTTGTAGTGGAGAAGACCGTATGTGAACCAGAGTTCAGAGGAAGACATAGCAGCAGCTCAAGGGGACAGTTTTGGGCAGCGCTTCAACTCAGACATCTGAGGCACTACGTCAAACGGCTGAGCTGATGTCAGGTTTTAACTCGAGAGTTCGGTCAGACGTTTGACCATCCCGGTCAAACATCTGAGCTGGATTTTCCTGTTTTTGACCGGTTATTTCCTGAGTATATTTGTGATATATTATGAAGAGCAAATTGGATATTTACCTAGGCCTTTTATTATCCTACAGAAGCAGCTTCTATGATTGGATTATAAACGGGACTGACACCGAAATAATTTATCCAAGGGTTTACCGATGTTTTTCATTGTTCTCTTTCTCCAACAATATTTGTAGTCATCGAAATATTCTCTCTTTCTAAATTAGATTATTGATTCAATTGTGGTTTATTTATTTTTGGTTTTGATCCATGAATTGTAAATAAAATTCGTTTTTGCGAATCAATAAGGAAGGTAGTTGGGTGGAATATCTAGTGTTTGTTTTTTGATTACATATCCATGTTTATTTTCAATCAAATCAACTTTAAGTAATTTGATGAATAAGTTCATGGTCGCTTCAACAAAAGACGCATACTTCCACAACAGTTGGTATCGATGCTAAATCATCGCAAAGCTTAGAGTGATTTTAGATTAAAAGCTTAGAGTGATTTTAGATTAAAGACTGTCAATGTCGGATATGATAACTTTTCCGAAGATGATTATTTTTTATGGAAGAAATTGAGAATTTGAAAGACTAAAATGGAGGATATTCTATACCTCAATGATCTTCATGATCCAATTTGACGAAGATGGCAAGAAGCCTTCGGATGTTGATGAGGAAAAGTGGAAGAAGACGGATAAGAAGGTGATTGTCTTAATTCGACAGTACCGTGATGATTCGGTATTCTATTATGTGGCTAATTGTGAATCCGCGAAGGATTGGTAGAACAAGTTGATATCTTTGTATGAGTCAAGGAATGCTACAAGTAATGTTTTTCTGGTTCGAAAGTTGGTGCAATTTTGGTTGGATGAAGAGAAGTCTGTTGCAGAACATTTGAACGAATTTCAAGATGTGATCAATCAATTAGCAGATTTAAAGGTCAATTTTGATGAGAAGTTACAAACTCTTTTGTTGATGAGTTCGCTTTAAGAAAGTGGGGAGACTTTGGTTGTTTTATTGAGTAATTTCACTGCTAATGGAGCTATCTCTTTGGAAATAGTATGAAACTGCCTTTTGAATGAGTAACTAAGGAGAAAATGATCGGATTTGAGATCAGTTAAAGGTGAGGCTATGTTAGCAAGAGATCCGAGGAAAAATACAAGATGAAAGAAGAAGTGAACTAATGGTAAAGTGCTGTCACTTGCCATCATTATGGTAAGAAATGTCAAATACGCAGAAATTGTCATGTTTATCAGAAGGATAAGAAGAAGATTGTGGATGGTGATAGTGGTAATGATGCACATGCAAGTTTTGCTAAAGATACCAATAGCGATGCTTCTTGTGATGTCATGTTTAGTAAAGCTAATCCTTGGAAGATTAATTCGAGAGTCGGTTTTCACATTTGTAAGGAGGAGAAGTGTTTTTCTTCTTATGAGAAGGATGTCGACATGATTAAGACGACCAATGGAGTAGGGTTACTAGTTTGTGGTATTGGATCTATTCGGGTTCGTACGCATGATGGTATAGTGAGGGAAGTCACTGTAGTTAGATGTCCCTACTTGTTCACATAACCTCATTTGTCTCGGTCAATTGGATCGATGTGGTTGCTTTTTTGATACTCGAGGTGGAGTTAAAAGTGAAAAAGGGTGATCGTGCTATGATGAAACGTGTCATAGAGGAGGGAAACTATAGATTGGTCGGATCTGTGGTCGACCATGGAATGCGAGTGACAGTTGAAGCACCTAGTCCACAACAAGATGAAGAGATTAATATAGTCGTTGTTGATGATCCTAGGATTGAGGATCATATTTTAGACTTGCGTCTTCACGTTCATAGTGCTCGAGGGATCGATGGAGAACAAGGAGCTTTTGATCAAGTGGTAGACAGATGTCGATTTGGAAAATCCACAAGATGCAGATCCTTGTGGTGTTACAAGTGTTTTTAGACCGTTAGTTTTGCGTGATGCATCTCATGTAGTAGATCCATCTTTAGCAGGCAGTAGGTTGAAGTCTGTAATGTTTTGATTGAGATAGGTGATGTGTGAAAGAGCTAGTGATGACTTGGTTGCTGATTGTTGGTAGTTTGCTTGATGATGTGATTTCATATCAAGGTGGAGTGTTGTGATTGGTGATATCTTAATCACATATATGTTAAAGGCGACAATGTGTGTTTTGTAGTGGAGAAGACCGTATGTAAACCGGTGTTCAGAGGAAGACAGTAGCAGCTCAAGAGGACAATTTTGAACAGCGCTTCAGCTCAGACGTTTGAGGCTCTACGTCAGATGTCTGAGCTGTTGTCAGGTTTTAACCTAGAGTTTGGTCAGACATCTAACCATTCCGATCAGACGTCTGAGCCGGGTTTTCCTGTTTTTTGACCAGTTATTTCCTAAGTATATTTGTAATATATTCTTCGGGGAAAATTAGATATTACCTAGGCCTTTTATTCTTTTATATAAGCAGCTTTTGTGATTGGATTATATGCGGGACTGGGACCGAAATTATTGATCCAATGGTTTCTTGCCGTTCTTCATTGTTCTCCTTCTCCAACAATATTTGTAGTCTTCTAGATATTCTTTCCTTTTCTAAATTAGGTTATCGATTCAATTGTGGTTTGTTTATTTTTTGTTTTGATCTATTAATTGGAAACAAGATTCGTTTTTGTGAATCAATAAGGATGGTGGTTGGGTGGAATATCTAATGTTTGTGTTTTGATTACGTATCCGTGTTTGTTTGCAATCAAATCATCCTTAAGTAATTGGGTGAATATGATTCTGCTCGCTTCCGCAAAAGGCGCATGTTTCCACAACATTATCAATCTTGTAAAATTGGCTTTTTTGAAAATAATAAAATCTTATTTCCTCATAATAGATATACACTATCTCGTGATAGTAGAACCATTATAAATCCGTTTGTGCACACTATATTTACTTTCTCCTGTGATTTGCCAATTTATTCTCATGTTCTTTTTTGTTCTGTAACTACAACATAACCTTATTGCTTCCGCATTTATTTGGATAATTTTTCTTGAATCCTAGTCGTCATTTGGACGGTCTTTCTTTCGGCGATCATGCTTTTTATAATGATGACATATGTTGTCTCTAGATTGGTCTGCTCAACCACTTCCAGACTTTCTTGATCTAGAACGCCCATTGAAATTATTCTCATTATTCTACTTTTTTCCTCTCTTTATGAATAACCCTTGACTATTACTACTACTAGCATCTCCTCTTTCGCTCATAAGTTTCATTTGTTCTCTCATCTCATCACTCAAGATTCTCGTCTTCACATCTTCTAATGTCAATGTGCTACTTCCATAGATCAACATAGCGAACACCATGTAGCGCTTCGAAAGAAAGAATAATACCACCATTGTCTTTTGCTCCTCGTCCACATTTGAATCAACAGTTTTCATCTTCATTATTAAGTCACTGAAGAAGTTAAGATGAACTTTCAAAAACGCATTTTCCTACATTCTGTAAATGAAGAAAATTTTAAACAAAATCAGCATATTCTTAAGCAACATCTTCATGTGGTGATCCCCCAATCTTCCCTAGAAGGCTCTGGCGGTAATTTAACTACTAATACCAAGAATAACTTTCTCACCATGACCATTTGGAGTGTAGTAACAACTCATTCTTCTACCTCATTCATTTTCAATTATGCGATATCTGACGGCATTAATTATGCGCCAAACACAATCTGATGAACATGTTTTCTTCTCAACACCACATTCATCTTCCACTACAACTTCTCAAAATCATTAGATCTGTTTCACTTCTTTATAACTATCTATGAGTCATATGTTGTGTACCGTCTAACCTGACTTCCATCTCCAGATTCACCCATCTTTTCAATCATCCTCTGGCCCTAGACTTCAACAGCCTTCAAAGCTCTGATACCAAACCGTCGGGGGAATTTTACAAAAGTTGAGTGAAAATCAACTCAAATAAATGCAGAAGAAATAAGATCATGTTATTGTGTGATAAAATAAACAAAAGTAAGAGAATGAAACAACAGATCACATAAGAAAGTAAATAGAACGTTCACTAATGAATTTATAAATGTTTCACTATCACGAGAGAACTACATCCACCTTAAGGAGATAATATTTTAATATTAAAAAAAAAGAAATATTACAAAATTGATAATGGATGCTAAGAATAAAAATAAGGAGATATAATTGAGAGATGTCGATTCTACTTGTAACACCCCGAATTTTCTGAGAATATTAAAATTAACAAATTCAAGAACACTTAATTTTTAGAAGAAGAATTAAGTGAAATGGGTTGCGCTATTACGTTCATCTCAAAATTTTGGTCAAGATAGACATTTGGTTTGCATAAAACGGATACCTTATGAAGAAGTTATTAAGCCTTGAAGTTTGTATGCATATGAGAAATATATATATATATATATATATATAAATTAAATAAATAAATATGCAAAAAAGTTCAAAACAGCGAATCGAGAGGGAGAATAACCGAACCGGCCCATTTTTGTGGTCGACCCGAGCCCCGCTGGGTCGACTAGGGGTTGATTCAGGGTGTTTGGCTGTTAACCCGTGGGCTGATTCACTCTAAGGCAGATGTGACATCTGATTGGTTCTGATGGTTCAGGGTTAATCTAATGGTCCTAAAACACTCTCTACAACTATATAAGGACCCTAAACCTAATTCTATTATTCACTCTCATCTAAACCTAGCCGCCACTAAAACCAAAATCAAATTAAATCTAATCTAATTCAACTAAGAGAATTCAACAATCTACATCATAGGCGAGCAATTCAATTTCAGAATACAAATCCCAAAACTCAAAAATTCCTTTTTGTTTGTAAGTATAGTTACCTTTCAGATGTGAATAAATTAAAGACGTGATTTGTAATGAATTGGAAAATATAATTTGAACCAAGTTGTATGTGATTGATGATGCGAATTCATGTCTAATTCTTGCGATAATTTGGTCATGTATGTCTTGAAATGATTGTGGTTTATTTCAACTTATTGTATCATGTAGAAATTGGTGATAAACTTATTATGATTTGGGGAACGAAACCATCATACCACATATAAGTTTGACAATCCTTTCAGGATGTGTCATATGCAAGATAAATGCTTTATGTTAGTCAAGATCTATATATATGTTCATATGCAAGATACATGTTTTATGTTAGACCCAAGTCAAGATCTATATATATATATATATATATATATATATATATATATATATATGCAAGTTTCATGTTCTGTGTTAGATCTATATTTATATGCAAGTTTGTAAAGTTGATTCATGCAAGTTCATATGATCATTATTGTTAGATCTAGTTCACATATACATATTTAAGTTAAACTTATACATGCTCTGGAATGTACATGTCATGATTCTCCTAAATTATGCTAGTTTATAAACCAAGTTGTGTTCACCTATGCCTAGATCTACATGTTCACATGCTTAGGCTTACGCTAGTTCTATCCAATCTAATTGCAAGTTTCGTGAGACATATTAATTTAAATCTACGTGACATATGTTTGATTAAATGTTCCCTTCTTTAACCTCTTGTTTATAAATTCGGCTAATTTGCGGGCCCAATGACTTTATGTGATTAACGCGAACGTACAATGGGGGTAACGTTGGGAAAAACTTGAAAATTACACATAACTGGCATATTTTAGTCATGTAATTAACGAGTGGCATAAAAATGGTATAGTTTTTTGCCAAAAACCATGAACTTGAATTAGAAGGAAAGTGGCCCATGACAATAAATTGTTGACAAATTTACATATAAGCATAAAAGGATAAATATGTAAATTTAGAAAAGACGAATATGCCTAAACCGAGGTTATACTGAGTTATGGTGTAAAACTGCCCGGAACCGACCGGCACATCCAGTGACCACAACAATACCTGTCTAATGTGGGTGGTTAGTGCATTGAGCCCAAAAAGGACCCGAGGTTAGACTGAGTTGTGGTGTAAAACTGCCCAGAACCGACCGTCACATCCAGTGACCACAACAATACCTGTCTAATGTGAGTGGTTGATGCTTTAATAAAGCTAAGTCAAGATTGGTAGGGTTAAGTCAACTAAGGAAACACTTAATCAATTCAACATGTTAACTAAACTGATGGGTGAAGTTAAGTAAATTTAGAACACTTAACCGTTATAACATGTTAATTAGACAAGTGGAGAGGTTAAGTAAATTTAGAACACTTAACCGTTATAACATGTTAATTAGACAAGTGATGAGGTTAAGTAAATTTAGAACACTTAACCGTTATAGCATGTTAATTAGACAAGTGGGTGAGGTTAAGTAAATTTAGAACACTTAACCGTTATAACATGTTAATTAGACAAGTGGGTAAGGTTAAGTAAATTTAGAACATTTAACCGTTATAACATGTTAATTAGACAAGTAATGAGATTAAGTAAATTTAGAACACTTAACCGTTATAACATGTTAATTAGACAAGTGGGTGAGGTTAAGTAAATTTAGAACACTTAACCGTTATAACATGTTAATTAGACAAGTGAGAGAGGTTAAGTAAATTTAGAAACACTTAACCAATACAACTTTATTTATGGAAAGGTTAAGTTAAAAGGCAACACTTAATCAATATATCTTGATTTGTGGTAGGGTTAAGTTAACACAAGAAGGCAACACTTAACCAAAGTAATATTACACGTAGGTGGGTTAAGTCAACTTAAATTGATTGATGACACTTAACCAATACAACAAGATGAATACGTAGGGTTAAGTTAACAAGAAACACTTGACCAATATAACTTGATGAACGAACGAGGTTGAGTTAGTAGGAAACACTTAACCGATCCAACATGATAAGTAAGGAGAGTCAAGTTAATAAGAAACGCTTAACCAACATGACATGATGAATGAGTGAGTTAAGTTAACATGAACGGACAACACTTAACCAATATGATGTAATGCGAGGGAGGGTTAAGTACATCTCGTGTAGGTGGGTAATATTTGTAAATATAGGCCCACAAAACATAACCATTAAACAAACATGCTTGAATCAGTGGAAGGGTTAAGTACATATCGGGTTGGTGGGTAATATTAGTAAATATAGGCCCACAAAACTTAACCATTAAATAAACATGCTTGAATCAGTGGAAGGGTTAAGTACATATCGGGTAGGTGGGTAATATTAGTAAATATAGACCCACAAAACTTAACCATTAAATAAACATGCTTGAATCAGTGGAAGGGCTAAGTACATATCAAGTTGGTGGGTAATATTAGTAAATATAGGCCCACAAAACTTAACTATTAAATAAACATGCTTGAATCGATGGGAGGGTTAAGTACATATAGTGTAGGTGGGTAATATTAGTACATATAGGCCCACAAAACTTAACCGTTTATAAAAAATGCTTGAATCGATGGGAGGGTTAAGTACATATCGGGTTGGTGGGTAATATTAGTAAATATAGGCCTACAAACTTAACCAATAGGAAACCCTAGTAACGGGGACTCATTTCAGCAGTAATCCCACATGGATGTATCACGATACCCTAAACTAGGCAGGGTAGGGCACGATTACTGGGCTGATTATAAGCAGTCAAAGCAGCAGAAGAGGGTACGTCAATGTAGGTTCCGACGGTTTACGGACGTGCACGTACTTCGGAGTGGGAAAAGGCAGGCACTGGGTACGAGTAGTTATACACTGTGCATCTTGAATCGTGTCGGGTCGCTATCATAAGGATTGATACACCTTATGGTGGGACCAGCACAGGGTATCTACATGCAAGAGAGGGCCGATTGACACAGACACATGGAACATGAATACAATTAGGGAGCCGATCGATAGGGTAGTAAGGGTACATGTAACATGTTCATGGCAATTAGACTGATTGAGGTGGAATCCTCATGATAGATGCACACCTGAAGGCTACCACAATTACGGGGGTTAGGATCACGATTATCATTTTATACAGATTACTAGTTGGGACACTAGTTAGGTGGTGCAGAGATAAATATAGAAATCAGATTAACAGAGTAGTAGCGAAGCAGAGAAAAAGTAGAAGCGCATTCAGTTCACCTTGCACTTATCTTGTTTTTATGGTATTGTCCTATTTTCGGTTTATTCATGTCGTGATCATTTATCTTGTTTGCATGCTGAAAGATCACTGGACTTACCAGACTTATATCTGACCTAGTTTGTTTTCTGCCTCTTTTCTTCCGTTTTCCCTCCAGGTAGTCAGGGAGGGAATAGCTCAGCCTAACTTGGACCTCTTCTCTTTCCAAGCTTGAAGATTAGTTGGTGTATCGCTTTCGACTCTCTCTCTCCACTGCTATGGCTGGTTCATGCTTTATCGGAGAATATCATTGTTTTTATGCTTTTTTTATACTTAAATCAAGACAGAAGTTTTATGTATTACTTTTAGTATGATTGAGACAACTGTTGTAAAAGCATGACTTAACCACATTGTTAATAAAATGACTTTATTTTCCGCTGTTTTATTTGTCTGTCTTGTAATTTATCTGCATCTTTTACCTATAATGCTCCACCGAAGTTAAGGCATTCCCTTTGTGAGTGGCCTTAACGGAGGTGGGGTGTTTCACTGCTCACGCTAATCTCTATCTTTAATAGAGATTATTAATTAACGTTGAAATAACTGAATTATGCTCAAAAATCAATACCTTACTAATTCTTCAATTCATACGGGAAACGTATATCCGTTTAAGTTTCCTTAAATTTACACGTCCGATAACATTCCCATTTTTAATTAGTTAATTAGGTAATCAATTGATTGCTTCAATCTCCGAAAATAAATATTCCACTCATGTAGGTGATGCATTGCTCTCTTTAATGTCAATCCGCTGCAATCGTAAATATAACAACACCGAGATCTACAAAATCTTCCAAATCTTGAGCGGTACTTCATCTGTTGTGGTTGAGAGTGTTGTTTTTGATGATGTGTTTACTACATCTATTTCCATCGGTAGACCATTGGGTGTTAGATTTAGGAGCGTCTTATGAACATAAGGACGGAAGTGCTATACTAATAAGGAATAATGCTATTTGCAAGTCATTAGAAGAATGACCAGTGAGTAGTCCCATGCATGATGACGTGATGCACACTTTATTGGAGTTCGCCATGTTCTAGATTCAAGGAAATTTCCTTTCTTTGGGTTAGTTAATAACCTTAGGTTGCAGGATTACCATAGAATTAGATAGATTGAAAGCCACACGTCGTACACTTGTATTAATGAAATTAGATAGATTGAAAGCCACACGTGGTACACTTGTATTAATGAAATTAATGGTTCAGAATCATAATCTGCTAAAAGGATCTACAGTTCTTGAAGAGTCATGTGTTCGGAATTGATATTTCACAAGCTTTACATCATACTTTGGCATCTCGACTGGGTCATATTTTAGAGAAGAGTTTGGAGTTTCTTCGTAAAAAGAAGATGATAAGGGCGAATGCTTCAACCATTTAGAATTTTGCCAAGAGTGTGTATTGGGAAAGCAGACGAAGTTTTCTTTCAGTATCGACTGACATAAGTCTGAAGGAGTACTATAATATGTTCATATGGATGTTTGGAGACCAATAGTTACAGCTCTATTAGAAAAGCTAAATATTTTATCTCTTTTATTGATCACTACTCTCAAAAGATTTGGGAGCTGGCGAAAACTAAGTCGGAGTCATTTGAGAAGTTTAAAACTTGGAAGGCACCGGTAAAGAATGAAATTGGAAAGAAGTTGAAAGTACTAAGATCCGACAGTGACGGTGAGTTTACTTCTGACATGTTGATAAATTCATCTAAGCAGCATGGAATTTGAAAACAGCACTATGGCATCCGATAGTCCAATGTATGTTCACCATGTAGAAAATGACAAGCTGGAGGCTAGTTCCTATAAAAGCATATATTTTTTGTCATACAGGAGACATCAAAGTTATCATATTTGTAACCCATTTGTTAGGAATGTAATGCATCCTACACGTCACATTTGATAAGCTAGCTATGTTCAAACAGAATGAAAATCCACCTATATATTCAAAAACTAAACACTAATGACATGGAAAATATTCACATATATCAACCTATTAGTAATGTCAGAGTTGCAAAAGAAGGTAGAATAAATTCCTCTAACAATGATGGTGATGGTCGTGAAGCTACAGCTTATCCAGCTCAAGATGGAGTCGATAGAAGCTTAGACGCAGTTGATTGTGCAATGCATATGGTACATGATACTGGAATATGTGGAGACTGAAATAATGCAAATCTTAACCCTGATGATCAATTTGACTAAGCAATGTATATAGTGCAATATGAGTTTTTCGACCGTAAAGAAGCTATGAGTTCGAGTGATAGCTCGAAATGGATGCATGTTACGGAGGAGGAAGTTGACTCGTTGAATTGGTACCACCTCATCAATGAAGCCGGACCATAGGATGCGAGTAGATATACAAGGTGAAGGACGATGAAAAATACAAGGCTAAACCAGTTGTGAAAGGGTTTTCACAAAAGAAAGGAGTAGAGTATGAATGAAACATTTAACTCCAATTGTAAGACATACTTCTATCAGGATATTGTTAGCTATAGTTGAAACTCATGACATGAAACTTGACCAATTAGACTTAAAGACATCCTTTTTGCATGGAGACTTAGAAGACGTCATCTATATAAAGCAACCAGAAGGATTTGCAGAGATGAAAAGAAGCATCTGATTTGTAAGCTGAAGAAGTCTATATGGTTTGAAACAGTCGTCTAGGCAATGGTACAAGAGATTTCATTTTTTTTATCTTTATTCTTAGTTTTGACAAAAGCATTAAAATGTTGGCATATGGATGCTAGAAATTGGATATATTTACTCATGTATGTGGATAATATGTTAATTCCTTCCAAGAACAAAGCTAAAATTGACAAGTTAAAACTGAAGCTAAAAGCAAAATTCAAGATGAAAGACCTTGGTGAAGCACTAGAAAATTTTAGAGATGGAAATCCATAGAGAGAGAAAACCGAAGATGTTGAGGTTGACATAGAAAGAATATGTCTGGAAAGTATTTGCTTGGTCCAGCATGAAGAAGTCAAAGGCAAACAATACTCACATGCCTTTGCACGTTCAACTTTCGGAGAAGAGCTCTCCAATGTGAGATGAAGACAAAGCTTATATGAAGAAGTTACCATATGTTAGTGTGGTTGAAAGCTTGATATATGATATGGTTTGCATGAGGCCGGATATTGCATAGGTAGTTGGTTAGGTTAGTCACTATATGGATAATCCGGGGAAATCACATTGTTAAATTGTGAAGTACATTTGAGGTAACATAGATGAACAACAAGTTATGGGCTTTTTTTAATCGAAAGAAAGATTTCAGTTTGGCCAGATATTGTGATTCTGATTATGATGAAGATAGAGATTGAAGGAAACTAACCATAGGTTGCGTCTTTATACTGGAAAGACAACTATTTGTTGGAAAGCAAGGTTGCAGACTATGATTATCTTGTCTACTACAAAGACATAATTAATAGCAATTGTAGAAGGGATAATGAAACATTTTACTTGAAGCGGTTATTGCATGATCTAGGCTTTGTTCATAAGAGTATAGTAGTGAATTGCGACAGTCAAGGCACAACACATCTGGTTGAGAATTAAGCATCCAGCTCAAGGATAAAACACACTGAGGTAAGAGTCTTTCCTTGTCACTATAAATGAAATAAAGCAGATATATCTTCAAAAGATTCACACCAAGGAGAATGCAACAGATGTGTTCACTAAGTCATTGTCTGTTGTAAAGTTCAAGCATTGCTCGAACTTGAACTGATGTTGAAGTGTTAGGTGTCATTTGGACGCATAAGGGGAATGTGGGTTGGTATATGGAGATGTTTATTTTGGAGATTGATAGGTTTTATATGAAGACAATACTTTAAATACTTCGTTGGCAAGCGGTGGCCTTACCGGAGTTTGTTAACGAAATGCAATGGGTGATGGTCATACCAAAGATTATTGAGAAGTATTTGTGTCGCCTTGTCTGAGAGCTGCTTAGAGTAAGAGGATGTACGAGGTTGAGTTGGTAGGCTTGCGAAAAAATATAGAATCAAGGTGAAGATTGTAGAATTTGATGATATAATATTTTCATACAAAATAAGATTTGAAAGATACTGTAGATCTCAATTTTATTTTGTTTGTAGATGTTGAAGATTTGGAAGATATTATAAATCTCAGTGTTATCATATTTTCAATTGCAGTAGATTTGAAAAATGTTTGCCTCTTTTACAGCATTAAAAGGGCAATATATCATCTACGTGAGAAGAATTATTTTAAAAGACTGGAGTAATCAATTAATTCTTTACTTGGCTGATTAAAGATGGAATATTATCAGGTGTACGTAATCTAAGTGAAACTTGAAAATCAAATAGACATGTGTTTCGTATATGAACAGGATAATTAATGAGGCATTGATTCTTGGAGCACAAATCAGTTACTTTAACCTTAAGTATTAATCTCTATATAAAAGCAAATATTAACATGAGTAGAATCATCTTCTATCACTTGTATTTTCTTGTTCATCTTCTTAACCACAATTATTAATCTTGTAAAATTTTCTTTTTTTAAAAATAATAAAATTGGTTCTTCCCAAAGTCGATGTACACTATCTCACTATAGCGAAACCACTATAAGCCCAAGTGCAGATTCTAATTTTTTTTCCCTGTGATTTATTGTTTTATTCTCTTGTTCTTGCTTGTTTATCACACTATAACATGATCGTATTGCTTCAGCATTTATTTCGGTTGATTTTCACTTAATCATTTGAAATTTACCCTAACATTTCCAACAAGATATGCACGAAATTTAAAAGAATAGACAAGCACCTTGTCCAAACTGATTAGGACACTTGGACATGGTACAAGAGGCCACATGTTCGATTCCCACCCTGTATGGTAGAACCACTAGTCATGTAGGATGTTATATACTATCTAAGCTTGTATATAAAGTACCAATTCCAAAAAAAAAAAAAAACATGGATATCAAACAAGCAATCAATTGTTACTTTTTTACGTGCGAAATAGAATACGTTGCAGCTACTTTATTCATTTGTCGTGCAATTTGGTTACAAAACCTGTTAGATGAGTTGAATTTGCCACAAGAGAAGTCAACCAAGATTTTCGTATACAACAAGTCCACACTTTCTATGGCTAAGTACTCGGTCTTTCATTACCGAAGCAACCACATCAACATACGCTATCACTATAGTAGAGAGCGTGCCGCCAAAAAGGATGTACAATTAGAGTATGTGAAGGCCTTTGATAAAGTAATTGATGACTTTACCAAATCTCTCAAACATGAAGACTTTGTCAAGTCTAGAAGTCTTATAGGAGTAGCAAAATAAAGTTTAAGGGGAGATGTTGGATATAAATTAGATTTTTCATTTGGTTAATAAAGGTTTTTTCTGTATATGAATTAGTTATAATCTAGAACATAAATGAGATATTTATAAATATATGTCTGAATTTGTATAGGAGAATATTTATATATTGATGGAGAACCTTCAGATCAAGTGAATCTTAACAGTTTATTTGATATGTGCACCCCTATAAACAGATGTGATCCACCCACTTTGATCATAACGAAGAAAAAATGAACTTCCATAATTAAATTTTGCAACAAGGTTACATTTTCTTTTCATAAAAAACGTTTTTTCTGTTTGCTATTAAAGAAAATTTATAATAACAGTATTAATCCCTTTCAAATCCGTTAATGTGAATCTGTGACAGATGTCTTAACAGCAATATTTGGTAGTTTGTTACTTCATGGTAGGCTTCCAGTAAAATTTAAATAGCTAACCTAGATGAAACGCAGACACATATCGATCTGCCAATGACAAACTTCTCTTCAATATACCTTCAGCAAAATATTAATTTGTGTAATATTTGTAAGCAACATGACTCGAGCATAACACAAACATATCATATGCAAAATGCTGCTTCTGTAAATTAACCGGTTTTCACTGGATTATTCACATAAAAAAGCTGATGATCAATAACTCACCATTGGCCTTGCATCGTGTTTAGTCAAATCAGTTGACTCCTTTGGGCCTTCATTTTGAACTGTAGTTTTCTGCATTAAACAGGGAAGTGCGTGAACGTAACAGTTATGAAATTATACGTTTAAAAGTGATTTTTCCTCGTATGGTCATGGCTTGCACTACAACTAGAACTGGAATTCAATGACACCAAATACATAAAACATAAATTGTCAATGAGCCCTTAAACGATAATATGTCGTGTATATCCGACAAATCAAAGTCACCATTTGTCTTATTTCTTCTTCCTCAGCACCATCACCAAGACTTGAACTTATGATTGGATTACCATAAGTCTTTTATTTTAAGAAATATACATTTTGTCTTTTGCTACATTAGCAGCGTAAATTATTTGCAAGCTTATATTTGTTTATACAAAGAATATCTAAACAGAATGCTAAGTAATCTATGAATAATCAAACATACATACAAATCAATGCAGAGCAGTAAATTCGAGTTTAATGCTTGATCCTACACTGTAAAACGAAACAGAATGCACATATAGCTAACTTACAGCCCTGTGTGCTGTAATATTATTGTCACAAGTTGTTGAAGTGTTTTTTGGATCCAGAGCTTCGAACGTCCTCTTCTTCACTAAACTAGCAATACTTCCTTTCCAACCAGCACTTGCCTACCTTTCAATGAAATTATCTGTCACGACAAAAGAACATGAAACCACAAAAAAATAAAAGAGTTTGGGTTATATAGGTTCAAAAGACCCATACAGCCCCTGAAATTCTATGTTTCTGATTATTCACATGCATACTTAATTTCTGCACCAAAGATTATAATGGTCCTAACAACCAAAATAACTGATGATTTTCCCAATTTGGAATCCATAAGCCAAAATAAAATTATTTTTGTTGCTTCAAATTACTTAACATACGTATATTTTTAGCATGCAGATAGTAGTTCCGGAGTCACGGATATATAACTTCAGAAATATTACCTCTCTTGTAGAGTCATTGATACCAATTTTTGAGGCTAACGGCAAGTCTCCTGCTTCAGTAATACTCGACTGCTTCTTAGAATGCAAGTTCCTGGTCTCACTATCACATTCAAGATCAAACACCTTTATTTTGAGCTCTGTAAGCTTCTCGATATATTCTTTTTCATTCATTTCCAATTTCGTAAGCAAATTAATTATCTTCTCTTGATCCTTCATCTCCCTCTCTCTGGATATCTTGAGATCTTGTTGCAATCTAGATACTGACTCTTCGAGATCATGACATTTTCTTTTCAATTTATCAGCTTCTATGGTTGCAGTTAACTTTGTAAGCTCTAGCTCGGACTTGAGCAAATCCAGACGCATGCTTCAAATTTTTTGTTTTCGTTTAAGCAGCAAATCTTCTTCAAGGTTGCCTGTATTGAGATTGAATTCCACTTGTCTTTTCTCTAGTTCAGACTTGAGGAAATCAAAACGCATGCTTTCAATTTTTTGTTTTTGTTCAGGCAGTGAATCTTGTTCCTGGTTTCTTGTATCGACATTGAATTCCATTTTGTTTTTGTTGGGATTGATTGAAACAGTGACTCCATCTTATTTCATTTCATATCGGCATATTCTTTCTGCCTGGCAACGTGTCGCTTCAGAGACATTGACGTCTGAATTGACCTGTGCAGTTGTGCCACAAAAAAGGATAATAATTCTAGCTGTTGAATTGCTCATTGTCTTGCATACGACTATTGACAGAGGGTCGGTTGTATGAATAATTTTGCTTTAGACCATAATTTAAGCAATTTCTAACTATTATTTAAAAAGGGAAGACCAAAGGTATTATTATTATTATTTTCAACAATATATATATATATATATATATATATATATATATATATATATATATATATATATATATATATATGCAAGGGATCGGCAACACCCAAAAATGGAGCACTCCAAATGCCCCTTGATATCCACCACCGATTTATATTAAAGAAAGTGAGTGGTAAGTGAGAGAATTAATGGAAGAAGAGGAAGGAGAAATGTTCGGTGGAGAATGAGGAGCATTTGGGATGCTGCACTGTTACGGGTGCACCGATACATATATACACACACACACAAAAACAAAGAAAAATAGCATTTCTTCGGGGTTCACAAAGCAGAACAGCAGTGTCACCAACAACTAAGTCATCGGTGCAAAACAAAATCACTTCCAATACTACCAAAACGGCAAAAAAGACAACATATCACATACAAACATAAATACAAGCAGCAAACATAGAACACTGAGCACTGCCCAACTAAGAACTCGATCCAGAGCAACGAGCTTGTCACTCCCTCAAAAAGAGCCGAGACGGACCTATGCTGGAAAAGTCGACAAAAACCGTGTACCTATCTGCAAGACCCTCCTAGCCTACTAGAGCATCCTAGCGCACTCCCTTCGAAGCCTACTACCTAGAAATCCACCCAAGCCATTCGCTAGTCACCAAAGCACCAGCTCGCGAACTCATGTTCCATCTTGTTGCACCAGTCTTCTAGTGAGGCTCAGTTATACAAGAAAACCAGGTTCATCTACAAAACACTAGCACGAACCCCAAGCCAATACCCTGAAGAAGAGAAACTACCCTCACCCCACCCCTTCACGAGGACGGGATCATCAGGTAACAAAGTAAACACTTGCCAGAGAAAGAGATTAAGGATAGAGGTTATCCATAAAGGGTGTTAACACCAAATTTGCGTTGACCTAACGGAAAGAAGGGGAAGCTTCAAAACCAGAAGACAACACTGAGGACGGTTGGCTTGAGACAATAAAATCAAAACTAAAAAAAAGGTTGTGGGGACAGCTAAGCCAACACCGATAGCAGGGGATTCAGAAGGAACAACAACGACGATACCAGAATAGCAAGAAAAGAAGAGAATGAAGACATGGTGTCGACACCAACGTGCGATGAGCAATTATCTTGGTGTCCACACAGAAACAGGGAGGCAAATTTATAAAGTCGACACTCAAAGAGCCAACACCAAAGGAGAATTAATGCTAAAGCGTGTGACCGATACCAAGATACTGAAAGCATCAGGATGAGGAGGCTGATACTAAAGTAATAAAGAAAGAGACACAAAACAAAAGACTTAAAGATGTAGATATGCATTCGATATTCAAAGTGAAAGCAGCACGAACGAAGCCAAATGCTACGGAACCAGTATCATGGGAGGCGATATCAAACACTAAGTGAAATAGACACCATATACTAAAGAAGAAAGCACGAGATTGAAAATAAACTCATGAAGGAATGTGACGAGCTGGAAACAAATATGATAAAGCAATAGAAAGCCAGTGATACTAATAACTTGATGCCGATACTAATGCTCAAGGTCGACACTCATTAGTACAAACAAACAAAGGTGGAACCAAGTACCTAAAACCAGTATCGTTGAAGGCAAGGCCAAATACGTAGAGAAGAAAGCAACTAAGCTAGCACCAGAGCCTTTATAAAGAACTGGTGTAACACCCCGTAATTTTAAATATTAAAATTCACAAATTAAAGAATACTTAATTTTTTAGGAGAAGAATTAAGGGAAACGGGTTACCCCATTGCGTTCGTCTCAGAATTCTACTTGAGATAGAGTCCGAGTTTGCGTGAATCGGACTCCGTATGAAGAAGTTATGGAGGTTAGAAGTTTTCTAGTTTAAATAGAAATTAAATATAATAATAATTAAAAGTCAAAACAGTTCAAAATTTGAAATTCAGTCAGAGCGGCCTGAGCGGGAAATTTCCCGCTCAGGGGTGTCGACCCCCCCCCCCCCCCCCGCCCCAAGTGGAGTCGACATAGGTGTCGACCTCCCTGTTTCCAGATCTGGGCGACGATTTTCTGAGGTGCTAGGGCATATGTGTCATGTTCTGGTTGGCTCTCTTTGGACTGGATGGCTCTGTTGACTCCTAGGTTGATCTGAAGGCTCATATTAATCTAAACTTTTATATAATCGCCCCAAACCTCAAACCCTAAACCGCATAATCTCATTATATGAAGCCGTCATGTCGTACATCTCCAAACTAGCATAGCCTCCATCTTCTCCAAACTAGAAATCAAGTTAGAAAGCTCCAAACCAAATCCAAACTAGAGAATCAAACGTCTACATCAAAGGATAAGCTTAACAAATTCAGAAATCAGATCCCAGAATTCAAGATTCGTTCTTATTTCTGTGAGTTCTAGTCACTTTTAGGATTAAATAAATGAACGTGGATTATGAAAGACTGTGATTTGGGTATGTGTAGTAGATCTAATCCTTTATGCAAGTATGTTATGTCAATTTTTCCAAATTCAACGCTATGAGTATAGTTATTTTTAGGATTACAGATTTAAAAGTAATTATGTTATGAATATGAATTGGATATGCTCTTGTAATTAAAAACATCTTGGATTTATCATACTTTGTGGACCTAAAATATTATATGGTTTGGATCTCAATGTTCATCATAGTTAGATCTATTGTAAATTCTTAATCTATAGCATCTTTGGGATCTTAACTTGTATATGTTAGATCTACTTTCTTTTAGATCTAATCCTTTTGAGGTTAATTCATCATGTTGCATATGCGGATCTTACTTTTTCCCTAAGTTTGTGGTTTGATTTGAGATTGTCATTTTCTAGACAACTGAACCTTTGTTTAGATCTAGAACATCATATTTTGATTTATTGAGATCTGTTATTATGGAATATAAGAATTATTATTTGGATCTAGACCTTTATGTTAATCTAACTTTTGAATCAAAATATGTTGCAATGTCACCCTTACTATGCTAGATCTAGGTAATTGGACACCTAATGTTAATCTAAATTTGTTGTGAACTTGACATGTGAATCCACCTTAATGCCACCTTGATTATGCTAGATCCAATTAGGAGACATTTAGATCTCATCATGCTTGATTTGACATTGGACTGCATAAGTTATTAGTTTTGAATATCCACACCGTTATGATAATTACATGTCCTTTCACTTTGTTGCAATGTCTGTATGTTTA
Source organism: Allium sativum (assembly GCA_030737875.1). Taxonomy (NCBI): domain Eukaryota; kingdom Viridiplantae; phylum Streptophyta; class Magnoliopsida; order Asparagales; family Amaryllidaceae; genus Allium; species Allium sativum. The sequence goes on along the minus strand of CM060926.1, from coordinate 928,140,806 downwards.
TGTCAATATATGTTGGGATTGTCATGATTAGTCTACTTCATAGCCTAGATGCCGCCAAAATGCGTATGAATGCGTTAGATAGGAAATGGGGAAAAAGGGTTTATAATTGGCATGTAAATCTTTATATGAATTGATGTGTAATCCAAATTGTTAATAAAATAGGTATTGACACCTATAAAAGGAAAGGATTAATTGATTAGCTTAATTAATCAATAGTGGAATGTTTAGCAATTAAAATTTGAAATTTAATTAACACTTATGACACGAGGTTAGGTTACATTAGTGGTGGAAGTCTACCCAGACCCGACCGGCATATCCAGCAGCCACTAACGTTGAACCTAATGTGAGAGGTGTAAGTGTGTGAATACGACTTGGGCTAAGACACGAGGTTAGACCCAACTGTGAAATAAGACTGCCCGGACCCGACCGGCATATCCAGCATCCACACATTGTAGGCCTAATGTGGGAGGTCTAGCCCAATATAACCATAAATGGACATGGTAATGAATTGAGCTACTTAACCAAATATAATCCATAGGGATCGCGTGAACTTAGACTTACGTTGAGGTTAAGTAAACTTGATTTAGTAAAAAGGGAGGGTTAAGTAAATCTTGGGTAGGTGGGTAATATTAGTATATAGAGGCCCACAAACTTAACCATTAAATAAACATGCTTGAATCAGTGGGAGGGTTAAGTACGTCTAGGGTTGGTGGGTAATATTTGTATATATATGCCCACAAACTTAACCATTATAGAGTTATGTAATTAAAGATCACCCTTTAGGGTATACGTAACTAGTATAGGGCTATGTAATTAAAGACCACCCTTTTTGGGTATACATAGTCAGTAGAAAGACTAGTGGGGATACAAGACAAAGAGGGAGAGCTTGTATCATATTGTGTGGTAGTTATGTAATTGAAGATCACCCTTTAGGGTATACATAACTAGTATAGGACTATGTAATTAAATGTAACACCCCACCTCCATTAAGGCCACTCACAAAGGGAATGCATTAACTTCAATGGAGCGTCATAAGTATATCGAACAGATAAATTACAAAACAGACAAAATTTATACAGCGGAAAATAAATTAAACTTTACTTTATTGATAAAACAACAGCTTAGTAAAACAGCTTGTACAAAGATTGTTTTCCACCACCAATATCCATTACAACAAAGCTTCTGTCTTGTTTAACAAAATAAAAAAGCATAAAATGACAATGATATTCCCCAATAAAGCATGAGCCAGCCATAGCAGTGGAAAAGAGAGTTCAGAGCTATACATCGACTATCTTCGAGCTTGGAAAGAAAACCGAGCTAAGTGGTAATATTTCCTCTATGTGAACCTGGTGGGCGGAGGGGGAAACGGAAGAAAAGAGGCGAAACAAACTAGGTCAGACATAAGTCTAGTAAGTCCAGTGATTTTCAGCATGTAAATATGTAAAAGCATCATGACATGAATAAACTGGATACAAGACATAACATTGATAATAAGCATAGCAAGACAATAAATGATGAGCGTTAGATATGACAAGGTACACAAGATGAACAAGATATGATGATTGCGCTTCTAATTATTAAGATATTTCCTACACCGCACTGTTCGATATGACCAGGCAAGATACACTGAATGCACTTCGGTTCTTTCTCCGATTTCTTATTTTCTCTGTACCACCCAACTAGCATCCTAACTAGTGTCTTTATAGAATGATTTGTATTCCCTATTAGTGTCCCAACTGGTATCCTTTGAAAAAGATTTGTATCCCCTACTAGTGTCCCAACTAGTATCCAGTGTTAGATAATAAGATGGTCCCAACCCCGCAATTATGGTAGCCTTCAGGTGTACATCTAGTATGAGGATCTTACCTCAATCAGCCTAATTGTCATGGATATGTTAGACGTACCCTTACTACCCTATCGATCGACTCCCTAACTCGTATGTGTTCATTACTTGTGTCATTCGGCCCCGCTTGATTGTAGATACCTGTGTTAGACCCACCATAGGGTGTATGATTTCCTATGATGGCAAACTGACATGATTCAAGATGCACAGTGTATACTACTGATGCCCAGTGCCTGCTTTTCCCGCTCCAGAGCACGTGCACGCCCGTACTTCGTCGAGGCCTACACTGGTGTACCACCCGCCACTATTTTGACTGCTTATAATCAGCCTAGTAATCGTGCCCTACCCTGCCTAGCTCAGGTTACCATGATACATCTACGTGGGTTACTGCTGAAATGGGTCTTCGTTACTTGGGTTTCCTATTAGCTAAGTTTGTGGGCCTCTATATACAAATATTACCCACCTATACGAGATGTTCTTAACCCTTTTACTGATTCAAGCATGTTTATTTAACGGTTAAGTTTATGGGCCTATATATACTAATATTACCCACCTATACGAGATGTATTTGACCCACTCACTGATTCAGGCATATGTATTATTGGTTAAGTTTGCCTTAGCCCTATCCACTTTGTTCATGTAATATTGGTTAAGTGTTGTCCATTCATGTTAACTAAACCCACCCACATATCATGTTGTATTGGTTAAGTGTTTCTTATTAACTTAAACCTGTTCATTCATCATGTTATATTGGTTAACTGTTCCCCATTAACTTAACCCCACTTATTCATCATGATATATTGGTTAAATGTTTCTTATTAACTTAACCCCACTCGTTTGTCTAATTAACATGTTATAACGGTTAGGTGTTCTAAATTTACTTAACCCCACCTTCTTGTCAAATTAACATGTTATAATGGTTAAGTGTTCTAAATTTACTTAACCCCAACTTATTGTCTAATTAACATGTTATAATGGTTAAGTGTTCTAAATTTACTTAACCCCACCTTCTTGTCTAATTAACATGTTATAACGGTTAAGTGTTCTAAATTTACTTAACCCTACCCACTTGTCTAATTAACATGTTATAATGGTTAAGTGCCGCCTATTCATATGTTACTTAACCTTACCATTTTTAGCATGTCTGTTTATTGACATTAATTAATTAATTAATGCCCCAACCTCTTACATTAGAACTGTTGTTTGCGGTTGCTGGATGTGCCGGGCGGTTCCGGGCAGACTTCTACTGCAAACTCATTCTAACCTCGGGATTTGGGCTGAATGCGCTAACCTCTCACATTAGATCTGTGTTGTTGCGGTTACTGGATGTGCCGGGCGGTTCCGGGCATTTTTACACCGCAACTCAATCTAACCTCGGGTTAGGCATGTTCCTCTTTTAACCGATTTACCAATTTACCATAAATGTCCAATTCTAGATTTTTATATGCTAATTATTCCAAATTCACAAAACTAGTTGTGTTCCAATTCTCAAGTTATGCCCAACAAATTCAATTACAAGTTATTACTCAAAATAGGTTACACCCAATCTTCCCAAATTTTCAATAATAGTCATGCCCCAAAATCAGAATATATATTATGTTTGGCGTCCCAACCAATAGTTATGCCCAATCTAGATTTAATATTCCAGTTTGCAATTTACACCCAAAACTAGGTTTACATGCCAATTAACCCAACTTGTAATAATAATAATAATGATGATGATGCCCCAATATCAATTACAAGTTATGCCCAATAATTTCACCGAATATGTTATGCCCAATTATTTCACCAAATACATTATGCTAATGTTTACCCAAAATAGGTTATACCCCAAATATTCCCCGTATTCCAATCATTCGTATTTCGCGATTTCAGTCTAGGTTCGAAGGTATCCCGGGTTCATAAAAGAAAAAGGAAATAGGGGAAGAGAGAGAAGGAGCATAAAATAAGAATAGGCATAAAAATAGGCATGTAACAATAGACCTAATACAGAAAATTTAGATCCAACAAAAATAGATTCTTGAATAAACTGTTGCAATCATTATCACAGACATAAGAATAACATCATGAACCAAAAAGGATTATATGCCTGATGTACAACAAAGATAGGCATGATTGAATCGACATAATAACTTTTTAGGCATGTAAAAAAAATCATGGATTCGATAGAAAGATATGGATAAATCTAAAAAGATTATCTTACAATCAGGCATAGACTTGACTCATTTTATTACATGTCAAGATTACAATCAGGTGTTCAAATCTAAAAATAACGTGAACTTACAGAAAAGAATGCATCTTGCATTATGGGATCTGATTTCTGAATTTGAAAAGCTAATCCTTTGACGTAGACATTTGATTTGAAGTTCTTCTAATCGATTACTAGTTTGGATTTGATTTTCTAGTTTGGATAAGATGAAAGAGGCTAGCTTGTAGACGAATAACATGACGACACCATAGCTTTAGGGTTATGAGGTGAGGGTTGAGGGTTTGGCTATGTATATATATGTTTCTAGGATCGATTAGAGCTTTTAGATTAACTAGGAGGTCATCAGAGCCACACAGTTCGAAGGGAGTTCGTCCAGCAAATCAGAAAAAGACACGTCATCACAGAACACTCCGGAATGTTGTGCTGGACCGCCCTCGGTATGGCACACTTGGCAGGTGCGCCAGTGCATTTTTGTACTGGCGCACGTCACAAGTGCGCCAGTGCATTCTGGTCTATTTCTGGTTTTTCTGCCTAACTTCGTTCGTCCATATCTCCTTTATACGGTATCCGTTTTACGCAAACTCGGACTCTATCTCAAGCAGAATTCCGTGACGAACACAATGGCGTAACCCATTTCACCCTATTCTTCTTTTAAAGATTAATTATTCTTTAATTATCTCTTATGTCCCGTTTTAAATTACGGGGTGTTACATTCCCCCCAACTTAAAGGATTTCATCCCCGAAATCTCCAAGTTAAGAAGAATGTATCCTACCATCCGACATCCATCTACTCAACCATCAACCACAGACATCCATTGTCCTTTAAAAGATTTCTAATGCTTTCATGATTATATGCATTGTGTGTGTATATGTCCTTATCTAATGCAAAAATCAGACGGTCTACTGATTCAGTTGACCTCCTTGATGCGAATTATGTTAGTGTCATGAGTCCAACATGTATGCAATTATTCCTAATGCACTTTATAACTTCTACATGAGTGCTCAATCATCCATACAAATGCAGCATCCATATGACAACACATCTAGTTTCAATCCATATACAATTACATATATGCATATGCAATATGAAAGTGACTGAGCCGATCTAGTACCTAATGTGTGTATATATGCATCCTCGAGAAACCACTAGTAAAAACTTACATCCACTTGCATCCACCAAACATAACATGTCTCAAACACATGTTTACATCCATTGGCTTCTACCTAAGGATCGAGGATAGGGCCGAGAGGATATGCTTAAAATATAAAGATTAGCATGCAAACAAACTTTACAGAAAAATAAGAATCAAGGATATACCCTCAAAAAGGGTATGAGGCGCGTATCTAGTCTTCAATCTTCGAAGTCGCACCTTCTTGAGCTTCACTCCATTGTGCTATGACTGTCTTAACTTAACGATTGCGTAGCTTCTTAATTTCTGTTTCCAAAATATGAGTTGGAACTCATTTCACTGTCGCCTCTCGTTCCACCTCTTCTCCTTCTAGTATACTCGGCACTACCACTTCTATTGTGCCATGCTAACATTTCCTCAAAAGTTCTTCCAAAATCCTATTCACCCTTCCTGTCAGAGGATGACAAGCAGTGCTCAAGCATAACTGCATACCTACCACCTTTTTCATATCACCTTTTCCTCTTGCATTGAGAACTGCTCCAAGCTCGGTCCTGCAAGCACCGGTATATACTGTGGACGGTTTGCTTCCATCTAGCAAAGTCAAAACTGGGGCTGATATCTTCGCAAAGTCCTTAATGAACTTCCTATAGTAGCCCGCCAACCCTATAAAACTTCTTACTTCCATTGCTTTTCTAGGAACCTTCCAACCTTGGACTGCCACCACCTTTGTCGGATCCACTGCTATCCCTTCCTTAGAGACCATATGTCCTAAGAATCTCACTTCTTTCCTCCAAAAATGACATTTGGAGAACTTAGCCTTAAGCTGATGTGCTTGGAGGGTATTCGGGACTTCCCTTAGATACGAAGCATGTTCTTCCCCACTCTTAGCGAAAATCAAAATGTTATCTATGCACAAGCGAAGTGAACCATCCACCCTTCCCTTGGATTCATGTGTCGTACAGGTAATGCAACTGGCTTTGCATTGTCAACTAGATATATGCGGAAGTCTATCTCGCGTTTTAGGGGACAAACCCCTAAATCAAAAACATCTGCGTACTCATGGACTACTCTAACGGATCACAAATCGTCGATAGATGCATCAAGTGACTGTAGGTAGCTAAGCCAAACTGATCCCTTGGGATCATATGAAATCTCGAGGGTATTCCCGAGGCCAGTCAAAAGTCTAACTACCCTCCTTTCACAATTACTAGCTAACCAATCCATGCCTAGAATCAACCCATAGCCCATGAAACCAAAAACATAATCATTACACTTAAACTCAATACTTAATACAGCTATTCTAATCCTTACAAACCAAAGATAAATGAGCCGTACCACCAATTGGATTTGAGACAATAATGAGATCCTCTATCCAACTAGTACTAAGGTGCAGAGACTCAACTATGAAAGCAAATAGAAAAGAATGTGAAGTGCCAGAGTCAAGCAAAGTTCGAAAATGGAAAATCAAACTTTCAACAAAAACGTTTCTACCTTTCTCCTGTCCTGGTGCCATGAGAGCATGAGCCTGTCCTCCAGAAGTGGGTCCTATCCTCTGCCTTTGCCCTTGTCCTTCGGGCACTCCTCGATAAGATGCCCTACTTCATCATACTGAAAACAACCACCTGTCTTCTTCTTCCTATAATTAAATGACCTGTTATACCACAAAAAAGGCACTTCCACTTGTCGTGGGATCTATTATTTCTTCCACCCTCCTTATATTCCAATCCCTTGTTTGTAATTCTTCCACTTTGGCCTATTTCTTTTCACCTTCCTCCTTTTGCGTAGATTAAGCCATATCAACAAGCTTCTTATCCTTGGGCTTGTGCTCCTTAGCCCAAAAATCCCTTACTCTCATCCTTACCATCCTTGTGTAGCTTGTCGACAAGTTTCTCGAAACTACCTCCATCGCACAGCAACCTACAAAGCTTGAAAGAAGATTAGCCGCAGGTGAAGCTACTGCGACTACAGATGGAGGTTGGGCACTACTTTTCCCTCGACATGCCATATGTCTACGAGACTATGGAGAAAAGAAAAGAAGAAGAGATTCAAATAGAGAACCGAAAGATAGTGCATATGGCTTTGGGGAATATGCCTTTCAAAAACAATACTTTTCTCTTGAAAAGCGCTTCTTTAAAACATGTTTTTGTAAATATTTCTTTATAAAAATACCTTTGAAAATGGTTTTCAAAATCCTTTTTATCTGTTCTGGTAACCTTCAGCTCTGATACCACGTGTAACACCCTACCTTCGTTAAGGTCACTCACAAAGGGAATGCATTAACTTCAGTGGAGCGTCATAAGTGTATAGAACAAATAAATTACAAAACAGACAAAATTTATACAACGGAAAATAAATTAAACTTTACATTATTGATAAAACAGTAGCTGGGTAAAACAACTTGTACAAAGATTGTTTTCCAACACCAATACCCATTATAACAAAGCATCTGTCTTGTTTAACAAAATAAAGAAGTATAAAATGACAATGATATTCCCTAATAAAGCATGATCTAGCCATAGCAGTGGAAAAGATAGTTCATAGCTATACATCGACTATCTTCGAGCTTGGAAAGAAAACTGAGCTAAGTGGTAATATTTCCTCCCTGTGAACCTGGGGGGGGAACGGAAGAAAAGAGCCGAAACAAACTAGGTCAGACATAAGTCTGGTAAGTCCAGTTATTTTCAGCATGTAAATATGTAAAAGCATCATGACATGAATAAACTGGATACAAGACACAACATTGATAATAAGCATAGCAAGACAACAAATGATGAGCATTAGATATGACAAGGTACACAAGATGAACAAGGTATGATGATTGCGCTTCAAATTATTAAGATATTTCCTACACCGCACCGTTCAATATGACCAGGCAAGATACACTGAATGCGCTTTGGTTCTTTCTCCGATTTCCTATTTTCTCTGCACCACCCAACTAGCATCCTAAATAGTGTCTTTATAGAATTATTTGTATTCCCTATTAGTGTCCCAACTAGTATCATTGAAAAAGATCTGTATCCCCTACTAGTGTCCCAACTATTATCCAGTGTTAGATAATAAGATGGTCCCAAACCCGCAATTATGGTAGCCTTCAGGTGTACATCTAGTATGAGGATCTTACCTCAATCGGCCTAATTGTCATGGATATGTTAGACGTACCCTTACTACCCTATCAATCGACTCCCTAACTCGTATGTATTCATTACTTGTGTCATTCGGCCCCGCTTGATTGTAGATACATGTGCTGGTCCCACCATAGGGTGTATCAAGTCCTATGATGGCAACCCGACACGATTCAAGATACACAGTGTATACTACTAATGCCCAGTGCCTGTTTTTCCCGCTACGGAGCATGTGCACGTCCGTACTTCATCGTGACCTACACTGCTGCACCACCCGCCTCTATTTTGACCTCTTATAATCAGCCCAGTAATCGTGCCCCACCCTGCCTAGCTCAGGGAACCATGATACATCTTTGTGGATTACTGCAGAAATGGGTCCCCTTTCCTATGGTTTCCTACTAGCTAAGTTTGTGGGCCTATATATACATATATTACCCACCTACACGAGATGTACTTAACCCTTTCACTAATTCAAGCATGTTTATTTAACGGTTAAGTTTACGGGCCTATATATACTAATATTACCCACCTACACGAGGTGTACTTAACCCTCTCACTAGTTTAGGCATGTGTATTATTGGTTAAGCTTGCCTTAACCCTATCCACTTATTCATGTAATATTGGTTAAGTGTTGTCCGTTCGTGTTAACTTAACCCACCCACATATCATGTTGTATTGGCTAAGTGTTTCTTATTAACTTAACTATGTCATTCATCATGTTATATTGGTTAAGTGTTCCCCATTAACTTAACCCCACTTGTTCATCATGTTATATTGGTTAAGTGTTTCTTATTAACTTAACCCCACTCGTTTGTCTAATTAACATGTTATAATGGTAAAGTGTTCTAAATTTACTTAACCTCACCTTCTTGTCAAATTAACATGTTATAATGGTTAAGTGTTCTAAATTTACTTAACCCCACCTTCTTGTCTAATTAACATGTTATAATGGTTAAGTGTTCTAAATTTATTTAACCCCACCTTCTTGTCTAATTAACATGTTATAACGGTTAAGTGTTCTAAATTTACTTAACCCTACCCACTTGTCTAATTAACATGTTATATTGGTTAAGTGTCGTCTATTCGTATGTTACTAAACCTTACCATTCTTAGCATGTCTGTTTATTGGCATTAATTAATTTATTAATGCCCCAGCCTCTCACATTAGAACTGTTATTTGCGGTTGCTAGATGTGCCGGGTGGTTCTTGGCAGACTTCTACCGCAAACTCATTCTAACATCAGGTTTTGGGCTAAATGCGCTAACCTCTCACATTAGATCTGTGTTGTTGCGGTTATTGAATGTGCCGAGCGGTTCTGGACAGTTTTACACCGCAACTCAATCTAACCTCGGGTTAGGCATGTTCCTCTTTTAACCGATTTACCAATTTACCATACATGTCCAAGTCTATATTTTTATATGTTAATTATCCAAAATTGACAAAACTAGTTGTGCTCCAATTCTCAAGTTATGCCCAACAAATTCAATTACAAGTTATTACTCCAAATAGGTTACACCCAATCTTTCCAAATTTGCAATAATAGTCATGCCCTAAAATCAGAATATATATTATGTTTGACGTCCCAATCAATAGTTATGCCCAATCTAGATTTAATATTCCAGTTTGCAGTTTATGCCAAAACTTGGTTTACATGCCAATTAACCCAACTTGTAGTTATAATAATAATGATGCCCCAATATCAATTACAAGTTATGCCCAACAATTTCACCGAATATGTTATGCCCAATTATTTCACCAAATACATTATGCCAATGTTTAACCAAAATAGGTTATACCCCAAATAGTATTCCAATTGTTCATATTTCACGATTTCAGCCTAGGTTCGAAGATAACCCAGGTTCATAAAAGAAAAAGGAAATAGGGGAAGAGAGAGAAGGAGCATAAAATAAGAACAGACATAAAAATAGGCATGTAACAGCAGACCAAATACAAGAAATTTACATCCAAAAATAGATTCTTGAATAAACTAATGCAATCATTATCGCAGCCATAAGAATAACATCATGAACCAAAAAGGATTATATGCCTGATGTACAACAAAGAAAGGCATGATTGAATCGATATAATAACTTTTTAGGCATGTAAAAAAAAAATCATGGATTCGATAGAAAAATAGGGATAAATATGAAAAGATTATCTTACAATCAGGCATAGACTTGATTTATGTAATTACATGTCAAGATTACAATTAGGTGTTCAAATCTGAAAATAACGTGAACTTACAGAAAAGCTTGTATTCTGGGATATTATTTCTGAATTTGAAAAGCTAATACTTTGATGTAGACGTTTGATTTGAAGTTCTTCTAATTGATTACTAGTTTGGATTTGATTTTCTAGTTTGAATAAGATGAAAGAGGCTAGCTTGTAGACGAACAGCATGACGACAACATAGCTTTAGGGTTATAAGGTTAGAGTTGAGGGTTTGGCTATGTATATATAGATGTCTAGGATCGATTAGAGCTCTTAGATTAACTGGGAGGTCATTAGAGCCACACAGTTCGAAGATAGGTCGTCCAACAAATCGGAAAAAGGCACGTCATTACAGAACACTCTAGAATGCTATGCTGGACTGCCCTCGGTATGGGCGCACTTGGCAGGTGCGCCAATGCATTTTTGTACTGGCGCACTTCACAAGTGTGCCAGTGCATTCTGGTCTGTTTCTGGTTTTTCCGCCTAATTTCGTTCGTCCATATCTCCTTCAAACTGTATCCGTTTTACACAAACTCGGACTCTATTTCAAGCAGAATTCTGGGACAAACACAATGGCTTAACCCGTTTCACCCAATTCTTCTTTTAAAGATTAATTATTCTTTAATTATCTCTTATGTCCCGTTTTAAATATCGGGGTGTTACATTAATGATCACCCTTTTTAGGTATACATATTCAATGGAAAACCTAGTGGGGATACAAGCAAAGGGACGACTTGTATCATATTGTGTGGGACCCATTTCAGTCATTAACCCGTAGTTGGTATCAGAGTATAGAACTCCGTACTAGGCGGAGAAGGGCACGCTTACTGATTGATTATAAGCGATCCAAACGAGACGGATGGTGGGTGCGGTGCAAAACGACCGGGGACATGTGCGTGCATAGGCTGGGCAGAGTGAGACAAGACGATCGTGACACCAGTAGATAGGCCTGTGCACATCTTGGGTTGCCACTTTAGGGAAGTGATACCCCCTACTGTGGAGCCAGCGCAGGATATCTACAGAGTAGGGAGCCGATCGATTAGGGTAGTGGTTAGGGTATACTTGGACGTATGCCCTAAGTCTACCAACTCGTAGTGGAAGGGATCACCTCATCTTGATTATACTAGTAATAATGTAGAGTAGTTTTTAGTGAAGCATACATACACCTTACCTTATCTGCCTTGTCACACCTGCCATTTGTATAGTGAACCCTCTTATTCACTTTATATGCCTGTCATGTTTACCTTTATTTATTTACTGGCTAAAAGTTATTAGACTCGCTTTCTCTGACCCCTTTTGTTTTTCCTTCTCTCTTCCGTTCCCCCCCTCCAGGTTCTCAGGGAGGAAACACCCAAGCTTAGTCAGGATTCAAATATCAATTGTTAGGAGCTACTTCTGAAGTATGGCTAGAATCTCTTTCTCTGCTATGGCTTACTCTTTTAACTGGGGAATAATGTTTTCTTTTAATTCTTATGTACTATGATTATGCAAGACAGAAGTATTTTGTTGTAATGGTTTTATGACTCATGGTATTGTGAAACAAGGTATTTTGGTGATTTAATAAAGTTGTTTATTTCGCTGCAAAAATTTTATATCTGTCTTGTAATATTCTATGTCTGTTTACCTAAATGCTTCACGAAACTTAATGCATTCACTTAGTGAGTGACATTAACGGATGTGGGGTGTTACACTTGGTATCAGAGCTGAAGGTTACTAGATTAGATAAAAAGTTTTTGAATAATATTTTTCAAAAAGGGTTTTAAAAGAAAGTATTTTCAAAAAGGAAAGTCTGTTTTGAGAAATATTCCCCAAAAAGCCATATGTAGTATCCTTCGGTCCTTTATCTAAATCTCTTCCTTTTCTTTTTAGCATGTCTGGGGAACAAAACATTCCTAATCTTCCAGAGGGCGTCACAATGCCCGGACGGTTACGAAGGTATTTGGAGGCCACGACACCCGCCGAAGGCCAGGAGACGTTCCTCTAGCCGCACCCATCGTTCCTCCTCCTCCTCCTTCTCCGCGCGGGGATGCTTTCTCGAAGATATGTAGAGACTTTTGAGCTATGGGCGGAGAGAACTTTAATGGGACTGAATCATTTGTGGAAGCAAGAAACTGGCTCAAGGAAACGGAAGATTTATTTGTTATCTTCGAAGTGGACGATAGGCGGAAGATACAGTTGGTTGTATGGTTACTTAAGGACGAAGCCTCCTTCTGGTGGGAAGTTACTAATGCTGAGAGACCAGTTGAGACTTGGGAGGATTTCAGAATGAGATTTGAAATGAAGTTCCTCTCGCAAGCTGAATGAAGCCTACGGATGGAGAAGTTCTTAGCACTCAAACAGGGAAGCCTATTGGTTAAGGAATACGTCAACCAATTCAATCAGCTGGCTAGATTCGGATTGGAGTTGGTAAACACTTCACATAAAAAGGCTCCCCGTTTCGTTAAAGGGTTGAATGAGCCACTGCGCAGCCTAGCAATGTCCGATATACCTATGGGTGCGACTTATGAGAGACTGGTGGACATGGTACTGTTACAGGAGGAAAGCAAGGATGGGAAGGAAGAGGCTAAGACGGAAGAACCTCTAGACAAGAAAGTGGAGGGACCGCAGAATATAAAGGTGTGGCCCAAGAAAGGGCAACAGCAGCAACAACAACATCAGAAGAAAGGAGGGAAAGATGAAAAAGGCAAGGATAAGAGAAAATGTCACCATTGTGGAAAGGAAGGCTACTTGATCAAAAATTGCAAGAGAAGGAAGGTCAGATGCTTTAATTGCGGAGAACTCGGACACTATTCTACAGAGTGCCCAAAGAAACAAGGATCGCAGGGACAAGGGCAAAGAGTTGGGACTTCTGGAGGGCAGGTGCATGCTCTCGCGATCAGTGCTCCTGAAAGAGGTATAATTTTTTTTCCGTATAAAGCTTAGTTTCTCTTTCAGACTTTCCAGTTAGAACATTTTTTTTTTGGTGCTTCACACCCATTTATATCTAGTTTTGTAGTTGAATCTCTGCACTTAATTACTAGTATGGTAGTGGATCCCGTTGTTGTCTCAAACCCCATTGGTGGTTCGGCTCATTTATATATGATTTGTCGGGGTTTGAGAATATCTGTGTTAGGCGTCGAGCTTGAGTGCGACGCACATTTTGTTTCATGGGCTAGGGGTTGATTCTAGGAATAAATTGCTTACCACATATGGGGCCATTCTAGATTGTGAGAGGAGGGTTGTTAGGCTTCTACCTTGGGTTGTTAGGCTTCTAACTTGTCATAGGAGGACCCTCGAAATTTCTTGTGACCCACCAGGGTCGGTTATGCTTAGTTTCCTAGAGTCTCCTGATGCATCTATCGATGATTTGCAATCTGTTCCAGTGATTCGGGGATTTTCTGATGTCTTTGATGAGGTGCGTGGTTTACCTCCTAGGCGCGAGATCAACTTCCGCATATATCTGGTGGACAATGCAAAACCAGTTGCATTACCGGTGCGCTACATGACTCTAAGGGAAATTAGAGAAGGAAGCAATGATTGAATAAGTTATGACTTGCATATTTGGATCAGAGGTTAAGAAACTGCGCGACAGAGAAGTTAGGCTATTAAAAAGTTCTATAGGGAGAAGACAACAAGGATGTGACTTGGGAAACCGAAGATAGAATTCATGCTTCATACCCTTGCCTTTTTGGGACTATGTTCTTAAAGATTTCTATTCATACTTGTTTCTATCGTTCGTTTGTGTCCTATCGATCGAATCTTTGACCTTTAGGTAGGAAACCCATGGATGTAAACATGTGTTTGAAACATGTTATGTTTGATGGATACAAATGGATGCAAGTGTTTGCCTGTGGACATATATACACACACATTGGGCACTAGATCGGCTCAATCACTCTCTCATACTGCATATGGATGTGTGTGCATTTTCTTTTATATTTATGGATGGAAATGGATGAGTTAGCATATGGATGTTGCATTTGGGTTAATGTGTGTGCACACGTATAGAACTTATATGATGTAATAGGTTTACTTGCATACGTACTGGATTCATGGCACTAACATACGTTGCATTAAGGAGGTCAACTAAATCAGTAGACCGCCCGATTTTCGCAATAGTGTTGGGACATATACACACACTTCTGCATACATTCATACAAGCATTAGAAATCTTTTAAGGACAGTGGATGCTTGTGGATGATGGAAGAGTAGATGCATGATTGGATGGTAGGAAGCATTATTCCTAACATGAAGATTTCGCGGATGAAATCCTTTAAGGAGAGGAGAATGTAACATCCCGTAATTTTAAATATTAAAAATCACAAATTAAAGAATACTTAATTTTTTTGGAGAAGAATTAAGGGAAATAGGTTACGCCATTGCATTCATCTCAGAATTCTGCTTGAGATAGAGTCCGAGTTTGCGTGAATCGGACTGCGTATGAAGAAGTTATGGAGGTTAGAAATTTTCTAGTTTAAACAAAAATTAAATATAATAATAACAAAAAGTCAAAACAATTCAAAATTCGAAATTCAGTCAGAGCAGCCTGAGCGGGAAATTTCCCGCTCAGGGGTGTCGACCCCACTATAGGGTGTCGACCCCCCTGTTTCCAGATCTGGGCGACGATTTTCTGAGGTGCTAGGGCATATGTTTCATGTTCTGGTTGGTTCTCTTTGGACTGGATGGCTCTGATGACTCCTAGGTTGATCTGAAGGCTTGTATTAATCGAAACTTGTATATAATCACCCCAAACCTCAAACCCTAAACCGCATAATCTCATTCTATGAAGCCGTCATGTCGTCCATCTCCAAACTAGCATAGCCTCCATCTTCTCCAAACTAGAAATCAAGTTAGAAAGCTCCAAACCAAATCCAAACTAGAGAATCAAAACATCTACATCAAAGGATAAGCTTAACAAATTCAGATATTTGATCCCAAAACTCAAGATCCGTTCTTATTATGTGAGTTCTAATCACTTTTAGGTTTAAATAAATGAATGTGGATTATGAAAGACTGTGATTTGGGTATATGTAGTAGATCTAATCCTTTATGCAAGTATGTTATGTCAATTTCTCTAAATTCAACGCTATGAGTATAATTATTTTTAGGATTAAAGATTTAAAAGTAATTATGTTATGAAAATGGATTGGATATGCTCTTGTAATTAAAAACATCTTGGATTTATCATACTTTGTGGATCTAAAATATTCTATGGCTTGGATCTCAATGTTCATCATAGTTAGATCTATTGTAAATTCTTAATCTATGACATCTTTGGGATCCTATCCTGTATATGTTAGATCTACTTTCTTTAGATCTAATCCTTTTGAGGTTAATTCATCATGTTGCATATGCGGATCTTACTTTTTCCCTAAGTTTGTGGTTGATTTGAGATTTCATTTTCTAGACAATTATACCTTTGTTTAGATCTAGAACATCATATTTTGATTTATTTAGATATGTTATTATGGGATATAAGAATTATTATTTGGATCTAGACCTTTATGTTAATCTAACTTTTGAATCAAAACATGTTGCAATGTCACCCTTACTATGTTAGATCTAGGTAATTGGACACTTAATGTTAATCTAAATTTGTTGAGAACTTGACTTGTGAATCCACCTTTATGCCACCTTGATTATTCTAGATCCAATTAGGAGACATTTAGATCTATCATGCTTGATTTGACATTGGATTGCATAAGTTATCAGTTTTGAATAACCACACCGTTATGATAATTACATGTCCTTTCACTTTGTTACCACGCCTGTATGTTTATGTCAATATATGTTGGGATTGTCATGATTATCATATTCCCTTTTCATTGTTATGGCTAGTCTACTTCATAGCCTAGATGCCGCCAAAATGCGTATGAATGTGTTAGATAGGAAACGAGGAAAAGGGTTTATAATTGGCATGTAAATCTTTATATGAACTGATGTGCAATCCAAATTGTTAATAAAATAGGTATTGACACCTACAAAAGGAAAGGATTAATTGATTAGCTTAATTAATCAATAGTGGAATGTTTAGCAATTAAAATTTGAAATTTAATTAACACTTATGACACGAGGTTAGGTTACATTAGTGGTGGAAGTCTGCCCGGACCCGACCGACATATCCAGCAGCCACTAATGTTGAACCTAATGTGAGAGGTCTAAGTGTGTGAATACGACTTAGGCTAAGACACGAGGTAAGACCCAATTGTGGAATAAGACTGCCCGGACTCGACCGGCATATCCAACATCCACACGTTGTAGGCCTAATTGGGAGGTCTAGCCCAATATAACCATAAATGGACATGGTAATGAATTGGGCTACTTAACCAAATATAATCCATAGGGATCATGTGAACTTAGACTTAAGTTGAGGTTAAGTAAACTTGATTTAGTAAAAAGGGAGGGTTAAGTAAATCTTGGGTAGGTGGGTAATATTAGTATATATAGGCCCACAAACTTAACTATTAAATAAACATGCTTGAATCAATGGGAGGGTTAAGTACATCTAGGGTTGGTGGAAAATATTCGTATATATAGGCCCACAAACTTAATCATTATAGAGTTATGTAATTAAAGATCACCCTTTAGGGTATACATAACTAGTATAGGGCCATGTAATTAAAGATCACCCTTTTTGGGTATACATAGTCAGTAGAAAGCCTAGTGGGGATACAAGACAAAGGGGAAGAGCTTGTATCATATTGTTTATAGGTAGCCGTCTGAAGTTTGTTTTGAGGCAACAATGGAAATGTTTTGTATGAACACATATCTATGAAATGAAAGTCTGTTTGTTTTCCCGCTGCTTATATATATATATATATATGTGTGTGTGTGTGTGTGTGTGTGTGTGTGTGTTTATATCTGTCTTGTGTTTTATCTGTGACTCTTACTTATAAACCTCCACCGAAGTTAAGGCTTTCCCTTTGTGAGTGACCTTAATAGAGGTGGGGTGTTTCATCTGTGAACATAGTCGAATGCTATCACAGCACAGAGAACTACCAGGAGTACCCTCCACGTCCCAGGAAGCCACGTGCTTCCCCTTCCAGTCGTTTGGAGCCAGCAGAATATCAGCAAAACAACAGGCAGAACAGGAAGAATAATCAGATGGATGTGCGCTCCCCTTGTGTCCCATGACTCCATGATGATCTACCCTGTTGGGTTATTCACCTTCAGACGTACGGACTGGTCCAAACGCCTTAGGTTAACATGTTATTAGACCTTGTGTCTAATCATTTAATTACGCGCCTGCTCTTCCCTTTCAGATTTCCATTCAACTTGGTTATTCCTAGTCATATTGACTTCTCATTCAAGTTACCAAGTTCCTCTTGCTTATTAATTTCAGTTATAACTTAATCCATTTAAGTTCATTAATAAGCCTTTAACATGTTATTCTTATCAATAAATTTCAGATTCTTAAGTTTACAGATAACATGTTCTTCTTGTCACCAGGATTCAGATTCTTAGATTTGTAAATCACTTAATTTATAATTAAGCACAACTTATGACATTTCATCAGTTTCCCCCCTTTTCTCTACTTATTATAAACAACATGTTTCTGGTTTTCCAATTTATAGATTACTTAATTTACAATTAAGTACAACTTATCTCATTACATAAATTATCTCAATTCACATGTTTTCTGTTCAACATGTCACTTTTTATTTATGATTAAATATAACTTATTTTCTCCTATATATTCACTTTGTTCTTTCTCATTTAATCATAATTCCATCTTACATTGTCACTACAACTTGTCGTTGTTAACTTATTGACTTAGTTCTCTTAACTAAGATTTACTAGTAAGTTTCCTTTCCATTTATCATGACTTATGTTATAACTTTCACTTGTCCTTAGGATAAGCCTACCTATTATATAACATTCTCATTAATGTAATTAATTATACTAGGTTATTATCATTCTTCGTTCATCCCAATTCTTCTACTTTTGCAGCTTTCATTCAATTCCATTCATTCCCATTAATTACAATTAATGCCATTATATCTATTATGTTATTTACATATATTTATATAAATGTTTATGCGCTAGACCTCTCACATTAAGCCTACCACTTGTGGATGCTGGATTTGCCAGCGGTTCTGGGCAAACTTCTACTACAAGTTGACTTAACCTAGTGTTTTAGCATCGCTACATGTATATTTACGCATTAGGCCCCTCACATTAAATTAACAACTTGTGGATGTTGGATTTGTCGGGTAGTTTCAGGTAGACTTCTACTATAAGTTGAATTTAACCTCGTGTAAGTGCGGTTAAAGTTTTCTGTTTACTGTAAATTTAGGCATATCTATTCTTTTCAATTTTTATTGTAATCTATTTTTACATGTCATACTTAATATCATATTAAGTCCATTTTCCGATTATCAGGTCACATGTTCTTCCTAACATGTAATTAACTTTATTTTAAAATAACATGTAATCATCGAATCATGTAATTATTCCATTTTAACAAAATAACATGTAATTATCCCAATTCATATAGTTAAGGGTTCAAGTACATAATATGTCACAGATTAACATATAATTAGAACATGTATGTAAACAATAGTAATCAATTCCATATGTTTTAATAGGTTTATACATTTCAGTTGGTTAACATTTCAACATATTAACGTTTCATCATATTAACATTTCAACATATTAACTGTTCTAGTAGATTTACATTGCATACTAATGGGGAATGTCAAATGATAAATATACCATTATCAAAAAGGTATAACTTAAATCAACTCACCAAATTGCATTCTAACTCATGAATCTGGTCCAGATCTAGCATACCATGGTTCTCCTAATTGAATTTAGAACCTAAATAACCATAAATCCACAATTCTTAACTAAAAGAAAAAGGGAAGGAAGAGGAGAAAATTTACTTGACCAGATCTAGGAATTTACCTTACTTCGAATAGAATTTTGAACACCTTCTTTATTAATATACATTCTTTTCCTCCAGATCTTGAATCAGAATTTTCCTAAACTAATTATTTTATTTTTCTGAAGAGATTTGAGGAGGAAGAATAATGACAGAGCTTAGGTGGCTTCTCAGAAAATGTGAGATTTAGGCTAGGCACTGCTAGGCTATTTATAGGTGTTCAGGATCTTATCGCACACGCAATGCTGAGTTAGCAACGAACATGGTTAAGAAAACAGTCCAGATTCATTGATGAATCTAGCCAGAACTAGGGTGGGTCGTCCCCCCTACGTGTGTGTCAACCCTAGGGTCGACCCCCCTATGTTGGTGTCGACTCCAGGGTCGATCCCCCGGGTCCCGCGTGCCTTTTCTTGTTAGATGTTTTACCATTTTGATGTTTTTGATTTTAAACGTTTGATTAGTATCCCGTTATACTTTCATTGATTTATTTTAAATAATATATTTACATATAATCTTCTTATATGTATACAAAACTTCAAATGCCCATTTTATACGTATATATATACACACAACTTTTATTTCGTTTTCAAAATTCAAACGGTGTTATGCTGTTATTTAATTCTTACCATATCTCTTAAATTACAGCCTTATTCTGAACTTTTCACTTGTATATATATATATATATATATATATATTTGCACATATATACACATATATTTTTATATACATATATTTTTCTTTACTTCCTTTTATGTATATTTTTGCTTATATGTGCGTTTATACATATTTTCTCTTTAGAGCATGTACTATTCGTTCCCTTAAAACAAAAATATGGAGTCGACGGGGATCGAACTTTGTACCTCTCGCATGAAAGCCACATGCTCTAACAACTGGACTACTTAGGCATTTACTAACAATGCTTAGAACAATAGTGGTCAATGTTCTTTTCTTATTCCTCTATTTCATGTTTGTTACAATATTTCATTTAAACCATTGCATGTACCCTTATATATTTGCATGCATCTTTTTCTTTCATTTTTCTTTCCTTATTAATGCATAATATTTGTAAATCATTGCACAATTATTTGCAGTAATCTTTTCTTCTTTTTCAATACATGTATTTATTACATGCAATCATATATTATCATTATTTTATTCTTCTTTTATATATTTATGTATATGCACATATATATATATATATACATATGCATTATTAAATATTTAATTGTCATAAAATGCGAGGTGTTGCATTCGCCCACCCTTAGGAAATTTCGTCCCCAAAATTTGATAACGGTAAAATAGATAACCCCTTGCATAATATCCATCTATCATGTGTGCATCCAATTTTTGCAAACATTGTGCACTTGTGCAGAGTGTAATACAACATAATAATACATGTATGCCTAAGCGGTACCTCCTATATGTATGCAAATTTTCAAAAATCCTATCAAAACATGATGCGCACATCCTAAATATACTAGCAATTCTGTACGAGCGCAGTTCATCCAATTTTTGCATCAAAATCCTACCAACCAACTTTATTTTTCGAATTTCAGAAAAATCTAATTTTATAAATTCAATTTCTTATGTTACAAAAAGGTAGAAAATGGAAATCTTCACATCTTTCGTTTTTCTTTTAGTCACCTTTTTTTGTCCATACTTGGATTTTATGTAATTAGTTTATAAAGATTCCCAATTTTCTTTTCCAAGCATAGCCTACATAAGAAAACTTTCTTTATTAAGATTTTCTTTTTCATCTTGTCTTGGAAATTTTTACTTTTATTCATCTTTTCTAATAATTTTCCATCTTTCTTTAACTATCATGTTTGTTGCTTTACCGAATTTGTTGTTTCTTTTTTAGTTATGTCATCACTCTTTTCTTAGCTTATTTAAATTGATCCTCTAACCTAAGTTTAGTTTCAATAAGCCTTTTAGTCTTTCAACTAAAACAGGAAAAAATATACTCTACACAGCTGCTAAAAAGGGCCAAGAATCTCAGGACTATGTCCCCCTCAGAAAAATTCAAACAACCGGATGTAAATACTTACTTTCCCTCTATTGTCTAGTAGTCACCACTAGTCCTTGCTGTGTACTAACAGAAATTTTCTTAAGCAACACTCTAGGATTTTCAATGCTTATGCATTCTACAGGAACTTATCATTATTTCAAGATAATTCTCGCTATCTACTTCATATCCTCAAAACTTTTTCTCATCTTTCCTAGGAAATAATCCTTATCTACCCCGTATTTTTTTTAAACATAGTGCTAATGATAATTTTCGTCAACACCGGAGTCAGGTCAATGGGGATGGACCTAAGAGGGAATTAGTCCACTTATCCTTCGCAAGTTTGGGTCAGATGTTTGTTTCTGAGTATCCGGACCAAGTTCACCGAGAAATCTAAGCATGCTGATTGTTCTTAAGCTTATAGGAAGAGTTTAAGTTGACCCGGGGGGGGGGGGGTCGTCTCCTTCGATTGTAGGTGTAGATTCAAGCAAGAATCCAAGCATGTATAGGGAACAAATAGTAAATCGAAACAACAACAACTAAGAATCAGTATGATGAACTCACAGTGAATACCATAATTTTAGATTTTCTCTTTATTAACCTTTAACTTTGCTTACATGAACAGAATCGAAGAGATCCTTAAATCGATCTCCATTTTTGGGATTTTTTTAAGAGGAAGAGTACAAGAATTTTCTGATCCCCCTACAATATGAGCTCTAGGGTCTTATTTATAGAGAGTTTGGGTCCCTTCCGCCGTAGGGCCTTCAGAAGCTTTTGTCGGCTGCCTTTCTCCTTGGTCTTGAATTTCTTGATTTCGGCCGCTTTGCGATGTTAATTATAGCTTTTGCGTTAAAGGTTTCGGTTAGCTGGGTGTCTCTTTAAGGCTGATGTGTGCTTGCTGTCGTTGTAGCTCTTCGGAAGGTACTTTGGGTTCCTTTTGCATGCTCTCAGTCATAGACTTTTCGATATAGTCTTACAGTTTTCCCATGAATACTTAGAGGAACCTGCCCTTATTATGTATGTGGATAGCTGTCGGTTCTAAATCACTGTTGGTGTCTGTGCTGAACAGACTAGTGTGGATAGCTTGTATCCCTTCCGGGGTTCTGGTTTGCTTTCTGGTGGGATTTCCAGGTATAGCCTGATGCTGCAGTAGATCATTCTAGGTGACTTGTCTGTTGTTTTATCAAAACAACCTCTTGGCACTTTATGTAGTGGATGTTTTAGAAACTGGTTCTAGACAATCTTTACGCTTTTTCAGCTTGATGCTCTTGGTGTTTTAACCTCTTGTCGTTTCGGTATTAGGCGGGTTAGTACCGAATGTCCTTTAGGTCCTCCATCTGACGGAACTTTTGCCTTCGCTTTTCTTGGTTTCTGGCATGGGCGGCTTTTCACCGTGGAATCCCCTGCCGAGTTGACACTGTGGGAAGGATCACGTCGGTCTGATCTTGTTGAATAGATACTTTCGCTTATATCCTTGTCGGATGAACTTTGTTGGCATCCCGCAGACCTTGAGTTTCTTCTTTTTGGGAAGGTGCCGGTTTATGTCGCACTCAGATCATTCTTTCTAGCTTTCGGAAGATTCTTTTGTACATGTATTTTTTTCAATACCCCTTCAGCATTAGCTGGTTTCAGAGTTAATTTGGGTAGTAACATTTTCCCACCTAGTGAAGGGGTGTTTTTGACTTTTCAAGTCAATCTTTTTGCCTTTTCCGGAGTGTCATTTATGCGTCTTTTGATCTCCCTCAATCGGGGACATTGATTGGTCTCCCTTTGGGAAGTCTAGATTGAATCTAAATTTTGAATGCAAATCCTTCTTCTTTCCACCTTTTATCTCTGGCAAATATTTCTACTTTCCCCGCATAAATCATGTCCATCAACCAGTTCTTAGATGTCCAGCTAAAAGGCGAGGCGAATCTCTTTTTTCTCAAAAAGGAATTCTCTTTCCTCCCTTTTCTTGCATAGCATTTTACTAAAGCAAGATTACTTGTTCATTGAAGTTTGTCACATTATTTCCTAGGATTTCAGATCTAACTAGTCGTAAGTTTTCTTGTTCAAACCTCAACTGGATTATGCTTTGAGTCGGGGTTTGGTGACCCTGGTGTAGATTAAACCCTCAATAATCATCTGAGATGACGATTAGTGATGACCTTTAATAAGTGGCACCCATCCCCGTTCATTATTGGGGTTCTAAGAAATAAGATTTGTACAAACAAATAATTCGTAATAGAAGGTAATTTAATCATGCTGACATCGATCTTTGTAGCTAAGATCGTTGTCCAATGGGATAACAAAATTCCATGTCGCTTGTTTGTCCGTGTGTCGTTAGTGTGCAATCATGAAATAGAAATTAGATTAAAATACATGTTTATGTCAAGGTATCACCTGGCAGGACTATGTCTGAGATTTCACAAATTGGTAAGTCCATCCTGAGCAAGTCAACCGGGCTTTGTCCAATGGTGGGAAGCTTGGAGTGGAGGAACTTCAAGTGGATAGCGTTATGGGTGAAGTTCCAGGTTTCTTGAATCTGCATTATGCCCTGTCATTCCCGAGATTTCTCTGCAAGCACACCCCTTTACCCTTGGAACAAAATCTTCTAGAACAACCTTCTCCCTCACATTCAGCGTTTCTTGGGGATGGTTCACACCAACCTTCCACGGTCTCCGCCCTTCGTGATTCTTTGTCTAGAAAAGGGTCTGCTTCGGCCGCCAATAGTGGTTCTACTAGGGGTCACAAGTGGGAAAATTTTATCTTCCGTCCTTTTGGAGATGAAATTGTTGGGTTGCCTCATCGTCGGCTATCGTACACCCCCTCTGCACGCTCTCCTGGAAGTTTTCCTGACGTGTGCCCTTCTTCAGCGGAGACTGTTGGAAGTGACTTTGTTGCTGGTTTTCTAAGATCTAATTCTCAGGGAGATTCAGATTTAAGAGAGCATGAGTTGCTCTTTTCTACTCATCGGCTATGTGACCCCATAAATTTTTCTTTACCGGCCTTGGACTTTGATAATATTACCGGATCTGTTTTACCATCCATTGATGTCTCCAATATTTCGGAGTTTGCCTCCGAAGAATGGTTTGATTTTTGCCTTAATCTTGTTAAACGACAACTTTTGGTTTGTACTCTTATTTTCCTAAAAAAAAATATTTGCCTTCTTGATGTAAGGACTAACATTATATTGCTCCCCCTCCTCGTTTTTTAAATGTCTAGGAATTGGTATATTGCCAGGGAGTCAGCTATCTCGTTATTCCGGGAGAAGAAAGAACTCCAAGAAGAGAAAGCCATGTTAGAGTCTAATTTCCATGATTTATTCTTTGCGAAGAGTAGCAATGAAGAAGCCTGCAGCCAAAAGAGAGTGTTTCTTGTAAAGGAAAGGGCTGGCAAAAGATCTTTAGCCAACGAAGCATCGGCCCTCAAGCGTGAGCAGTCGAATATGTTGATGATGCATGCAAGGAGATTGTGAATAAGGGAAGCAATTCTTTCTAATGCAAAGCGGATAATTTACGAGACTCAGGATCGGATTTCTTTATTTTTGAAGGTGCATCTTCCAGACATGGTGTCAAAATGCTATGAAAAGGCTCTCTTTTTAGTCCACCGTGATAATCGTGGTAAATTTCTGGACTTGGACTTTCCTTCCCTTCCCTCATCTCTTCGGGATAAAATCTTGAGGGGTGTTATTACTTCAGAACGGGACACTGAGGCTTCCAAAGGGAAAAAGGCGAAGGTTGAGGATCTTTTGTTTGTCGGAATGCTGCCCGATTACTCAATGTATGGTGATGATGAAAATCTGATTTTGCATATAGAAGGTGGTAATATGGGTGACCGTGATGATAATCTTGGCTCATGTGGAGATGGTGGGTTTGCTGGGGAAGTCGATCTCCAAAAACTTCATGAAAAAGAACAAGCGAGGCATACAGCCTGCCCCATTCCCCATGTATAAATCCCAGTTTCTGAATTTTTTCTTTTCTTGTAGAAATTGACCCGTGATGATTCGTATTTACGGTGATGAAGATTCTATTTTTGCTGATTATTCTGCTTTTCAAGGATGACCTACATTCTTTCTGTAGGCCGAGGAGAGAATTTCTTACAAAGCACCCTTATAAATCTGGCAGGGAACGCTTCTTGAAAGAGCTCAAACATATTTATATGAAGTACCCCCAGTTATCTTTCAACTTCTTGGGGAATGACAGGGAGATGATATTAAAGAAACTTATAACTCGTCATGCGAAGTTAATATGTAACATGAAGGAAAGGAGTATTGGAGAGAAAAATAAATTTTATATTCTTTTTAGTTGACAATAGTGCGTACGGACGTGAATTGTATTCACTTTTATTCCCTTTCTATTGTATGCACTTATGGGGCTCAAATAATGATGTATTCTGACAATTGATTTCGCAAACGGTAGCTTATTTGTTTACATGTACAGGAAAGTTCACCCGAAGACGCTTCCTCTTTCGTAGATAAAGGTGATCTACCTACCTTGCTCTTAGGAGATTTCCTAGGGAATTCTCTTACCAGCGTTGATGACGAATCGACCCTGTCCGGGGAGTATTTGCGCAACATTTGAAGGGACAGACAGGTATATTGGAGGCTCAAATAAAGCAAAAGGATAAAAGCATCCTCAAAGCAAAGAGGAATATAAAGATAAATCCTTCTATTGACTTTGATGGAGAAAAGGATGAACTCCATCATCCAGTTATTGACTTAGAGGTGAGATGTAAAGTCGTACTGGCAAAATGTAAAGAATGGGGAGCTATCTTTGGATGTGCTCTTGGAATCTCTACTTATAGTGTCTCGCAGACTTTGACGGGATCTGAATCTTCTGAGCTTGAGATAATGGACTTTCCCTCTGGCATGGATTATTCCCTTGCTGCTAGGTGGCATAGACAGATTAAGGCCAACATGAAAGGTTTCTATGATAGGAATGGTATTGAGAGAAACTCTCATCGTACTGATTTTATACTTCAAAAATTAATCAATTACAAAAGGAGAAACATTCTTTATGTGAAGATGCCTTTGACTTGAAGAAGGAAAACAAAAACCTTCAGGAAATGGGCAAGGCTTTTAATCAAGCTTTAAAATGGCAGCCTAAACCTTCGGATGACTCATGCGTGGTCATGGAAAAGATGCGAAAAGTCGACGGGATTTTACATACTGCAATTCATTGTTTCGCAACTTCTTCTTGGTCCCATGAATAAGAAGCATTCTGCTGAGGACAATATTATTGCATATACGAGAGTTGCAGTACTGGGACATAGGTGTTTTTTTAAGATGTATTCATCTTATAAACTTCTTTGCAAACAATCATGTAACATATGAAGTATTCGACTTTTTGCCGGTGGAGTATAATATTCTATAGTGATGGTATTTACGAATAAGGGTAGGACTTACAATGATATTACTTAACACGTAACCACGCATTCCAGTATGAGTGCTTTTCTTTAGTTATGGTTAGGTCATGACAATGCACACATCTCCAGCACGTTTCATTAGGAGTTTGTCTTATGGACTTTTATATAGCGTCTTGTACTCTTGGTTGGATTAACAGTACCGAAGTGTGTTAAACATGCAATGTCTATAGTGCTTATTTGTGTTCCGTGCGTTAGTGCCAACATTTGACATTCTCGCATGATGAATTAAAGAATGTATAAATCAAAGACACTTTCCTTAGTAAAGAAAAAGAGAGAGGGGAGGCTACCCGTTTGCGCCTAATAATGGTGGAAATGCACTTCCGAGCCAGATTTGAGTTGGGGCGAGGGTTGACTAGCTCTTTCTTGTTCAACTCTGAGAATTCGAACTGATCCAGATCTGGATGCCTTGTATTGAGATCGAAACCCTACATCCGGTTCCAATTTGCATCTAGGCTCGGTGTCGAGACGATGTTGAGTTGCTCCTTCCAATATTTGTGAAGAATTGAATCAATCCCGATTCGGCATTAATATATATAGAATACTAGAACCTCTTCCGACAATACTGAAGAGTCGAATCAACCCATATTCGGGTATTAACGTAGATAGAAGACTTGGAACCCTTTTCGGCATTTGTGAAGAACTGAATCACCCAGATTCAGATATTGATATAGATAGAAGGCTAGGAACCCCTTTCGGCATTTGTGAAGAGCCGAATCTACCCAGATTTGGGTATTGACATAGATAGAAGACCGGGAACCCCTTCCGGCATTTGTGAAGAGCCAAATCAACCCACAGTCGGGTATTAACATAGATAAAAGATCGGGATCCCCTTCCGGCACTTTTGAAGAGACGAACCAATGCAGATTCGGGTATTAATATAGATAGAAGACCAGGAATCCCTTCCGACATTTATTGTTTTGGCGTCCCTTTTAGATTTGATTTACGAAGAAGAGGTTGTATGTGCTTCCTAAGCAACTCCTTGGGTTTTTGATCTCAAAGCAGAGGATGTACATGCTTTGTTGGCCACTCTATGGGCTTGTGCATTCGGTGCGCTTGGCTAGCCTATCCACAAGCAAGGCCCAAGGACTTACCCAACCTCCCTCCAGGAGGCACCTTATCCTGACCATCGTAGGTGATGATAAGGTCTTAGAAACTTAGACGGGGCCATCGTAGGCACAGAACTAAGGTTTACTCTTTTGATGCTCCATACCGACCATTGTAGGCTCTGATAAAGGCTTATACGCCACCATCCTCCGAGGGGTGCCCTATCCTGACCATCGTAGATGATTATATGGGTTTGCATTCCCTTCTACGGGTAACGCAGATAATAAGAAGAGTTAGGACATGCTCTTCTATGAGCAGAGATAGGACGTGCTTAGTTCTAGCAGAGGCAGGGCGTACTCTTCTGCGAGCAGAGGCAGGGCATGCTAATTTTAGATGCACCGCCACGACCATTTCTGGTGTGAAACGGAGGCTTACGCTTTTGATGCTTTAACCTAGCCCCCTCTGATTTGGGCATGGAGAAAGACTAATACATCATCCCCCTACGGGGAACGCCTCGTCCTGACAAACCTGGTGATGACAAGGGATTTAATCCATTTGCGGTTTGACCCCTTTTGGGTTTTTGGCTTCGAAAGGGAGATTCTTCGTATCATTGGACATGTTTATTGATCCTTTTCCTAAGTATTTTTACCGAATTCACTTTGATCTTTTTCATAAATTATCATAATTGGCCTCGGTTGGTGAATTTGATGATGGTTTCCTTAAGGACTCCGCAATGGTCAGTTTCATGTCAATTCATCATGTGGGAGTGGCAGTAAGGCCCTCCTATTTTCTTTTATTATTTGGGTTTTTCCTTTGTGAGTGGCCAATAGTTGAGTTCGTGTTTGGTTAGGAAGTAAATATTTTCTATTGAAGTGGTGAGGCAGTATCCATTGGGTAATCCTAGTGTATGCCTATCTTCTTGCTGCTGAGGTTTAATCCTTTTGCCACCCAACCTAGTTATTATGTTTATACCTTTGTTCTTTCTTCCTAAAACATATTGGGTTTGGGACGTCATCCTTTCAGACCATTTGTTAGTGAAGTATTCGAAATCGTCCATTACTTCTTGTTTCAATGTCGTTCTACTGGCTTGCTTGAGGAGAATTTTCTTTAGGTGAGAGAAAATGTTAATACCCTTTGATGTAGAGTCGATAGGAGGGGTCTCTAGGGTTTGCCTTATGTGGGAATAGCTATAGTTTTCGATATATGAAGCATATCGTCCCATTTCCCTTTTTCATTTTGTGATCCGTAAGCCTTTACTCTAAACCTTAGTTCTTTTACCATTCCAAGGTCCATGATTTCCGACCCATCCATTTGAGATTATGAAGGCTTTTGTCGGGACCTCCTACCCATAATTTTTCTTTTTCAAATATTTAGTCGAATCCGGGACGGAACAACACAGGTAGATATGTGGCTGTTAACCACAAGGTCGGAGGTTCAGACCTCCTTCTAGCACCAAAATGTTAATGATATTTTTCGTCAACACCAGAGTCAGGTCGACGGGGATGGACCTAAGAGGGAAATAGTCCACTTATCCTTCGCAAGTTTGGGTCAAATGATTATTTTTGAGTATCCGGACCAAGTTCACTGAGAAATCTAAGCTCGTTGATCATGCTTAAGCTTATAGGAAGGGTTTAAGTTGACATGGGGAGTCGTCTCCTTCGACTGCAGGTGTAGATTCAGGCAAGAATCCAAGCATGTATAGGGAATAAATAGTAAATCGAAACAACAATGACTAAGAATCAGTATGATAAACTCACAGTAAATACCATAGGCTTAGATTTACTCTTTATTAACCTTTAACTTTGCTTACATGAACAGAATCGAAGAGTTCCTTAAATCGATCTCCATTTTCAGGATTTTTAAGAGGAAGAGTACAAGAATTTTCTAATCCCCCTACAATGTGTGCTCTGGGGACTTATTCATAGAGAACTTGGATCCCTTCCGTTGTTGGGCCATTGGGCCTTCAGAAGCTTTTGTCGCCCGCCTTTCTCCTTGGTCTTGAATGTCTTGCTTCTGGCCGCTTTATGTTGTTAATTATAGCTTCCTCATTGAAGGTTTCGGTTAGCCGCGAGTCTCTCTAAGGTTAATGCGTGCTTGCTATCGCTGTAGCTCTTCGGAGGGTACTTTGGGCTCCCGGTTGCATGCTCTCAATTATAGAATTTTGGATATAGGCTCCCGTTTTTCCCTTGAGTACTTAGAAGCCTACCCTCATTTTTCATGTGGATAGTTGCCAATTCGGAATCACTGTTGGTGTCTGTGCTGAATAGACTAGTGTGGATAGCCTGTATCCCTTCCAGGGTTCCGCTTTGCTTTTCGGTGGGATTCCCAGGTATAGGCTGATGCTCCAGAAGATAGTTCTAGGTGACTTGTCTGTTGTTTTATCAAAATGACCTCTCGACACTTTATGCGGTGGATGTTTCGAAAACTGGTTCCATATAATCTTTACGTTTTTTTTCGGCTTGATGCTCTTGGTGTTTTAACCTCTTGTCATTTCGATATTAGGCGGGTTAGTACAGAAGGTCCTTTTGGACCTCCATCTGACGGAACTCTTTTTTCACTTTTCTTGGTTTCTGCCATGGGTGGCTTTTCACCGCGGAACCCACCGCCGAGTTTACACTGTGGGAAGGATCCCATTGGTCTGATCTTGTCGGACAGATCCTTTCGGTCAGATCCCTATCGGATGAACTTTGTTGGCATCCTGCTGACCTTGAGTTTCTTCTTTCTAGGAAGGTGTCGGTTTATGTCACTCTCAGATCATTCTTTCTGGCTTTCGGAATATTCTTCTGTACTTGTATTTTTTTCAATACCCCTTCACCATCAGCTGGTTTTGGAGTTAATTTTGGGTAGTAACACACGGTTTGGCCTTTTCATTTCATTTTTCTTCCAAAAGCTAAAAATATCAAAACTTTATTTTTCCCCATGAAATTTGACTTTTGCCAAACCATAAAAACATGTCATCTCTTAGAAATGCAAATCATCATTTTGTTTTCAATTCACAAAAACCAGAGTAGACGAGGACAGCTAATTCTCAATTAGGTTTACGACTTGTCCTTGCCTATAAGGTCAGTTAATTTTCTTACTACAAGGTGCAAACATCTACTCTATTTTTAATTTCTTGTCCACCCAACAAAATTTTCTTTGTTAAAACAATTATCAAAAATGATTGTCAAAAGAACAGAGATTTCAAAACTTTCTTTACTGAAAATTCTAGTTTTCAACAAAATGCCTCATCAAAATGCAACTTTTTCTATTTTTTGCTTTTTAATCCTTTCATGCAATATAACAAGAAAACTAACGAGCTATACATGCTCTATAATGTGCACCTTTTACTGAGATTTTTTTTTTATTTTAGACAAAATTTTCACAAGAAAATATATTTTCCAAAATATACCCCATTTTACTTCAAAACTCTTTACATATAATAAAATTGTAACTTTTAAGATTAAAACTTGAAAATATCATAAACCATCTTCTAAATGCTGTTACAATTTCAAGTTCTTAAAAGTTAACAATGGGATAGACTCAAGTGGGTTTCCAACTTACCTAAGCTTTCCTAGACACTCCCACAAAGTCAATTCTCTCAACTATATATATTCCTAATTCATTTTCTCTTCTTTACCTTTTCCTATCTATAAGGTTTTACCGCCAAACCCACTAACCTGAAATACTAACATATGGGATTCACCTCCTTTCATACAAAGTATAATGTACACTTTCCACCAAAATTACCTAAGGGTCTCAGATTTCCATGTTCATTCCTTTTGTGTACAAAACAGATATCCCAACTTTTATCATATTATATTTTTCCTATTTAGTATGTTCCTCTATGGATCAAGGTATATATATAATATATTTATATTTTAAAAAAAATACAAATACGTTCACTCACTACTGGTACAGAAATCCTAAACCTAGGCTTTGATACCAGATGTAACAACCCGAATTTTGACAGACCAATTTTTTTTTTCAAATTCTTAATCTATCGAAACTCGTGTTGGTTTGTTTGGTATCCTACAGAAAAGACAAAGATATAAAATGTTTCAGAGCTCAGAATCTCAGTGGAATGGATAAAATATAATATAATCAAAGTATATCCTTACCCAGATAATAATAATGTCTAACCAGTATCCAAAGCTATCATATCTCTGCCACAAATCTAACCTATGAGTATGTTATGAGGAAGGGGTCAGAACACAAGTTCTGGTGACTGGTTTTAAACTACACATTTTGGATAATCCTACATATACCATTCGGTTACATTTTCTTATTTATTAGGTTACTTGGGTTAACTACACTCAAGGCTTACACACACGTTGTACCCATCTACTTCCAGTGGATTAACCTAATACATAATATATGTAGCTACCCCTAAATTAAGGTACACCCCATGGTACCCCACTCGAAAGATCTCCGCCGTAACGCCACAGAAATATATGCAGTCCCCCATCCTACGCCGAAGTGACGTACGGATCTCTATATAATAACACTACGTTCTGCATAGAACCACTATCGCCGTGCTACGTAAGCATGTGGACTGCCATCTTCGAACCATTCGATCAAATCAGATTCCATCACAGAGTAATGCTCTAGAGTCTACGATACACCACCCAGAGAAGATATGCATGTATCTAGACTTTCCCACGTACGTATCGTCAATCGTACTCGATGCCTTAATTGCACATATCCTCTACTGTGCACTGAGTTTTGTGGCAGGGTTGTACAACAAACACGAAACTCGATCGGGAGTTTTTCAGATATCTATATACACAAATGCTAAATTTTGCATTTTTAGTGGCCATGGTCCCACCTGACCCCTCCCTCAACTAGTGAAAGACAAACAGAATTGAGAACTAGTGACCTATCCCAAGAGTAAACAAAAAACAACAAACAACAAATACTAATTGGCCTGTCCCTCACCCATAGCCTTGATAGCAAAAGGTCTATGGTGTTTTGGTTTAGCTCTTCGTCTTTCCACATTACGCATCATGTATCAAGCTGACTGTCGATGGTAGGTACCTAACGACTTGTTATCAACAGATGGTTATACCTACCAATAACAAATGGTCATAACCTAGCCTACTCACAAGGCAACAGGATCGTCAAATCACCTGTGCCACCCTACAGTCTTCTGATTGCCCACTATCGTGGCAATCAAGGCATACTCAACGGGTAGAAACCTGCAAACCTTACCTTTGCAAGCACAGTCGAATGTTGTCACAATGCAGAGGACTACCAAGAGTACCCTCCACGTCCTAGGAAGCCGTGTGCTTCCCCTTTCAGTCCTTCGAAGCCAGCAAAACAGGCAAAATAATTAGATGGACGTGCGCTCCCCATGTGTCCCATGACACCACGATGATCTACCCCATTGGGTTATTCACCTTTAGACGTACAGACTGGTTCAAGCGCCTCATGTTAACGTGTTATTAGACCCTGTGTCTAATCATTTAATTACGTGCTTGCTCTTCCCTTTCAGATTTCCATTCAACTTGGTTATTCCTAGTCATATTGACTTCTCATTCAAGTTAACAAGTTCCTCTTGCATATCAGTTTCAGTTATAACTTAATCCATTTAAGTTCATCAATAGGCCTTTAACATGTTATTCTTATCAGAGATTTCAGATTCTCAATTTTACAGATAACATATTCTTCTTGTTAGCAGGATTAAGATTTTCAGATTTGTAAATCACTTAATTTATAATTAAGCACAACTTATGGAATTTCATAAGTTTTCCCCCTTTTCTTTACTTATTACAAAAAATAGGTTTCAGGTTTTCCAATTTACATATTACTTAATTTACAATTAAGTACAACTTATCTCATTACATAAGTTATCTCAATTCACATTTTTTCTGTTTAACATGTCACTTTTTTATATATGATCAAGTATAACTTACTTTCTCCCATATATTCACCTTGTTCTTTCTCATTTAATCATAATTCCATCTTACATGTCACTACAACTTGTCGTTGTTTACTTATTGACTTGATTCTCTTAACTAAGGTTTACTAATAAGTTTCCATTCCATTTATCATAACTTATGTTATAACATTCACTTGTCCCTAGGATAAGCCTACCTATTATATAACAATCTTGTTAACGTTATTTTCCGTCAACACCCGGATTAAGTTATTTGGGACATGTGTTCATGGGATTTGACACTGTTATAACTTAGAGTCATTGAGGGTCATTCTGAAACCTATGACTCTAAGCTAATCTACCTTCCCTCATGAATCGGAATTCAGATTCTAACGATTAGTTATCTTTTCCTCGAAGGATGATTATCACACATGTTATGCGGCGGTGTTCCGAAATGACCTTAGGAAGGGTATTTAACTCGGTATTGCATGGTTTTATGAAATCAGTTGCTCCCTACATTATGAACATGATGATATGTACTATGATAAGAAGAAAACAGGCTAATGCTGTTAGTGATTGCGGAATGGATCGCTAAGGCAAAACAAACACTAGAGGGGGTTGAATAGTGTTTGTGAGAATTTAAACAAAATCTAAAACTTATGTGAATAACAGAATGAATCAAACACCACAGACACAATCACAGACACAGATTCAAACACAGAAGAAAAATAGATAGAAATAAAAATGCAGAAAAGGAAAGAACCCACCGGATTTTGTACTGGTTCAGATTGCTGCTACGTCCATTCCTGCACTACTCTGGATTCCACAGAGTTTTATTACTATTTCAGTAGTCAAGTACAACCTCCTTGATTTCACAGCTACAAGGTATACCACCGATTCCTTTTTCCATAGTTTCATGGCTACAAGGAAAACACCGATTCCTACTTTGTTGCTTTCACGGCTATAAGGAACACACCGATTCCTACTTTACTCAACCCAAGCAATTACAAACTGCCCTTTAACTCTTCAATAACACTTGATTCAAAGAGTAGAGAGTAGAGAGTGTAGAGATCAGAAGTTTGACCAAAACGGAATTGAATTTAGTAGAGTATAAGTGTAGAAACCATAAAAATGATTAAGAATAATAGTGTAGAGAAAGTGGATGAAGTTAGAGAAGAAGAGATGATTAAAAATTCGAATTCAAGCCCTTTTTATAGTGTGTGAAAGGTTGCAGCGTTTCTGGAGCGTTACAAATGGTGAAAAGACACTTCCTTTCAAATTTAAATTTCTGACAGTTATATGTCGACATACCCTTT
Source organism: Allium sativum (assembly GCA_030737875.1). Classification (NCBI taxonomy): domain Eukaryota; kingdom Viridiplantae; phylum Streptophyta; class Magnoliopsida; order Asparagales; family Amaryllidaceae; genus Allium; species Allium sativum. The sequence continues at coordinate 928,105,800 of CM060926.1, read as the reverse complement.
TTTACATGTCCACATACTTATCATTTTTATGATTTTTAAAGTATTTTTAAGTTTTTAAATCAATATTTAAATTCTGGAAATTCCTAAAACAAAACTAGTTGCTAAAACATTATTTTTCAAGTATAAAAACATAAGAAAATATTAATTAAACATATGATTAAAAACTAAATATATGTGTGATATAAAAAATACATATAATATAATTATAAACATATATATATAATTATAAAAATATATATAGGAATTTATAAAGAAATATTTATAAACTATATATAAACAAAAGATTATATGAAAACTTAGAGTTTAAATAATCAAATATAAACTTAGTAAAACATATTTAATAAAACTATAAAAATAAGAATACTTATAAACTAGGAAATATATTTGAAATCATAAGTTTGAAATTCTTGGAAGATTAAAATTTATTTTGAAATAAGTTTGAAATCAATTTGAAAATAGTTTTGAATTTAAAAACCGATAATTTGAAAAATAGAATTTGAACCTAGAGTGTTATTCGGAGTCATACATAAACTAGACTCTATTACTATATTTATCTTGAACTCTTGAAATCTTGACTACTCATGAATCTTGAATCTACTCTAAATTCTGAATCCCTAAAAGCTCTTAAATTATACAGTCTTCAGTATTAATTCCTGTATACAAATCCTTTATATGTATATAAATATATATTCTAGATAAAGAAGTTAGTATATATTTTATAATCAATGATAATTGAAATAAGGTTGTTGTCATCAAAACTCCATTCTCCAACAAACGCATCCTCCTATCCAGGAAAGAAGGCATCGTAACGTTCATTAACTCAGATAATCACTCCGCGCCGAACCAACATATAAAAAGAAAAAGTCCGGGTCACATCAAAGATCGAGTCATAGACTCGTAGATGACCCACTTCCTTTGAGGTTATGAAGCACTAGGCTCATCATGAGATCGTCGACTATCATGGAAAAACCCTTGAGACAGAGGAAAGAGGGACTTCTAATTTCTAAAAAGTCTTTACTCCATTACTAAGGTGCCATGATCGATTTTCTCATAAGAAAGGTTAGTGTCAATTCTCTATTTCATCATAATGACACAACAAGATTATCAAATCGCTAGATGTTTAAGACTAAGAATTCTCTATTCATATATTATAGATGTATTACAAGAGTTGAGGATTTGCTCCTTCAAGAAGAGAAGAACAAGATTGAGGTGTAAAATGTTCGTCCCCCTTTATGTGGCTCCTAGGGTGTTATTTATAGAGAATTCGGGGCCCTTTCTGCTGCTAGGCTATTGGGCCTGCATGGGTCTCTGTTTGCTGCTTTTCCCTTGATCTTGGGTTTTTGGCTTTCGACCATTCTTGTGGTGCTAATTATAGTCTTCAAAATGAGGGTCCCGGTCAATGGGGTCTTCTCCGAGACTGATATAGGCTTGTTGTCATGGTGGTTTTCGGATGGCATTTGAACTCCCGGTAGCAGCTCCTGGGTGAAGGCTCCCGGATGCAAGCTTCTAGATGTAGGCATCCGGCTTTCTCTTGAATACTTATAGGGGCTTTCCCTCGTGATGTATGTAGATAGCTACCGGTTCAAAACCGCTATCGGTTCTTGTACCTGGTAAGTTAGTACGGATAGCCTGTATCTATGCTAGGGTCTCGGCCAGCCTTCTAGTGGAGCTTTCGGGACGATCTAGTTTTCTGGAAGAAAGCTTTTACATTTTCAATTGATGTGACCTTTCGTCGTTCATGAAGTAGCTACTTCGGAAGCTAATTCCAGCTAATCTTTACGTACTTCTGTCTTGATACCTTTCGCTTCAGGACTCTCTTGCCGGGTAGACCCAATCGGATAGACTCGGTCGAATAAACTTCACTATAATTTTGTTAGACTTTGAACTCCTTTCTTGGGGGTGCTGGTTTATGTTGTTCTCAAATCATTCTTTCCCTCTTTCGGTCTTCTCGATTTGTTCTTCCAGAAGGTTCTCCTGTGTTTATGTTCCTCCGATACCCCTTCACCGTCAGCCTATGTAGGGGGGTTCATTTTGATAGTAACATTTGCCCCCCTACTGAAGGGGTGTTTTCGAATTTCCAAGTCAAACTTTTCCTTCTAGAGATTATTCTTCTTCTCTCTCTTTTTTTTGATTCTTTCCTTAATGCTAGATTTCGTTATGAAACCTTGATAGTAGATTTAAACCATCCCTTGCTTGGGTAACTTGATGATTGAAGATCAAAGCTTTCCTATCGGCCTTTGTGGAGAATAAAATCGATCCAGACTAGGGTATTGTTAGAGCACCGGAAGTCCCTTCCAGTATTTGTAAATAATCGAATCAACCCAGATTCGGGTATTAGTAGAAGACCGTTAGTCCCTTCCGATACTTGTGAATTGAAGACCGGAAAACCCTTCCGACATTGCGAAGCGCTGAATCAACCCAGATTCGGGTATTAATAATCTGAAGACCGGAAACCTCTCCGGTATTTGTGAATTGAAGACCAAAAAACCCTTCCGGCATTGCGAAGATCCGAGTCAACCCAGATTCGGATATGAATAAATAGATGACCGGAAACCTCTCTGGTATTTGTGAATTGAAGACCGAAAACCCCTTCCGGCATTGTGAAGAGCCGAATCAACCCAGACTCGGGTATTAATAATTAGAAGACCGGAAACCTCTCTGGTATTTGTGAATTGAAGACTGAAAACCCCTTCCGGCATTGCGAAGAGCCGAATCAACCTAGATTCGGGTATTAATAATTAGAAGACCGGAAACCTCTCTGGTATTTGTGAATTGAAGACCGGAAACCCCTTCCGACATTGTGAAGAGCCGAATCAACCCAGATTCAGGTATTAATAATTAGAAGACCGGAAGCCCCTCCGGTATTTGTTGTTTTGGCGTTCCTTTTGGACTTAATTTGTGAAGCAGAGGTTGTACGTGCTTCCTGAGCCACTCCTTGGGCTTTTTATGTCAAAGCAGAGGATGTATGTGCTTTGTTGGCCACTCTCTAGGCATGTGCGTCTGGTGCGCTTGGCTAGCTTATCCACAAGTAGGGCCCAAGGACTTACCCGACCTCCCTCTAGGAGGCACCTTATCCTGACCATTGTAGGTGATAATAATGTCTTAGAAACTTAGATGGGGTCATCGTAGGCACAGAACTAAGGTTTACTCTTTTGACGCTCTATATTGACCATCGTAATTCTGATAGAGGCTTATACGCCACCCCCCTCCGAGGGGTGCCCTATCCTGATCATCGTAGACGATTATAGGGGTTTGTGTTCCCTTCTGCGGGTAACACGGAACATAAGTAGAGGTAGGACGTGCTTTTCTGTGAGAAGAGGTAGGACGTGCTTAGTTCTAGCAGAGGCAGGGCGTACTCTTCTGTGAGCAGAGGCAGGGCGTGCTAATTTTAGATGCACCGCCATGTCCACCTCTGGTGTGAAACGGATGCTTATGCTTTTGATGCTTTAACCAAGCCCCCTCTTAGTTGGACATGGAAAAAGACTAACATACCATCCCCCTTTTGAGGATACCTTGTCCTGACAGGGATTTGATCCTTTTTTCAGCTCGACTCCTTTTGGGTCTCTCTTGAGCTTCTGGAACGATTTCCGTGCCCTTAAGTAATCATTTTTGGAGGAAAGTCCATTTTCCTTATTCCTTTATCGTTGAGAAATATGGTCTAAATGTTTCGAGCTCCATATTCTCGGAACAAGATCACTGTTAGGTCTGCATAGTCGATATGTTCTGGGCATAATTTCTTGATGGACGATAAAGGGTCCTTCCCAATTTGGATCGAGAAGGCCATCCTCTGGGTTCTTTGTGTTAGCCATCACTCTTCGTAACACTAACTCTCCTTTTGTGAAGGTTCTAGTCCTGACCTTTGAGATGTAGTATTTCATAATCCTCCTTTGATATTCAGCGGTTCTGATTGCAGCCTCATCTCTTAATCCTTGTATTGAGTCTAGGGATTCCTTTCTCAACTCTTGATTGGGGTTAAACGCATATGTTATCCTTTTATGCAATTGGATTTTAATCTCAACCAAAAGCGTAGCTTCGCATCCATATGTCAAGGAGAAATGGGTGTGTCTCGTGGTTGTTTTGGTAGAGGTTCTGTACGCCCAGAGCACTAAAGGAAATTCTTCCGCCCAATTTCCTTTGGCTTGATTTAGGCACTTTTTAAGAATGGTCTTTATGGTTTTGTTATCGGCTTACACAGCTCCATTAGCTTTCTGATGGGCATCTAAGGAGAAACTTCTGACGATTCCATTTTTCTCACAAAACCGAATGAATTCTTCACTCTCGAATTGTGTTCCATTATTTGATATGACTTTGTGAGGAATTCCAAAGTGGGTAACGATATTCTTTATTACGAATCTTAATACCTTCTTATACGTGATTGTCGGAAGGGGTTCTGCCTCCACCCACTTGGTGAAGTAGTCGATAGCTACTACGGCATGCTTAGCTCTACCTTTAGAGATAGGTAAGGGTCCGATTAAATCTATTCCCCATACATCGAATGGTCAGGGGCTTGATATAGTGGTTAGTTCACTAAGAGGAAGTCGGGGTACCTTAGAGTACTTTTGAAACTTATCACATTTCTTGACGTACTCAACTACTTGACTAACCGTCAATTGCCAATAATAACTTTGTCTCATGAACCTTTTGGCTAGCTTAACTCCGCTGGAATGGTGTCCACACCGTTCACCATGAGCTTCCTCCAACGGGATAAGCCCATCTTCGGAACTTACACATCTTAAGTAAGGGAGCAAATGTCCCTGTTTATAGAGTATATTATCCGAAATCACAAATGTAGGAGCTTGGTGCTTTATTCTTCTCGCGTCTTACTTACTAAGAGGCAAAGTCCCATTTAGGAGGTAACCTACTATAGGAGTCATCCATGTAACCTTACGATGACAATGCGTTTCCGTTAAGGGAGGTTTCTCATTGGAGTTTCCCTCTTTGTTTCCTTTGTTTCCCCTTCTCAAGGCTTGAGATCTAGTTAAAACTAATAACTCTTTCCCCATTCCTGATTCCTTATGCTCAATACTAGACCTTTCCTGATATCCCACAGGAATTATTCGTGTTTCGGTGGGGGCCTCGGGAACTGGCTAACTTGGCTAGTGAATCCTCTTGAGTATTCTCCCCACGGGGTATTTGATGAACGAAGAAATCCTCAAACTGGGAAAGCATCTTTAATACCCTTTTCATATATAAGATTAGCCGCTTATTCTTGGTTTGCAATGTCTGCTTTATTTGGTTTATCATTAGTTGTGAATCGCTAAAGTTTTCTATCTGAGGTATTTCAACTATAGTGCCAAATTCAAACCAGCTATCATTGATTCATACTCGGCCACGTTGTTGGTTGTCGGGAACCCTAGCTTTATGGCGTAGTGCAAGCAGTGTCCGTCAGGGGTAATTATAACATAACCCACCTCCGCTCCTTGTTCATTAGAAGATCCATTTACAAAAAGCTGCCATTGGGTCTATAAGTCATTCTCTTTAACTGATTGTTTCGAAATGAAGCTTGTGCATTCATTCACGAAATCTGCAAGAGCTAGTCCTTTAATTGCTGCTTGAGGATGGAACTTGACCTCGTATTGGCTAAGCTCGACACCCCATTTGATTAACCTCCCTGAGGCTTCCAGTTTGCTGAACACTTTCTTGAGCGGATAAGTACTTAAAACCCTAACGGGGTGAGCTTGAAAGTAGCCTCTGAGCTTTCACGCAGTAAGGATTAGGCAATACACTAGTTCTCTATTATACGGTATCGGATTTCTGCATCCTTTAGCCTTCGGCTAACATAGTAAATGGGGTGCTGAGTCCCATTACTGTCTCTTATCAGGACTGAGCTTATCACATGTTCTGAAACCGCCATATATAGGTATAGCTCTTCGCCCTTCTTGGGACTGGATAAAACCGGAGGCATTACCATATAAACTTTTAATTCCTGGAATGCTTTCCTACACTCTTCATTCCATTCGAAATTCTTCTTTTTCTTTATAACATCGAAGAAATGGACACATTTGTCAGTGGCTTTGGAAATGAACCAACTGAGGGCTGCTACTTTTCCGTTCAGACTCATAACCTCTTTGCTTGTCCTAGGTTCTTCCATGTATCTTATGGCTTGGATTTGGTTAGGGCTAGCTTCAATCCCTTGCTCACTTACTACATATCTCAGAAACTTTTGCGGATTGAACTCTAAAAGAAAACTTTTGAGGGTTTAGCTTCATTTGGTAACTCCTTAAGACATCGAACATTTCTTCCAGATCTTTTAGATGGTTCTCTATTTTGGTGGACTTCACTAGCATGTCATCCACATATACCTCCGTATTGCTCCCTATTTGTTTTTGGAACATCCAGTTTACTAGTCTTTGGTATGTTGCTTCCCTTCTTCAACCCGAAGGGCATCAGTTTATAGCAAAACGTTCCCCAATCAGTGATAAAGCTTGTATGCTCCTTGTCGGGTTTGTGCATTGGAATTTGGTTGTACCCGGAGTAAGCATTCATAAGGGATAGTATCTTGTGACCACTCGTGGCATCAACTAATTGGTCCATCCGCAGGAGGGGATATCAATCTTTCAGACAAGCCTTGTTTAAATCCGTGTAATCAACACATGTCCTGCACTTCCCATTGGACTTCTTCGATAGCACGAGATTGTCTGACCATTTCGGGTAAAGGACTTCTCGAATAAACCCATTAGTTTCCAACCCCTTGACTTCCTCTTTTAAGTCCTCTATCCGATCTCTATTATATTGTCTTTGCTTTTGCCAGACCGGGGTTACTAAAGGATCAATGTTTAAGGCATGGCTTTTGACAGAAGGGATGATACCGATAATGTCTGAATGGGTTCAAGCGAAAACATCTTTGTTGAGTTGTAGGAACCATATTAGGCCACTTCTGAGGGGTTCTGCTAGCCTTTTCCCTATGTTGATGATACCACTTTGCTTTCGCCCCTTGAAAGATCACCGGGAAAAGGCGACACCTAACGGCTCCAGAGGCAATGTAGAGGTCCATATGCCTGTTGAAAGCCATCAGATAATCATCGGGGTCGGTTGTCCCCAGGTACTTTATGGTTGGAACCTTCACTCTCGATGGTATAATGGTATTCATAATTTCATCGACAAATGGGGCTACCCTTTCGTTGTTGTTTACCCTGTCATCTTGGGTCCTCTTCCACTTGCTACCCAGCAAGTATTTGACTGTCTTCTGGGTGAGGTCTTCAATATAAGCTTCTGTATTGTCATAGTTTACTCTCTTGGGATCATAACCTTTGGAGGTGGAGCTCCCGGACTGTTCCTGCTCACATTGATTCCCTTGATGGTCCACTCCCGTCAGATGAGACTTCTTCTTCTTGGAAGAAGTCGCCTTAAGCTTCTCCTTTGCTTCTAAGTGCTGAATGAGAGCCTTTCTTTTCGGAGATTCATTCGTCTCTCTCTGACTAGATCTGGTGAGCCTTGAGGATCTTTGTGCTTGAAAAGCGTTTATTTTAGCTTGCATTTCCTGGAGTTGCTTCTCCAAGACCAAGATTCTTGTAGCGTTATCTTTAATAGCGTTTGAGTTTGGTGGTTGTTGTGGATTGGATGTAGCTTCTCTTTCGTTATTGTCTGGGTTGAGCGTTGGATCCACTCTTCCTTCAAGGGCTGTATTAGGGTCCAGTTCTTTGTTTCGTTTCTCCAATCTTTTCGATTTCATCTTTCCTGCCATGGAGCAATAAATTTACCAAATTAATTTTGACAAATTAACCATAAGGACGGAAGTTCGGGCCCTCCTTCTAGCGCCAAAATGTTAACGTTATTTTCCGTCAACACCCAGATTAAGTTATTTGGGGCACGTGTTCATGGGATTTGACACTGTCATAATTTAGAGTCATTGAGGGTCATTCCAAAACCTATGACTTTAAGCTAATATACCTTCCCTCAGGAATTGTAATTCTGATTCTAATGATTAGTTATCTTTCCCTCGAAGGATGGATATCACACATGCTATGCGGCGATGTTCCGAAGTGACCTTAGGAAGGTTATTTAGCTCGATATTGCTAGGTTTTATGTAATTAATTGCTCCCTACATTATGAACGTGATGATATGTACTGTGATAATAAGAAAACAGGCTAACGTATCCTCCTATCTGGGAAAGAAGGCATCGTAATGTTCATTAACTCAGACAATCACTATGCGCCGGACCAGCATATAAAAAGAAAAGGTCTGGGTTGCATCAGAGATCGACTCACAAATTCGCAGATGACCCCCTTCCTTTGAGGTTAGGAAGCGTTAGGCTCATCATGAGATTGTCGACTATCATGGCAAAACCCTCGAGACAGAGGAAAGGGGACTTCAAATTTCTAAAATGTCTTTCCTCCATTACTATGGTTCCATGATCGAGTTTCTCATAGGAAAGGTTATTGTTAACTCCCTGTTTCATCATAATGGTACAACAAGATTATGAAATCACAAGATGTTTAAGACTAAGAATTATTCATTCATAAGTTGTAGATGTATTACAAGATTTGACGATTTGCTCCTTCAAGAAGAAAAGAACAAGATTGAGGTGTAAAAAGTTTGTCCCCCTTTATGTGGCTCCCGGGGTCTTATTTATAGAGAATTCGAGGCCCCTTCTGTTGGTAGGCTATTGGACCTGCATGGGACTCTGTCGGTCGTTTTTCCCTTGGTCTCGGGCGTTTGGCTCTCGACTATTCTTGTGGTGCTAATTATAGTCTTCAAAGTGAGAGTCCCGGTCAACGGGGGCTTCTCCGAGACTGATATGGGCTTGTTGCCGTAGTGGTTTTCTGATGGCATTTGAACTCCCGGTAGCAGCTCCTGGGTGAAGGCTCTTGGATGCAAGCTTCTAGATGTAGGCTTTCGGCTTTCTCTTGAATACTTAAAGGGGCTTGCCCTTGTGACGTATGAAGATAGCCGCCAGTTTGAAACCACTATTGGTTCATGTACTAGGTAAAGTACGGAAAGCCTGTATCTCTGTTAGGGTCATGGTCAACCTTCCAGTGGAGCTTTCGGGATGACCTGGTTTTCCTGAAGATAAATTTTGGTGATGTTTTCGTTGTCTAACGATGTGACCTTTTGTCTTTCATGAAGTAGCTACTTTGGAAGGTGGTTTCGGATAATCTTTACGTACTTCTGGCTTGACACCTTTCGCTTCAGGAATCTCTTGCCGGGTAGACCCAATCGGATAGACTCAGTCGGATAAACATCGCTTTCTTTTTTTAGGCTTTGAACTCCTTTCTTGGGGGTGTTGGTTTATGTTGTCCTCAAATCATTTTTTCTCGCTTTCGGTCTTCTCCATTAGTCCTTCCGGAAGGTTCTCCTGTGTTTGTATTCCTCCGATACCTTTTCACTGTCAGCCTATGTTGGGGGTTCAATGTGGTAGTAACAATTCTCATTAATGTAATTAATTATAATCAGTTATTATCATTCCCTATTCATTCCAATCCTATTAATGTTGTAACTTTCATTCAATTCCATTCATTCCCATTAATTACAATTAATGCCATTATATCTATTCTGTTATTTACATATATATATATATATATATATATATGTTTATGCACTAGACCTCTCACATTAAGCCTACCACTTGTGGATGCTGGATTTTCCGAGCGGTTCCGGGCAGACTTCTACCACAAGTTTACTTAGCCTTGCGTCTTAGCACCGTTACATGTATATTTGGGCACTAGACCCCTCATATTAAATTAACAACTGGTGGATGCTGGATTTTCCGGGTGGTTCCGGGAAGACTTCTACCACAAGTTGAATTTAACCTCGTGTCTAAGTGTCGTTACAATTTTCTATTTACTGTAAATTTAAGCATATCTATTCTTTCCAAATTTTGTTGTAATCTATTTTTACATGTCATATTTAATGTCATATTAAGTCCATTTTTCTGATTATCATGTCGCATGTTCTTTCTAACATGTAATTAACTTTATTTTAAAATAACGTGTAATCATCGAATCATGCAATTATTGCATTCTAACAAATTAACATGTAATTATCCCAATTCTTACAGTTACGGGTCCAAGTACATAATATGCCACAAAGTAACATGTAATTAGAACATGTATGTATACAACAGTAATCGTTTCCACATATTTTAAAATGTTTATACATTTCAGCAGGTTTACATTTCAACATATTAACATATTAACTGTTCTAGAAGATTTACGTTGCATATTAACAAGGAATGTCAAATGATAAATATACCATTATAAAAAAGGTATAACTTAAATCCACTCACCTAATTGCTTTCCAACTCATGAATCTGGTCCAGATCTAACATTACATGGTTCTCCTAGCCGAATTTAGAACCTAAATAACCATGGAACCACAATTCTTAACTTAAAAAAAAGGGAAGAAAGAGGAGAAATTAAATTGACCAGTTCCAAGAATTTACCTTAATTCGAATAGAATTGTGGACACCTTCTTTATTAATATACATTCTTTTCCTCCTGATCTTGAATCATAATTTTCCTAAACAAATTATTCTATTTTTCTGAAGATAATTGAGGAGGAAGAAGAATGGCAGAGCTTAGGTGACTTCTCAGAAAATGAGAGATTTAGGCTAGACTCTGCTAGCCTATTTATGGGTGTTCAGGATCTTATTGTACATGTAGCGCTGAGTCAGCAATGAACATGGTTAAGAAAACAGTCCAGATTAATTGATGAATCTAGCCAGATCTAGGATGGGTAGACCCCAGGGTCGACCCTCTTATGTGTGTGTCGACCCTATTGACGACCCCTCTATATTGGTGGCGTCCCCAGGGTCGACCCTCTAGGTCCCACAAGCCTTCTCTGGGCATATTTTTACCATTTTGACGTTTTTGATTTTAAACGTTTGATTAGTATCCTGTTATACTTTCATTGATTTGTTTTAAATATTATATTTACATATAATCTTCTTATAATTATACAAAACTACAAATGCCCATTTTATACGTATATATATGCATAATTTTTATTTCGTTTTCAAAATTCAAACGGTATTATGTCGATATTTAATTCTTAGCATATTTCTTTGGCTGCAGCCTTATTCAGAACTTTTCTCTTGTGTGTGTGTATATATATATATATATATATATATTTCTGCACATATATACACATATATTTTCATATACACATACACATATATTTTCCTATACTTCCTTATATGTATATATTTTCCTTATATGTGCGTTTACACATATTTTCTCTTTAGAGCATGCACTATTCTAGCCGTTCCCTCAAAACAAAAATATGGCGCCGGCGGGGATCGAACTCTGTACCTCTCGCTTGAAAGCCAAATGCTCTAGCTAATTGGATTACTTAGGCTTTTGTTAACAAGGCTTAGAATAATGGTGGTCATTGTTCTTTTCTTATTCCTCCTTTACATGTTTTTTACAATATTTCATTTAAACCATTGCATGTATCCTTATCAATTTGCATGCAACTTTTTCTTTCACTTTTCTTTCCTTATTTTTCAATGCACTGTTATTTGCATTAATCTTTTCTTCTTTTTCAATGCATGTATTTATTACATGAAATCATATATTATCATTATTTTATTCTTCTTTAATATATTTATGCCTATACATATATATGCATATATGCATTATTAAATATTTAATTATCATAAAATGCAGAGTGTTACAAGGACTGATATTGAGTCTAAGGTAGGAGACATGGTTTTCATCAAAGTATCACCTTTGAGGAGTGTGGTTCGTTTTGGATCTGTGGGGAAATCGGCGCTAGGGTTTGTACGACAATTTTCTATATTGGAAAGGATAATTCAAATGGCCTATAGAGTGAGATTATCAGAGAGATTGGCGGGTGTTAATAATGTTTTCCATGTTTCCCATTTGCGGAAATGTCTGCACGATACAGCAGAGGTAGTTGACTTGAGCATGTTTGAGGAAGTAGAGGTAGAAAGTGAGGCGACAGATAGATGAGTTCCTACCCATATACTTGGATCAGAGGTTAATAAACAATGAAATAGAGAGGACAAGTTGATGAAAGTGCAATAGGGAGAAGACCGAGAGGTTGCAACTTGGGAGACTGAGGACAAGATTCACGCTTTCTACCCTTTTCTTTTCAAGGGTATGTTCTTAATTTCTTTTTCTAAGCTTTTATTCGTACTTGCTTCTGTCATTTGAGTATATCCTATCTATTGAACCCTCGACCTTTAGGTGGAAAACCAATGGATGAAAACATGTGTTTGAGACATGGTATTTTTGATGGATGCAAGTGATTACTAGTGGCTGCTCTTGGATGCATATACACACACTAGGAAGTAGATCGGCTCAAAGCACTCTCATACTGCATATGGATGTGTGTTCATTTTATTTTTTTATGGATGGAAGTGGATGTATCATCATATTGATCTTGCATTTGGATGGATGATTCTGCACACATATAGAGTTTATATGATATAATAGGACTATTTGCATACATCTTGATTCATGGCACTAACATATATTGCATTAAGGAGGTCGACTAAATTAGTAGACCACATGATTTTCGCAATAACATAGGGACATATACGCACACCTTTGCATATGTTCATACAAGCATTAGGACTTCTCGAGGATAGTGGATGCCAGTGATTGATGGATGAGTAGATGGCTATAGATGGATGTTAGTATAGAACATTCTCCTAGACTTGGAAATTTCAGGATGAAATCCTTTAAGTATGAGAGAATGTAATACATCGTAATTTTAAAAGGACATTATTAATAGTAAACTAAAGGGTACTTAATTAAATATTGGGAATTAAGTAAAACAGACTATACCGTAGCGTTCGTCTTGGAATTTTGCTTAAGAAAGACTCAAAGTTTTATGAAACGGACATTGTATGAGGATGATATAAAGGTTAGAAGTTTGTATACGTATAAGAAGAATATACGTGAATAAAACAACTCAGAAAATTCAAAACAGTTCAAATAAAATCAAACAAAACGAGTGACAAAAGTAGGCGGGAACCCGACCCATTGGAGGTCTGACCCGCGCCTGATCTAGGTCGACTCAAGGTCAGGTGGGTTGACTTATGGGTCGACCTAGGAGTCAACCCAGGTTGGGGTGGGTCGACCCAACCACGATCTGGCCGAATTCTTTTGTGTGTATCTAGACTTGTTTGTTGACTGGGTTCGTTGAGGATAGGCTATATAAAGGACAACATTTCTATTATTTTCCTACACCTAAAACAATGGAGACAATGAGATGTTGCCTCAGCTTGGATTGAATCAGACTATATTCTTCAAACATCATCCTATACTACATCTGAGACATTTTTTTGTACACCGATCCAATCTCTGTGAGTTCATGTTACTTTTAGATATAAAAATTTAACATCTCATTGTCTCTGTGAGTTCTTCTATTATTACATGTATTCCTCTGCACATCTATTCTGCTATTCAATTCTTATATGCCTAATTCTATTATTATATGCCTAATTCTTTTATTATCTGCCTATTTCTATTCTTCTCCCTCTCTTATTCCCTTTTTATTTTTATAGCCTAGGCCACCTTCGAGCCTAGGCCAGTATCGCTGAAACATGTATACGAATGAAATTGGGACAAATTGGTAATGACTGGGAATGATAATTTGGGGGCATATCTTGTACTGTGAATCATGACTGGAATTTGGGGACCTAACCTATATTGTGAAATATGACTAAGATTTGGGGGCATATAAATCTGTAGGCTTAATTTAAAGATTAAGCGGAACATGTTAATAAAACTGTAAGTAAACTGTAAACCTGTTTAATCTGTTGGGGTAACACTATTTAATATGTTCGGGTTATGTAAACATGTTTTCTCTGTTGGGGTTAAATAAACCTGTTTAATCTGTTGGGGTTATATGAACCTGTAAACCTGAGAAACTTAACCTGTTAATATGTGGCTGGTTAGGCGAACCTGTTAATCTGTAAGGCTCAACCTGTTAAAAATCCTAGTTTATTAGGGGACACAAGTTAGGGATCTGACTTGTGTCATCTGTTGTGTGGGGCCTATATCAGTCAATATCCCATTATGGTATTAAACAGGGACCCCGCACTAAGTAGGGGTCAGGGAATGCATACTGAACTGATTATAAGAGGTTCATCTGAAAGAGGGTGTATAAGGGTGCATTCCAACGGAGTCAAGTGTGTGTGTGAGTCCGGTATTTAGGGGGGAAATAATCAGTTGTAGCACTACTAAATATGTCTGTTTCCTTCTATAGGTTGCCACTTTAGGAAGCAATACACCCTACTGTGGGGTCGACACAGGGTATTTACCAGTTAGGGAGCCGATCACTTGGGGAGGGTACATCTTGTCCTGTCTGTTTCTATTGAGTTACCTGTTATTTTTGTTTGGGGTAACATCTGTTATTTCTGTTGAGGTTCCTGTTATCCCTGTTTGGGTAAAACCCATTACTAGAGTACACCTAATCCTACCATTATATTTTTTGTAGGGATCATTCTATTTCTGTTAAGTGATTAGGGGATACCTTATCCTGTCATATATCTGTTATACCAGTATTGGTGCAGAGAAATAACTGAGAAGTGTAGCTTGGTCCATACCTTTTATATAATACTCTTATCTCTCATCCAGTTTATATGCCTATCATGATATTTTTACTTCTTTATATGCTAAAAGTCATTGGACTCGCCAGACTTTATGTCTGACCCATTTTGTTTCCTTTTCTCTCTCATCCTTTCCCTCTCCAGGTTCTCAGGGTGGGAACGCTCAGGTATGATTAAGACTCTCTCTTCTGTTTCTTTTTAGATTTGGATCTGCTTTGGTGTATTGCTTTGACTACTTGTCTACTTTGCTACGGCTATTATTGGGGATTATGATTTTACATTTCTGTATTCTGATGGTTTTTTAGTGCAAGATAGATGTTTTGTTTTGATGTACTCAGTTTCGGTATTTTAGCCTGATGTTGTAACTTGTTTTGAGACTACGATGTCTTTCTGCTAAATAATGAAGTTTGCTGCTATTTTATATCTGTCTTGCGATATTCTGATTCTGTTACCTATAACGCTTCACGAAACTTAACGCATTCTGATAAAGAGTGACATAAGCGGACATGGGGTATCACAATTATACCACAATAATAGGTTTATACATAAGATAAATAAACCCAGTTGATAAACTCTTTCTAAAAAGAATACATAACACTGTCAAGCTACACAGTGCTACATAGCGGAATAAACAATGTTGACAATAAAAATTGTCAAAACCAGAATATAGGGTTATAGCTATGGACTTAGGTTAATTTACTCCTTTTAAGCTTGATTGAATTCACCGTTTCCTAGATATCAATGTTCCAAGTATGAAGATTAATTACTCCTTCTTCAAGAGGTGAGTATCATGCTAACAATACTTAGGGAAAGAGTTATCCTAGGATAAGGGCTTCAAAAGTTGTTGCTAATCAGAGCTAGAAACACATTAGAGATGGATTGGTAATTATTTGGAATGTTGGATTGGATAGTGCTGATATTCATAAGTATAATAATATGCAGTATAATATGCCAGAACACAACAATTTATAGTGGTTCAGTTTGGATTAAACTTACATCCAATTCGAAGGCTTTGAGGATTTTATTCATGGTTGGAGGTTACAATGAAAATCCTCAATTCGATTTCCAAATTAGGGTTTAGGCTTATAGAATTGATTACAAGACTTTGAAATGAGGAGAGGACCCTAAAATAGGACCCCTGGGGCCTTATTTATAGATGTTTTGGACCCTCTTTTGTAACAGCTTCCCAGTATCGGCTTCGATCTGCGCTTCTTGGTGTCAGCCCGCTTCCATGCTTCTTGGTTTCGGTGTCGTGGTTTCAGTATCGGCTCAATTGCTTTTCTTCTTTGTGTTTGGCCTTCAGTATTCAGTTCTGCCTTTGTTGTTTGTACTAATGTGTGTCGTCCTTGTGTATCGGTATCAACATTAAGTTTATTGGTAGCGATAGCTCTCTTTTGCTCCATCATATTTGTTCCTAGATTTTTACTTCGTGAATTTTTTTCGGTCTCGTGCCTTCTTCTTAAGTATTCGGTGTTGATCCAATTGCTTTCCTCACTTAGCGTTTGGTATCACCTCCCACGATACTAGTTCTTAGCATTTGGCTCCATCCTTGTTGCTTTCACTTTGGATACCAAATCAATGTTTCCACTTTTGAGCCTTCGGTTTCATGTCACTTTCCATATTACTTTGGTATCAGTCTGCACATATGATGCTTTCAATGTCTTGGTATCAGTTTCATGCTTTAACCTTATTTCCCTTTTGGTGTTGGCTTTATATACTTTCCTTCCTGTTTTGGTGTCGACACCAAGCTAATTGCTAATTGAATTTTGGTGTTGACACTACGCCTTCATTCTCTTCTTTTCTTGCCATTTCAGTATCGTGGTTGTTGTTCCTTTTGAACCCCTTGCTATCGGTGTTGGCTCTACTGGCTTCCTCTTGAATCATTTCCTATCGGTGTTGGCTCTATAGCTTTCATCCCCCCACTTTTGGTGTTGTTTTAGCTTTCCCAATAGCCTTTCCTTCTTGGTTCCAGCTTTATTGCCTCAATCCATCTGTTCTTAGTATCGTCCTTTGGTTTTGAAGCTCCCACTTCTTTCCATTAGGTCAATGCAATTTTTGGTGTTAACATTTAGCCCCCTTAGTATATGAGGCTTTTATTCTTTAGGACAAAAATCCTATGATTCCTGCAGTGCCTTCCTATAACTCAAGAAACATTAGAGAAATTTATTCGTTATTAGTTTTGTATATCCCAAAATAACGACAAAAGAAAGAATTTTAGGTTTTCTCATATGGCAGTATTGGAGTTTAAACCCCAAATTATGAACTTTTCATGAGTTTGGATATATAATGTGTGAACCCAGTAACATATTCACCTGGGCCTTTATGATGAAAATTCATAAATATAGGAACTTTTTCTCTTAACAGGAATAGGAAACCTGAGATTTTAATTCAGGTATTTATTATCCAGAATCAATTCTTGAAAATGTAGGATAGTAAATCCAAGATCTTGACTTGGACACATGCGATAGAATGATTGTATCAACATATGGATGTTTCACTTAGATGGATGATTGTGCACATAATAGAGTTTACATGTTATACTAGGACTATTTGCATACATTTTGGATTCATGGAACAACATATATTGCATTAAGGAGGTCAACTGAATCAGTTGACCGCCTGATTTTCGCATTAGTATAAGGACATATTCACACAACACCTTGCATAAATTCCTACAAGCATTAGAAATTTCCTAAGGGCAATGGACGCATGTGGATGATGGATGAGTAGATGGTTGTAGATGGATGTTAGGATAATAACATTCTTCTAGACTTGGAGATTTCAGGGACGAAATCCTTTAAGTATGGGAGAATGTAGCACCCCAACATATATTACACTATAACCATGCTAAAAGTTGATAATTTGGGAATAACTTAATTAAATATTCCTAATTAAGTGAAACCAACATTACCGTTGCGTTCGTCTCAGAATTATAGTTCAAATGGACCCCAAGTTTGCGTAAAATAGACAACATATGAAAAAGTTATAGACTCTAGAGGTTTGTATACGCATAAGGAGCTTATGTATAAGTACAAATTAAAAATAAAATTCTAGAAAAGTCAAAAAAAAACAAGGCAAGCGGGAACAGGCGGGAAAAAATCCCGTTATGAGACGACACACACTAGCGTGGGTGACCCAAGGGGGTTGGGTAGATCCATAGGTCGACCCAAGGGGGTTGGGTAGACCCGTAAGGAGACCCAGGCGGTAGGTGGGTCGACCCATCCCTGATCCGGGCAGATTCTAAATGTGAACCTGGACTGTCTTGTGCACTGTATTCGTTGCTGACTCAACATGACTTGTACAGTTTGGATTTAAAACTTAAAATTTAAGGGTTTATGTTGCCTCTGTAACTCTATAAATAGATGGTTTCTCTCATTCCCAATTCACACAAATTCTTCATATCTTCTTCTGCCTCCATGAAATTATTCTAAAAATTATAAACATATAATGGGGGAATGCTGCTAAAGATTGGATCAAACAGAGACAACATCAGAGCTTACATATATACAACTTGGATTGGATGTGGACTTTCTACGGCATATTGTTATATAATTATCTTCACCAAGACTCATTGTGAGTTTTTGTTATTTACAGATCTATTTTCTTAGACCCTGGACATGATAGTTAAATAAATCTGGTTAGGATCTACAGTGTTAGTAAAATAAATGTTATACTTGTTTTCACTGTTAATCACCTATGTTGTTATGATCAGTTATACACATGCCTGTGATGTTGGATAATTAAACAAGTTAAACATATGCCTGTGATGTTGAATAATTAAACAAGTTATACATATGCTTGTGATGTTGGAAAATTAACAAGTTATAGGTATCTATCTCCCTTTTTGCATTTGCTATGTTTGACGTTTATTTCTAGTCTTGCCATATGCCTATGTGATTTGATTCTATTCTTCTTCCTCTGTTTTCATTTTTTATTTCATGCCAAGCCTAGGCCTTCTGGAAGCCTAGGCTATACCCTATTTGAGTATGCGTATAATTGGGGAAATAATGAATGATATAAAAAAAGGAATCTAGGCAAGTACTAAATTAGGCCTGATTGGCTACACTTTGGGAAAAAGGATAAATATGCACATGTTTAGACTTGCTGTAAACCAATAAAGGGGTGATGTGTATATGCTATTATAACTTGATAGAAAAATGCATAAACCTACATATGTTGTAATTTGAGAACATAGTTGTTATGCATATGAAACGTACATGTTACATTTGACTTTAAACGGACATTAAGTAAGTGACATGTTTAGGGTAAGAATCAGATGTAGTTTAATAAACTGAAATGTTATGGGGAACTATATACATCTGGGCAGATGTTTTGGGGTAGGGTTATACACACATAATAAAATGTAATATTACAACCACGCTTATTAGTAAACCTAAACCTGCAAGGATAAACTTATGTATTAATAAGCTAAGAGGTCCCTTACCTGTTGTTGTATTGGGTTTTGATACTTTTAAATCCTAGTTATTTGGGGACACAAGCTTAAGGTGTTTGGCTTGTGTTAACCTGCTGTTTGGAACCCATATTAGTCAGTATCCCTGTAGGTGTCTTGTTAATGGGGCTTCCGCACTAGGTAGGGGTCAGGGCACGCTTTGCTGAACTAGATAGTAAGAGATTCACATGGGGGTGGTTATGGGCACATTTCGGCGGAGTCATGAGCATGCATGGGTCCGACTAGGGAAGATAAGACGCTATAACACTAGTAAATAGGTCTGTGCCATATAGTTGTTGGATTAGGGAGTGATACACCCTACTGTCGGGGCTGACACAGAGTATATACGTAGTAAGGAGCCAATCGCATGGGTAGTATTTAGGGTACACCTAATCCTGCTGTTCAATCCTGCTGTTTATTTCTACTATTAATCCTGCTGATATGTAACTAGGTAATGAACCTAATCCTGTTGAACTTGTTATACTAGTATTGGTGCAGAAATACCTGTTTTAGGACATAAATATGAAGCATTGCTCAATCATAGTTTATTCTTGTTATTCCTATCCATCATGCTAATTTGTTTAGTTTATCTGTTGCCTTATATGACAATACACCTTTCTTATCTACTCTTGTTACCTTCTTGGCATTTCTGTTTTATGCATATATGTGAATCACTGGAACTCTCCAGACTTTCTGTCTGACCCTCTTTCTTTTGCCTCTTTCTTCCTCCCCCTCAACCCGCCTCCTGTCCTCGGAGTGGAAGCACTCAACAGTGAGTAGGGGTTTCTCTTTGTAACAACCTGAATTCCGACAAACCGATTTTTTTCTCAAAGTTCTAATCCATCGAAAACCGTGTTGGTTGCTCTGGTATCCTACAGGAAAGACAGAGATATAAAGTATATCAGAGCTTAGAAAATATCTCATAGCGGAATGAATAAAGTACAATATAATCAAATATGGCCTTACCATAGTAATAATACTGCCTAACCACTATCCAAATCTATCATATCTCTACAGGAAATCTAACCAGTGAGTATGTTATGAGAAGGGGGCCAGAACACAAGTTCTAGTGACTGGATTTAAACTATACACTTTGGATAATCCTACATATACCGTTTAATCACATTTTCTTATTTATTAGGTTACTTGGGTTAACAACACTCAAGGCTTACACACACGTCGTACCCATTTACTTCCCAGTGGATTAACCTAATACAGTATATGTGTAGCTACCCCCCAATATTGAGGTACACTCCACGGTACTATACTCGCACGGTCTCCACCGTAATGCTACAGAAATGAATAGAGTCCCTCATCCTACGCCGGAGTGACATACGAATCTCTACATGACAATGTTATGTTCCGCATATATCTGTCATTACTATGCTATGTAAACGTACGGACCTCCACCTTCGATCGAATCAGGTTCCATCACAGAGTAATGCCCTCCAGTCTACGATACACCACCTAGAGCAGACATGCATGTATCTAGACTTTCCCATATATGTATCGTCAATTGTGTTCGATGCCTTAACCGCACATAAACTCTAATGTGCACCGAGCTCCGTAGCAGGGCGATAAAAGCAACACGGAAATCGGTCAGGAGCTTTTCCATATCTGTACAGGCCTGCCTTTAAGAGCCTCAAAATATAGATATCCTTCAGGTTTGTTTTTCATGGTGCCTATGGCCCCACCTCGGCCCCTCCCTCAACTGTAAAGACTACAAGAGCTAAGCGACGTGCCCATAACAAATAATCTAAACATCCAGTTGGCATCTCCCCTCAACCACCGTGCCTCTATAGTGAAACGTGGATAGCGTCTTGGGTTTAGCTCTAGTCATTTCGCATCCCGCAGGCTACCGATGACGAGTACCCGACGATCTACTATCCTTGTTGGTCGTGATCCTTACCTCCCTATTGAAGCGATCGCCGAATCACCCTAGTGTTACCTCATCATAGCTTTTTGACTGCAACGCTACTTTTGCAGTCAAGGCTACTCATCGGGTAGTTACACACAGACCCAACCTCTGTAATGCACAGCCTGAACACTGCACCACCACAGAGGACTACCAGGGGAACCTTCCAAATCTCAGGAAGCCGCATGCTTCCCCTTCCAATCCTTCGGAGCCGATAGAATAACCAGATGAACGTGCGCTCCCCTCGTGCCTCATGACACCATGATGATCTGCCCCGTTGGGTTATTCACCCTCAAACGTGCGGACCGGTCCTAGTGCCTCATTTTAACATGTTATTAGACTCTATGTCTAAACATTCTTTTATGCGCTTGCTTTACCTCATCAGGTTTCCATTTAACTTGATTATTCCCATTCACATTGACTTCTTATTCAAGTTACCAAGTTCCTTCTACTTATTAATTTAAGTTATATAACTTAACCCATTTAAGCCTATTAAGAAGCCCATAACATGTTATTCTCTTGATTGTGATCCAAGGTCTGTAATCCACAATCCCTTTACATTGTTATTTAATTTCATAGTTACGATAACATGTTCTACTTAATATGTAATTAAGTATATCTCAATTCACTTGTTTTCTGTTTAACATGCCAACCATTATTTATAATTAAATATAACTTATTTCATTTCATAAGTTTGCCTCATTCTTTCTTATTTAATCATAATTCCATCTTATGTTGTCACCACAACTTGTCTTTGTTTACTTATTAACTTAGTTCTCTTAACTAAGGTTTACTAATAATTTCCCTTTTCATAAATATAACTTATGTTGTCCTTGTCAGCATATCTCAGATTCTCATTCTCAGATATAACTTAATTTACAATTAAGTACAACTTATCTTATTACATAAGTTATTCCATCTCCTTTATCGTTTATTATAACCTAAGTTATAAATTCCACTTGTCCCTAGTACAAGCCTAAATGTTATATAACATTCTCATTAATGTAATTTATTTATAATAGGTTATTATCATTCCCCGTTCATTCCACTTCCTTTACTATTGTAATTATCTTTCATTTCCGTACTTGTTTGAGTCAAAATTGGCTCAAACACCAAGGGTGCTTTGGAAGCACTTCACCAAACGGTTAGATTTGAGGTAATAGGGCCACAATCACTTAAAAAGCAAAGTAAAAGACTAGAGAATTTATAGTGGTTTTATAACAACCCAGAATTTTAAATGTATTTTTATTTAATTATTTAATTTAAATTTTGATTTTGATTTTTTTATTCGTTTAGAACTCAGTTTGTGTGTATTTTTATAACTATTTTGATTTTGAATTTAAAATTAAATTTATTTTGGTTTTACATTACGAATGAATTTGATTTGATATGAATATATTTTAATAATATTTTCAATTTCATTCTTATTTAGTATATAAGCGTTGCAGATTTTAGAAGTTTTCAGCCAACAAACCGAAGAGGAACGTGAAGACGCATACGGCGCACGCTCGAATGACATTGTAATTTTTTTTAATTCATGTTTATTTTATAAATCTTCCGCTGTATGTAAAAAAAATTAAAACTCTGATATTCGATATAAAATTTTTTCAACTGCAATTATTCTGTTTTGTGATTCTGTGTTTATTCTGTTTAAACCTGATAAGCTAAATAACCATCTGTCTTTGTGAATGGTTCGAGTTGGTTTAATTACCGACTTGAAGCGGTCAAAAAGGCAGGTCGTTACAATTGGTATCAGAGCCTTGGTTATACAAAGCTTAGGCTATCAGTTTTAAAAGCTCATCAGAGATAGGGTAGCAATACCCTAGAATGAGTGGAATCAGTCATAGAATCCTTCTTGTGAGAGAACATATTTTGAAAATATAAATTATTTTTAAGTATTTTGAATTTTTAAATCTTTTTGGAATTCCCACTGTTCGAATCCGTTCTTTTCGATAGCTTCTTTATTAAGTTCCTCTTTGATTTGAATCTTGATCCCATTTGAAATCCATCTTCGGGTTGTTGCGGTTTTTCGAGATTATGAGAAAATATTGCAAATAAAGTTAAGATGCAGAATAAAATGATTTACGAGAGATATTTGAAAATGTCAAGAATGAATGTTATTCGAACATGAAATAAATCCAAACGGTAAATTCTAAAAAGTTAGAATTTGGAAATTGATAACCTTATATTTTTATAAGTGTGGAAATGAAATAGTTTTGAAAGCTATGACTATTAAAATCTTTAAATTAGGCAAAGATTTGATATTGAACAGTTTAATTCTTATATAAAATTGGAAGTTATATAAGCATATAGCGAATTCGATATTACTAGTTTGAACGAATCCCACTGGGAAAGAAAAAAAAACTTATATAAATTAAATTTTAAGTAAGCACAATATATGCGACGTACGAAATGAAAAATACTATATGTAGTATTACATGTTTTGAAGTCAAAGATATGGAAAGTACTTTCTATCGAAAATCATGATCCTACTCGACAGGGTTGCGTTGGAACTCCGCATGAAGTGTCCATCGAAAATTGCGAACCTACCTAGTAGGGGCTGCGTTGGAACTCCACCTGACGGAGTGTCCATCAGAAAACGAGGTCCTACTCGGTAGGAACACGTACTGGAATCCCACTCGATGGGGTCATTTTTGATTTACTATACTCACTTGATATTTTCATAGCATATTTCGGGGGGCGAGATGCCTAAAGTTACAAGCGATTCCACTGGAATAGTGGCGTAACTGCCGCGTAACTGTGATCTAGACGCCATAGCGAAATTCGAGGGGGGGGGGGGGCAAGATGCCTACAGTTACAAGCGATTTCACTGGGATAGTGACGTAACCGTCGCGTAACTGCGATATATGGCAACAACCATGGCGGAATTTGAGAGGTGTGATACCTACGGTTACAAGCGATTCTACTGGGACAGTAGCGCAACCGCCGAGTAACCGCGATCCATGGGGGAAAGTATTTTTCCATATCTATTTTAAATGTTTGAAGTATTTTCATTGGAAGTTGAAACAAGGATATTTAGTACTTAGAGACTTTGGTTGTACACCTGGCTAGCGTATGCCTAACGTCTGTAAGAACGACAATAAACTTGTTAAACTTCGAGTTATCAAGTATTTTCAAACGTTAAATAACAAACCAATATCGTGCAATTAAATTTATATAACCTCAACATAATTAACTAAGAAAGGAATTTTAAATGTTTTTAAAACAATTATTTTTGGATATAAAAATTTTGTTTAATATTTAAATCTAAAATTCCCTTCCATTTGAATCTTTCTTCCTTCATCGACCCTCTTTGATTAGGTTCTTTCATTTGTTCAAATTTTAACTTGAATTCTGTACCTATTCCTTATCCATAACAAGGAAAGAAGTAGAAGGAGAGTATATATCTTCTAGCGAGTTCATATTTATTAAAAGTTGATTTGAAATAAGTATTTTGAAAGTTATTATAATATATAACTTCCTTAGTATAATATTGAAATTTTGATATGTATTTGTGAAAGATTTTATATAGGTAAACATCTATATGTTTTGGATTTGGTATAGTATAGAATAATATTATGTATATTGTCATATATTTATTATGGATTGAAGTTGAATTTTAATAAATAAATGAGCGGGGGAGAGATTAAATTTTCCCTATTTAAAATTTTGATGATTTGAAATATGTCACTTATAATATATATTCTGTTTAAGTATAGAAAGATGTTTTGAGTATTTGTTTGACATTAAAGTTGGCCTATCGATTACCTAGTGATTTGGATATACGTCTGATCTATGTGTACTAGATAGATATACAGTCACACTCTAGTTGCTTGAAAATGATTCTGGTGATGACTGCGCAACATCATTGATATCTATTTTCGGGTTTCGAAAGTGGGACAGATATATGTCACCAATCGAGACGTCGGGTGAATACTTAAAATCGTTTTTGAAATGTTTGTAAATATTTTAACATTGATATATATATATATATGGATATGAAGATAAATTTGAACTATCGTTTTAAATATATTAATTATTTAATTACTATTTCTCTGCCTCGTTCCTTTTCGGGGATGAAAAGGTTTAAGTGGGGGAGAATGTAACAACCCAGAATTTTAAATGTATTTTTATTTAATTATTTAATTTAAATTTTGATTTTGATTTTTTTTATTCGTTTAGAACTCAGTTTGTGTGTATTTTTATAACTATTTTGATTTTGAATTTAAAACTAAATTTATTGTTGTTTTATATTACGAATGAATCTGACTTGATATGAATAT
Organism: Allium sativum; assembly: GCA_030737875.1. NCBI lineage: Eukaryota > Viridiplantae > Streptophyta > Magnoliopsida > Asparagales > Amaryllidaceae > Allium > Allium sativum. The sequence continues at coordinate 928,080,630 of CM060926.1, read as the reverse complement.
ATTTTAATAATATTTTCAATTTCGTTCTTATTTAGTATATAAATTAAATCGAGTTTATTTAGTTGAATTTGAATTTATTCTTATATTCTAATTTAAATAGCAAAATCGTATTTTGTAAAAAAAAATCGATATTAATAAAAATTATATCTTTGATTTAATTTCATAATATTGTATAATTTTTTGTAACGGGAATTTGAAAATTAATATGCGTATAATGAAATGTAGCAACTGTGAAAATTTCGTCGGAAAATTTGAATGTTTGTCGGTCGCGCATTTTCCGGTGTGAAGCTGCGTCTAACACTTCAAATTTTAGCATCCGTGAAATCTCTTCGGAATCAGTTCGGACAAACATAAAAAATATTCTATTCGTAGTCACGAGTCCAACGGTAAAATTCATTTCGCAAAATTCGGGCGTTTTGAATTTTGTCCAATTGTTTTTCTAACGACCCGTATTTTCTGCCTATTTATTTGAAATATTTTAATTATTTTAGTTATTTAAAATATTGGTTTGAATTTAAATGATCGAATTTAATGATTTTATTTGGAATATATTATTTAAATAAATAATAAAATAATATTTTAATTTCCAGAATATTTGGGAAAATATAGAATTTGCCATATATTTTGATCGGGCAGTTTAAATTTGTCAAATATTGGTTATATTAAATTTACAACGACGATTTCGTTTATTTAATGACGGTCGAGCGATATGGTTTATAATTTAATTAAATAACGAGCTGCAGCGGCGCGGCAGTTTGCAATTTGGCGTTTTGAACTTCAATTGGTCGTACCGGGTTCAAAATAAGTTGGATTTCCTCGTTACAAGAAACGTCGGGACCGGTTTGACAATATCTTTCCAATGGCAGAGAAAATCCAATTTTCGTCATGTAGATTTTATTTTATGTCCAAATCAAATTTTGAAAAAAACGCTATGGAATTTCCTTTATATATATAGCGTTGTGTTTATATAAAAAATGAGGGTTTTTAAATATTTTATATATCGATTTGGTTTGGAATTCAACTCGGGATATTTTCTATTGATAGTGTATCAAATTCTGGTCGTATATGACCAACTACAATATTTTATATATTTTATATTGAAGTATTTTAAAATTAATTTATTTTAATCTAAATTGGGCAGTTCAAAAGGGACTTTCTTCAAACGACCTCTGTTTTCGACGAAACAAATTTTGTTGGGACCGTAACAGAAAATTATTGCTAGATTTTCAAACTGCACGTCAATTGGTGTTATTCTGTGAGCGTGGCAAAATAAAATGCAAATAAAAACGACCATTTGAACGTGAACGAGAGCCATTTAAGCAAACAGACTCGGAATTCGATGAATTCATTAGGACCGTATCGTCAAATTATATCATGTCGTCCATTCACAACTCGAACGGGGTTCGCATGTGAGCGCGGCAACGAATAAACAGTGTTTGAAAATGCGATTGTTACGAAATAAAAATCGTTAATCAACATCGCTCGTCACATCACATTAAAATATAATAAAACCCATTATATAAACACCCCCAAAATCAGCATTTCCAGCCATCTTCATTTTCAGCCATGTAATTATGCAAATAAACCCTCCAAAACAAAATCATTTATTTCTCTCAATCCGTGATGAATTCGAGGGGATTTCCAAAGCTAAAGTGGTAGATCGGGACGTTATCTACCTACTGGAGAAAGTTAGGGTGGAATGGTGGTCAGAGGTGGCCGGAATCGGTGTTAAACAGTGGAAAATCGTTTTCGTTTTGGGCCAAAATTGAGGAGATTTGATCGATTTGAGAGGCCGGGACCTTGGGGGTTTTGAAGAGGGGAGTTTCAGCTTTGATTTGGCACTGGTCTCAGGTCTTATAGTTGTCGGTAGTCGGAGAATTTGGTAGATGGACGGAGGTGAAGGTTTTTGGGTATTTTCAAAAAGTAGCGTTGGGTTTTTAGGGTTTTCCGGTGGTTGGAGTTGTATTACGGTCGGTGACCTGAAGGAGGAAGGTAGCCAGGAGGGAGGCGCGTCGATTGGTGGCAGTCCGGTGATCTGGAGATGTGTGTGGCGGCGGATTTTGGTCAGAATAGGGATTCCATTCAAGTCAGCTTTCAGGGACGTCGGGGGCATGATAGGGGACCAGGACGAGCGCGAAGGGAGGTCTCGCTGCCATGGTGACGTTGGCCAGCTCAGGCGAGGTTCCGGTGGCCGAGATCAACGCCGGCAATGGGTTTACTGGGTGGAGCTTTGGGTTTCAGGGAGGTTTCGGGTCCTAGAAATTGTTTTGGGAAGAAAACGCGTGAAATCAAAATGAGGTGCTGACGTGGATTACTAGATTAATAAAGGTAATTAACAGTAAGGTTTAGAAATTAATTAATTAATTATTAGTTTATTTAATTATCGTTTAGTTTATATAAACTTTGAATTAGTATTACTTCGTCATACGATAAAGAAGTTTAATGAAAATGGATCCGTTGGGATCGCAAGGACGAGGCCTAGGTGATGGCATTGACTAGGAGTCGATCTGACGCAGTTGAAATTTCAAAAAATTTGAATGCTCGACTCAAATTAGATGCAACAAACGCGTCAACCGCCAACCGAATTTATCTAGTGAGTTAATTCTCACACCTTCTGGAATCCTGTGATGTGGTAAATTCATATTAAAATATAATTTACCTTTAAAAATATAAATTGGTTGATTGGTTGTTGTTGACTGTTATGGTTGATTGGATGCTGTTATTTAGATTTACTCGATCGTATGAAATTTATTTCGTATATTATCATGGAATGTTATAACGAGCTGTGATGCAGAGAAGAACAGGTTGGAGGGATCCGACCGGATTCCTCAAATATTATATATGTTGTGTGTTTGTTTTATATTGTTGATATTTGAACTGGTTGAACCCCATATGATAATAAAACCTGTTTGGACATGATGGTCGAATAGATATTCACTTGTGTTGTGTTTAAAATCAACCGACAGTGTTGATTTGGCAATTGGCAGTGAATTGCCGTAAATGTGTGTTTTGGACGCCGTTCGACCGTTCGGTGAAAAGATGCAGTTTTAAAGTTATAAAGTATTTTATAATTGAATTGAAGTTTTTCAGTGATTTTATATAAATAATTGAACCAGAAATTTATAAATAAATATTTTGAGTTTATAAAAGAAATATATAAATGGGATTATGATGTGTACATGTTATAAATGCAGGAAACCAAAAAATATACCTATGGGTTGTAGAATGTGATAATTGTTTTGTTTAAACAATTAAATAGTGATTTTTTTCCAATTAATTAAGACATTTAATTAAAAAGGGCGATAAGTGGTTTATAAAGTAATTTATAATCCAAGTTTTTTGAACGGAAAATGTAAATAGAATTGTGTAAGTGATAAGGGAAAAATCTGAGCAAGGTTCAAACAAGCAAGGTTCGAGATGAGGTTTAGAACCAAAATGATAACTTAAATATTAAAGTATTGAATCGAGCGAACAATGAAATCAAAAAGAGAATTTCAAGCGTAAAGGAAAATTCATACAATAACCTTGGTATTAAATAACGATGAATGGATTTTTGAAATAAAACCCAAGTTAAAGGGTCTTATTGTGAAGAGGGAAGTAAAAGGATTTTAGTTTTAAAATCCAATATAAAGTTATGATAAGAATGCTCATATAAATGGAAATAGATTAATTGACGAGTGATTTTTATTATAAAGCCAAGTGTTATAAGCGAAATAAGATTTAAGTTAAAAGTGGGGTTTTGTGGACATTTACTTAATCAAACAAACTAAGTAAATAGATTATATTGGAAGGTATTTCTAATGTAAGAAACAGTCTTTAAAACCAGTTTGAAATTGAGATGGTAAATAAGTTTTTGGTAAAGTGGTTAAGTGACAAATTGGTAATTATCCTGAGATGAGAACGTTGTCGATCAAGGTCTGAGAGGTAAATAAAACACCCCAACTTGGACGGCTTCATTATTGTCGAGGAATAGTATTGGTTTGAAACGGGAAAAGGTGGTGAAATTAATGTGGTATTCCATACGAGATGAAATGAAATAAGTGCGAGATTCTGGATTATAAATGCTACTACCAGAGTGGTTTCAATGTAAATAAGAAAATTTGGTTTTAAATTATATAAATCAACAATTGCTTTAACCAAATTAGAATTAGTAATTGGGTTTATACCATTAAGGAAAATATATATGTATATATATATATATATATATATATATATATGTTGGGATGCAAGTTTTAAGAGAAATATGGGAAAAGGGTTTTCTAGAGAAAAATGATATTTCCAACGGAAATGGAAATAGGAAGTTAGAACAAATATACACGTTCTAAACAAAAAAATAGTTTGGTTATATTGAAAATTAGAATAAAGATAATATTTTAGATATATTGGAAGATTATAAGTTAATTTACATTTTTTAGATATGTTTTAAATGGGCCAAGTTATGCCAAGTACTGAATCAGTGGAATCATTTCATTCACACTATTGTATTTGATAGTTAAATCACCGACTATCAAACCTGACCAATACGCTTGTTGGTACGGAAAGACCGGGATCGAATTTATATTCGAAAACCATTCCGACCAGCAAATGCGTGAAGACGTCGATTTAAGACGGAGCAAGTAAAGACCGTGGATCTTCATAAGCAGAAGGACTACTTGTCGAATTTTTATGGCTTGCAACCAGATTTGTTTGGTTTGTGATTCTGTCGTGGTTGAAATCCACGGATTTACAAGGACTACTCGCTACTGATCCATGGGGTGATTCCTATATGAGATGCAGTAGGAGAGTACCTTCGGTTCATCCTGTTCCTGGATGACTTGTATGGACGGATGTCTGACAGAGTATTTCCAAAGGAATTACATGCGTTGATTTCTCCAAACGTACCATAGTTGATGGCGGAGAAATGGTTGTTCTCTAGCCAAATAAACTAGAGTATTTTTGTGGACGTCAATCAGTGTGGTCTGGCGGATCTGACGATGTGGCATTCAAAGTGAATGATGATATGATGTTCTAGATGTTAAATTCTAGCCTCAAGCCTCATCAACCGGGAAATGACAAAAATCGGGTAGGCAGCATGGCTATGTGGGTCGCTCTCATTAGGATGTATGATCACCTATCTAGAGAAATTCCATTTGCTTCTTTAATCTATATTCGATGCTGTCCCTTTTCGGGAGGCGGTTGTTGATCCCAACCATCGGTGATATACATTCGATACACTCAAGCGAAATGAGTGGTCAGTCATGTGATGGCCGGGTTGCAAGACGTTTCTTGTTGAACCCAGTGTATTCGCCTCTAGAGATACACAGTCGGAAGGTGGTCCCATACCTTGTCAAGTTGGAATCCAATATCCAATAAGCGCCCGCGGTTTTCGATTGTATACTATATATGGGAAGCGTGAGATGCAAGCGTTCCTCTAGACTGTTATTATTTCTATTTAGACATTATGATAATATCAGAGCAAGCAATGATTTCAAAACTGTTTTGGGTTATAGTAAGGTAAAAACCGTCCGTGTTTATGTGTGGACTGGTCTTACTGTTATCCTTTTGGTTTCATGAAGGATTTTCCAAAAGTTAAACAAGTTGTGTGTTATGCGAATTTATCACTGATAGTATTCCAAACTGACCCGGTGTATTTTGCTTTGCTTCAAATATGCTCGGGTCAGACCGAGTATGTTCCAGGTTAGGTTTCACTTGGAGTTCAGGTGCTGGAAGCAGGAGGCTTCACTGTTAGATATATAAAGTTATTTTTCCGTTGTGTCTGATATCTGTTGTACTCCGATGATTGGTATGTATACACTGATCTTTTATAGAAAACGATTTGTTATATTATATTTTACCTGCTCCGCTGTGAGATTCTGATGTTGTTCTTCTTCTTTCTTCTATTCTAATATTTCTTTCTTTCTATTCTCACCCTCTATTTTCTTTCTCATAACAATCCAGTGTTTTCGATACTTGAAAAGTCGACACGGAAATTTTATGTCGATTTTTGGGGGTCGAAAATCCTTGGGTCGTTACAGTTTTCTCGTGCAATTTTTACGCTTAAAGGGGTCCGTAACGCGTTTTTGAATGGAGCATCGTGACACTGCAAATTATATACCGTTGCGTCCATCTCATCGCGTTGATTAGCGCAATATATTCATTTATCAGTTTTGGTGCTCAATTCGTGCTGTAATTGTGAAAAGGCTTGCACAGTTCATTTTGAAACAAAGCAATTTGAGTCCGACGTGTCCTTATTTGGATTCAGCATATTTTTCTAGCCAAATTGGGTCTGAAAACCCAGTTAGTAACTTTCGTATGACACTTGTAAAGATAGTAATGCCAGTAGCCATATTTCCAAAACCATGCACCATTCTTGTTTTGCAATGCACATTCCAACATAAAATTTGGAATTTGATTCCCTACTACTTACGTTTTGCATCCATACAATCCCATGGGACAAGTTCATGCATGTCATGCATTGCTTACTTCTCCAAGCATATTCCACGTCCATTGCATTTTCAAAATGCATGCATGTGATATGTCAACGTTTCTTTTGCTTATTTGTTTATATGTTTATTTTATTTTTTTATTTTACTTTTTGGTTTCTTTTTGTTTTGCATGTAGTGTTATAAACCATAGGTATAGATCTTTGGAAGACCGTCAAAATGGATAAGCATGTTTACACATTCAAATCACTAACGCACAGTTTGAAAAATAAAATGTACTGAATATATATATTAGAGTTTGTGGGAAAGATTGTTTATTTAGTGATCTTTTTGTTTTTTTTCAATATGTTGCGTCCTTTTTCTTCGTTGGTTTTAAATTCAAAACCTTTTGCCAATTTAAAAAAAAGAAATGGTAAAAGTAAATTAAATAATAATATAGAAAAAGGGAACGTGTAGATCTATTCAAAATCTGGTGATTGTTACTATTCTATCGGTTCGTTTTTTTTACTGAAACATTATAGACTTAAAATATAAAGCAAGGAAGAGTTGTTCCTCATTCCCAAAAGTTAAAACCCCTAAATCAATTCGTCTCCTCCCCGAGGAAAAATGGAAGACCAAATAACTCCCTAAGATTGAAAAATGGCCACCTCAAAATCAAGCTTCAACTCCGCCCTCTTCTTTGATCATCGCGCTCAAGCCCACCAGCGTTCGCCACTCATGCCGTAATTGAAGAACGCAAGTCGATGCCGCCGCAAGCGCATCCATCACCACCGTGAAGACTGCATCTTGCGCCATCAACCTAAACCGCTTCCTGCCATCTAAAGCTGTTTCCATTTAGTGCACCGTCTTGTTCCAGCTCCGATTGAAGCCGGGTTTGCGCATCGTTCAACTCCATCATTGCTCCTTTTTCTTCGCGTTTTGAGGTGAGTTCACTCGCGATTGATTAATTAATTTGCAAATAATTTAATTTCAATAAGAACTAAAGTAGAATAATTGTTTGGGTTCATCTTGTTGGCTGGTTTACTTCAGCATTTATGTCATTAGTATATGACTATACTGGTTTCATTCGACATTGTTGTGGTTATTACAATTGCCATATAATCGCTATTTGTTGGTTCAAATTTGCATATATCCTAGGAACCACCATGCATGTATGTATATATCCCGTTGCATCAAATATTTGTCTAGTTGCTAGAAATTTTAATGGTAATGGTTCAAACTGTACCTGTTCATTCACTATTTATTGTGGCTCCCTTTTAAGTTTCCTATTGATGGAAAAAAAAATTAAAGCAACTTGATAACATTTTATTCCCTAAGTTTAGTGCAAATGAAGTTGGTTGTCTTTTAAATAGAGGGTATTCATATTGTGTTTTGTAAAATTTTAATTGTTATATTGATGTTGCTTTATGACTGAGGAGTACACCCATCTACTTGAGTTCATTGCATATGATGATGTAGTCTGGTGATTATTGCATATTTGTGTTAAATTGCCATAGTATCTTAGGTTGATAAATTTAAAATTAATAAGTTTCATGTAGGACATATTGGACAGCAAAATTTTTATGAATGCATACCTGTAGTTTAAGGGCAGACAAACCATGATTTGTGGTATAAAATGATGTTGTGCCTTGCTACTCGTTGGATACCTTATCTTTGCATGAGCTCACCTATATTTGTATTTGCTGCACATATGGATTACATATTGGTTTTATTGCACTTGACTTTGGTATGGTTGCAACATTTTGAAAAGGGATGTATTTGAAATGGGCTGCACTTTTAAAGGGCTACATAATTGTTGATACACGTTCATACACCCTAATTGTTTCAACCCAAACTGGAAGCATGCATTTTTGCACACTGTGTAGGCATAAGTTTTATGTTTATGTACACCAATAATTTTCACCTAGGTAAACTCAGACCTGAAGAACACTACTGTCTTAATCTGAAGTTATAGCAATCCCCGTAGCTCGCACATATATGTATTTCTATCATGAAATTAAATGATATGGTTAAGCTAAAGAGGGTAGACTTGAATAAATTTTGGCTCATATGTTTTCCTTACCATTTATTGAATCTGGAATGCATGTTTCGCTATATGTAATCATTTAAACACATGCACCTTGCTTTTTTCATTGAAACTGAATATATGTTGCACTTTTAAGTGGTAAATGTAAACCATATGCCACATTATTTATTGGTAGAAACTTGAATGCATTTGGTTGAGAATATTTGATGAATTATTTTGCATTTGGTAAATTCAAATTTATTAACTATTATATTTCAATTTTAATTGAAGTTAATTTATTTTAACGAAGTTAATCCTGATCCGAGTGTTTGTTGTGTTTTTCTTATGCAATACGCTCAGGTCAGATACGAGCGTTGCAGATTTTAGAATTTTTCAGCCAGCAAACTGGAGAGGAACATGAAGACGCATACGGCGCATGCTCGAATGACATTGTAATTTTTTTTAAATTCATGTTTATTTTATAAATCTTCCGCTGTATGTAAAATTTTGTAAAACTCTGGTGTTCGGTATAAAAAAATTTCCGCTGCAATTATTCCATTATCTGATTCCGTTTTAAACCTGATAAGCTAAGTAACCATCTGTCTTTGTGAATGGTTCGAGTTGGTTTAATTACCGACTTGAAGCGGTCAAAAAGGCAGGTCGTTACAGGTTTGATCTTAGGTAGATCTACGTCCACTTTGGCAAGGATTTCATTACAACATCAACGATTACAAGACATAGAATCTCTCTTTGTACATTCATCTTCTCTTTTTACAAGTAAATCTCACATAGATAAATGTAAATTGGTAGAGAAATGATAGGACCAACGGAGAAATGGTGAAATCGGTGGAGGAATGGTGAGAAATCTTCAAATGCAAGGAGGATGAAGGAGGATCTTCAATCTCTAAATCGCTTGGTTGATCTCGATGGAAGCTATGGTGGATCAAGCTCTAGATCTTTGCTTGGAAGTGTTAGGTGATGTTAGGATCGCTTGAAATGAGAGAGGAAGCAATTTGGCAACCCTTCGGGGTGGTAGCCATCGATCCCCAATAGTATGGAAGCCATGGCCTATTTATAGGTGAGCTCCCATGAAAAAATGAGCTGAAATTCCTATATGCAGGTTACAGGTCGCTCGTCCATTTAATTACGAAAATGCCACCACCTTGCTGTAACCAAATGTCGACGGCTGTATCCAGCTGTCTCGTGCGAGCGACTGACTAGAGAGCGTGCGAGCGAACTTCTTAGGTGCAGGCTGGTTGAATATACGAGCGACCGATCAGGGCTGTAGGGCAGGTGCAAGTGCGATTAACCAGGAATTAGCATAGGCCTTTCTTCTCATTGACCATTAGGTGGAACCTGACTGGAGCAATAGTCTCTGACCAAGGAATGATCAAGCGACAAGGTGATGGTTTGGAGGACCAAGGGGTGATCGACCAAGGTAGTGCAAGCGAGCGACTGAGATACCTTAAGCGACCGACCCTAGTGTTTAATCATTCCTACTTATGCAAAGGTCCTACCCTGCACTGCATGATCACATGATACACTAGCGGTTGAGATAGGAGCGAACGACCTGTCCGATAGACCAATGATGTACGACCGATTAGACCATGGAACAAGCTAGTATTTTAGGTTACCTGCCTATGAAATATGTATAACCGACCATGGCAATGCGAGCCGTCGACCTTCTATAGCGCTTCACTCTGTCTTGTACGACTGCCCACCTTATGCCATGCTCATCTCCTCAGTTTCTGCTTGATCCTTGTTGTGTGTGATCAACCTGGACGTGTACGATCTGTATTTATGCTAGCGGGCTGGGTATAACCACCTCATGAGATCGATTTATCAATGTGTGTAGATTCTAATGGATTAACATTTGCACCTCGAAGTATGTAATTTTTATTTGTAAAAAATTACATGCTTCGAAATAATCAGATGCTACACAGTCTGATAAATTGTAATTCCTCGTGAATCGTTTGTGTTTACGAGTCGCTCGCACGTATACATAATCGACTGAACCCGAAATGTTTGGATTGAGATCGCACCTATCCAGGATTGATCGAGCAAACTTGTTGGGTCAGACTAATACGTTAGTACGGTTAATGGGCCGCTTGGGCCTGGTTGGGCTGATGTGTCCACTTTGACTTGGATGCGCCTTTTAGTTTCCCACTTAAGTTGTCCCCTCTTTCATTTTATTTCTTCTGAAGGAACTCTCGAAGAACTCTTTAATGGTGGTATCAGCCTCGTTTTAAAGACTTCAATCCCCAACCCTCAATTAAACTCCAGTCCCACTGTACTTTCAGACTTTTTTGTGCTATACTTCTCCAACAAAGCATGGCTGGACATTGCGACGATTTTGAGTGATTTCCTTTGAATCTGAAGTATTCCAAATTATCAAAGGTGAATTTTCCTTTTTTCTCTTATTTTTATTTTATGGGACTGAAATGTTTGGGAGTTGTCATGTATGAATGCTAAAAGATTATATGCAATCATTTGATGACTTTGAATCACATAAAACCACTCGAATTTCTGATTCTAAAAACACACAAGTGAGTTGTTTGTCGAAATGTCTTAGACAAACTTTTGCTTTGATTCTGCATAGCCATGTCACTATTAATATAGCTTCTGGATTTTTGCTGATTATTGCTCAAGTTTGTAATTCATTCACACTTATATTCAAGGATTTGTACTTGTTGTTCAGAACTCAAATGCATATCTGTTATATTTGTTTCGATTCCATGCTCAGCCTAGAAGCTTTCGGCGTCACTTGGCACTCTTGCTCGCCCGCTGTGGTCGCTCAAGTTTGACTTTAGCTAGGATCGCTCCTGCTCAACTCCTATATGGGATTGATTATGAACGAGTCTGCTTTGGTGAAGTATGAGCGACCGCCTTGTGTTGACCATGCGTGACCAGGATTAGATTAGGTATGCACGACCGGACTTTGCCTGAACACGTACGATCGATCCAAAGCCCTTTATGAATGACCGGGCATGGGTCATGTGTGATCGACTAGGTTTATGTCGTCCATGCTCAACCTGTTCTAAGTACACGACCATGTTGGACCTTCTTGAGCTTAGTCATGTACGGCTCCTACTGGTTCTTCATGTTTAAACTTGCTTGATCGCTCTTGCTCGACCCTACTGGGGTCGGTTAAGCACGAGCTTGCTTTGTTTGGACATACACGACCTCTACCATTTTGGCCATGCTTGATCTATTTTAAAGCCGAAGTTATTACTGATCGTCGAACCTTCTTGTTATTTGTACATATTTTGGGAGCTTATGATTTTACCATTAGGTGCTTATCACAAGCTGAATTGTCGCTTTTGTCTCTTTTCCTAGATACAAGGATGAAATTCCTTAAGTTAAAAGGAATGAAGAGGAAGATGGTGGAGAAGAATAACAAGAAGAGCAAGCTGAAGAAGAATAGGAAAAATTTGGACCAAGGTGACCTTCAGAGGTGTCATAAACTGACGAACCCCCCATGTCAGATATCCGGATTACTCCCAATCAACCATCTTTAACTTCTCCATCTATCACTCCAACCTCTGCTAACCTTCAAACGATCATACATAGGCTTTGTCACGTTTCTAAACCATGCAAACCTGTGCTTGCTGAACGATTCAAAGGTTGGTGTCTACAAGGTATGAGCTTTAACTTGGATATAGACCTGTATGACAAGTGGATCATTGCTGGCAAGATAGATGCTATGAAAGATTGCATGCTTGCGCAATTTGATGCTGTTAAGGATCAGCTAGAGACGCAAATGAATACGGTTAGGAATCACGTTGTAAGGCAATTGGGTGTCTGGCATACGCTTGCTTGTGATCTCCAAAGGTTAAATAGGGAGAACATCAAGCGATTTCAAAATTTAGAGAATGAAAAGATTGAGCGTATTAAGGTCCTTCAATCCTGGGATAACGTCATTGCCTCCTTCACCCAATGGGATGTGGAACTAGCTGAGCTGGGAGACGAGAACAAGAGGGATAAGTCTTCATCGCATTCTTGGTGCGTTGGAGGAGAGCACCTTGTTCGAGAACCAGAAATTTCCAATTGTGGAAAGGAAAAGAAATAAAGTTTTTGACCGACTTGCTCAATCTCCTGTTACTTTCTTTTATATGTATGCTTAGGCAGGTTGTATATGCGGGTGCCAGTCCCCTCTTGCTTCTTTATGCTACTTAACCTTTGAAACTTCTGTGTGAAACTTGTGACTCTGTGATGAACTTGTGCTTTATTTTGTTTGCATGGGACAATGTGTTTTTGTTATTCAGCTCTGTCGCACTCTTATTTGTACACCACATGTTGCACTTGCATCCCAGTACGCTTATTTCACAGTACACTTTGTCTATTACGTGGTTGTAACGAACTTATGGTATGTGAAATTAGCATTCTTGGTTTGCTTTTGATGCTACGGTTATGCCCCCGTACCAAAGTTCGTTACAATTTTATTAGGCTGGAAATGATCAACTTTTCTAAATCCTTTTAGCTATAGTTAGAATTCAGTTTAGTTGATCGATTATTGCCATTTCAAGTGCCCAGTTTTGAGGGGTTGTGTGGATGAGGAAGCCTTTGCGTTACAAGATTCTAATTGGGTTTCTCATGTTGATCCTAATCGCTGCATGTAAGTCCATCGGCATATCGAGCATATCAATTTTTGTCGATTTTTTCAAATGCCCCAATTTTGGAAGGCAACATTAAGCCAATTGTACTGGCTATTTTGACGAGAGTATATCGGTTTCTAGCTTGTTGCAATGTCGTGATGGACCCATGGCATTTTTCGGGCATTATTCAACTCTTATCTAGTTGTGTTGCCTTAATACCATGGGTCATCATGAATTGTAAATGCTTGATGCGATTAGTTTGTCGAGTTTCCTTAATCGTAGTTGACATGGTAGAAGCTTTAACTTCGTCGGTCGGAGCTATCTAAGCTTGCCATCATGTATGAAATTTCTAAGCTTTTTCAATATAATAGGAATTCCGCCTTTGCTGGCTGGTTTAGTACTTCTACTTAGAGAAGTTTTTTTGTGCCCCTGCTAGGGGAAGACTTTGGGTTCATTTCCCCCGCTCAGGGAGGACTTTTGGTTTTGAATTTCGCCTCTACTATGCGAGAACAAAATTTTTATTTGCCCATTCCTGTGGAGGAACTTTATTTTGCCTCTGTGATTCGTCGCATCCGAGATAATCGGATATCATGCAAATTAATTGGATATCCGATATTCTTCACATCTGAAATAATCAAATACTACGCAAATGGATTTTATTCTTCACATTTGATTCTTCAGATGCTACGCAAATGGATTTTATTCTTCACATCTGATTTTTCAGATGCTACGCGAATGGATTTCATTCTTCATATCTGATTTTTAAGATGCTACGCGAATGGATTTCATTCTTCGCATATGATTTTTCAGATGCTACGCGAATGGATTTCATTCTTCACATCTGATTCTTCAGATGCTACACGAATGGATTTCATTCTTCACATCTGATTCTTCCAATGCTACGCAAATGGATTTTATTCTTCACATCTGATTCTTCAAATGCTACGCAAATGGATTTTATTCTTCACATTTGATTTTTCATATGCCACGTGAATGGATTTCATTTTTCACATCTGATTTTTCAGATGCTACGTGAATGGATTTCATTCTTCACATCTGATTTTTTAGATGCTACGCGAATGGATTTCATTCTTCACATCTGATTCTTCAGATGCTATGCGAATGGATTTTATTTTTCACAACTAATTTTTCAGGTGCTATGCAAATGGATTTCATTCTTCACATATGATTCTTCAGATGCTACGCGAATGGATTCTATTCTTTACATCTAATTTTTCAGATGCTATGCAAATGGATTTTATTCTTCACATATGATTTTTCAGATGCGGCACAAATGGATTTCATTCTTCACATCTGCTTATTCAGATGCTACGTGAATGGATTCTATTCTTCACATCTGATTTTCCAGATGCTATGCGAATGGATTTCATTCTTCACATCTGATTTTTCAGATGCTACGCGAATGGATTTTATTCTTCACATCTAATTTTTCAGATGCTACGCAAATGGATTTTATTCTTCACATCTGATTTTTCAGATGCTACGCGAATGAATTTCATTCTTCACATCTGATTCTTCAGATCTACGCGAATGGATTTTATTCTTCACATCTGATTTTTCAGATGCTACGCGAATGGATTTTATTCTTCACATCTGATTTTTTAGATGCTACGTGAATGGATTGAGGCGGCCGTTGTATTGTTCCAAGGGGTAGCCATTAGTCCCTTTGTCGGATGCTTGAGTTGGAAAGCTATTCTGGTTTAGGAACCGAGGCTTTGAACTTCTCACTTAGGGAAGTGCCCCTTTGACAAAATTTATAGCTCTCGTGCTTGTTTGTCATGGCGCTTGTTTATTGTTTGGATCTTTGCAACTTTCCCATTCACTTTTCAAGGCGGTGCTTTTCTATTTTTGCATTTGTGCATGTCGATATTTACATTGAACTAGCATTGTTGGGGTCGCAATGTTACAAGAACGAGCGCTCGACAGATGGCCTGCAGTATGAAATCATCCTTTAAGCAAGTTTTGATTTGACATACAATTTTGCAAGCTAGAAATTCATTCAGATAGATATGCTCTTAGTCAAAGAGCTAATGTTCAGTGCATCACTTGCAGATTATTACAGACTGTTTACACGAATTCTGAATACAATAGTAAGTAAAACATGAAGTAAACCATGAACTAAAGCAGGAAAAAGAGCATGAAGTAAGGTGGTGGCGATGTTGATCGCTCATTCTGAGCCATTGAAATTGGAGCACCATCAAAGACTATCATTTGATGATCGGTCTCAGATTAATTTGATTAGGGGCTCCATTGCTTGGACCGGACTGATCATTTGATGTTCCTTGCCCCTGGGGAGTTGCAGAAAGATTCATGGCTTGCGGATTCTTTACACACTGTTGCAGCCTATTTTTCCTGATCATTTCCTTGATGAGATTCTTCAGGTGTCGGCACTCATTAGTGTTATGACCAGGCTGGTTGTGAAATCTACAGAACTTGCCCGAGTTTGCTGCATTGTCGCTTATCCTTATCAGATTTGGCTCTGCATACTCTTTAGAATTATTTGTTGCAAGATAAATATTTTCAGGAATGTCATTCGAAGGCGTCAGCTCTGATGAGTTGAAAAGGCGAGACTTCTTATTAGCCTTGTTATCGTTTCCATCGTTGGCACGCTTTTACTCTTGAGCATTCTTCCGATTATATTGGGTAGCAACATTTCTGGGAACTTCAAAAAGCCGGTTAGCATCAATAATCTGAAGAGGTACAGGATTAGTGTCGACTCTCATGTACTCCTTGACCTTCTTATAGAATTTCTCAAGTGTGTTCGGTTCTTTCATTTTAGTCCATTTACCGAATTCACTCGTCTCATCTATGGTGCCGATTAGAGACATGAGAATTGTGCGAGGTTCTGGATTCCGCACTTCAGACAAAACAACATTGAATCGACCAAGAAGAGCTTTAACAGATTCCCCTGGATTCTGCTTCATCGCTGAAAGTGTTATAGCGTCCTTGGCTTTAGTAGCATACAGGCGGAACTGCTCCTTGAATTTTTTGGTCAAGTCGAAGAACCGGTCTACGGACTTAGGTGGTAGCTTTGTGAACCATAGTGACGCAACACCTTCTAAATAGAGAGGAAAATATAGGCATCTCATCTGTTGCTTTTGCCGCACTCATATGTCATTCATACTTGAACAGAAAGTAATTAGGATCAACAAGGACGTTGTACGGAGGCAAAGTTCGAGGACTGAATTTTTTGGGCAGTCTGTTTCTCGGATCATCTCAGTAAACGAAATCATGTCGGGAGAGAAATACCATTCCCTATCACCATAGTTGCGAGCTTGATTCCTCTTCATGATTTGTTCTATAATGTCCGAGATGTATTCTTCAGTGTTATGTCGTTCTGGGAAGCTGAGCTCTTTACCAAATGTTCGTCTAGGCATGCGATCCTGGTTAGAGAGTTTAGGTCCTTTACCTTCCGACGAGGTGGTGCCCCCGTGACGGGACTGGTAACCTTTTGGCCTTTCATCTCGGAATGATTTTTATCTTTTGGTTTTGAGTTTTCAACGTTGGCTTCATCTTTTTCGCTCGGCTATTCATTACCATCTTCCATATTGTCACTTTGATTACGGTCAGAAGTAGATGAATTGGAATTCTCTTCGAGATCATCATGGACCTTTTGAGGTCGTGGATTTGGTTGAGCGTTAAGGATGGCGTCAAGTTTTTCCATCATTGCCTTAGCAGAATCATTCATCCGTTGGTTCATGTTGGCAGTAGCAGCATCCAACTCATTTTTAGTCACACCGGTTCCACCTATCGAGTTTTCGGCAACTTCAAAATGGTTAGTAAGCGGTGTAGCTTCGTTGTTAGCAACGTTGTCGTTATCTCCAACGGTTTTACTTGTGGTTTTCTTAGATTTAGTGATGATCTCGGAAAAGGCTTTGAATTTGGAGGAGAGTTCGTCGATTGGTCTAGATCGTAGAGTTTTAGAATCTATGGTAGGTGTAGGCTTAGAACTTCAATGGAAGGCTCTTAGTCTTGAGAGATGTATGAAGGAAGAAGATGTGAACACGGCCCCACGGTGGGCGCCAAATGTTTGAGTCAAAATTGGCTCAAACACCAAGGGTGCACTACAAGAAATATGCTCATTGACAACGTTGAAAAAAACGTTGTTATATAATTTTACAACGTTTCGAAGCATGCTGTCTAGCGACACGATGTTATAGGTCAAGGGGACTACCGCAATACTTTAAACACGCTGTAGAAAAAGGAGATATTACAGTGTTTTAGTTGGTGTTGTTGTTACATTTTATACAACATTTTAATACCATTGTCATTATGTTTATACAGCGTTTTGTAATGTTGTGCTTGCATAACTAAAACAAATTATTCATTCTTCATCACATGTATAACATCGTTTTATATGGGCAGAAACGTTGTTATCGTCTTCATACCACAACGTTTTATATGGCCATAACCGTTGCCAGTGCTCATATTTTATAGCATTTTAAGAGCATATAACAACGTTTTATAAAGCCTAGAAATGTTACACCCGCCCATATAGCACATCGTTTCCCACATATATTACAACGTTTATTTCTGGGTAGAAAAGTTGTTACTCTCTACATATAACAGCGTTTTACCGTATATATCACATCATTTTTTTATCATCCACAAATGTTGTTCTTTCCTGCATGCCACAACTTTTTTCAAGATACGTCACAGCGTTTCTGCAGAGTTGTTGAAGTACGTCTATCAGCATTTATCATTTTTACACAATGCAGTTCAAAATCATCACAAAATTCAAACAACACAAAAGAATTATAAATACAAAATTATATCACATAAGTTATAATAATTCCATATGCCAAATATATAATAGTTGGACATAACATTTTGTTAACGATGTTCCCATAATTTGTTTTTTCAAAAGATGCTTACTGACAAAAGAGAAAAATATAAATCATTCAAAGTCCATGCTTGTGTGCTCCAAAGTTGAATTTCCGTCATGCATCAGACATCAACACCTGATTTGGAAATAAGAAAATACGTAACTACTTTTGTTGTATATGTATGACATTGAGAAACTGCTAACAACTGAACTAAAAAGTACGGCTAAACATGGCAATGTGAAAAGAAAACTAGGTCAAGTATGATCAAGTCATCTTGTTGTTGGATCCGGTATAAATATAACATTTCTAATATTGGCTTATTTGACTGGTCGTAGTGCTTAAACTACTTGACAGTGTTGGGCCATGGTTCAGTTCCATGCATAGGCAACATATTTTTTTCCAACCAGCATCCTAAACTTCGCAACATTTCTTGTGTCAACAAATATGCGTACGGCTTAGTACGACCAAATTGCAAGAAAGAAAAATTGTATAAGATCAAAATGTTTGAGCACATCTAGGTCACCGTATCTTTTATTTTTTCCGGTTTTATATTACCTAAACAAAATTTAAATATTAATTCAGTTTTAAGAGGTGAAAAGGGAAATCATACTTGAAGTGAAATTCTACCAAAACAATCATAATAAGTAGTATTTCCATCATTCATACTGAATGATAAGTAAAGATAAGTATAAGTCATTCTTACCTGAAGACAATTCTGCGGTGACATTTGCAAAAGGCCAAGCTATAGTAGAACCAATCGCATCTTCAATAAACTCAAACGCAGATGTAGGTCTCCATAAAGGTGCATTTGGAACTTTAACAATATCAACCCAAACTTTAACGGTACATTCTCCCAAACGAAGAAAATGGACCATCGCATTTGGGTCAGTCGAAGACATGCGTCCTTCAACAACAGCTTCTTTCTCTCCATGAACACTAATCAACTTGCATTTAATGTTTGGCTTGAAACTATGGTCTGTCATCCAATATTTGAAACAGTTTAAATGTATTTTCTATAAAACAGAAGTGATTATAATAATAAAACAGTATCAAGGTATATGCATGTTTTTATAAATTAAATACATAAACTACACATTACCGCTGAATGTGATACTATATTGGCGTATCAGCATATTCCGTAGCATTAATATCCACAAGAACGATATTTTTTTTGCTGCCAAACTACTTGTCACCCAATGGCTTCTCCAACATATGTCATACTAACTGGTGCTCTCCATAAGAATGCATCTGATTTTTTTGTCGCATCAATCAAAACTAGTGCGGCAAACTGTCCAAGTGGAATATTATCCACGAGTTGAGTTGGATCGGTAGAGTACAACCACCCTTCGGCAACTAATTCTTTGCTTCCAACCCAATCATACAACTTGCATTTCTTATTTATTGATGAAGTTTTACTCTAGTAAAAAATATATTATCAGGTTCTTGCATTAAATCATAGAGCTAATGAGTGCATAAAGAATTAAGTATACCGCATTTTCATCATTTCCAGAGACTATCGTAGTGTGGAGTACAACTCTGTTAGATGGCCATGCTACTATCTCATCCTTAGCTTCTCTAATATGTGAGATCATCCTAGGAGTAGACGTCCATAAATAAGCATTCAATTTCTTCGGGATTTCTATCAAAATTTTCATGGCATTTGGTCCAAGTGGAATATTGTATAAAAGCTTTTTAGGGTCATTTGAAATAACGCTTCCTTCGGCTACTATTTCGTCCTTCCCGGTCCAATCCAACAAATTACATCTGACATTCGGTTGGTCATACTTACTCTACATTTAGTCAAAATCATTTATATTATATGTTAAATGAAAATAAATTTTGTTATTATGGCAACAATAATATAAATCATTTGTACCACTTGAGACGGACTCTCATCCCTGCTGCTTCCTTTAACCTGATAAACAATGATGCAAGTAATTATTAATTGGTGGTGATCGTGATGCAATTATGCAAACAATTATGCAAATTATTAAGGGGACGTCTCATAAAAAATTAAAAACCAGACGTCCGAACCAATACACGAGAATTCTGAAAATTGACAGGGTTAAAATAAAAAACAGGAAAACTAAAATCAGACATCTGAAAAAATTAGCAGACGTCTGAAAATAAACACGGGTTAAAAAAACATCCACCACAGACGTCTGAAACTATTCACAGACGTCTGATAACTTCATCTGGTTAAAAAAAAAAACTAAATCAAACATCTGTTTTTCAAACCAGAGATCTGATTTATAAAACGTCAGTTATTTCTATATAAAAATAACAGTCACCTTCTATTCCTCACTCTTCCATTTCACCAATCAAATTGAAACTTCTGTAACCTTAAAATCCCAAATCCAGTCCAAATCATGGGCCTTAAAAGAAAAACTTGATCAAAACGAAAGAGGGCAGATGTAGAATCATCAAATCCTCCACAAACTACTGAAGAAACACGCCAACCAGTTTCGCTATCAAGAATTGGGAGATGGATAAACAAAGCACCCTTGGCAATAGAAAGATATGGATTGATGCAGAATAAAATCCTACATACTGGTCCATTCTACAGTCTCATTGATTTTCCGATGTATGATTTACATAGCTTATGCAAGGATGCTGGTCTTGTAAAACTAGTCTCATTCCCTTCTAATCACCTTAACATTAACCAACTATCCATATTTCTATTCTATGCGAACTTAGATAATACAGGTTTTTGGAATCCTCAAGTAGAAAAAGATTGGATTTGGTCAAGTGTTAGCGGGGTTACTATTAGATTCACAGCTAAGGACATAGGAGATATATTGCAATGTTCTAACACCAGAACAAATATCAATGATATTCCCGATATGCGTTTTAAGCCACGGGATAACATTACTCATCAAATTTGGGAAGATGATATGCCTCGGTTTTGTACTAAATATTTAAGACCAAAAGCGAGATTTCTTACCCGAGTTCTTATAAATACAGTGTTTCCTCGGCTTGGAAGCCATGAAAAAAATACTTGATCTAGATCATAGGGCCTTATATGCTATATTTGGTGGTATTCAAGTTAGCTGGGCTCAATTTATCTTTGATGAACCAAAGGAATTTTGGAATAGGTCTCGACAAACAATTATTTATGCTCAATTTATTATGAGATTATTAAAGGCAAAAAACGTTCCGACTTATTTATCAACGTTTGAGGAAATTCCGGTTAAGAAAGCAGGTAAAAAATTCTTCTCCTTGATGCGTCTCCCAGAAGAACCATCAACATTTTGCACTCTGGACGAGTGTAGAGCTAAACGTCAAGGTAAACAAGTTCCGCCGCAAGAGCATCCTTAAGAGCATATCCAGGTTATGCCGAAATCTTCCTCCCAACAAGCTTTTCACTATCGAACTTTTGAAGGTATGACTTCCCCCAAGGAACAAATTCTTCCAAACGAATCATTTCGTCAAGTCATCATGCATAATCAACTAATACTGTATCAAAATCAAGTTGCCTTGGGGAATCATATTGCGAATATGTAACTTACGCTAGCGTCTCATCTCGCAACTATTGAGAATACAATGAGTGAAACAATACGGTCTCTCACTGAAATTTTACGACGTACTTGACCACGGACTCCGCCATCTCCACCGTATCTAAGCTTTTTAGTAGATAATTATGAAGAAAAAGAAGATTCAAATAAATCTGGTGACAAGGAGGTGAAAGTGGAAGAAAAAGAGAGGGAAAGCGACCCAAAAGAAGCGAGCATCGAAGCTAAGAAATCCGATGACAAGGAGGAGATAGAGGAAGAAAAAGAGGGGGAAGGCGACCAAAAAGAAGCGATCATCGAACCTAAAGAAAAAGAAGATCTAAAGATATCCGATGACAAGGAGGAGAGAGTAGACGAAAAAGAGGGGGATAGTGACTCAACCAAAGCGAGAGTCGAACCTAAGGACACCAAAGCTTAATTTACAATTTATGAAAAATTATCTATGTATTAAACTTTATTTTGTGACATGGTTGTGTTTTGATTGTGACTTTGATGTGTGCTATGCTTGTGATAACTAGATGATGTTAGTTTGTTGTGTTTTGATTGTGACTTTGATGGTTGTGTTTTGATTGTGATTTTGACGTTTGTTAGCTTGTGATAACTTGTGATGACTTGATGATAGTGCCATATCTGTATCCGTATCCAGAATTGTTTTCGGATAGCGGATAATCCGCTTAATTTTCGGATATTGGATAATTGTATCCTCTTAATTTTCGGATACGGACGGATATCAGAATGTAATGATTTTGTGACATGCACAGCTGATTTTGATGTGTCATATCTGATATCAGAACCATAAAACCATCCGAATGATAATCAGATGTCTAATATTTTACCTAGACGTCTGGATTTCATCTGTGTCTAAAATATTATTCCTGATGATGTATACAGACGTCTGGAATTTTTATTCAGACGTCTGAAATTCCTCTCGGCCTAAAAAGTTGTAAATGAAGAAGTAATCAGACGTCTGAAAATAACCTCGTGATAGTACTAACGTTAACCAAGGCACTAAGGCGGAATGGCTTCAATTAACCAAGACGGCACGGCTTGCCCCCAATAGATGCGAGCATGACATCACTGCTTCATGAATGACATGGTAATCAGGCTTGTGTAAGAGGAAAGAAGTAACTTAAAGATAGTAGGATTGTGTCTTTAAGTTACTATGTCTTTATGAGTGTGGTCTATCATAATATTTTGAAGTATGGTGAAGACAAGAAGTTCTAGATGAGGAGATACGTGTATATACACATATTGAGTCATCTTTTATGAACATAGTCCAACTTTTTATGTTTTGGAATATAGCCATGATTCATTAATTCACCTTTTGAGCATACCACGACATAGAAACCGTGTGTACATGCAGCAGTGTCAAGCCTGTACATGCAGCAGTGTCCAGCTTGAATTTATTCTATCTCTAGATTCATATTTTGGTTTTGAGAAAAGTGAAGTAAGAAAATGCTGCATGTACTCAATCTTTATTTTATATTTGGATTTATATGACAACTTGAATTTTATTATGAATTATTTATGTAGTCATTACTCAACAAAGAGTTTATTCAATGATTTACTACGATTCTAAACTCACAGACAACAAATAACTAATTTCTAAGTACAAGTTATAACTTATTGCCATTCATTTTAGAAATACCTGGTTTTGTGATACTAGCATTTAAACCATCTTCTCCAAATCCACAACTCTGTTTTGTAGTTGCATTTTTTGTTTTTGATTAGCTTGTGACAAAACAAACTTAATGTGGGTCATACCTCTTCCCATTCCTCTTAATCGTGTTGGTCTATCGTTTCCCAGCACTGCTGAAAGAGCATCTTCTCTCACAGAAGTTGTCGAGGTAGCTTGTGATTCAGTGTTAAACTTTCTAATCTTCTCTTGTAAAGGACAACATACATTGTAACTTTCAACATTATCACATTCCAAAATCATTTGTAATATGTCAATTTCAAATTAAATCACATACAATAGTTTCTTCAACAACCGAGCTTGTCGGCTCACCGTTTTTTCGACTGTGAGATTTAATCCAAACATCAGATCGACCGATAGAAGAGGGATCTGGACACTCGTTTTCTACGGTAATACAAATTGGAATAAGATAATTTTTCATAACTCTATAAATGGAATGAAAAGATCACAACATTAAAATTATTTTTGACCAAATCAGCAGCTAAGCGTGCCATTCCTTTACGGCTGCATGTATGTGGCATCTGTCTGCGTCTGATGGCTCTGAATGTTTCACTTTGTTGTTGAAATAAAAAATTAAAATATACTAACTAGTTAATTCACATATACGAAGATGACCATTTATACATAATTTACCTTAAACTATGGACTAGTTTTCAAGTTGATAAAATCATTCCATTCTGTCATAGTTTTGATATTATCCAGATTCATTTGAAGTCTTTCCTCCTTGGACTTTGCTTTGACCGATTTATTAATAATGTGCATTTTGAACACCTAAAAATATACACCATTTGCCGAAATATCGTTTTGCCATTCCTCATTAAACACAAATCTAGCCTGTAATTAAAAAAAAGGAAAATTTGCATTTAGCCCTCTTCTAAGAACTTATAACGGATATAAATTGCTGGTTTAGGCCTCATTTGGGTACAAACTTCGGTTGCCTCCTAAAATTAAATTCAATGTCCAAAAATCAAAATTTTCCTCTGAGTTTAACTTCAATGACATCCTTCTATTGTCAACTGCCTCCTACAAGTAAGTTTTCCTAACTTTATCATATAAAGCTTGTATGTGTATGTTTAAAATTAAACTTGTGATTGAAGTTCAAGTTATCCATATTTAGTTGTGACTCTCGTTGATTGAGTGATGTACTAATGCATGTATCTTAACAGTTTATAGACTATGAAGCAGACGAAGCATGACCAAGCTGAAGAATTTACTCGGTGATCCAATAGGTGGATGTATTTTAGTGCACGGACTCACTCGGTCTTTCGTGCTTTAATAGCTTTATTCAAGGGACAAATTTTGTTTCACTTAATGTAAAGAAATTTGCAAACTTGCAGTTCAACAATTTATTTTGAAGCAACTTTTACTATATTTGAAGCAAACTGTGTAGTGTAGGTAATATACATTTGTGTTGCTGTAGGGAAGCGTTTTCCTGAGGTTATCTCTTTTTCTTTTACTGAATGGAAAAACAGATAACCCCATGAAAACAGTTCCCATGTACAGCAGCACAAATGTATATTACTTCCACCACACAGTTTGCTTCAAATATAGTAAAGTTTGCTTCAAAATAAATTGCTGAACTACAAGGAGTTGCAATTTTCATTATGTTAAGTGAAGCAGCATTTGTCACTTGAATAAAGTTAATAAGCATGAAATCCCGGGTGGGAGCATGCGCTAAAATACATCCACCAATTGAATCACCGAGTAAATTCTTAACCAGAAGTTAATTTAAAACCTTCAGCTTGGATATGTTATGTTCAATATGCAATTCGGACTTGTTGTTGCTATGTTCGTTATGATATTTGGGTATGTTATTGTTATGTAATTCGGATATGCTGTTGTTATGTAATTCAGATATGCTATTGTTATGTAATTCGGGTATGTTATTATGGATGGAAAATATTGTGGATAAGGAACTTTAGCTATATATGGCTATAGCTCGACAACAAGGAAGACATGCACAGGAGAAACAAGTGTGTCAGACGTCTATATATTTTTACAGACATCTGAGAGTAGAAAAAGAAAGCAATCTGAATATCAACCAGACGTCTGAAAATCTATCCAGACGTCTTGATTTTTCTCCGGTCTAAAGTAAAATGCCTGAAGCTATTTTCAGACGTCTGGATATTTTATCCAGACGTCTGATGGTGTTCTCGGGCTAGAGAATTATATTTGGTGAAGAATACGGACGTTTGTGGGTATTTTATCCAGACGTCTTATATTTTTCTGCGCCTATAATATTATGTCTGAATAGGTATCCAGATGTCTGATATTAAATCCAGACTTCTGGATTTTTTATTTGGTATAAAACAATGAGTTAAATATGCACAACTAGATAAAAATTACAAAATATATTTGAATGCAATCCCATAAAATGGCTTTCAGACCAACGTCAAGGTGTCTCCAATTACTAAATATGACTGGAACATGCTCTTGTACAAGTGGTCCTAAAAAAGACGACAAATGGACTGATCCTTGACCTATTGGTTCAGCATTCCCATTAAATTCAACTTCAACACGATTTGTCTAGTTTGAAGGAAGTCTCTTCATTTTCGTAGGACCTCTGCTCTTTCTTTTCTTTGGCCGACTGGCATTTGTATCTTCAATTGGTCCATCGGCTTCCACGTGTTGTTCGTTTTGCATTGTACGGTTCTCAAATGCACTAGGATTATCTTCTACTCCTTGTGCATTATTTTCTAATGCTTGTGCTCGATTATCTTCTACTTGTGGATTATTTTCTACTGGTTGTGCTCGATTATCTACTACTATTTGTGCATTATCTTCTACTAATACTTGTGGATTGCCCTTGCTTTGAACGTTGTTGTCTTCAATATGCTTCTTCCGTTTATTAGGCTTGTACGATATATTTTTGGCTCCTTTGCTTTTTTTTCTATTGCCGCGTTATTGCCCTCATTTCCTATTACTAAAACATGAGGAAAAACATAAAATATTAGCATAACTATACAATCCAAACACTTGGCGCTAAGGCCATCCTGAATATGCTACACCTCAATATGTCATTTACAAGAAAACAACATTGCTTTTCACAGCAAATAACGACAGTTTAGGACTCTCGACATGAATTTTGTTAATATGTCAAGCGACTGAAACGACATGGAGTGACTAGTCGATTAGTCAGCCGACTAGTCGACTCGACTTAACAGACTGGTTTCAAATTGTTTCAATTTGGGCCCAAAACCAAAAAAAGAAGAAAGTAGCAGGTCTCCAATATTGATAACATTACAATGGATGGACTCTTGATCCTAAAAAGGAATAATTTATTCTTTTTGCAAAAAGAAGTAGGGCTTTGTCACAATAAATTCTTTTTGCAATCTCTTGATCCTGAAAAGTAATAATTTATCAACATAAAGTAAAGTACGAAAGGCAAAATTTTAGACAAAAAATGAGAACTTTTTTCACATACATATATATTTAAACCACCTCACGAATGGATTCTCATTGCATTCACTTTGCAGCTCTCATTACCAAAAAAAGAGTAGGATTTGTGTAGTTGTCTATCTTTTTAAGTAAGAGAATTATGCCTTAATTTTTTTTAAAAACCCGCCTCGAGGCTCACCTCGAGGAAATAAGAGATAAAACGCCTTGAGTCTTATTCCAAAAGGCTTTTTACCTCTAAAGCTTACGCCTCAAAAATTTGCGGCATACAAAGCGCATAAAGCTTACGCCTCAAAAATTCGGTCTAAAACTTAATCGAGCTAAATATTTTTTTGCTAAACAAAATAAAGAACACTGTAGTGGATTCATGCATAGGACTAACGACTAAAGCAACAAACCTAGAATCTTCTACATATATTTAACCAAAAGTTATACCACTCACAATCTTTGAACACTAAATCTTAATGAATCTACAACTTTTTTCTATCTGACCATAGCCACAAAGTCCATCCATTGCTCCATGTACAACACTCACAGACTGTATTAGTTAGAAGTTTATAATTATATATATGTATATATTTATTTATTGACTAGTCTCGACTAGTCTACGACTAGTCCACTAGTCGACTAGTTGGACCTCTGTCGACTCGACTCGACTTACCGCCGTGATAACCATATTACACGATCCATTATTCTTATAATCAGATGCTCAACTACCACCTTCTCATATTGATGACTAAGATTTCGACAATCTAAGAAAGGACAAAGAATTTTTTCTACATTTCCAGATTTTTTCATATCGGTATGCACAAACTTCCAAGCTCCTTGCTGATACTCACTACTAGTTCTTTTAAATTTTTTTATCTTTTAGCTTTCGTCAAAATATAGGATATGATTTTCAAACTACATTTATGTTGAGAATTATGTAGTTGCCTATGTAGATTCACCCAATTTTTATCCATCATCGTCTACTACATAAGCAAGCAAATTTCTAAAATTTGAAGTAATAGTCTATTGTTGAGTACAAGCAAATTAACATAACTACTTAAATAAAACAGTGGTATTAAATGAGACACAACAACTTTTAACTGCTAATAACACAGTCAACATTTTCAGCAGGCATACCAGATGTTAGAAAAAACTGAACATTGGCTAATCAATGAAAAAGATAAAATAATCAAGGTGACGCTTACAGTGACTTAAGGACGACGAAGACTGAACAGGATCTATGGGTCCGACCTCCACTGGAATGGAAATTCCTCCACTGGAACCGATTGCCTTCCGTTATGACAACCGAGAGTCCAAGAGCAACCATCCGAAGTGACCGAAGATTCGATAGTGAGACGGAGACCAGGCGGATGACGAAAATTGGATGGAAAAATTGTAATTGAGAATTTAAAATTTTGGGGAAATATTATGGATTCGCGGCCGATTTTAGTAACAGTAGAGGGAAGTGAAAATTCATTCCTGCTTAAATTTATGTTAGCGTTTTAATATAAAACCAACGTATTCTGCATTATTTCTACAGCATGGATACCAAAACGCTGTGAGTTGCAATTGTAGA
The DNA here is from genome assembly GCA_030737875.1 of Allium sativum. Classification (NCBI taxonomy): domain Eukaryota; kingdom Viridiplantae; phylum Streptophyta; class Magnoliopsida; order Asparagales; family Amaryllidaceae; genus Allium; species Allium sativum. Next base: position 928,052,593 of record CM060926.1, on the reverse strand, counting down.
TAACTCCTTTTCTTGTAGTGGTGCTTTAGAAGCACTTCACCAAACAGTTAGATTTGAGGTAATAGGGCCACAATCACTTAAAAAGAAAAGTAAAAGACAAGAGAATTTATAGTGGTTCGATCTTAGGTAGATCTACGACCACTTTGGCAAGGATTTCATTACAACATCAACGATTACAAGACATAGAATCTCTTTTTGTACATTCATCTTCTGTTTTTACAAGTAAATCTCACTTAGATCTATGTAAATTGGTAGAGAAATGATTGGACCAGCGGAGAAATGGTGCAATCGGTGGAGGAATGTGAGAAATCTTCAAATGCAAGGAAGATGAAGGAGGATCTTCAATCTCTAAATCACTTGGTTGATCTCGATGGAAGCTATGGTGGATCAAGCTCTAGAACTTTGCTTGGAAGTGTTAGGTGATGTTAGGATCACTTGAAATGAGAGAGGAAGCAATTTGGCCGCCCTTCGGGGTGGTAGCCATCGATCCCCAAAAGTATGGAAGCCATGGCCTATTTATAGGTGAGCTCCCATGAAGAAATGAGCTGAAATTCCTACATGCAGGTTATAAATCTCTCGTCCCTTTAATTACGAAAATGCCACTGCCTTGCCGTAACCAACTGTCGGCAGCTGTGTCCAGCTGTCTCGTGCGAGCGAATGACCAGAGAGTGTGCAAGCAAATTTCTTAGGTGTGAGTTGGTTGAATGTACGAGCGACCGATCAGGGCTGCAGGGCAGGTGTAAGTGCGATCAACCAGGAATTAGCATAGGCCTTTCTTCTCATCGACCAGTAGGTGGAACCTGACTGGAGCAATAGTATCTGACCAAGGAATGATTGAGCGACTAGGAGATGGTTTGGAGGACCGAGGGGTGACCGACCAAGGGTAATGCAAGCGAGCGACTGAGATATCTTAAGCGACCAACCCTAATGTTTAATCATTCCTGCTTGTGCGAAGGTCCCACCCTGCATTGCATGATCTCATGATACACGAGCGGTTGAGATAGGAGCGAACGACCTGTCCGATTGACCAATGATGTACGACCGACCAGACCATGGAACGAGCTAGTATTTTGGGTTACCTGCCTACGAAATATGTACGACTGACCACGGTAATGCGAGCGGTCGACCTTCTATGACGCTTCACTCTGCCTTGTATGACCGTCCACCTTATGCCGTGCTCAACCCCTCGGTTTCTGCTTTATCCTTGTTGTGTGTGATCGACCTGGACATGTACAATCTGTATTTATGGGGGCAGGTTGGGTATAACCACCTCATGAGATCGATTTACCAATGTTTGTAGATTCGAACGGTTTAACATTACTCATTTCCATTAATCACAATTAGTGCCATTTTATCAATTGTGCTATTTACATATATTTATATATATATGTTTATGCACTGGACATCTCAAATTAAGCCTACACCTGTGGATGTTGGATTTGTCGAGCGATTTCGGGCAGACTTCTTCCACAAGTTGACTTAACCTCGTGGCTTAGCGCCGTTACTTGTTTTATTTACGCACTAGACCTCTCACATTAAATTAACAACTTGTGGACGCTGGATTTGCTGGGCGGTTCCGGGCAGACTTCGACCATAAGTTGAATTTAACCTTGTGTCTAGGTGCGTTACAGTTTTCTATTTACTATAAATTTAGGAACATTATTCTTTCCACATTTTTACTGCAACCTATTTTACATGTCATCATATTATGCCTATTTAATGTCAAACGTTATTCCTAACTTATAATTAATTTCTTTTCATAGTCACATGTGATCGTTAAGTCCTTTCATTATTCTAGTTTAACATGTAACGGTTCCAATTTCTGTAATTAAGGGTTCAAGTACATAAATGTCACAAGTTAACATGAAATTAGAACAACAATAATCGCTAAACGTCTATTAACAAATTTATATATCAACATATGAACATTTTAGCACATTAAACATTTCAACATATGAATTTCTAACATACTAATATTTCAACATATTAATATCTCAACATGTCATATTAGCATTTCAACACTTTTAATTATTATAGCAGATTTTCATTACAGGTTAACGGGGAACGATAATATATCATTATCAAAAATGATATAACTTAAATCCACTCACCTAAATTGCTTTCCAATTCCTGAACCTGGTCCAGACCTAGCATTCCATGGTTTCCACTAACTGGATTTAGAACGTAACAACCATAAATCCACAATTGTTACTAAAAGAAAAAAGGAAGAAAGAGGAAGAAAATTGAATAGACTAGACCTAAGAATTTACCTTTCTTCGCATATGATTATGAACACTTTCTTATTAGTTTTCATTCTTTTCCTCTAGATCATGATTCATAATTTTCCTAAAATAATTATCTTATTTTTATGAAGAGATTTGAGGTAGAGGAAGAATGGAAAAGCTTAGACGTTGTCTCAGAGAATGTGAGATTTAGGCTAGGCTCTGCTAGCCTATTTGTAGGTGTTCAGGATCTTATCGTACACACAGAGTTGAGTAAGCATTGAACCCGGTTAAGAAAACAGTCCAGATACGCTAATGAATCTGCCCGAATCTGGGAGGTGTCGACCCCGGTGTTGACCCCCCTACAGGGGTGTCGACCCCCCTGTGGGTCCCACGAGCTATTTTGGCGCTAAAATTTGATTTTTGAATGTTTGAATTTCTGGAATTTATTTAACTATTGTATTCGCATGTAATCTTCTTATACATATACAAATCTTCTACTGACCATTTTACACATGTGTGTGTATATATATATATACATATATATATATATATATATGCACAACTTTTATTTCACTTTCAAAATTCAAACTGTGTTGCACCGTTATTTGATTCTTGTCATATTTCTTTAATTGCAGCCTTATCTTGAACTTTATCTCTTGTATATATATATATATTATTGCACATATATATATATATATATTCTCATATACATATATACATATATTTTCCTTACTTCCTTATATGTTTATTTTTCCTTATATGTGCGTTTATACATATTTTCTCTCATGAACATTTGTTATTTTAGTTGTTCTCTTAAAACAAAAATATGACGGTGGCGAGGATCAAACTCTGTACCTCTTGTATGCAAGTCACATGCTCTAACCAACTGGACTACTAAGGCTTTTGTTAACAAGGCTTAGAAAAATGGTAATTATTGTTCTCTTCTTATTCCTCTTTTTCATGTTTGTTACAATATTTCATTGCATGAATCTTTTGCTTTTATTTATCCTTTATTATTCATGTATAATATTTGTAAATCAGTGCATGTTACATATTTACACTGCATGCAACCAATCCTTTCTTTCTTTTAATGCATACATTGCATTTTTATTTGCATTAATCCTTTCTTCTTTTTCAGTGCATGTATTTATTACATGCAATCATATATTATCTTTATTTTATTCTTTATATATATATTTATGTCTATGCATACACATATGCATTATTTAATTATTAAATTATCATAAAATGCGGGGTGTTACACTCTTATAACTTGGACTTGACTTGGATTTCTTGAGATGTATCATTTTGACTTGCTCTCTACTTTAGTATAGCTTTTGGCGAGGGTTATGATATTTTGTACTATGATATTTTGTTTAATGAGGTGTTTTGTGTGACAGATTTGAAACAGTTTGCTAGTTGTAACCGGGTTTGATGTATTTCTGAAACTATGATTTATTTCTTTTATAATAAAGTTTAAAAAAATTTGCTGCTTATTTTATCTGTGTTGGAAATATTCTATAATGATTACCTATTGCGCTTCATGGAACTTAACACATTCTCTTATGAGTGACATTAACGGATGTAGGGTGTCACATCTTTGAGCTTTCGTTCCCTTTTGTGTTTTTCTGCATAAATTCAACAACTAACATTTCTTGTGTTAATATCTTGCATAATGTTCAATATTTCGCTCATGTTGTGTCAAGTATTGTCTTGATCAAAGCTACATAGAAAATGAAATTTGTGATAAGAGTAATATAATTGTTTTGGCTAACATAAGTTTAAACCTCTCCGTGTGAGCGGTTGAGAAATCATAACCTTCATTAGAAGGTTTCAAATAAGAGACCCGAGGTACCGACCCGAGTATTGATTTAAAAATCCTCTCTTCGGAACTGAGGTAGTAGGCCTGAATTCCATATTTGGGCACGATAATAGAAATCCAGAAATCCTTTCCTGGAAATGAGAGCAAAAAATCCATAACCTTCGTTCATATATTAGAATAATGCAAATATAATTATTCATGTCCAAAGGTATTATAAGTCTAGGATATTTATCTGGAAATATGAGGTAAAGGTTCAAAGATCTAATTTAAGTTTGTGTAATAGAATTATAGTGAACCATTCCTCAGGAAATAGGAATTATAGTCTCGATACCCATGTTAGGTTATTAAAATAGAAATCCAGAATTCCTCTTCTGGAAACATAGATAGAAACTCTGAGACCTATATCCAGGCATTTGTAATAGAAGACCAGAAATCCAACCTAGGCAATAATAGAAGTCACGAACCAATACCTAGTTTCAGGTACTAATAATAGAAGACTAGAAATCCTTGTCTAGCAATAAAAGAAGACCATAAATTCAACTTTGGCAATAATAGAAGTCCTGAATCATTACCCGGATTTGGCTATTAATAATAGAAGAACAGAAATCCATATATAGCAATAATAGGAGTCGCAAACCAATACCTTGATTCAGGTATTAATAATATAAGACCAGAAATCCATATCTAGTAATAATAGAAGTCCCGAACCAATACCTTGATTCGAATATTGATAATAGAAGACCAGATATCCGCATCTGGCGATAACAGATAGAAGTCAAAAAACCCAGATTCGGTATTAATAATATAAGACCAGAAATCCATGTCTGGCAATAATATAAGGCTAGAAATCTAACTCTGGAAATAATAGAAGTCCCCAACCAATACCCAGATTCGCGTATTAATAATAGAAGACCAGAAATCCTTGTCTGGCAATAATAAAAATCCTGAACCAATACCTAAATAGTGGTATTAATAATAGAAGACCGAAAATCCATATTTGGCAATAATAGAAGTCCCGAACCAATACCCAGATTCAAGTATTTAATAGAAGACCAGAAATCCATATCTGGCAATAATAGATAGAATTCCTGAAACCTAGATTCCGGTATTAATAATAGAAGATGAGAAATCCATGTTTGGCAACAATATAAGACTAGAATCCAACTCTGGCAATAATAGAAGTCCTGAACTAATATCCAGATTTGGGTATTAATAATAGAAGACCAGAAATCTATGTCTAGCAATAATAGAAGACCAAAAATCCAACTCTGGCAATAATAGAAGTCTCGAACCAATACCAAGATTCGGGTATTAATTATAGAAGATAGAAATCCATGTCTAGCAATAATAGAAGACCAGAAATCCAACTCTGGCGATAATAGAAGTCCCGAACCAATACCCAAATTCGAGAAATAATAATCTTTGCTTGAGTTCATTTTGGCCTTGTGAGTCACTCTCTGGGATTTGACTTGCTTTGTGAGCCATTTCTTGGGCTTTGACTTGATTTGAGAGCCACTCCTTGGGCTTTGACTGGTCGTTTCACCCTTGTTCTTTAAGCAGAGGTTGTACGTGCTACCTTTGAGCTTTCGTTCCCTTTTGCGGGACGAGATATAAGCAAAGGTAGGGTGTAGTCATCCTTAGAGTAGAGGCAGAACGTGCTTAGTTGGAGTAAAGGAAGAGGTAGGCCGTGCTTTAAGTGCTCCTCCAGAGCTGTCGTTCTCTTCTACGGGACAAAGACATAAGCAAAGGTAGAGCGTACTCATCTCTAGAGCAGAGGCAGGACGTGCTTAGTCGATTATAGTCCTAAGCACACAGCTTAGGTGAGCATGTAGCTCAATGATGAGCACACAGCTTAATGGTGAGCACACACCTGTGTGGTGATTAACAAGAGTATAAATTCTAAACACACAAAGTGGAGCCGAAGCTCCACAAATGGTTAAACCACTTAATGACCATCAATGATCAACAAGGAAAGTGTAATTTATCCTAAGCTAGTAGATAAGAGAATTTAGCCAAATGCCGCATAACCCTTGTCTTAATTCGAGTGTTTATGAATTAATTTCAAATTCCACTATTAAATATGAAACACAAAACCGTTGTGTCAGAATCTGTCACGTCGAAGTGTTTAGAAATCCCTTCGATGACATGATGTCCCATGTTTCGATCAGAATTCATAACATACACCAAAGGCAAAACAACACAATCAGTTTATGATGCTTAGCAGAAACAATTTAACCGCCTCAGACTCACCAAGCCAATTACTCTAATGAACCATTTATTACTCTTAGTTTCTACTCACAAAAGATGACAGGGTTCAAAATTTATCTAGGCCAAGATTTTACATTAAACTTAGTACTGCGGAACCAGCAACTGGATTCACAATTTCTAGTAAGGTCGTCTAACATGGAGCATGCAAACCATCCATGAACAAGCTCAAGATGTCTAAAAAACTTAGCAATCCTACCATGGATAAAATGAAAATTACCTGGATCGGAAGAAGTGTCACTAGGGGCTTACACAACACCTAACTATCAGTCTGAAGTGCAGGGCACAAAGTTGCTGCATTCCCCGGAGTCTTGCAAATGCGACAAGTGCGAGGCTTAGGACACTTACTAGCATAATGGTCCTTTGATCCGCAATTGTAACAATTTCCATGAATAGAGTTTGAAGCCTTAGATACAGAGGTTTCTTGCTTCCCTCCGAGCCTGGTACTATCACTAGACAAGTTAACAAACCAGGATTTGAGGTGTGTAGGTGCAGAAGTGATTCCTTCCGCTCATGTGTTTGTCTTAAGATCAAGAAGTTGTTGAATCACTTCCTGTTTTCCTCGGATGAACTCTTTTAGATGTCCTCCTTGGATAAGCTCCTCAATTATACCTTAGAGCACCTTGCACTCATCAGTTTTGTGCCTATTTGTCTTATGATACTAGCAATACTTCCCTCCATTAAATAGTTATGGGTGATTTTTGGCTTTGAAAGAAACTGGGAATACTTCCCTCCATTAAACAACATGTTATACAAGATAGGTTTTCTCAGGGGTACAAAATTGGTGGTGGAACCTTCCCACTTTGGCTTTTTTCGATTTTTATCAAATCCGAGTTTCTATCCTTGAGGTTTTCGATTAGGACTAGATTTCCCTTCTTCTCCACGGAAGCCAAGTTTCTTATTTATATAATGTAACTCATCCATGCAGATGAACTTATCTGCTCAAAAATGAAAATCTTGTAAGTCTTTTCACCCATAGGCATATAGCTCTTTCTAAAATGGAGTGTTCTCAATTAATCCTAAATGAATGGTGATGAGTTTATCATAGTCGCTCACGTCCTTCACTTTTAGAGCTTCAACATTAAATCTCTTTAAGTAATCTCCTAAAGACTCTCCTTGCCTTTGTTTTATACTTTCAATGATAGTGTAGTCCACAATTGGATCCTTGTAAGTGCAGAATTGTACATAGAAATAATAAGAAAGCCGCTCCCAAGAGTATATGGCTTTCTCTTGATACTGGCGATACCATTTAGCAAATTCTTCTTGTAGCATCATAGAAAATATTCGACATCGAACATCCCCTAAAGCATTATAAAGATCCATTTGGATATCTAAAATCCATGAGGTGATCGTCCAGGTTAATGGTTCCATAGCATTTCATGTGGGAGTCTTCATATGCGACGGTATCACTATGTCTATGATTTTATCGGTAAAGAGGGTCACTCTTTCATCATTGTAAATAGCTCATCCAATGTTCTCTTTCTCTTGTCTACAAGCAAGTCTTTGACCTTGATGGCATTCTCATCCACAGAATTCAAGTTTGGAGGTTTTGCCGGATTAGAGGATCCGCCTACCTCAGCAACATTAAATTTGAATGACGGGGCTATGTTATCTTTGAGAGTGGTCGTGTGAGCTATTTCCATGTTAATGCTGCTTAGTATTTTTGACCTCATCTTATCTATTCTTTAATAGCTCTAGAATCAACAAGGGATGAAGTCGTAATTCAAGGTTTAGAAGACCCTTGCTGGAATCTTATATCGATGGTCTAGCCAACGGGATGGAATAACTAGGGATGTGGTAGGTTATTCAAAGGATCGGAGGTTCAGGCCCTCCTCCAAACGCCAAAATGTTGACAATAAAAATCGTCAACACCAGAATATAGGGTTATAGTTATGGACTTGAGGTAATCTAGTCTTTTTAAGTTTGACCAAAATCATCGTTTCTAAGATATCAATGTTCAAAGTATGAAGATGAGTTACTCCTCCTTTAAGAGGTGAGTAACACGCTTACAATACTAAGGGAAAGAGTTATCTTGGGATAAGGGCTTAAAATGTTGTTGCTAATCGGAGCTAGAATACACGTTATGGATGGATCGATAATTATTTGGAATGTTGGATTGGAAAGTGCTGATATTCATAAGTATAATAATGTGCAGTATAATAGGCGGGAAAGTAAAAAACACAACAAATTATAGTGGTTCGGTTCGGATTGAACCTATATCCACTTTGATGGCTTTTTATTCATGGTTGGAGGTTACAAGGAAAATCCCCAATTAGATTTCTAAATTAGGTTTTAGGCGCATAGAATTGATTACAAGATTTTGAAATGAGGAGAGGTCCCCCCAAATGTGACCCTTAGGTTTTTTTATAGATGTTTTGGACCCCTTTTTGTAGCAGCTTCTCAGTATCGACTTTGATCCATGCTTATTGGTGTCGGCCCGCTTCCATGCTTCTTGGTTTCAATGACGTGGTTTCGGTGTCGGCTCAATTGCGTTTCTTCTTTGTGCTAGGCCTTCCGTATTCGGTTATGCCTGATTGGTGTCGTCCTTGTGTATCGGTATCGACATTAAGTTTATTGGCATCAATTGCTCTCTTTTGCTCCATCATATTTGTTCCCAACTCTTTACTTCCTTCATGAATTTGGTTTCGGTTTGTGCCTTCTTTTTAAGTAGCTGGTGTCGATCTAATTGCTTCCCTTACTTAATGTTTGGTATTGCCTCCCAAGATACTGGTTCTTAGCATTTGTCTCCATCCTTGTTGCTTTCACTTTGGATACCAAATCCATGTTTTCACCTTTGAGCCTTCGGTCTCGTGTCACTTTCCTTATTAATTTGGTATCGGTCTTCACACCTGATGCTTTCATTGTCTTGGTATCAATCTCATGCTTTAACCTCATTTCCCTTTTGGTGTCGGCTTTATATACTTGCCTTCCTGTTTCGGTGTCGACACCAAGACAATTGCTCATTGCATGTTGGTGTCGACACTATGCATTCATTCTCCTCTTTTCTTGCTATTTCGGTATCATGGCTGTTGTTCCTTCTGAACCCCTTGCTATCAGTGCCTGCTCTACTGGCTTCCTCTTGAATCATTTGCTATCGCTGTCAGTCTGTAGATATCATTCCCTTCTTTTAGTGTCGATTTAGTTGTCCCTATAGCCTTTCCTTCTTGGTTCAGGCTTTACTGCCTCAAGCCGTCTGTTCTTAGTATCGTCTTATGGTTTCAAAGCTTCCACTTCTTTCCATTAGGTCAATGAAAATTTTGGTGTTAACAAACAATAAGGATAAAAGTATAAATATGTAAAACATAGCCTCCTGCTAATCCACTTGTGCATCTCCGAATAATATCTATAAGTGTCTCCTGGTATTCTCATTAGCATCATCGATGAACACCCAAGGTAATAGGAGATAAATAAAACCATTGGTCAAACAACAGTTTGGTATGAGCGATAAACAAATCTCAAAGTACTATAAAAGTCATACTAGTATATATGACATGTAGTGTATGGAGAATCATATATGTCCTGCCTCTACATCCACATAGTTAGCAAATAACAATCGATATATGCCACATTATGATAAATACCAAGTAGATAAGGAGTGATAAATGCATAAGTACTAAATGGTGATAAATAAGTAAATTACCATAGCATCCATCAACCATTCACTTAGTCTAGGTGACTGTCATAAGCCTCGCATCAACAGAACTAGGAGGAACCCTCTTGGTCCAAATGGAAATTACACCCACTACCCCTTTTTCATGAATAACCGCTAAAACCGCATGTCTCGTGTAACAACCCAAATTCCAATGGGCCTGAATTTTTCGCAAAATGATAAAATACAAGTCCGCTGAAACCCTAGTTGGATTGTTTAGTATCCCGGAGAAAGTCAAAGATAAAATAAATTAGATCTCACAATAAAATATCTCACAGTGGAATGAATAAAATACAAATATAAATACTTATCCTGATAATGACACTGTCTAACAAGTGTCTCTAACCTGTAAATCTCTGTCACATGTCTAACCTGTAGGTTTGTTATGAGGAGAGGGTCAGAACAAAAGTTCTAGTGAATGGACAAATTATACTTTCTACAAATAACACTACATATATTGTTCTATCATTGGTTTTTATTTATTAAGTTATTTGGGTTTTACTTCACAATATTCTTTTGATTTCACGAATATATCATACTCATTTACACCCAAGTAGATTAACCTAATAAATCATATATGTAGATATATTCCCAATATATCGAAGCACCCTGTGACACCACACGTCCGTTAATGTCACTCTTTATCAGAATGCATTAAGTTTCGTGAAGCGTTTTAGTTAAACAGACAGAGAATTTCACAAGATAGATATAAAATGGCAGTGAAAACTTAAAACTATATTTTCCAACAGAAAACATCATGGTCCAAAAATCCAGTTACAACATCAGTCTGAAATACTGAAAACCAATTACATCAAATTAAAGTATCTGCCTTGTACTAGAACCATCAGAGTATAGAGATAAAAATCGTAGACCCCAAAAATAGCCATAACAAAGTAGACAAGTAGTCAAAGCGATACATCAAAGCAGATCCAAATCCAAGCAGAAACATAAGAGAGAACCTAATCAAGCCTGAGTATTCCCACCCTGAGAACATGGGGGAAGGAAGATAGAGAAAAAGAAACAAAACGGGTTAGACATAAAGTCTGGCGAGTCCAGTGACTTTTAGCATATAAAGAAATAAAAGTATCAAGATAGTAAATAAACTGGATGAGAGATAACTGTAATATATTACAGGTATAAACAGGATGAACAGGATAAACTATGCTTCTCAAATACTTTCTCTGCACCAATACCAGTATAACGAATTAAGTGTTTTTCAATTACTTAACAAAAATAGAATGATCCCAACATAACATAAACGGTAAACTTAGTTGTACTTCTAGTAACGGGTTTTACCCCAAACAGAAATAAAAGGTACCTAAACAGAAATAATGTGTGTTACCCCAAACAGAAATAACAGGTACCTAAATAGGACTAGATGTCCCTAATTACTACCCCCAACGATCGGCTTCCTAACACGTAAATAGCCTGTGTCGGTCCCACAATAGGGTGTATTACTTCCTAAAATGGCCACCACCAGAAGGACACGGACCTATTTACAGGTGTTATACTGTCTTATTTTCCCAAATAGACCGGACCCATGCACCCACATGACCGCGTTGGAACGCGATATCAGAACACCCCATCCCAAATGAACCTCTTATAATTAGCTCAGTAATCATTCCCTGAACGCTACCTAGTGTGGGGTCCCCTTTTAATACCAGAATGGGTTACAGACTAATATTGGTCCCACACAACAGATGACACAAGTCAAACCCTAAACTTGTGTCCCCAATCAACTAGTATTTCCACAGGTTAAGTTTTACATAGGTTAATAGTGTCCCTACAACCCCAACAGATTATCAAGTTGACTTAACCCCTAGCATATTAAATAGATTACATAGGTGACATACAGTTAACATGTTCCACTTAATCTTTAAATTAAGCCTACAGATTTACATGTTCATACACCCCAAATTTCAGTTATATTGCACAATATAAGATGTGCCCCAAAATTTTAGTCATATTCATAGTACATGTTATGCCCCCAAATTACCATTCTTAATTAATCCCAACTTCGTTCGTACGCATATTTCAGCGATATTGGCCTAGACTCAAAGGTAGCCTAGGCTATAAAAATAAAAAGGGAATGAGAGAGGAAGAAGAACAGAAATAGGCATATATAGCATAAATAAGCACAAAAAATGGCATATAGTAATAACCGAATAACAAAATCGGTGTATACAAAATTTCATGTTGTTATAACAGATCTATTTAAATATTAATCAGTTTCTTAACAGGTTTAGATTTGGTTTATTAACATGTCAAGATTACTACTAAATATTTATATCTAAAAGTAACATGAACTCACATAGATTGGATCTAAAGAATAGAGAATAGTATGCTGATATTGTAGAAGAGATTCTTGTATACGTATAGGATGTCTTTGTAGAAGATAGTCTAATTCAATCCAAGTTGTGGCAACATCTCCTTGTCTCCATTGTTTTAGGTGTATAAAACACTAGAAATGCCAACCCTTATATTGATTTTTTTTTCCAATGAATCTCGCTTAAAAACAAGTCCAGGTTCAGGAAATGAACCTGGGAAGATCTGGGGTGTGTCGACCCTAGGGTCAACACACCCTTGAGTGGGTCAACCCATGGGACGACCCCCTTAGGGTGTGGATCGACCCCCAACGGAGCAAAAATCCCGCGTTGGTCTCCCGCCTTCGATTTTGAATTATTTTGAATTTCTGGACTGATTTGTTTATATATATATGTATGTATTCAAACCTTAATATCTTCATACGATGTCCGTTTTACACAAACTAAGAGTTTATCTGAACCAGAATTCTGAGATGAATGCAATGGTAAAGTCTATTTTACTTAATTCCCAAAATTAAATTAATTATTCTTTCGTTTATTAATGTTCTTTAAAATTACGGGGTGTTACATTCTCCCCTACTTAAAGGATTTCATCCCTGAAATCTTCCAAGTTAAGAATGTTATTATCCAAGTTAATAGTGTCCCTATAATCCCAATAGATTAACAAGTTTACTAAACCCCCAACAGATTGAACAGATTAAATAGGTGACATACAATTAACATATTCCACTTAATCTTTAAATGTTCATACACCCTAAATTTACATGTTATATTACACAATATAATGTGTGCCCCAAAATTTTAGTCATATTCATAGTACAGGTTATGCTCCTAAATTACCATTCCAAATCATTCCTAATTTCGTTCATACGCATATTTCAGCGATATTGGCCTAGGCTCGAAGGTAGCCTAGGCTACAAAAATAAAAAGGGAATGAGAGAGGAAGAAGAACAGAAATACGCATATATAGCATAAATAAGCACAGAAATAGGCATATAGTAATAGCTGAATAACAAAATCGATGTATAGAAAATTTCATGTCATTATAACAAATCTATTTAAATATTAATCAGTTTCTTAATGGTATAGGTTTAGGTCGGGTTTATTAACATGCCAAGATTATTGTTAAATATTTATATCTAAAAGTAACATGGACTCACAGAGATTGGATCTGAAGAACAGAGAATAATATGATGATATTACAGAAGAGATTCTTGTATATGTATAGCTGTCGTTGTAGAAGATAGTCTAATTCAATCCAAGAAGAGGTAGCATCTCCTTATCTCCATTGTTTTACTTGTATAAAACACTAGAAATGCCAGCCCTTATATAGATTTTTTCCAACGAATCTCGCTCAGAAATAAGTCCAGGTTCAGGAAATGAACCTGGGAAGTCTGGGGTGGGTCGACCCTAGGGTCAACACACCCTTGAGTGGGTCGACCCCAAACGGGCCAAAATCCCGTGTTGGTCTCCCGCCTTCGATTTTGAATTATTTTGAATTTTTGGACTGATTTGTTTATATATATTTCTCTTATATGTATACAAACTTCAAACCTTAATATCTTCTTCATACGATGTCCATTTTACGTAAACTCGGAGTCTATCTGAACCAGAATTCTGAGACGAATGCAATGGTACAGTCCATTTTACTTTATTCCCAAAATTTAATTAAGTATTTTTTAGTTTTTTAATGTTCTTTAAAATTACGGGGTGTTACATTCTCCTCTACCTAAAGGATTTCGTCCTTGAAATCTTCCAAGTTAAGAAGAATGTTATTATCCTAACAACCACAACCATCTACTCATCCATAATACACAAGCATCCATTGTCCTTAAGATTTTTCTAATGCTTGTATGAACATATGCAATAGTGTGTGTATATGTCCTTACACTAATGCGAAAAATCATGCGGTTGACTGATTCAGTTGACCTCCTTAATGCAATTTATGTACATGCTATGTAACCAAAATGTATGCAAATGAACCTAGTATAACATGTAAGTTCTATATGTGTGCACAATCATTCATCCAAATGCAACATCCATATGATGATGCATCCATTTTCATCCATATAAAATCCTAATGCACACACGTTCATATGCAATATGTAAGTGATTGAGCCGATCCAGTGCCTAGTGTGTGTATACGCATCCATGCGCAACCACTAGCAAACACTTGCATCCATCAAACATAACATGTCAAACAAATGTTTACACCCATTGGTTTTCTACCTAAAGGTCGATGATTCGATCGATAAGATACATACGAATGATAGAAACAAGTAATAATAAAAGCTTGGAAAAAGATGTTAAGCGCATACCCTTGAAAATAAAAGGGTACGAAGCGCGAATCTTTTCCTCAGTCTCCCAAGTTGCATCCTCGCTGTCCTCTTCCCATTCTACTTTCATCAACTTGACCTCTCTGTTACGCAACTTCTTAACCTCTGATCCAAGTATACGGGTTGGAACTCATCTAACTGTCGCCTTCCTTTCTACCTCTACCTCCTCAAGCATGCTCGACTCAACTACTTCTGTCGTATCGTGTAGATATTTCCGCAAATGGGGAACATGGAAAACATCATGAAAACCAACCAACCTCTCTGGTAATCTTACCCTACAGGCCATTTGACATATCCTCTTTACTATGAGAAATGACCCTACAAATCTTGGCGCTAGTTTCGTTATAGATCCAAAATGAACCACATTCCTCAACGGTGATACTTTGATAAAAACCATGTCTCCTACTTCAATCTCAATGTCAGTCCATATATTATCGACACAGGATTTCTTCCTGTCCTGAGTTGTCTTCATCCGTCTATGGATAAGATCAATCTTCTCTAAAGTCTCTCTAATCATCTCAGGTCCAAGTAGAAGCCTATTTGTAGACTCCTACCAACAAGTCGGTGATCTACAAAGTCGTCCGTAAAATGCCTCGAAGGGTGCCATGCCATTACTAGCCTGATAACTATTATTCTAGGCGAACTCTATCAATGGAAGGTTCTCCTCCCAAGTCCTCCGATGTCTAGGATACACAACCTCAAAAGATCCTCAAGAACTCTATTCACTCTCTCAATCTGTCCAACGGTCTGAGGGTGATATGCGGTGCTCAATCATAACTGTGTACCTAATGCCTTTTGCAGGTTCTTCCAGAACTCACTAGTGAAGATAGGATCACGATCACTCACTATGTTAGAAGGTACTCCATATAGATGGACTATCTCACGAATATAAATTGATGCCAACCATGGTGTCGTTCTCTTGCTTTTAACAGGAAAAAATGAGCGCTCTTAGTAAGTCTGTCTACTATAAACCATATGTTGGTATTGCCCTTCCTCGATCTAGGCAAACCATCGACGAAATCCAAAGGGATGCTCTCCCACTTCCACTATGGGACTTCTAAAGGGTGAAGCAAACCGCCAGGCTTTTTTGTTTAGCTTTAACTTGCTGGCATATCAAACATTGAGCTATGAATTCCGCTACATCTTTCTTCATCCCAGCCCAAAAGGAAACCCTCTTCATGTCTCTATACAGGTTATCGCCGTCCGGATGGATAATCCTCTTGGAGTGATGGACTTCCTTAAGGACTGTCTTCAACAGACTCCCAATTCAGGGAACACAAAGCCTCCCATCCCATCATAGCCATCCTCTATCATCCACATAATATCTGCTAAGGTGACTAGAAATCTCCCCTCTATTGATCCTATCCAAAATGTCTACTATCTATGGGTCCTCTTGCTGTGAAGATCCTATCTGATCCATAAGAGCAGGTCGCACCTCCAAAGATGCCAACAAACCAGGTGTAAGATCCGTAGAAGGCCTAAAATCGAAGGTTGATATGTACTCCAAGCTCTACCTATCTACGAATAGAGGACTCAAGGTCATCCTATGTCTATTCAATGCGTCCGCCACTACAATACCATTGCTAGGGGAATAAACGATTTCAAAGTCATAGGACGCTAGGAACTCCATCCATTTCTGCTGTCTCAAATTGAGATCCTTCTGCGAGAATATATACTTGAGAGATTTATGATCCGTGTATAATTCGAACCTATCTCCAAGAAGATAATGTCGCTAAGACTTGAGTGCAAAAAATATAGCAGCCAACTCCAAATCATGGATAGGGTAGTTCTTTTCATGAACCTTCAACTGCCTACTACCATAATATACTACCTTTCCCTCTTACATCAAAACGACACTGAGCCATGTACTACATGCATCAATATACACGGTGAACACCGTGGTCCCATCAGGAAATGTCAAAACTGGGGCTGTTGTCCGAGCCCTCTTTAATTGTTGAAAAGCATCCTCACAATCAATATCCCAAGCAAAGGTCGGATTTTCTTCGTCTGTATGGTGAGTGGGGATGATATCCTTGCGAAGTACTTAATAAACTTCCTATACTAGCCTGCTAAACCAAGAAAACTTCTCACCTCCATTGCATTATTTGGAACTTTCCAATTTAGAACTATAACTACTTTTGCGGGATTCAATACTATCCCTTCCTTGGAGACCACATGCCCTAAAAATCTGTCCTCCTTTCTGCAAAAGTGACACTTGGAGAATTTCGCCTTAAGATAGTGTGCTCTGAGAGTCCTTAAGATCTCTCCTAAATGTAGGGCACGCTCTTCTTAAATCTTCGATAAAATAAAGATGTCATCCACAATGACCACAACGAATTTATTCAGAAACGGCTTGAGCAACCTGCTCATAAGATCCACAAAATATGTGGGTGCATTCGTTAAACCAAAAGGCATGACTAACCGCTCAAAGAAGCCATCTGGAGTCATGAAAGTGGTCTTATCTATACTATCTTCGGCCACCATCAACTGATGAAATCCCATAGCCAAATCTAACTAAGAGAAAACAGATGCATCAACAAGCTGGTCAACCAGATCATCAATCCTCGGAAGTGGGTGCCTATTCTTCTTAGTGAGCTTATTCAACTCCCTCTAATCCACACATAGGCGAAGCATGCCATCCTCCTTAGTTGCAAAGATAACTAGAGCACCCCATTCTGATATACTCCTCATAATAAACCCCTTCTCAAGTAGCTCCCCTACTTGCTTGCTAAGTTCCCTCCTTTCCCTAGGATCCATGTAGCGTACAGGCAATGTGACTGGCTTCGCATTATCCACTAAATATATCCAGAAATCAATCTGGCGCCTCAGAGGTAAGGCCCTAACCTCATCGAAAACATCTGGATACTCATAGACTACAGGTACAGATCGCAAATCATCTACAGAAGCATCAAGTGACTCTAGGAAACTAAGCATGACAGACCCCCATGGGTCACAGGAAATCTCGAGTGTCCTCCCATGGCAAGTCAAAAGTCTAATGACCATCCTCTCACAGTCTAGAATGGCACCATACATGGCTAGCCAATCCATCTCTAGAATCAAACCGTAGCCCATGAAACCAAGCACATATGCGTCGCACTCAACCTCAATGCCCAACACAGATATCCTCAAAACCCGACAAATCATAGACAGATGAGCTGTACCCCCCAATGGGTTTGAGATAATAACGGGATCACAAACAATACTAAGTACTAAGGTGCAGAGACTCAACCACACAATCAAATATAAAAGAGTGAGAAGTGCCAGAATCAAAAAGAGTCCTAACTGGATGATCGGAAAGAGAAATCAAACCTTCAACGGAAACTTTCCTACCTCTGTCCGGTCTTCTAGCCTCGAGAGCATGCACTTGCCCTCCAGAAGGTCCCGTCATTTGCCCCTATCCTTGCTTCTTTGGGCATTCCCTACTATAATGTCTAGTTTCACCACAACTATAACAAGAATTCTTCCTTTTTTTGCAATCCTTGACCACATGACCAAAGCCTCCACAACTATGACATTTCTTATTATTTTGAGCCTTGTCGTTCGTTTGCTGTTCTTTCTTGGGTCACACCTTCTTGTTTTGCATCTCCTCAGTCCTAGCCTCCTTTTTCTCATCTTTACAATCTTCGTGCATCAGTGCCATATCCACCAGTCTCTCAAAAGTTGCTCCCATGGGTATGTGAGATAATGCCAATGCTTGCAGAGGTTGATTCAATCCACTTGTAAACCTTAAAGCTTTCTTATGTGGGGTATTCACCAGCTCCAAATCAAACCTTGCCAACTAATTGGACTTATTGACATACTCTTTAACAGACAAGCTCCCTTGCTTAAGTGCCAGAAAATTTTCCATCTGCATACTCTCTTCTGCTTGAGAGATAAACTTCATCTCAAATCCCTATCGAAAATTAGCCCAAGTATCTACTATACACCCTGATTGCATCACTTCCCACCATAATGAATCCTCATCCTTCAGTTATCATGCGGCTAACTGAATCTTCCTACGGTCTTCAACCTAGAAAATAGAAACAAGTCCTCCGTCTCTTTAAGCCAATTCCATGCTTCCACAAAGCTTTCAGTTCCACGGAATGGTTTCCTCCCATAGCACAAAAGTCCTTGCATATCTTAGAGAAATTATCCACTCATGGAGGAGGAGGAGGAGGAGGAACAACAGCTACAACTGGGGAGGGCCGTCTGCTTGGCCTCCAGTGGGCGCGTAGCCTTAAGATATCTACGAAACCAAGCCGGTATTTGAACGCCCTCAAGAAGACTCGGTTCCCTAGACATGCTGAAAAGAAAAGAAAAAATGTTCAAATAGAGAATCGAAAGATATTTATATGGCTTTAAGGAATATGTTTTTCGAAAATATACTTTCCCTTGAAAATACTTTACGTTTCTTTTGAAAACAATTTTCAAAACTTTTATCCGATTTTGTAACCTTCAGCTCTGATACCAAATGTGTCACCCACATCGATTAATGTCACTCTTTATCAGAATGCATTAAGTTTCGTGAAGCATTATAGGTAAACAAACACAGAAGACAGATATAAAATAGCAACGGAAATTCAAAACTTTATTTTCCAATAGAAAACATCATGGTCCAAAATTCAGTTATAACATCAGTTTGAAATACTGAAAACCAATTACATCAAACTAAAGTATTTGCCTTGTACTAAAACCATCAGACTACAGAGATATAAAATCATAGTCCTAAAAAATAGCCATAGCAAAGTTGACAAGTAGTCAAAGCTATACATCAAAGCAGATCCAAATCCAAGCAGAAACAGAAGAGAGAATCCTAATTAAGCCTATGAAACACCCCACCTCCATTAAGGTCACTCACAAAGGGAATGCCTTAACTTTGGTGGAGATTTATAAGTAAAAGCCACAGATGAACTCAAGACAGATATAAATACACATATTGTAAACAGCGGAAAACCAAACAAAATTTTATTTCATCAATACGTGTATCAAACAAAGATTCCCATAATTGTCTCAAAATACTTTCAACATTACAACCTCATAACTGCCTTGATTATTAAAGAAGCATGAAAACATAAATAATGTGACAAAAATCCCCATAGTGATATCCAAAGCCATTATCCGAGCAAGAAAGATCCAAATCATACATCTACGTTCTTTGTGCTTGAAAAGAGCCTGACTGAGTTGAGCTGTTTCCTCCCTGTGGACCGGGAGGAGGGGGGACGAAAGAAAAGAAAACGAAAAGAAAATAGGGTCAGACATAAAGCCTGAGTAAATCTAGTAACTCTTCAATATGTGAATAAGAAAAGGATATGATGGATATAAACTAAAAATAGGAAAGTGTCATAGGCTAAGGAAGTGTTGAATGTACTATCACACCCATACTATATCTCTGCACCTACTCGAGTTTATTCTAACTGGCACCCCATGGTGAGGGTGAGGTGATCCCCATTCTTATTAAAGATCGGCTCCTACTCGCGTTAACATGTGTCATACGGCCCCCAAGAATTGTAGATACCTATGCTGGTCCCACCATGGGGTGTATCAAGACCCATGGTGGCGACCCCGACACAAAACTAGAAGACATAGGTTATACTACTGGTGTCCCCAGTGCCCTGGTTGTCTGCTCCGGAGTGTGCGCATGCCCGCACCCCGTTAGACCTGCACTGTGCACCCACTGCCGTCGTTTGACTGCTTACAATCAGCCCAGTAATCGTGCCCCACCCTGGCTAGTTTCAGGGTACCGTTGATACCTAACTTTGGGTTACTGCTGAAACGGGTCCCTCGTTACCAGGATTTTCTAGTCAAACATGTTAAGTGGTTAAGTGTCTGTATTTACCTAACCCCACCCATCAATTCTTGTTAACATGTTGAATTTGGTTAAGTGTTATAGTTGACTTAACCCTACCATCTGTCCTTAGCCTCTTAGGAGCACCAGACCACTCACATTAGACAGGTATTGCTACGGTTACTAGATATGCCGGTTGGTTCCGAGCAGGTTTACATCGTAGCTCAGTCTAACCTCGGGTCCTTATTGGGCTCAATGCTTAACCACCCACATTGGATAGGTATTGTTGTGACTACTGGACAGCAGGGCGGGTCCAGGCAGGTTTACATCACAACTCAATCCAACCTCGGGTTAAGCATATCGTGTTTTCTAATTTACATATTTGTCTTTATTACTGAATATATGTAAATTTGTCAACAATTAAATATTATGGCCCACATTCCAAGTTTAACATTTTTGGTATAAGAATTTATACCGTTTAAATGCCACCAATTTTAGCATGTGAAAGACATGGCAACTTCATATATTTTTATGTCAAGTTTTCAAATATTCCCAACGTTACCCCGTTTAAACATTAGGCTTACAATCTTAGCCTAATCTTCGTTCGCATAGTTTTTAACATATATTATTAGGCTAAAAACTTAGCCTAATTTAGCGCACACAAATAAGCATAAGGCAATTCATAAACGTAAACGAGACATAGGTGTAAACTTGGTATTTTTGGCATAATCAATATGAACATGTAATACATAAAGGTGTGTGGCGCATGAACTTGCAATTTGGCGATTCAACTAACATATAACATTGGTCACGTGAACTTGCATTCAAATCAAAGTATGACTAAGTAGGTGACATATGAAATGGCATAGTTTAGGAAAATACAAGCTTGTGTTTAAACATGTTTAACTTGGCATAATATCAACCACAATACTAGCATGTGGTATATTCACAAAAATGTACAATTTTTACATCTAATCATATAGCCTATGAACTTGCATAGTTTATGAAACCCAAACGATGTTTGACATAGAACCAATTATATTTTGCAAATAAACATGAACTTACCTAGTTTATGAAACATAGATCCAATTATACTTGCAAACATAGATCTAATTATACTTGCCAATAAACATAAGGATGATATCATAGGTTTTGGGTCATGTTGGCATAAAAGGTCAATAACATGTTTACACCAATTCTAATTTAGACTAAGGGAATATACATAGTCCATGCCATCGACTTATACAAAAAGGGATAAATTTCTAGTTTTTCCCACAAGCTTGCAAGTGCCATTGTTTTTCATACACAATTGTTCAATAGGCTTGCATCAATTAATTTATGCCACAAACATCAATACACAAGTCATGATAGAACCATCACAATACACAAAGATTATACGACACGATTCTATTTTCATTTACATCGAATCACATCACAGTTTTTATTCATATTTTGAAAGGTCACTATACTTACAACGTGTGATGAATTCTTGTTTTCTGATTTCTGTTATTCTGATTTGGAGATGATCTCCTTTGGGTAGCAAAGTTGTGTTGAATGATTTGATTAAGCTTTGATCTTCTTTTAATTTGATTCGTCTTTTAGGCTTGTTGGCTTGTCTCTAGGCTTTCTAATTGACAGCCATTCCTAGTTCCTCTCCAGCAGCATGACGGCTTTTGTATTCTATTATTTGTGTGAATTTAGGGTTAGACTTGAGTTGTATTTATAGAATTTTAAATTTTTTTGAGCCGTCGGATGAAGATAGGAGGAATCTAGACCATACAAAGTTCAAAGAGCCACTCAAAAGGTGACACGTAAGCCCTAGTGACTCAGCCAATTATCAGAATTCGACCAGACCCTGATCAGGCCAGCCAGGACCTGACCAGCAGGTCAATCTGACCTGGGCGCACTTGGCAGGTGCGCCAGGCTAAAAATGTACTGGCGCACTTCCCAAGTGCGCCAGTTCATTTCTGTTCTGGTGCACTTCCCAAGTGCGCCAGTGCATTCTGACCCGTTTTCTGGTTTTTCACCCAACTTCGTTCGTCCATATCTTCTTCATACGATATCCGTTTTACGCAAACTTGAACTCTATCTCAAGCAGAATTTCGAGACGAACGCAATGGCGTAAACCATTTCCCTTTATTTCCTCATTTATAATTAATTATACTTCAATTCGTGAAGCTTAACGTTATAGAATTCACGGGGTGTTACATTCTCCCCCACTTAAAAGGATTTCGTCCCGAAATCTTCAAGTTAGGAAGAATGTATATCCTACCATCCAATAGTCCATCTACTCAACCAACAAACACAGGCATCCACTGTCCTTAAAAGACTTCTAATGCTTCATGATCATATGCATAGTGTGTGTACATGTCCTTATCTAATGCAGAAATCAGGCGGTCTACTGATTCAGTTGACCTCCTTAATGCGAATCATGTAAGTGTCATGAATCCATTATGTATGCAAATTCTTCCTACTCATAATTCTACATGAGTGCACAACTATTCATACAAATGCGACGACCATATGACAGCAAATCAAGTGTACAACCATATACAAATAAGAATTCATATATGCATATGCAGTATGAAGTGATTGAGCCGATCTAAGACCTAGGTTGTGTGTGTATATGCATCCACGAGCAACCACTAGCAACCACTTGCAGCCATCAACCATAACATGTTTCAAATACATGTTTACATCCAAAGGGGTTTCTACCTAAGGATAAAGGATAATATCGAGGAGATATACCTAAAAAGATAGATACAAGCACAACTTAAGAAAAAAGAGAGGTCAAGGATGTACCCTCAAAAAGAAGAGGGTAGACAGCGCGTATTCTGTCCTCAGTTTCCCAAGTCGCGTCTTCCTCGGCGTCGCTCCACTGAACTTTAATGAGTTTGACTTCGCGGTTGCGTAGCTTTTTCACTTCATTTCCTATGATGCGGGTTGGAACTCTCCTCACAGTTGCTTCGCGTTCCACTTCGGCTTCTTTTAGAATGCTTGCCTCCTCCACTTCCGCTGATTCATGTAGACATTTCTGGAGATGAGAAACGTGAAAGACGTTGTGAATTCCAGCCAATCTTTCAAGCAGATCTACTCTATAAGCCATTTTCCCAATCTTCTCGATGATAGGGAATGGTCCTACAAATCTTGGTGCTAGCTTTCCTGCGGATCCAAAACGAACGACGTTCCTTAAAGGGGATACCTTAAGGAAAACTTTGTCCCCAACCTCAAACTCAAGGTCGGTCCTTCTTTTGTCGGCGTAGGATTTCTGTCTGTCTTGGCCTGTCTTCATTCTCCTACGTATCAAGTCCACTTTCTCTGAAGTTTCTCGAATCATGTCTAGCCCAAGTATAAGCTTATCTGTAGACTCCCACCAACAAGTTGGTGATTTGCATGGTCTTCCATACAAGGCTTCGAAGGGTGCCATGCCGATGGTAGCTTGGTATCTGTTGTTGTAGGCAAAATCCACTAAAGGAAGGTGATCCTCCCACGTCCCTCCGAAGTCAAGAACGCAAAGTCTTAAAAGATCCTCTAAAACTCTATTTACCCTTTCCGTCTGGCCATCTGTTTGGGGGTGATAGGCCGTGCTCAAACATAACTGTGTGCCTACAGCTTCTTGCAGACTCCGTCAAAACTCGCTTGTGAAGATAGGTTCTCGGTCACTAACAATGCTGGAGGGTATCCCATGGAGTCGAACTATTTCCTTAAGATAAAGAGATGCTAGAGATGCGACAGTCCTCCTACTCTTGATAGGTATAAAGTGGGCGCTTTTAGTAAGCCTATCCACTATTACCCAAATGCTAGTGTTGCCTCTCCTCGACCTAGGCAGTCCATCAATGAAGTCCATTGAAATGCTATCCCACTTCCACTGTGGGACCTCTAGAGGGTGAAGTAGTCCTCCAGGCTTCTTTTGTTCCGCCTTGACCCGTTGGCAGGTCATGCACTTAGAAACGAAATCTGCCACGTCTTGCTTCATGTCGTTCCAAAAGAAAGTCCTTTTTATATCCTTGTACATCTTATCACCGCCAGGGTGTATAGTCATCTTGGAATGATGCGCTTCCTCGAGAACCTTCTTTGTTAACTCCCTTGCTTGTGGGACGCATAATCTTCCATCTCGTCTCAGCCAACCCTTATCATCGATGGCGTATCTACTGAGGTGACTAGAAGTCTCACCCCTAATAAGTTTATCAATCACATCAATAAGCTGAGGGTCTTCACGTTGTGCTGCCCCTATTGAGTCTAAGAGAGTAGGGCGTACTTCGAGAGATGCTAGCAAACCCGGTACAAAATCCGAGGAGGGCCTAAAGTTAAAACTGGCTATATACTCCAAGTTTTGCCTTTCCACAAAGAGAGGGCTCAGGGTCAGTTTCTTTCGGCTCAACGCGTCTGCTACCACGTTGCCTTTTCCGGGAGTATAGGAAATTTCAAAATCATATGAGACAAGAAACTCCATCCATCTTTGCCGCCTCAAGTTAAGATCCTTCTGGGAGAAGAGATATTTCAACGATTTATGGTCAGTGTATAATTCAAACTTCTCACCTAGGAGATAATGGCGCCAAGACTTAAGTGCAAAGACAATGGCGGCCAACTCGAGATCCTGGGTTGGGTAGTTCTTTTCATGAATTTTCAATTGTCTTCCGCCATAAGCTACTATGCTTCCTTCTTGCATTAGAACAGTGCTTAGTCCCGTTCCACATGCATCCGTGTATACTGTGAACATTTTGCTTCCGTCAGGCAGAGTTAGAACTGGGGCTGTTGTGAGAGCCCTTTTTAATCGTTGGAAAGCAATGTCACAGTCCAAATCCCAAGTGAACGCAAGATTCTTCTTTGTTAGCCTTGTGAGTGGGGCTGAGATTTTCGCGAAATCCCTAATAAACTTTCGATAAAAACTGACTAGCCCAAGAAAGCTTCGAACTTCGGTTGCATTTCTTGGTGTCTTCCAATCTTGCACTGCCACCACTTTCGCGGGGTCCACAGCCAACCCTTCTTTGGACACTATATGCCCAAGAAACCTTACTTCTTTTCTCCAGAAGTGACACTTGGAGAATTTGGCTTTTAGTTGATGTGCACGGAGAGTATCCGTGAATTCTTTTAGATGATGAGCATGTTCTTCCTCACTCTTTGATAAGATTAAGATATCATCTACGAAGACAACCACAAATTTTTTGAGGAATTCTCTGAACACCCTGCTCATTAGGTCTACGAAATAAGCGGGTGCATTTGTCAAGCCGAAAGGCATGACAAGCCACTCGAAGAAACCGTTTGGGGTTCTGAACGATGTCTTATCAATGTTGTCTTCAGCTACTCTTAGCTGATGGAACCCAGTTGCCAGATCAAGTTGGGAGAAGACCGTCGCACCTACAAGCTGATCAAACAAATCGTCGATTCGGGGAAGAGGGTGCCTATTTTTCTTGGTCAATTTGTTTAACTCCCTATAGTCGACGCAAAGGCGAAGCGAACCGTCTGCTTTGGTTGCAAACACCACTGGAGCGCCCCATTCCGAAATGCTCCGTCTAATGAACCCCTTTTCGAGAAGTTCTTTAACCTGCTTACTGAGATCCTTTCTCTCCCTTGGATCCATGTGTCTGACAAGTAAAGCTACAGGCTTTGCGTTATCCACAAGATATATGCGGAAGTCTATTTCCCGCCTCGGAGGTAAGCCTTTCACTTCCTCAAAGACATCCGGATATTCCCGGACTACTCTAACTGATTGCAAATTCTCATCAGAGGCATCAAGCGACTCTAGATAACTAAGCATAACATCATTCAAGGGATTACAAGAAATTTCTAAAGTGTTACCAAGCCGAGTGAAGAGTCTAACTAATCTTTTCTCACAGTCAAGAATGGCACTATTACTGGATAACCAGTCCATGCCTAAGATCAAACCATATCCCGAGAAGCCCAAAACAAAGGCATTACAACTAAACTCAACGCTGAGAATAGAGATTTTCAAACCCAAACAAACCATTGACAAGTAAACGGAGCCCCCAATTGGATTTGAAACTACTAAGGGATCTTCTACCATACTAGTGTCTAGATACAGAGATTCTACTAAGGCAGATGAAATAAAAGAGTGTGATGCGCCAGAGTCAAAAAGTGTACGAACTGGATGATCATAAAGATAGACTACACTTTCTACAGAAATACTACTACCTCATTCCTGTTGAGGTGCCACTAGCGCATGAACCTGACCCCCTGAAGTGGATCCGGCTTTCTGTCCCTGCCCTTTCTTCTTTGGGCAGTCCTTAGCTTGGTGTCCTGTTTCTCCACAATGGAAGCAGCCACCCATCTTCGCCTTCCTTTTCCGGCAGTCTTTTGATATATGGCCCACAATGCCACAGAAATTGCACCTTCTCTTCTCACGGGGCTTATTGTTCTTCCCTCCTTTCTTGAAGTATGTTTTCTTTTCTTGTAGACCTTCTTTCTTCTCTTCCCCCTTAGTTTCTTTCTTGCCGTGGTCATCCTCGTGTAGCAACGCCATGTCCACCAGGCTTTCATAAGTCGCACCCGTGGATACATGGGTCATGGCAAGGCTGTGTAGAGGCTCATTCAAACCCTTGACGAAGTGAAGTGCCTTCTTGTGTTGGGTGTTTACTAAGTCTAGCTCAAATCTGACCAGTTGATTAAATTGATTAACATATTCCCTGATCGTCATGCTTCCCTGTTTCAGAGTTAGAAACTTTTCCATTTGCAGGCTTCTTTCGGCTTGGGAGAGGAATTTCATCTCAAACCTTGTCCTGAAGTCTTCCCATGTTTCCACCGCCCTCTGAGCATTAGTAACTTCCCACCAATAAGAAGCTTCATCCTTAAGTAGCCACACCGCAAGTTGTATCTTTTGCCTGTCATCCACTCCAAAGATGACAAACAAATCCTCAGTCTCCTTTAACCAGTTTCTTGCTCCAACAAAAGATTCTGTCCCATAAAAGTCTTTTCCACCCATAGCCTTGAAGTCTCTACATGTTTTTGCGAAGGCATTTCCAAGAGGAGGAGGAGGAGGAACCGCGGCCACTGGAGGAGGGATGTCTGCTGGGCCCGCGCCATTAGCCCTTGCTTCTAAGTACCTCCTAAACCAGCCGGGAATCGGCACTCCTTCTGGAAGGTTAAGGTCTCCAGACATGCTAAAACAGAAAGGGAAAAATTCAAAACGAAGGATAGATAGGGCACATGGCTTTGGGGGATTTTGACTTTTTATTAATATAACACTTTTTCTAAAAAAAATGCTTCTTTAAACTTTCTTTTTGAAAACAATTTTCAAAAACTTTTATCTTATCTGGTAAACCTATGCTCTGATACCAAGTGAAACACCCCACCTCCATTAAGGTCACTCACAAAGGGAATGCCTTAACTTTGGTGGAGGTTTATAAGTAAAAGCCACAGATGAACTCAAGACAGATATAAATACACATATTTTAAACAGCGGAAAACCAAACAAATTTTATTTCATCAATACGTGTATCAAATGAAGATTCCCATAATTGTCTCAAAATACTTTCAACATTACAACCTCATAACTGCCTTGATTATTAAAGAAGCATGAAAAAATAAATAATGTGACAAAAATCCCCATAGTGATATCCAAAGCCATTATCCCAGCAAGAAAGATCCAAATCATACATCTACGTTCTTGGTGCTTGAAAAGAGCCTGACTGGGTTGAGTTGTTTCCTCCCTGTGGACCTGGGGTGGGGGGGAGGGGTAGGAAATGAAAGAAAAGAAGACGAAAAGAAAATAGGGTCAGACATAAAGCCTGAGTAAATCTAGTAACTCTTCAATATGTGAATAAGAAAAGGATATGATGGATATAAACTAAAAATAGGAAATTGTCACAGGCTAAGGAAGTGTTGAATGTACTATCACACCCATACTATATCTCTACACCTACTCGAGTTTATTCTAACTAGCACCCCATGGTGAGGGTGAGGTGATCCCCATTCTTATTAAAGATCGGCTCCTACTCGCGTTAACATGTGTCATACGACCCCCAAAAATTGTAGATACCTATGCTGGTCCCACCATGGGGTGCATCAAGACCCATGGTGGCGGCCCCGACACAAAACTAGAAGACATAGGTTATACTAATGGTGTCCCCTGTGCCCTGGTTGTCTGCTCCGGAGTGTGTGCACGCCTGCACCCCGTTAGGCCTGCACTGTGCACCCACCGCCGTCGTTTGACCGCTTACAATCAGCCCAGTAATTGTTCCCCACCCTGCCTAGTTTCAGGGTACCGTTGATACCTAACTTTGGGTTACTGCTGAAACGGGTCCCTCGTTACCAGGATTTTCTAGTCAAACATGTTAAGTGGTTAAGTGTCTGTATTTACCTAACCCCACCCATCAATTATTGTTAACATGTTGAATTTGGTTAACTGTTATAGTTGACTTAACTCTACCATCTATCCTTAGCCTCTTAGGAGCACCAGACCACTCAAATTAGACAGGTATTGCTACGATTACTGGATATGCCGGTCGGTTCCGGGCAGGTTTACACCGTAGCTCAGTCTAACCTCGGGTCCTTATTTGGCTCAATGCTTAACCACCCACATTGGATAGGTATTGTTGTGACTACTGGACAACCGGGAGGGTCCGGGCAAGTTTACACCACAACTCAATCCAGCCTTGGGTTAAGCATATCGTGTTTTCTAATTACATATTTGTCTTTATTACTGAATATATGTAAATTTGTCAACAATTAAATATTATGGCCCACATTCCAAGTTTAACATTTTTGGTATAAGAATTTATACCGTTTAAATGCCACCAATTTTGGCATGTGACAAACATGCCAACTTCATATATTTTTATGTCAAGTTTTCAAATATTCCCAACGTTACCCCGTTTAAACATTAGGCTAACAATCTTAGCCTAATCTTCGTTCGCATAGTTTTTAACGTATAATATTATGCTAAAAACTTAGCCTAATTTAGCGCACACAAATAAGCATAAGGGAATTCATAAACGTAAATGAGACATAGGTGTAAACTTGGCATTTTTGGCATAATCAATATGAACATGTAATACATAAAGTTGTATGGCGCATGAACTTGCAATTTGGCGATTCAACTAACATATAACATGGGTCACGTGAACTTGCATTCAAATCAAAGTATGACTAAGTAAGTGACATATGAAATGGCATAGTTTAGGCAAATACAAGCTTGTGTTTAAACATGTTTAACTTGGCATAATATCAACCACAAAACTAGCATGTTGTATATTCACAAAAATGTACAAATTTTACATCTAATCATATAGCCTATGAACTTGCATAGTTTATGAAACCCAAACGATGTTTGACATAGAACCAATTATATTTTGCAAATAAACATGAACTTGCATAGTTTATGAAACAAAGATCCAATTATACTTGCAAAGATAGATCTAATTATACTTGCCAATAAACATAAGGATGATATCATAGGTTTTGGGTCATGTAGGCATAAAAGGTCTATAACATGTTTACACAAATTCTAATTTAGACTAAGGGAATATACATAGTCCATGCCATCGACATATACAAAAAGGGAATATACATAGTCCATGCGTTCCCACCCTAGGAACCTTGGCTAGGAAGGAAGAGAGAGAAAAGGAAACATAGCGGGTCAGACATAAAGTATGGTGAGTCCAGTGACATTTAGCATATAAAGAAATAGAAGTTTCAAGATAGTAAATAAACAGGATGAGAGATAACTGTAGTATATAATAGGTGTAAATAGGATAAACTATACTTCTTAGATACTTTCTTTGCACCAATACTAGTATACCGAATTAATTGTATTTCAATTACTTAACAGAAACAGAATGATCATAACAAAACATAAATTGTAGAATTAGGGGTACTTCTGGTAATGGGTTTTACCCCAAACAGAAATAACTGGTACCTAAATAGAAATAATGGGTGTTACCCGAAACAGAAATAACAGGTACCCAAATAGGACTAGATATACCCTAATTACTACCCCCAACGATCGGCTCCCTACCATGTAAATATCTTGTGTTGGCCCTATAGTAGGGTGTATTACTTCCTAAAGCGGCAACCATTAGAAGGTCATAGACCTATTTATAGGTGTTATGGCGTCTTTTTTTCCCAAACAGACCGGACCCATGCACGTACATGACCCCGTTGGAACGCACCATCAAAACACGCCATCCCAAATGAACAGCTTATAATTAGCTTAGTTAGCGTGCCCTGAACCCTACCTAGTGCAGGGTCCCCTTTTAATAACAGAATGGGTTACTGACTAATATGGGTCGCACACAACAGATGACACAAGTCAAACCCCTAAACTTGTGTCCCCAATCAACTAGGATTTCCACAGGTTAAGTTTTACACGGGTGAATAGTTTCCCTACAACCCCAACAGATTAACAAGCTTACTGAACCCTAACATTTTAAACAGATTACATAGGTGACATACAGCTAACATGTTCCACTTAATATTTAAATTAAGCCTACAGATTTACATGTTCATACACCCCAAATTTCAGTTATATTACACAGTATAAGATATGCCCCAAAATTTCAGTCATATTCATAGTACAAGTTATGCCCCCAAATTATTATTCCTAATTAATCCCAATTTCGTTCGTACCCATATTTCAACGATACTGGCTTAGGCTCGAAGGTTGCCTAGGCAATAAAAATAAAAAAGGAATGAAAGAGGAAGAAGAACAAAAATAGGCATATATAGCATAAATAAGAATAGAAATAAGCATATAGTAATAACAAGATAGGTGTATAGAAAATTTCATGTTATTATAGCAGATTTGTTTAAATATTAATCAGTTTCTTAACAGGCATAGGTTTAGATACGATTTATTAACATGTCAAGATTACTGTTAAATATCTATATCTAAAAGTAACATGAAGAGATTGGATCTAAATAACAGAGAATAGTATGCAGATATTGCTGAAGAGATTATTGTATGCGTGTAGGCTGTCGTTGTAGAAGATAGTTTAATTCAATCCAAGACGAGGCAGCATCTCCTTGTCTCCATTGTTTTAGTTGTATAAAACAATTGGAATGCCAACCTTTATATAGACTTTTTTCAATGAATCTCGCTCAAAAACAAGTCTAGGTTCAGGAAATGAACCTGGGAAGATCTAGGGTGGGTCGACCCTAGGGTCAACACAACCTTGAGTGGGTCGACCCACCCTTGAGTGGGTCAACCCACCCTTGAGTGGGTTGACCCTCCTAGGGTGTGGGTCAACCCCCAACCGGCCAAAATCCAACGTTGGCATCCCGCCTTCGATT
This sequence comes from Allium sativum, assembly GCA_030737875.1. NCBI lineage: Eukaryota > Viridiplantae > Streptophyta > Magnoliopsida > Asparagales > Amaryllidaceae > Allium > Allium sativum. The sequence goes on along the minus strand of CM060926.1, from coordinate 928,020,961 downwards.
TTGAATTATTTTGAATTATTTTGAATTTCTGGACTGATTTGTTTATATATATTTCTCTTATATGTATACAAACTTCAAACCTTAATTTCTTCTTCATACGATGTCCGTTTTATGCAAACTCAAAGTCTATCTGAACCAGAATTCTGAGACAAACACAATGGTACAGTCCATTTTACTTAATTCCCAAATTTAAATTAAGTATTCTTTAGTTTATTAATGTTCTTTAAATTTACGGGGTGTTACATACCCCTTATAATACCCTCCTCGAGTTGTCTCCATTGTACGACCGCAAAGATTACGAGACCTCCATTGCCATGCTACAAAAGTGTACTAGACCATGGTGCCGAAGCGCACAATATCTTCATCACTACGCCATGAACCGTATCAGGCCGCGCTACGAAAGCGAATAAGCTCCTACCACTACGCCATAAAGACGCCCAAAATCCGAGTTCTTCCATGGAACTCAGTTTGGGGCTTTTCTATATCTATCAAGGATAACCTCGTGTTTGCCCAAAAATAATAGCTTTGTTAAGTCCAAAATACATATATCAAAATGTTTGTCTCTTATGTGGCTCCGACTGACGATGACTGACATCCAACGACCTACTATCCTTTGTTGGGTCCTGACCTCAAACCGTCCCACCCTGAGGCAGCCGCCGAATCATCCCTAAAGCATTCCCATCAGTCTTTAGGTTGCACATAAAGACAAATAAAGCCAAGGCATACTCACAGGATAGTACCGTACAAACCATACCTCTGTGGGTACAACCCTGAGACTACTATAGTGGACGATCGCGGAGTATCCTCATGTCCCGTAGATGTCCCGCACTTTCCTCTGGTCCCATCGAATACGTTGGACGTGCTCTCGCCATATCTTCAGACACCAACAATGATTTGTCCCCATTGGGCTTTTCATTCACACGGATTGGTCCAAATGCATATCGTCATATTAATTAGACTTTATGTCTAATTTACCTATTAGCATTCACTTACTTTTCTTTTTAGTTGAATTATAATATTCATTAATCTATTTAATCGAATATTATTTATTCATGAATCAACCTCACTAGTTACCATAAAACATCACCTAATTACAAGGCCACCATAGAATATCTTTTGCCTTAATGAACTTAATTTCCGTTTTGCCAATTATTTATAATAAGCTTGTTCCTTTCTTTTCACTTTTCAAATTATATCGTTTATGTTATAATCTTTCTTATACGTTAATTCCACTGAACTATGCTTATGATATTCTTGTTTCAAATTTACACTAAGCCTTTATATTTTTATAACCTCGTTCAATTACATTACCTTTTCTTCTTTTCGTCTTTACAATTTACTTCTTAGGAAATTAGAGCTATTCCTAATTGATTGTTTATTAAAACTATACAAAAATATATTTCCATGTCTAACGGTAATCACTGTCAAAGAAATCGATAGTAGCAAGACATCTCTTTCAATTATTTTTAGGCTACTGAATAGTGCATGCAATATGTCTAAATCCCTGTTTCGCACTAATCTGCACCTTTATTCATTTTTAATCTTGTAATTTTTTATACTTCCTTTCAAACCAAACTTTGTAAGTATATTTCTTTCTTTTTTTTAACCAACCAATCTCGACTATTACTTATTTCCTATTTTAATTGGTATAATATACATTAGTTCATGTTTTAACTTATTTTCCCTATTTTTTCAATCCCAACATATTCATTCCCTTCTAGATCTGAAAGGTGATTTCTTACAATTAATATAAATTGTCAAATTTTCCATTTAACAACAAAATTTACTATGCATAATCTTAATTATGTCAGGTTTGTTTACTTTCAATCGAAATATTCCTTTCATTGCAATTTTTGACATTATACATTCATTTAGTCTTAAAAATAAAATATTCCCAATTTGTACATAATTCCAATTAAACTGTATTTCCAACAAGCATAAAGAAAAGGGGTTATAAACAGTCATATAGATTAAGCGCACAATTCAATTGTAATACCAATAGTTCAAGTTCATGTATATTTTGTGCATAACTAAAATTCAACACAAATTTTGTATTCCGACGTAGAAAGGAGAAAAGAGGAAGAAGAGAACATATTGAAAATTCATATAGGAGTCAAATGATATAATATACCATTATCAGGAAATATAATTTAAATCCACTCACTTGACCGCTCTTCAATTCCTAAATATGATTCAGATCTATCATTCGTGGTCTTCCTAATTAAATCTATCACTAGAATAACCATTAATTTTCAAATCTGAGTCCAAAAGAAATTAAAAGAATAGAAGTAGATTTAGATTCATGGAACTTACCTCACAGAAGAGAAATCTAAACAGCTACAACCTAAATCTACGATTTTCATTTCTAAATCTCAATTCTAAAGTCCTAGACTAATATTTTATAACTCAGAAGAGTTCGAAGGAGAAAAGAAATGATAGAGCTTTAGCGTCCTCTCAAAAAATATAAGTTGGAGGCTAGGCCCTATTACTTTATTTATAGTTGCTCATAAGAATCACGTCCGTCCATTTATAAAGATTAAGTCGGAGTCGCTCACACAGAAGAAAACACGATGTCTTGACCCGAAGATGGGTCAACCCATGCTTCAGGTGGGTCGACCCCTCAGTCAACCCATCCTAGAAGCATGTCGACCCCTGGGTCGACCTACTACTGGCATGGATTGACCCGTATACGACTAAAAATCGTATATTCGTTCTTCACATTCTACATGATGTTACATGCATGTACAATCTAACTGAGCCTTCAACGAGGTAAGTCACAATCAAGAAAACAACTAACTATCATGAGTCCCAATACAATTCCATCCATCAAACCATAAGTCGGATGGAATGACGAAATAGCGAAGTCAAATTAAACACGTATGGAACTGCTGTTTGTGGAAACATATATCGAGTGGTGACATCACTTTTTTCTCTTTTTCCAAGGGAGAACTCGATAAAATGGAAATGACGATCTATTTATGTCTACACAATTTGTCTCGACAAAGTAGGACAAAATTCTACGTTGGAGCAAGCTTGAACATCGCGAGCTTCCTCGATTGACTCCATTAATTATCAATTCCTAGGAATGAAATAAGCACCCTCGGAGTCAATCTCACAGCCCAAACACTAACTCCAAACTTGAAAAGTGAAAAGGGAGAGGATAACCATGCTTCGACAGTGCATCAGATTTGGCCACGCTCTCTAACATGGACATATCGCCTAAATCGATGGACTCTTCATCGACTCTGAGGAAGTCGATACAAATGCTCTTCGATGTGAACTATGAAATGGTCTCGAGTGAATCGATTTCGAGAATCCAAAATGATAAAGGCTTTCGACTAATTTAGGTTCACCCTTGGAGTCTCTTAGGAGTAGACTCCTAATTCATTAAACTCTAACTCCAAGTTGTCGGAGAAACCCTTATGAGAACCCAAACTGCCCTCGCAGGACAATAGTAGTCCCATTCCAAAGAATGGTATGCCACATAGACACATAAGTATCCACACAATGCGGCATAGTCGACTCACAGTGCTTGAGCACCAAAGCCAACTAGAGATATTAGATCATCCTAGATAATGGTCTATACCATTACAGGAAACATAAAATGTAAGTTGAGGTTAATAGTCCTCGATTATGCTCAATCCTTAAGTCCAAAGGCGGAGTAAACAATAATAATTCTTGTTCGCCAAATCATCTTAGATAAAAGGTTAGGACGATCAGACGCTAATAGAGAAAACAATTCCAATTGCACTCGTATGAAAAACACTCTATACTTTACATATTACTAATATAGAAAACCAAAATACATACTCTCTCGTATATATACTAACTCTCAAATTCGATATAGGTTAAACAATGCAACCTAAGCTCGGATACCAAATGTGACGACCAGAAATACATCAACAGTGCTCATAATTAAAATTTTGCGATGTATAAGCACCCGATCAATGTAAATCCTCGTCAAGAAAAATGAATAGTAGAAAAGAAGAGAAAACATCGAAGGATCAAAAAACGAAAAATGAGTTTTCTTCTTTAATGGAGAACCACAGAATTTCAAAATCCCTAATTCCTCAACAAAATATTACTTATAATTTGGATTCAGATAATCGTTCAGGTATTCCTCCAACTATGCAATCTTCTCGGAGACATGCAGAGAATGGAGGTTCCCAAATCCAGGGTAAATTTTTGACCCTTAATCTAAATTCACTTGAAGAATTCCCAGATCTGATTTTCAAAGATCCAAACAATGTGAAACTGGTTACTCCTATAAAGTTGAAAGCATGGATTGAAATTATTACAGAAAATAATTATCATCAATCATCAATTCAGCTTAACTTCTTTGAGCCTTCTACTAAAGATAATTTGAGAGTTGTTGTTATAAATGAAGAATTAACTATTAAAGAGAGAAAGATGATTTAATTCTATTATTTTTTCCTTTGGAAGAAAGCCATATTATCGTTTTCTAAAGGATCACATTGATAGATCTTGGCGTTTAAAAGGAAATTACCAATTATTCTCCAGAGAGAATGGATTTATATTATTAAATGTGAGAATGGAGAAGATTGTGAAAGGATTCTTTCTTCACGTCCTTACTACTATAATAAGAAGCTAATAGTTATGAAAAAATGGGTTCCAGGCCTGAAATTAAATCGTGAATTCTTACACTTTGTTCCATTTTGGATACAACTACCTAACCTATAATTAATTTATGGTCTGTTGAAGGGATCAGTAGAAAAGTTTCTTTGCTGGGACATCCTTTGAAATTGGATAATTTAACTGAGAATGTAGCTCGAATATCATATGCTAGGGTCTTGGTTGAAGTGAAGAATGATTTTCGATTTCCTAAATTTACTCGTATTCAAAGATTTAATGGTGAGGTTGTATGGCAAAGAGTTGTGTATGAATGGGTTCCTTCAATTTGTTCAGAATGCAAAATTTTTGGTCATACTAATGTAAGTTGTAAATCAGTGAAATTTTGGAAGCCTAAATTGAATTCAAATAGGATGAATGAGATGGATATAGATTATACTTTGAATCTACAGAAGAAGAATACCTCTAACAGTTCTGATAAAGGTAATTCTTTGGGTGATAATGTTACTTCAATGCGAATTAGTGAAGATCAGATAGTAATTCAAGGAAATGAGAAAGGTGATTAGTTGAATGCAGGAAAAATACTTTATACGACTAAATATGTTAGTAACTCTAATCCTTTCATGATTTTGTCAGATGCTAATAATTTCATGCAGGAATTGCATGAGGAAAACAATAAACGTTCTGTTTCTGTTGGAGTAGTTGAAATACCCGAAGGAACCCAAGGAGTGAAACATTTTAGAGAAGATGATAGTTTTAGACTTGAATCTTTAATCAAATGTGACAAGAAAATGTTTATAAGAGAAGAGGATATAGGAAGAGATGAAACCTTTTCACATGTATCATTAGATTCTCAGTTTGATATAGCGAATAGTGATCAGTTCTAGCTTGATATAAAAAATCTACAGGATAACAAAATGGAAGACTCTGATTGTTCCTCTAGTAGTCCTAAGATAAAGAGGAATAAATATAGGTTCATTAAGGCTATGAAGGTAAAGGGAGATCCTACAGGCAATAATTACAGTGATTGGGTTAAGTTTGTGCCACACTATAATACTAGATCTAGATCAAAAAAGAACAAGTACGAAGGTGATTATTGAGGTAATGTTATTGAGGGGGTATTTTAAAGAAATAAATTTCTTTTTTCTCTATGAATATCTTAGCTTTTCGTTCTGGTGGTTTGATGTTGGGGATGGTTATAGGATAATGTGGTCTTGTTTGTAAGGTGGAAGTTTAGTTGTTGTCTTTGAAGTTTTCTTTGTTCCTGATGTTTTTGTTGATTTGGAAGTTCAGTGGTTTTGGACGTTTGTTGCTAGAACAATTTGGTGAGGTGTCAATGATTTTCGTCAACTTTTGGAGATTACTGATAGTAGTAGTTGTGCTTGGTTGTTCTTTATGGAGATGTTGTCTTTGTAGATACTATGTTGCTCAGTCTTCTAGAATTTCTGTACTCATCATTTTCCTTTTGGTTTGAGGTTGTTTAAGTGGTTGTTGTTGTGTTTGCTTCATATGTATGGTTTGGTTTTTTCTGTGGTGTGCAACTTTATTTTTGATCAAGTTTTTGATTTATCTAAGGCTACGTGGTGATTAGCTTCTGCTATGGTGGGATTTGTGGCGTTGCTTTACTGTGTTCTCGTGGGCTTTGTAGTGGAGCCTACTTGTGGTTTTGGTTTGATGTTGTCTATTATGACGTGTACTCTGCGTTTGTTATATTTTGGTTTTCAGCTGGGCTTTTTTTTGTGGTATAGTATTCGTTTTCTTGTTGTTGTAATTTGTACCAGCTCAAAACTCTTGTAATTTCCGTTTTGTAATTAAGTACCCGGTTTGTTTTCAAAAAAAAGAAGAAGAGAAAAGGTAAAGAATAGAAGGAAATAAAAGAGAAAGAAAGGAACATAATACAAACATAATCACAGAACCTATCGTATATCTCACAGTGCATCAATAACATATAATAGTAACTATTGACCTATCTTTCGCCAAGGCCATCAAGGTTCATAATCAAAGCATTCAAGACATGGTTCATGCACTTCCATAGATAAGTGGTCGAATTACGCAACCTACTCATGGCTTTAAAGTCCGAGTCGGCCAACATCTTGGTCGGCCGTCTTCTGGATCGGTAAGGAAAGTGAAATTAATTTTAGATTAGTATAAATCCAGCATGGCTATTCCGATTCGAGCATAGGCCAAACTAGAAATATCACCTTAAGACTAGTTATTCTACATCGTGATCAAGCCCACGCGCACCTACAATATCAGACCAGCTTCCATGTATCCTTATCGACCCGGATATGGACATCACCTATAAATAGCCCCTTGAGGCTTCAAGAAAAAGACTTTTCGCTTTTCTTAATTTTCTTACTTCTTGTATTCATTATGTACTCGGGACTTAGACAATCTCAAATGGTTGTAATCATTTTTTATAGAAAATTCATTAAGTTTGGACATAGGAAACTCATAGCTGAACCCTTATAAATTTGTACTTGTGATTTCCTCTTGTTTTCCATTTATTATTTCTTCATTTTATTCTCTACATAAAATGTTTGGTTGTTTGTGTCACTTATTAGCGTAAACATTCTATTGCTTTCACTAAGAGGCAGAATTCTCAGCTTTAGGTTTTTTTAATCTACTATATGGATCCTCAAATCCAAAGAGAAAATCCTACTTTTCAACATCTCCACCGACAATGGTGTCAAAACATGGAACTGCTACCTGCAGGCTTTCTAACATTCGTTCTCTCGAAGAAGCAAACCAAACTGTTGCTTCCTCAAGTCTAGCTCGACCATGCCGACCCGAACTGATGAACCCCCTACTGCTACCACCAATTTCATTGATCATGCTCCAACAACTTTCTTTTCCACTCGAGATGATTTCATGCAACTAATAGCCAATTTGAACGAAGCAACTACGACTTGACACTTAGATGCGCGAGAATGCTACGTTGAAGCAAGATATGAACAAGATGGCGATGTAATATATGATTTAAAGACTCAGTGACCCCCTTCCCCATAACGTCATCACATTGAGGCTTCGTCATCATTTGGAAGAAGTGGGGATGCAGAGCAACAGAGACAATAATTCACCAGACCATAGAATGTTCAAGAACTCTAGTTTAACAGGCTTCCGGCTCGGTATGCCGACCCGGCTCGGCTCGACAATGCTAACTCAAACTTTTTCAATCCCAATTCTTTATCGACCCAGAGTCCCCCCCCCCCCGAGCTCGCGATGCCCCTAGCACCTCTCATCCTCCAGTGCTTCCTCTCTTACATCTTGTGATTGACCAGGACAATAGAGGTCAAGGAAGTGTTGCCCGGACGACAGCTCAGGAAGCATTTCCTACACTGGGAGTAGAAAGGGTTGGGCGGGGCGAGAGCTTAAAACCAGAGTTTATATTCAATATGTCAGATCTAACTGCTATGGTAAGTCAAACAATGGATGATAACTGCGGATATAAGAACAAAGACTAGGGGATCGACCGCAGTCATACCCATTTACTGATGACATTCTACATGTTGAGTTTCCTCGGAGATTCAGTCTACTGTAGATGAATCATTACTCTTGTTGGACGGACTCTCATAATATCTTATGAGATATACTTGGTTAATGAATTCAACTTGAGCTCCTGATGCTACAAAATGCAAAGAATTCCCTATCTACCATGATGGGGTCGCGTTTACGTGGTTCACCTATCTCCCGCCCAAATCATTGCCAAAATTTGAGGATTTAGGTGTGAAGTTTTTGAATTAATTCCAGCTCCATGCCTCTAAATTCAAGCATGTGATGAGCCTATCGTACGTGAATAAACTCCATGGCAAAACGCACGAGTACTATCTTAATCGTTTTAATACAGCCATTACTAAGATCAACAATCCAAATACAGAAATGATCTTGATCTCATTGGTCGATGGTGTTGATCCAGAGATTGATTTTGGATAATACTAGACAACGAAGCCTCCCTCAACCCCTGACCAGTTTTACGAAAAGGCTAATGTCTATTTGTAGATTGAGGAGGCCGACAGAACTCGGAAGAGGAGAAAGAGTAAGGAAGTGAGTGAAGGAGTACAAAGCAATGTGGCAATAATCAATCCGGAGAGAACTCTGAGAAAGATGAAGTAAATGTTGGAAATCAAAAAAAGCAACAATAATCAGCATAGGAACGTCAATGGAGATGGTCGTAACTAGAAGGGGGATGCTAAGAAGTGGCCCTGTTTCAAACTTTTGATAACTATACCCCGTTGAATGATACGTTAGAGAACATTTATTTGGATACATGCAGTACGACGCAATATAAGAAGCCTCCTCCAAAATAGTCTATAGAGAAGGAAGTCTAAATTGGAAAGTTTTGTTTCTTTCACAAAATATACGGCCACACAACTAATGAATGACGTCATCTCCTGTATAATATGGAGAAGTTAATTCGTGAAGGTAAGTTAGACGAATATACGATTGTTCCAAGGGATAGGAGCAGGGGACTACGAACCACAGAAAAGTCAGGTAGCTCCTAGAGCTGCCGCTCAGCAAAGAGACAAAGGTAAAGGCATAGTGATCAATACTATAGTCGTAGGACCACATCCGGCTGGTTTCAGTATTTGAACCATCGAGCAGTACATGAATGTAGCAAAGATAGTGAAATTACATAGTTAAAGAGTGCAACACTGCCGAAGAAGCTAGTCCCGCGAAGTAAAGGAGGACAATGGAAGATGATATCGTCTTTCAAAACGGAGAAGAAGAGGGGGTAGAAGCCCCTAGTACAGATCTACTAGTGATTTCGACCACAATTAGCCTAGCATTTGTACGGGAAATCCTTGTTGACTACAGGAGTTCCATAATTATTTTTGTTCAAAATATCTTGTGGCCATATGAGGTTGAAAGCAAAAGACTTGAAGTCATGCAAGGGAAGAATACATGGCTCTAATGGCTCAGCGAATCAACCGACAGGAATGGTGGAACTATCGATGGAGTTAGGTGAAGGAGACTGCTACAGAGTGTGAATACTACCATTTATTATCGTGTATGTTGACTATCCATATAACTCTTTCTTCGGCAGATCATCTCCCTCTGAGTTCCGGGCATGCATAACTCCTTGATGCTTTCTTTTGAAGTTTCCGGCGATGGAAGGAGTCAGAGTTGTTCGAGGATACCACATAGCAGGACAAGCATGTTACTTGGATGAATGAAAAAGGCTCACGGTAAGGAGAAGGGAGAGGCTACAGATAATTTTCCTCCCAACAAGGACATTACCGCATAGTAAGTAAAAGAGAAATCCTGGCTCAAACCAAATAGTTTCCAATTCGAAGATATTGATTTGAGAAAGGATAAGCAGTCAGGATATCGAAAGGTGACTCCTAATGAAACCACTATGGCGAGATCGATCGATAGCGATAACCCTTCTAAGGTCTTGAAGATCGGATCTCGTCTTTATCCTCTCTTGACGAGGGAACTAGATGATTTTCACCACACGAACCTTGACGTGTTTGTGTGGACCCACGTTGACATGTGTGGGATATCTCCAACCAAAGTATGTCCCGGTGAAGTAGAAGCGACGTATGTTTGGTCCTGAGAGGTCGGCAGCTTTGAAGGAAGAAGTGAAAAGAATAAAGACTAATGGACCAATTCGAGACTTATTGTATCCCAAGTGGATATCAATCCAGTTCTCATAAAGAAGTCCAACGGGAAGTGGAAAACATGTAGTGATTTTGCACACTTAAACAAGGCTTTCCCCAAAGACCGCTTTCCACTTCCCAGGATTGACCAGGTCGTCGACTCTATAGTTGGGCACGAACTTTTCTCCTTCATGGATGCTTACTCTGCATATAATCAAATTTTGATGCATGTTCCAGTTTAGGAACATACTAGATTCATAATGGATCTCGAGCTCTATTACTACGTGGTCATGTCATTCAGACTAAAGAACGTTAGGGAAACATATTCAATGGTTGGTTAACCACGTGTTCTAGAACTAGATCGGAAAGTCAACGGTGGTACATGTTGATGATATGCTCGTGAAATTGAGATAGCCAACTAATCATGTTAATGACTTGGCAAAAATGTTCAGTATTCTTCTTCAATATGGGAAGAAGCTCAACCTTTTGAAATACTCTTTCGACGTTGCATCAGGGAAGTTTTTGGGTTTCATCGTCAGCATTCAGGGCATTAAAGTCAACCCCGACCAGATTAAAGTTATATGAGACATTTAGGACCTTCGAAAGATTAGAGATGTGTAGAGCTTGAATGGGAAAGTAGTCGCCTTGGGTAGATTCATATCCAAGGTTTAGGACAAGTGCACTCCTTTCTTCAACTTGATAAAGAGAGTGAAGCGCAAGTTTTCTTGGACACCTGACTATGTTGAAGGTGAAAAGTCTGTGTGTGACTTAAGTAGGATCTTTCTACATGGATATAGCGGAAATGTAAATGACAAGTTAACTTGTAAACTACAATAGTTATGCAGGTAAAACTAAGCTAGAAAAAATATCTAAGATAAGTAAAAGTAGTAAGTAAAGTCACAAGGAATTTTATACTAGTTCGGACTTCCCGTCCTACGTCCAGTTCCGAAGCTCCTCTACGGAATTCACTAACACACCCTCTCTTTACCAGAAGGAATAGGTCACATTACACCCGAGCACCAACAAGGATGTCCCCGCCTGAGCACCCACACAAGACTTCACAAATTACAATAGAGTTTTGACTTCTGAATGTGTTCTCGAATCAACACTGAATAGCCAACAATTAAGTACACCCTTCCTATAATCTTATCCTCAAGTATTTGATGTGTATGTGTGGATTGAAGGAAGTATGTTGCTTGTTGAATCAAGAGATATGAAATAACTTTAAAGATTCAACAAGTAACTTGAATTTTAGAGAGCTTTTTAGAATGCGGTGAGTATAGAGATGTAAATCGGAAATTAGACTAGAACAAGTGAGAATCGATGATTTGGATGTTTGGAGTTTATTTACAATTGCAGAAGAGTAGTAAACTTTCACGAAGAGTTTCAGCAAAGAATTGCATCCATTTCTGTTCACAAATGAAGAGGAATCTCTTCATGAAAGAAAGAAACTCTTCATAAAGATGACTGTTATTTCCTGAACAGTCGACTGGTAGAAAAGTCACTAGTCAACTGGTCAACTGAGAAAACCGTATACATATTTAAATATGAAAAGAAACTAGCCGTTACTGGACTCTGAAACCCTGACCAGTCGACTGGTCAGTTTTCCACCAGTCAACTGGTTAGGTGAAACCAGTCCAGTAATGCTATTTTCTATCCATAAATTCATATATATATATATATATATATATATGTATGTATGTATGTATATGTATATGTATTTAAAAAATACGTGCATCTGTGTTATACTGTGAGGATGGATTTTAACATATTTCTAACACGACTAAATATATATACATGAACTTAGCTCTTTGATACAATCTTCATTAATCTCTATTTTGTTGTCATGAATAAAAAATATCGTGAATCAACATTCTCTCCCATTTTTGATTGATGACAACATCTCACATTCTATTGAAATATTGATTTGCTCCCCGTGAGTGTATGCTTTTGTGTGTGTGTGCGCGTATATATATACACATATATATAGCTCCCCCTGAAACTCTGTAACATTTTGTTAGTTCATAATATAGCATATACTTACCATGTAACTTCTTATCACAAAATGTTAGCATACAACATATAATTAATCAAAATGATATACTATTCTCCCCATTTGTCATCGATAAAAAAGAATACATGTTATGTAATAAACATAGATTTACATAACGAGGGGACACTCATGTATAGATATTAATAGATATTATTTAACAAGCAAACAGTTTTAACATAACCGAAGCAAAAGGTAAAGGCATTTAGTACAAGCCTTTTAGAAGTTCTACAAACCAAAAGTATTAAACAAAATAACTCGCGATTATTTAAGGCAAATCCCATAAACGTTTAAACATACGAGCTAGCAAATAAAACTTATTACAGGACATACTATTTAAAAAAAAGTAAGTGAACTAGATTTCATCGGATTCTGTGGTTTTTGAAGATGTCCAATTAAATGGAGATATAGGCCTTTTCTTTGGATCCGTAGCATGTCCAGAAGATGCAAGTGAGCATGATATTGTTGTCCACATTTTTCCTAGAAAATCCTTCATTTTATCAAACTTTTTGTCCATTTTTTATCCATCTTTTTAAGATGTGCTTCCAATAGAAGTTGGTTATGAGCAATGACATTGATAGCTTGCCTAGATGATTGTGAAGCCTTCGTTAGTCGAACATCTTCTGGATTGGCTCGAGTTGAACTAGAAGACGGTTGATCCGAATCCCTATTTTTCCATTCTTCAAAGCTCATAATTCTAAGAGTTGGAGAAGGCATTTTCATTAATTTCAAGTTTTTGCTATCTAAAGCCTTCCCATCAATTTTGTCAGAAATTGGCTCGGTTATATTTGCATTTGCGAATACTCTCATAAGATATTCTCCATAGTAGAAATAATTACTCATACCATGTGTGTAAAGAAAAAAATGATCCATTATTGTTTGCATCCAATTCACCTTGGTATTGCTGTAGATTGTGTAGAGAGCTCGGAAAGTATCCATGTAAACAAGATCGAATGTTCCAAATTGTAACACCCCACCTCCATTAAGGTCACTCTCAAAGGGAATGCCTTAACTTCGGTGGAGCGTTTTAAGGTACAAGATACTAATAAATTACAAGACAGAAAATTTATGCAGCGGAAAAGGATCAATATTATTTCAAAAATACTTGTTCAACACAACAATTCAACAACTGTTTCAACCTTCCAAATTATTACAACTTTTCATCTGTCTTGAAAACATAAAGAAGCAACACTGAAAATAACATGATATAAATCCCCAATAAGTGGTTGACCATAGCCATAGCTCAAAAAGGAAAGTCCAAGCCTTACATCTACGGTCTTCAAGCTTTGGCTAACCTGGACTAAGCAAAAGTATTTCCTCCCTATGAACCGGAGGGGGGCGGATGAAAAGAAGCGAAAGGAAAATGGGTCAGACATAAGTTTGGTAAGCCCAGTTATTCAATAGCATGTAAACAAGTAAAAGACTAAGACATGAATAAACTGAACTTAGAATGATACCACAAGGTTAGGGTAGTCGTAAAACGAGGTAAAGTAAGATTTAACTAGATTTGGCTATCTCACCCACTTTGACTTCACTGCACCCACTTAGAGCTGTTTAACTAGCAATGTATGTTCATGATAAAGTGATCCCATTCATGTATTGATCGGTTCCTACTCGCATTCATGTATTCCCGGTGTCATGCGGCCCCACGTGATTTTTAAGCACTTGTTCTGGTTCCAGTGTAGGGTGTATCAAATCATATAATGGCAACCCTGACACGATTCAAAGATGCACAAGTGTACGCCTGGTGCCCAGTGCCTGCTTTTTCCACTCCGGAGCCCGTGCACACCCATACTCCGTCGGAACCTACACTGACGCACCTAACCGCCACTCTTTTGACCGCTTATATTCAGCCCAGTAATCATGCCCCACCCTGCCTAGCTCAGGGTACCTTGATACATCCATGTGGGTTACTGCTGAAACGGGTCCCCGTTACTAGGTTTTTCTAGTCAACATGCTAAATTGGTTAAGTGTCCTTGGTTTGACTTAACCCCTATCAATCTTGTCTAGTTAACATGTTAAGTTGGTTAAGTGTTTCCTCAATTACTTAACCCCACCAATCTTGTCTTGTTAACATGTTAAGTTGGTTAAGTGTTCCCTTAATTACTTAACCTCAACATTTCTAGCTTGATTGTTCATGAGCTTTAATTAATTAATTAAAGCACCAACCACTCACATTAGACAGGTATTGTTGTTGTTACTGGAAGTGCCGGTCTGTTCCAGGCAGTTTTACACCGCAACTCAGTCTAACCACGGGTCTTTCTGGGCTTGATGCACTAACCACTCACATTAGACATGTATTGTTGTGGTTACTAGATGTGCCGGTCGGTTCCGGGCAGGTTTACACCACAACTCAGTCTAACCTCGGGTTAGGCATATTCATCTTTTACATTTTATATGTGAATTTTCTACAAGTGTTTCATGTCACATATTTTAATTATGTTCAAGACTAATAGTATAAATTATACCATTCATGGCCTTAACCATTTACATGGTTTTGGGCCCACCTACATTATTAACATGTTTTGATTTAATAACTATCCCAACGTTACCCCTGTTTGTTCGTTCGTATTAATCACATAAAGTCATTGGGCCCGCATATTAGCCCACTTTATAAAAAGAGATAAAGAAGGGAACATGCATAATATAGATTCAACCAAACATGTAAATTTTGCATAAAACTTTATTAATATAATTTAACATGTCACATGAGCTTGCATATAATTTAGACTTAGATAATCATTAGCCTAAAACATGTTAATATGTAGATCTGGGCATATGTGAACATAACCTCAATTATAAACTAGCATATGAAATAATCATGACATGTCCAATCCCAAGGCATGTATAATTTTAACATTAACATATACGTGTGAACTAGATCTAACAAGGTGAACTTGCATAAGTCCACTTTAAAAACATGCATATAAATATGGATCTAGTTTTGGATCTAACATGTAACTTGCATATGAACATATGTATAATTAGATCGTGACTTGGATCTATCATAAAACATATAACTTGCATTAATCATATGAACCTAGATAAATCTTGACATGGATCCAACATAAAACTTGTAACTTGCATATGAACATATATATAGGCATATGGATCTAACATAAAGCATATGAATATATATATATATATATCTTGACTTGGATTTAACATAATACATACAACTTGCATTCATCATATAAACATATCTATGTAGATCTTAACATGAAACATATAACTTGCATATAATATTGATAGTTTCATTCTCAATCTTTAATAGATCCAACACCAAGTCTAATAATCCACAAACATTCCAAGACAATTCATGATAAAATCATCACAAGAAACAAACATGAATTAGCATCGTCAATATTATACAACATGGTATAATTCTATTTTTCACTTTATATCAAATCACGTCTTAAATTTATTTACATCTAAAAGATAACTACACTTACAAAAGACAATCTTGATTTCTGGAATCTGTATTCTGAAGTTGAAATGCTCGCCTTTGATATAGACAGTCGTTGTTTTAGTTTAGTTTTGATTTGATTTAGTTTGTCTCTTTTAATTTGCTCCAAGTTGAACGGCAGATATTCGAGGTTGTCCAATGGCAGCATGACGGCTCTTGGTTTGATTTTTAATATGATTTAGGATTGAGGTATTAGGTTGCTTATATAGAAGTTTGATTTAATAGGAACCGTCAGATTAACCTAGAGCAAATCAAAGCCATTCAGATAAGATAGAATATCCACATCAGCCCTTATGACTCAGCAAGGAGTTAATCAGATGCCACTTCTGCCTTAGAGCGAATCGGCCCACGGGTTGACAACCAAACACCCTGAATTAACCCCTAGTCGACCCAACGAAGCTCGGGTCGACCTCAAAAATGGGCCGGTTCGGTTATTCCCCCTCGCGATTCGCTGTTTTGAACATTTTTGCATATTTATTTATTTAATATATATATATATATATATCTCATATGCATACAAACTTCAAGGCTAAATAACTTCTTCATAAGGTATCCGTTTTATGCAAATCAAATGTCTATCTTGACCAAAATTTTTAGACGAACGTAATAGCGCAACCCATTTCACTTAATTCTTCTTCTAAAACTTAAGTGTTCTTGATTTTGTTAATTTTAATATTCTCAGAAAATTCGGGGTGTTACATTCTCCCCTCTTTAAAGGATTTCGTCCCCAAAATCTTCAAGTTAAGAAGAATACATCTTAACATCCAATCATCCATCTACTCATCCATCATCCACAAGCATCCATTGTCCTTAAAAGACTTCTAATGCCATATGAACATATGCATAGTGTGTATATGTCTCTTATTTAGTGCAAAATCAGGCGGCCTACTGATCCAGTTGACCTCCTTAATGCGAATCATGAGAGTGCCATGAGTCCGTTATGTATGCAATTTTTCCTATTCATAATTCTACATGAGTGCACAATTGTTCATACAAATGCAATTTCCATATGATAACACATCAAGTTTCAATCCGCATACAATTTCATGAGTTCATATGCAAATGCAATATGAAATTGATTGAGCCGATCTAGAACCTAATGTGTGTGCATATGCATCCACGAGCAATCACTAGCAACCACTTGCAACCACTTTGCAACCATCAACCATAACATGTTTCAAATACATGTTTACATCCATTGATTTCTACTAAGGATCAAGAAATAGGACCGAGAAGATAACTAAGCATGAATAAACTTATGATAAAGGAGAGATCAAAGTTGTACCCTCAAAAAGATGAGGGTAGGCTGCGCGTATCTTGCTTTCGATCTCCCAAGTCGTGTCTTCTTCATTGTCACTCCATTGTACTTTAACAAGCTTGACTTCACGGTTGTGTAGCTTTTTGACTTCCGTTCCCAAGATACGAGTTGGGATTCTTCTTACTATTGCTTCTCGTTCCACTTCTACCTCTTCTAGTATCTTTGGTTCCACCACTTCCGCAGACTCATGTAAGCACTTCTGTAGGTGAGAAACATAAAAGACATTGTGAACTCTAGCCAACTTTTCGGGTAGCTCTAATTTGTAGGCCATCGTCCAAATTCTTTCAATGATAGGAAATGGTCCTATGAATCTAGGTGCCAATTTCCCTTTGGATCCAAAGCGAACAACATTCCTCAAAGGAGACACTTTAAGGAACACTCTATCTCCAACAAACTCAAGGTTGGTCCTTCTTTTATCTGCATAGGACATCTGTCTATCTTGAGCAGTCTTTATTTGTCTTCTTATTAGGTCCACCTTTTCTGAGGTTTCCCTAATCATGTCTGGCCCAAGAATAACCTTATCTGTGGATCACCACCAACAGGTTGGTGATCGACACGGTCTCCCGTATAAGGCTCCGAAGGGTGTCATGCCTATTGTAGCTTGGTAGCTATTGTTATAGGCGAACTCCACCAGAGGAAGATGATCTTCCCATGTCCCTCCAAAGTCAAGAACACACAATCTCAAGAGATCTTCTAATACTCTGCTCACCCTTTCCGTCTGTCCATCGGTTGGGGGTGGTAGGTCGTGCTTAAACATAGTTGTGTGCCTACAGCCTCTTGCAAACTTTTTGATAACTTGCTTGTAAAGATAGGGTCTCAATCGCTTACTATGCTGGAAGGTATCCTATGCAGTCGAACTATCTCTTTAAGATATAAATATCCTAGAGATGAGGCAGTCCTTCTACTTTTGACAGGTATAAAGTGAGCGCTTTTTGTGAGCTGGTCCACTATTACCCAAATACTGGTATTTCCCCTTCTTGACCTAGGCAACCCATCAATTAAGTCCATCAAAATGCTATCCCATTTCCAATGTGGGACCTCTAGAGGATGAAGCAAACCACTAGGCTTCTTCTGCTCCGCCTTGACATGGTGGCATATCATGCACTTAGAAACGAATTCAGCTACGTCCCTCTTCATGCCATTCCAAAAGAAAACTCTTTTGATGTCCTTATACATTTTGTCTTCGCCTGGGTGTATGGTCAGCTTTGAATGGTGTGCTTCTTCTAGAACTGTTTTCACTAAATCTCTTACTTGTGGGACGTATAGCCTTCCATCCCGTCTCAACCACCCCTTATCATCGATGGAGTATCTATTGAGGTGACTCGAAGTCTCACCCCTAATCAGCTTATCTATCACATCTACTAGCTGAGGGTCTTCACGTTGTGCAGTTCCTATTGAGTCAAAAAGTGTAGGCCGCACTTCCAGCGTTTCTAACAAGCCAGGTACAAATTCAGAGGAGGGTCTAAAGTCAAAGTTGGCTATGTACTCCAAGCTTTTCCTTTCTACAAAGAGAGGGCTTAAGGTCAGCTTCTTTCTACTCAGAGCGTTTGCTACCACATTGCCCTTGCCAGGAGTATAAGAAATCTCAAAATCATATGAGGCAAGAAACACCATCCATCTTTGTTGCCTCAAGTTGAGTTCTTTCTACGAGAAAAGGTACTTCAACGATTTATGGTTAGTAAACAATTCAAACTTCTCACCTAGGAGATAATGGCGCCAAGACTTAAGAGCGAAAACGATGGCCGCCAATTCTTGGTCGTGGGTTGGGTAGTTTTTCTCATGTACTTTCAACTGCCTTCCACCATAAGCTACTACATTCCCTTCTTGCATCGAGACAGCACCTAATCTTGTACTGCATGCATCCGTGTATACGGTAAACATCTTGCTCCCATTAGGCAATGTCAGAACTGGGGTTGTTGTTAGAGCCCTTTTCAAGTGTTGGAAAGCAATATCGCAATCCAAATCCCAAGCGAAAAATAGGTTCTTCTTCGTCAACCTTGTAAGTGGAGTTGAGATTTTAGCAAAGTCTTTAATGAACTTTTGGTAAAAGCCTGCTAGCCCGAGAAAGCTTCGGACTTCAGTTGCGTTTCGTGGAATCTTCCAATCTTGCACAGCAACCACTTTTGCGGGGTCCACGGCTAACCCCTCTTTGGACACCACATGTCCAAGGAATCTAACTTCTTCTCACAAAAAATGGCAATTGGAGAATTTGGCTTTCAACTTATATGCACGGAGAGTATCCATGACTTCCCTTAAGTGTTGAGCATGCTCTTCCTCACTCTTCGAGAAGATCAAAATATCGTCCATGAAGACCACCACAAACTTTTTGAGGAATTCCCGGAACACCCTACTCATCAAGCCCACGAAATAGGCAGGTGCATTTGTTAAGCCGAAAGGCATGACAAGCCACTTGAAGAAACCATCCGGGGTCATAAATGCGGTCTTGTCAATGCTATCCTCAGCCACTCTTAGCTGATGAAACCCGGTAGTCAGATCTAGTTGGGAGAAAACGGATACACCTGAGAGATGATCAAACAGATCATCAATTCTTGGTAGTGGGTGCCTATTCTTCTTGGTCATCTTGTTCAGCTCCCTATAATCCACGCATAGGCGAATTGAACCATCGGCTTTGGTCGCGAACACTACTGGAGCACCCCATTCAGAAATACTCCATATTATGAACCCCTTTTCAAGCAGCTCTTTAACATGCTTGCTGAGTTCTTTTCTATCCCTTGGAGCCATGTGTCTAACGGGTAAAGCAACGAGTTTTGAATTGTCAACGAGGTATATGCGGAAGTCTATCTCCCCCTTCGAAGGTAAGCTCTTTACCTCTTCAAATACATCCGAATATTCACAGACCACTCTAACAGACTGCAAATTCTCAACAGACGCATCAAGAGATTCTAGATAACTTAGCATAACAGAATGCATGGGATTACAAGAGATTTCGAGAGTGTTACCAAGGCGAGTCATGAGTCTAACCACTCTCTTTTCACAATCAAGGATGGCAACATTACTGGATAGCCAGTCCATGCCTAGAATTAGCCCATAGCCCGTGAAACTCAAAACATAAGCATTACATTTAAACCCAACGCTTAAAATATAGATTTCCAAATCCAAACAAATCATTGACAAATAAATTGAGCCCCCAATTGGATTTGAAACAACCAAGGGATCCTCTACTATATGGGTGTCTAGGTGCATAGATTCAACTAAAGAGTGGATATAAAAGAGTGTGATGCGCCAGAATCAAAGAGAGTACGAACAGGATTATCAAACAGATAAACTAAACTCTCAATAGAAATATATCTACCTCGTTCCTGCAGAGGTGCAACGAGAGCATGAACCTGCCCTCTAGAAGATGTTCCAGTCCTCTATCCCTGCCCTTGCCTTTTTGGGCAGTCCTTAGACAAGTGACTAGTATCCCCGCATTGGAAAAAAGCGCCCAATTTCCTCTTTTTCTTTCTACAGTCCCTAACTAAGTGTCCAGGTATCCCACAGAAATTGCACTTCATCTTCTTACGGGATTTATTATCCTTCCCGCCTTTCTTGGGGTCCGTCTTCTTGTTCTGAGATCCATCTCCTTTCTTGTTTTGAGGCTCTTCCTTCACCTCCTTCTTGCCATCTTTGTTCTCCTCTTGCAACAGAGCCATGTCCACCAGTCTCTCGTAAGTCGCTCCCATAGGTATATGGGACATTGCCAAACCTTGCAGTGGCTCATTTAGTCCTTTGGCAAAGCGGAGAGCCTTCTTGTGTGGAATGTTTACTAACTCCAGTCCAAATCGAGCAAGCTGGTTGAATTTATTGATGTATTCTTTGACCGACAAGCTGCCCTGTTTAAGTGATAGGAACTTCTCCATTTGCAGACTCTGCTTATCTTGTGAGAGGAACTTCATTTCAAATCTCACCCTGAAGTCCTCCCAAGTCTCTATCGGTCTTTCAGCATTAGTGACTTTCTACCAGAAGGAGGCCTCGTCTTTGAGCAACCACACCACCAACTGTAGTTTCTTCCTCTCGTCTACTTCAAAGATAACGAATAAGTCCTCAGTCTCCTTAAGCCAGTATCTGGCTTCCACGAATGATTCGCTCCCCTTAAAGTCTTTTCCACCCATGGATCTAAAGTCTCTACAGATCTTTGAGAAAGCATTTCCTCTCGGAGGAGGAGGAAGAGCTAGGGGAGGAGGAATGTCTGCGGAGTCCTCGTCATTGGCCCTAGCTTCTAGGTATCTCCTGAACCGGCCAGGTATCGGTACACCCTCTGGAAGGTTAAGATCCCCAGACATGCTGAAACAAAAAGGAAAGATTCAAAACTAAGGATATAAAGATAGTGCATATGGCTTTGGGGATTATGCCTTTTTAAATTAACACTTTTCTTGAAAATGCTTCTTTATGACTTCTTTTTGAAAAATAGTTTCAAAAATTTTATCCGATCTGGTAACCTTTAACTCTGATACCAAGTGTAACACCCCACCTCCGTTATGATCACTCTCAAAGGGAATGCCTTAACTTCGGTGGAGCGTTTTAAGGTACAAGATACTAATAAATTACAAGATAGAAAATTTATGCAGTGGAAAAAGATCAATATTATTTCAAAAATACTTGTTCAACACAACAATTCAACAACTGTTTCAACCTTCCAAATTATTACAACTTTTCATCTGTCTTGAAAACATAAAGAAGCAACACTGAAAATAAAATGACATAAATCCCTAATAAGTGCTTGACTATAGCCATAGCTCAAAAAGGAAAGACCAAGCCTTACATCTACGGTCTTCAAGCTTTGGCAACTTGGACTAAGCAGAAGTGTTTCCTCCCTACGGACCAAGGAGGGAAACGGAAGAAAAGAAGCGAAAGGAAAATGGGTCAAACATAAGTCTGGTAAGCCCAGTTATTTAATAGCATGTAAACAAGTAAAAGACTATAACATGAATAAACTGAACTTAGAATAATACCACAAGGATAGGGTAGTCCTAACACGAGGTAAAGTAAGATTTAACTAGATTTGGCTATCGCACCCACTTTTACTTCTCTGCACACACTACGAGTTGTTTAACTAGTAATGTATGTTCATGATAAAGTGATCCCATTCATGTATTGATCGGCTTTTACTCGCATAAATGTATTCCCAGTGTCATGCAGCCCCACGTGATTTTTCAGTACTTGTGCTGGTTCCAGTATAGGGTGTATTTAGTCCTATAATGGCAACCCTGACACGATTCAAAGATGCACAAGTGTACGCCTGGTGCACAGTGCCTGCTTTTTCCACTCTGGAGCCCGTGTACGCCCGTACTCCATCGGAACCTACACTGATGCACCTAACCGCCACCCTTTTGACCGCTTATATTCAGCCCAGTAATCGTGCCCCACCCTGCCTAGTTCAGGGTACCTTGATACATCCATGTGGGTTACTGCTGAAACGGGTCCCCGTTACTAGGGTTTTTCTAGTCAACATGCTAAATCGGTTAAGTGTCCTTGGTTTGAATTAACCCCTATCAATCTTGTCTAGTTAACATGTTAAGTTGGTTAAGTGTTTCCTCAATTACTTAACCCCACCAATCTTGTCTTGTTAACATGTTAAATTGGTTAAGTGTTCCCTTAATTACTTAACCTCACCATTTCTAACTTGATTGTTCATGAGCTTTAATTAATTAATTAAAGCACGAATCACTCACATTAGACAGGTATTGTTGTGGTTACTGGATGTGCCGGTCGGTTCCGGGCAGCTTTACACTACAACTCAGTCTAACCTCGGGTCTTTCTGGCTTGATGCACTAAGCTCTCACATTAGACAGGTATTGTTGTGGTTACTGGATGTGCCGGTCGGTTCCGGGCAGGTTTACACCACAACTCTGTCTAACCTCGGGTTAGGCATATTCATCTTTTACATTTTATATATGTGAATTTTCTACAAGTGTTTCATGTCACATATTTTAATTATGTTCAAGACTAATGGTATAAATTATACCATTCATGGCCTTAACCATTTACATGGTTTTGGGCCCACCTACATTATTAACATGTTTTGATTTAATAACTATCCCAACGTTACCCCCGTTTGTCCGTTCGTATTAATCACATAACGCCATTGGGCCCGCATATTAGCCCAATTTATAAACAAGAGGTAAAGAAGGGAACATGCATAATATAGTTTCAACCAAACATGTAAATTTTGCATAAAAATTTAGTCATATAATTTAACATGTCATATGAACTTGCATATAATTTAGACTTAGATAATCATAAGCCTAAAACATGTTAATATGTAGATCTAGGCATGTGTGAACATAAGCTCAATTATAAACTAGCATTAGACATAATCATGACATGTCCAATCCCAAGGCAAGTATAATTTTAACATTAACATAAAGGTGTGAACTAGATCTAACAAGGTGAACTTGCATAAGTCCACTTTATAAACATGCATATAAATATAGATCTAGTTTTGGATCTAACATGTAACTTGCATATGAACATATGTATAATTAGATCGTGACTTGGATCTATCATAAAACATATAACTTGCATTAATCATATTAACCTAGATAGATCTTGACATGGATCCAACATAAAACTTGTAACTTGCATATGAACATATGAACATATATATAGGCATATGGATCTAACATAAAGCATATGAATATATATATATATATATATATATATATGTAGATCCTGACTTGGATCTAACATAATACATACAACTTTCATTAATCATATCAACATATTCATGTAGATCTTAACATGAAACATGTAACTTGCATATGACATTGATAGATTCATTCTCAATCTTTAATAGATCCAACACCAAGTCCAATAAGCCACAAACATTCCAAGACAATTCATGATAAAATCATCACAAGAAACAAACATGAATTAGCATCATCAATATTATACAACATGGTATAATTCTACTTTTCACTTTATACCAAATCACGTATTAAATTTATTTACATCTAAAAGATAACTACACTTACAAAAGACAATCTTGATTTCTGGAATCTGTATTTTGAATTTGAAATGCTCGCCTTTGATGTAGACAATCATTGTTTTAGTTTAATTTTGATTTGATTTGGTTTGTCTCTTTTAATTTTCTTCAAGTTGAACGGAGGCTACTCGAGGTTGTCCAATGGCAGCATGATGGCTCTTGGATTGATTTTTAATATGATTTAGGGTTGAGGTATTAGGTTGCTTATATAGAAGTTTGATTTAATAGGAACCGTCAGATTAACCTAGAACAAATCAAAGCCATTCAGACAAGATATAATAGCCACATCAACCCTAATGACTCAACAAGGAGTCAATCAGATGCCACATCTGCCTTAGAGCGAATCGGCCCACAGGTTGACAGCCAAACACCTTGAATCAACCCCTAGTCGACCCAGCAGGGTTTGGGTCGACCTCAAAAATGGGCCGGTTCGGTTATTCCCCTCCCGATTCGCTTTTTGAACTTTTTTGCATATTTATTTATTTATTTATTATATATATCTATATAAATATTTTTCTCATATGCATACAAACTTCAAGGCTTAATAACTTCTTCATAAGGTATCCGTTTTATGCAAACCAAATGTCTATCTTGACCAAAATTTTGAAACGAACGTAATAGCGCAACCCATTTCACTTAATTTTTCTTCTAAAAATTAAGTGTTCTTGAATTTGTTAATTTTAATATTCTCAGAAAATTCGGGGTGTTACATTGATCGAGGTAATATTGTACGTGTTAAAGCATGATGAAGAAGTCTTGCACTTAATCGTAATCCTTTAGTTCGAGAACGTCGTAATTATCATCAATAAAAAGATGACTTACTTCATCCTTAACCCCAAATTCACACTTTACTTCTGATAATGGTATACCATCTGTCGGACAATTTAAGATATGCCCTAGCCTCTCAACTGAAAGAAATATTGGTTGCCCGCTAACCGTACTCCAAACACAATTTTGAGTATTGTTAGGATTTTGATGGTCCATGTTAAGAGTTGCTAAGAATAATTTTATCATGGTAACTTTAATTTGCCTATGATTTTGAGTGTAGTTCATGAGAGATTCAATTCTACCTCTTTGAGCCAATCGTTGAAGTCTATATGATTCGAAATCCGGAAATTTGACAAACGATCCTTTAATTAACTTTAAATTTGACATAAGTTTCCATCTCTTCCTAGCAAGATCATTCCATAGCCATTTATCAATGGATGGATCAATTTGTTTCTTTGCCCTAGTTGATGATGATGTTCCAATTTCTCTTTGTCTCTTTGGAGGAGCCATTTGTTTTGATAATTTGAAGGAAAAATCAAGTTTTTTTGAAGCTTAGGGTTTTTGTTAGTGAAGAGCGGTTTTTAGAAATGAAGAAGGTAGTGGTGAAAGTGTTTATAAGGACCGAAATAAGGTGGCAGGTTTTCTCTTGAATGGTTTACCAGTTGACTAGTATGCAGTTCACTAGTTGACTGATGACAATAAAAAATGTTTTCTAGTTTATTTTTATTGTGAACCTGGTTTATATATGTTATTATATATTATAAGAGATTTGTTTTCAAAATTAAACATTTTTTAAAAATTTGAGCTTTAAGTCTTAATAACAAAATATTTAACTCAACAAGACAATTTTATTTAATCATAGAACAAGAGAAACAAATCCTTCTTATACTTACACTATCAATAAATGCAAGTCTTATTAAAAAACAAATATGATACTATAGATAATAACAATTATGTTTAGCGCATTATTCTTCTTCCGAAGACGTTGATTTTCTCAAAGCCTTCGAACCAGCTCCTTCGTTTTCTTTATAATTTTTCTCCTATGTATTTGGACTTGACTTAGTAGTTTTCCACAGATTCCAAGAAGTAGACGGCCTCTTTGGTGTTTCTGGAGTCATAGAAAGTGGGTGATGTCTCGGTTCAAGAGCAACTGACCTACCATAAATACGAAGTGCGAATGTTTCAAGAAAGGTTAATCTTTCTGAGGTTTGTTTTTGTTCAAAGTATAATTATGTTGCAGCTTCATATGTTCATGCTAGTAATGATGTATTCTCATATATTTTGTATTTTGTTGATGGAGATATAGAAAGCTGCTTTTTCTTCTTAGCATCCGGAGTATATCCG
Source organism: Allium sativum (assembly GCA_030737875.1). NCBI lineage: Eukaryota > Viridiplantae > Streptophyta > Magnoliopsida > Asparagales > Amaryllidaceae > Allium > Allium sativum. The sequence goes on along the minus strand of CM060926.1, from coordinate 927,994,840 downwards.
GTATGGTATTTTTGCCACTTCAAAGTTGGCTCTTCATTTGGCGAAGGAGAACTAATGATATTGATGGAATCCGATGACGTTTTTTCGGATGATTCAGTAGGGGTAGATGGAGAGGATTTTGAAGAACTTAATTTTTTTTCGACATGTTGTAAAAAAAAAAACTTTAGTTTATCAATGGAAGATGCCTTTTGTTTTAGAGAAGGCAGGGTGTTTTCCATAAGTATTTATAAGAAAGCAAATTCTAAAAATAGCATTTAAAAATGACTAATAGGATTACTTGTGTCCATTCATTAAAACAAGGTTAGTTTGCTAATAATAGAAACAGAAACTAAAAGAAATTTTGTTCGTAAACTAAAAAGACTATTAATATACTTTGTTTTGAATATAGAAATGTATGAAAAAATATCTTTAATATAGTATTCAAGTAAAATTTAAATAGAGCTATATTATTTGTATAAATTATATTATTCTAAAACAATACATATGTAAAAATTTAAATAACTTACAAATATGAAGAAAGTAAACACCAATTAATAACTCCTTTATTTCTGTATATTGAGCTAGTCATAGTCATATATTAATGGTACCTACAAAAAATATAAAATATTAATGGTACCCACTTCCTCTGTTAGGGTCCTAAGGGTTAAATCTTAGGGAGCCATACCCAAGAGGGTTCAGAGTCCTTTTTGAAAATATAATTAATATTGTTGTGAACAGTCTCTAAGAAATTCTTAATATATTTATTTCTAATTAGAATATTATTAGTTTTTGGAGCTCATATACTAATATTTCTCGAGCAATTTTTCTTAGCACTATTATCTAGTTTTTTAATACTGGGAATTACCGTTTTAGTGTTGGATTTTTTAGAGCTAGATTTCTTTTTAGTATTAACTTTTTGAACATATCCTAGTCCTTTTTTTACTAAAAACTGGTTGAGAATTTTACAATATCTTAGACAAAATTACTCTATCTTTATTAAAGTTACTAGCATTCTTAGAGATATTATCTAATTTAACTTTTAAACTAGATTTTCTAATTCTATAATTTTAACTTTAGTGTTCAAGTCATAATTCTCAGAAACCAGTATATCATTTTTATCCTTTTGACTTCAATTTCATGACTCAACATAGAAATCTGAGAATTTGCAACTGATAGAGATTCTTGTAATTTTCTAATCTCATCTTCCAAAATCTCTTTTTCATCTTTTTATAAGTCTCTTTCGAATTCTTCTCTTTTTCTATCTTCATTTGCTTGTTTATACTTTCTTTTAAAATTATTTCTAGATTCTAAAACTTTTGTATTAATTTTATTAATTCATCATAAGTAAAATCAGTGACCTCTGTATATTTTGCCATGAAGCATACGTTTTCTTGTTCGTTGTCAGTATAGCTGTCACTATCAGAAGATGATGAATTTGAATTATCCCTAATGACTGAGAAGGATCGTCTTTTTAATTTCTCCTTTTTGTTGCAATTCTTCTTTAATTCTGGACAATTCTCTTGATAATAACCGGCCTTATGACAATTGAAACATTCCACCAATGCTGGGTCAAGTTCTTTTGTTAAATTCTTTTTCATATTCTTAACTTGGCCTTTTCTATATTTCAGAAATTTTCTGAAATTCTTTGTTACAAATGCAATATCTTCTTCGTCTGAATCTGACTCATCTTTCTTAGCATAGAAAGCTAAATCTTTCTTGTCTTGGATATGTGTTTCTTTGCCTGCAAATTTACTTCATAGGACATGAGATCACCGATTAACTCTTCGGGTTTCATGGCAGAAAGATCATTAGCCTCTTAAACAGCCAAAACCTTTCTTTCCCATTAATCTGTCAAAGAGTTTAATATTTTTGAAACTATATCAAAATCAAAGTATTTTTCTCCTAATCCTAATAGAGAATGATAAATATTTTTGAAATCGTGAGTACATGTCATTTACAGACTCATTCTCGTTCATTCTAAAATTTTAAAGCTGGTTTTTAAGCATGAATATCTTGCTTTGTTTGACCTTGATAATTCCTTCATGAGTTACTTTGAGTGCTCGCCAGATTTCATATGCTATGTTGCACATACAAACCCGTTTAAACTCGTTTCTATCCAAGGCACAATGCAACATATTCATGGCTTTAGCATTGGCAGTAACCTCTTCTTTTCAGATGCAGACCATTTAGTATATAGTGTAGTGGGTTGTGTATATTCTTTCTATGCAATATTTCCAGCTTCAAAACTATTGTCTTGCATATATATTCTCATACGAGTAGCCCAATAACTATAATTCATGCCACTGAAAAAGGGTGGTCTTGTAGTAGATTGGCCTTTAGTATATCTAGTATTAGTGCTAGTACTAGTGTTATTATCCATATTAACAAATTATCAAATAACAGTTTTATGGTTAAATGATGGCCTAGCTCTGATGCCAAATGAAAAGTCGGTATGTGACATAAGTAGGATTTTTCTATACGGATATAGCAGAAATGTAAATGACAAGCTAATTTGTAAACTACAATAGTTATGCAGGTAAAACTAATCTAGAAAGAATATCTAAGATAAGTAAAAGTAGTAAGTAAAGACATCAGAAATTTTATACTGGTTCGGACTTCCCATTCTACATCCAGTTTCGAAGCGCCTCTTCGGAATTCACTAACATGCCCTCTCTTAACCCGGAGGAATAGGTCAAAATACACCCGAGCACCAACAAGGATGTCCCCGCCTGAGCACCCATACAGGACTTCACAAATTACAATAGAGTTTTGACTTCTGAATGTGCTCTCGAATCAATACTGAATAACCAACAATTAAGTACACCCTTCCTATAATCTTATCCTCAAGTATTTGATGTGTATGTGAAGACTGAAGGAAGTATGTTGCTTGTTGAATCAAAAGATATGAAATAACTTTAAAGATTCAACAAGTTACTTGAATTTTAGAAAGCTTGTTAGAATGCGGTGAGTATAGAGAAGTAAATCAGAAATTAGATTAGAACAAGTGAGAATCGATGATATGGAAATCATGTTTGAACTGTATTTAAAATTGTAGAAGAGCAGTAATCTTTCACAAAGAGTTTCAGCAAAGAATTGCATCCATTTTTGTTCATAAACGAAGAGGAATCTCTTCATGAAAGAAAGCAACTCTTCATAAAGATGACTGTTATTTCCTTATCGGTCGACTGGTAGAGAAGTCACTAGTTGACTGGTCAACTGAGAAAATCGTGTGTGTGTATGTATATATATATATATATATATATATATATATGAAAAGAAACTAGCCGTTACTGGACTCTAAATCCTAACCAGTCGATTGGTTAGTTTTCCATCAGTCGACTGGTTAGGTGAAACCAGTCCAGTAATGTTATTTTTTATCCATAAATTCATATATATATATATAATATGTACATTTGTGTTATACTGTGAGGATAGATTTAACATATTTCTAACATAACTAAATATATATACATGAACTTAGCTCTTTGATACGATCTTCATTATTCTCTATTTTGTTGTCATGAATCGAAAATATCGTGAATCAACATAAGGCTTGATTGGAAAGTGGGACTTTCGGCGAAGAGTTGAGGACGAGGAGGTCGGAGCCTTGGCAATTGTGAGACTGATTGACTACCGAAACCTAAAGAAGTTTGAGTGGAGAAACAAGAAATAAACTAAGAAAGCGTAGGGCTGTAGGGAGTAGACAGTAAAAGAGGGTCAGAGCAGGCCTTACCATAAGCCCTGTTAACATAAAAGAGAGATGTGGGAGGAATTACATCAGCATTTACCAGATGGAAGGTTGTCACAAGAGTGGAAGCACAAACTGAAGCAGAAGGATTGGGTTACAAAGAAAGCAGAGAACCTCCTCAACTAGTAGATCATCCTCGCTGACATTAAAAATCTAAATTAAGATCTGTAGTGGCAGATGCGCAAGCCGATGGATGATTCAATACAGGTCTCTTACAGGTGTACCACAGAGCCTCTTAATCGAAAGACAATCTGCATGCGGCTGCAAATCCAAAGACGAAGGGGACGAACGGTGTCGAGGTAAGCTAAGGTTAGAAATAGAAGAAGAGAGTGTGGTATGAGGAAAGGGTTTCAAAGTAGCAGGTTGGTCAGTCAAAGAGCGGAAGATAACGCAAGTCTCAAAATAGACAGATTAAGTTGGATGCCTATGCATGGCAAAGAGAGATACTCTAGTTCCATGGTGACATAGCGGTGGCTAATAAAGGCTCAGGCTGCCATTGAAACGCTGTGGAGTTAGACAAACCACCAGGAAAATGAAGATTGCATTAGGGTCATTGATGGAGTTTAAGTGAATGTTGAGACTGGTTGAGACCAAAAACAAACTTTGGAGCAAACACATTGAACAAAGGGATTGATACTAAGTAGCTTGTGCTGTTAGCAGTGTGGCATCAGTCATAACATTTTTAATGTGATAATAAGACAAAGCGAAGGATATGCATATGAATCAGCTACGTGAGTAGGATCAGGCCCGACCGTAGGGCAAGGCGACCAAGATGGTCACCTAGGGCAACCGATCCGCCGGAGGGCAGCAGGTGGAGGTGGTGACGAGTATAGGTTTTAATGGAAGATCTTATTTGAATAAGGTACCAAGTGTTGTAGTGGTGTAATGGTTGTTGCATTATTCCTTGATCTGGGCAACCCTGGGTCAATCCCTAGCATGCTTTTCCATGATTATACCCAATTGTTTGTATTTTTGGCTGAGGCAACAAAGCTTCTATGGCCGACACTAAGTAGGATAAAGATATGAGTCATGCACAGAGCGTTATTGCAAAGAATTTAAGGGAGATAAGGTTAGAACCTGTTTGCCATACAGCACGTCATGTGTAGAAGGTTGATCACATAACTCATTAGAAAATTCACTTGTCGTGTGAATTGTAGTGTCTAGGCCTGCGAGCTAGGTAGAAGTGGATGTGCCACCGGCCACAAGCCCAATATCAAAAGATGACACGAACGAGGCGATCGCTTGTTTGATAGATGGGTCACTGGCCTGATGAAACACATCGATAAAAGAACGCCAACCAGTGATCATATTAGAAAGGGCGTAGGGGATTTGGAATCACCATCCATAGAAGTATTGCCAAACACTCGAAGTTTAACTGTAGAAACAACATCAGGTGTACATGAAGACATAGAGGTGCTGGGCATGGATAGAGCATCTGCATCACGAATGGATTGTGCATTCGAGTAATAAGGAAGGGTTGTAGCAAAGAGACATGAGAAGTCACACCAACATAGGGAAATGTGGAATTAATAGTCCTGAAAAATGTAGTTGATGTCGAACAGCTAAGCACAGAAGGCGCTTCTGGAACAAGAGGTTGCTGATATGAATGAGACACGACAAGTGCATTAGAAGGTTTCACAATCAGTGAGTGCGGAGCGCCTGAAGTATGTTTCACATCAGTCGCCATACCTGGTTGGGCAATTTCAGGAGGGGACGAGCCGACTTTGGGTGGTATCGATAGAGCGGAAACTGACGAAAATGAATTAATGGCACTGACAATAGCATTGACACCATATACATTGAGTAGAATAACCAAAGCATTAGACGCTTGGTTGGCCTGAGCGGGCAACATAAGATCTCTAAACATTCAAACCTCATGTTAATAGTGAGTTTTTGGAGCGAAGGATGAAGTAGATTTTGTGTAGTGACCCGGGAATTTCGACACTTGAATCTTGACATTAATACGTCTTATGCCCGAAACTCCAGTACTGAAACCCCACAAAGCTAATAGAAAGAATATTAGAGGGTGAGATGATAAAGTAAGAAGTTAGAATAGAAGAATAAGAAGAACTAACACAACACAGAGTCTCACTTCGCAGGGGAATAAAATATAGTATACAAATAGACTTTATTGAGAGCTCGAAATAATACTTACAACATCAGAGTACATCAATACACTTGGACAGTTATAATAGTCTGTCCTCATATACACATAACACATAGCAGAATCATAACTGTAGGACATCATACATCTGAACTCCTTCAGCTCTTCTTTGGACTTCATACCATCTGATAACCTAAACCTGTACGACCCGGTCTAACCGGAGCATTTCAAACACGAGGTCAGTCTGGTGAACTAGAGTGAGAAAAAAACTTGCAATGTTTTAAGGAGAATCATCCAACTTGATTTTAAAGTTCAAAATCATTTCAAAAGAAAACAGATAATCATAAGACCAAATCCACAAATAAATACAGACGGTTTTACCTTATGATAAACCAAAACATTTTGAAAACAATATTAGTCTGATATTATGATAACGTCTAAATACAAGTAAATAAAAATCTAGAGGAACGCATCTCACGCTACACATATATAGTATACAATTAAAACAGCGGGCGCTTATTAGAGATTGGATTCCGACTACGACAAGGTATGGAACCACCTGCCGATAGTATATCTCTAGAAGGGAATACACTGGGTTCAATAAGAACATCTTGCAACCCGGCCTACACATGACCGACCACTCATTTCGCTTGATTGTATCGAATGCATATCACCAATGGTTGGGCTCAAACCATCGTTTCTCGAAAGGGACAACATCGAAATAGATTAAAGAAACAAAAAGAATTTCTCTAAATAGGTGATTATACACCCTAATGGGAGCCACCCACATAGCCATGTTGTCTGCCCGATTTTTTGTCATTTCCCCGTTGATGAGTGTTGACATGCCTTTTTGTCAAAGCAGTCACACGTCACGTATTTGGTGAGCGACGCGCTCAAGCGTCAAAAAGCAGAAAGCAGTTGGGTCGAAGTCGTATCGCAAACACATTGAAACCCAAAGCCTCTATCAGATGGCCCCTGTCGGGCCCAATGGACTCTTAGTCAAGCCGTCACCCGAGCCGAAGGCGAGACGTCCAACGGGTCCGGGCCCAGTGCCGGTGGGGGACCGGGGCCCCACAGTCCCAGCGGCGATTGGCCTAACCGGCTAGGTCGAAACTATGGGCATTGCCCGATTCATCCCATTTTCTCCATGTCGGAAGCTCAAATTCCTTCACTCCGGACCAGCAAAACCGAGGATTCCTTCACTTCATATCCAGGAGCTTCGATGCACTAAAACGACGAGAATCTAGCACCAAGAAGATCGCCTCTTTCCCCTCCTCAAATTTCGCACCCCTGGTGGGGTTCGAAATTTCGTACCACTCGGGGGGTACGAAATTTCGAATCCCCCGATGAAGGGTCGAAATTTCGATCCCCTCGGGGGTTCAAAATTTCGAGCCTCTCAAGGGGGTTTGAAATTTCGAACCCCCTGAAGGGGTTCGAAATTTCGAGCCCGCGCCTGGGGGCTTGAATTTCCTGCATATGACCTTGTTTGGGTGCGAAAATGACTCTTGTGGGTTTCGCTTCTCACCCTACTCCCACCTAACCTCCTTTCTATAAATACCCCAAGGCTTGGCCTTCATTTGGATCCTTCTCCCTTGGAATTTTTGGACCTTAAGAGCTCAAAAAACTCATCAATGGCTTCCAACACCTCCACCATGGCTATGGGAGATGGGATAAAGAACTAAAACATGAGATGCATGTTTTCCTTCAACACTTGAATACTAGCAAGCCTTGTTACACCGCCTTTAGAACTCTTGGACATTAAAGCCTATCTTGCCTATAGTTGACCAAGTCAACTCACTTCAACGAAGTAGAAGGACGACTCATTCCAAGTTCATCATACATATAGCTTTGTACACAAATATTATAACATCCCCTGTAATCAATCAAAGAAATGATGAATGAGAATTATAAAGTGGACATAGGCGTTAGTGCCGAACCACTATAAAAGCTGTGTCTCTCCGCATTTACATTATTTACTGCTTATTATGATAATTGTTCACACACACATGTTGGGTGTTGGCATGCGACAATTTTCTCGTCAACAATGAGAATTGAGGTTTAAATTACCTTTAGAAAATCTAGACACCATTCACTTTGAATGTCACATCTTCATATCCACCAAATATCACTAGTTGACATCCACAAAAATACATTAGTCGTTAAGCTAAGAGAAGGTGTCTTCTCTACCACCAACAGAAATATGTTTGAACAAATCAACGTACGTGATTCCTTTGGAAATGCTCTGCCAAACACTCATCCATATAAGTCATCCAGGAATAGGATGAACCAAAGGCACTCTCCTACCCCATCCTAGGTATCACCCTATAGATTAGTAGCGAGTAGTCCTTGCAATCCGTAGAATTCAATTACGATAGAATCATTGTCAAATATATATTTCTGGGGATCATCTAGAGAAATTCAACAATAGTTCCTCCACTCATGAAGATTTATAGTCTTCAATTGCTCCATCTCGATCAGTCCAAATATCTTCTTCCTTTACGTATTTCTTGGTCCGAAATGGTTTTAAAATATAAATTCGATTCCGGTCTTTCCGTACCAACCACGCATGATTTTGATAGTCGGTTATTTAACTATCAAAATAAACAGTCACAAAAATAAATAAATCCATTGGTTTATTATACAACGTCACTTGGCCACAAAAAATAATATATCAATTTTAATATATTAATATTCTCAAATAATTTTATTTCTATACTTGGAAAATATCTTAAAATCATATCCCATTTCATACCCAGATTTCCCGTTAAATATCATTTCAAAACATTGCTAAAACATTACTTATTATCTATAATTGGGAAATCAATTCAGCTTATCCATTTAATCAATCATTACGATATCTCATTTGTTTCGGTGTTTGAACACCATAACCGTCACTTTCTATTTTAGAATAAACTCAATCCAAATCTTACTTTTGAGAATATCGTTATAATTCCACAAATGCCTTTTCATTTATCCCTTTACTATGAAAATATCGTTTCATATTCTCAAGCCCTTTCTATTTCCTTTTATTTCGAAATCCGATTATATATATTCCTAAGTTCTCAAATAATGTTACATTATTATTTCACAAAATAAATTACTTTTTACATCTCCACCATTACAACTAATATCATCCTTCGATAATCCTGAAGCTGTTCAAATTAGGGTATTTTAATTACCTCTCAGACCTTGACCAACAACGTTCTAATCTTAAGATCTATATCAGTTGTAATACCCAAAAACCAATATTCATTTCCCGTATCAAAACAAATCCCATTTTAAATATCTTGATGTATACATTTTAATTCAAACTTGGGTTTTCACTCTCTATTTCCATCTTAACCTCCATTAGTTCCTAACTATATATCAGTAAGAAAATAATTCTCTAAATATCAACCCTGGAGGCCGAAACCAACATCAGATCAATATTCAAAAAAATCGTTTATCTACCCCGGTCTCCGGTTAAGTTCTAATTCTTTAATTTCCTATCTTTGCTTATATTTCATTCAAAAATCCATTTCTAATAACCATATTCCAATACTATATTCAGATAAACTAGTTTTTAAAACTACGTCCAACTTGGATTTGATAAAATCCAATTAAATAGAATTTCATAAAATAATTCACTTTAAAACAACAATTTAAACTTAACTCATATTTTCATTAATATAATTTGCTTTAAAATATCATTTTTTTTAATAAATAGGCCTTATTGTTCCATAAACTTCCATTATTCCTTTTATATCCCAAGATCTCCACGTTGATTATTAAATAAATGATAATTAAATATCAATATTTAAAAATGTTTACTTAACCAATAAATATTTTCATTAGATAAATAAATTTAATAAATCTAATTTGGTTAACACAATTGCCTTGGTCAACTCTAACATGATTAATTCGTTAATCAAATCTCGATTCACCTTCCTACTTGAATTCAATTAATTTAAACAATTCCATTTGATTATTAAAATAATAATCCATTCAATAAAATCTTCTTTTAATTGTTTCTTAAAACAATTATCTCACTTATTAATAGTCACATTAATTCCTGCTTACTTGCATGTCAAACTTATTAATATAAGAATTTACTTTATAAATAATTTAATAATTAAGATGAGGCATGTGCTTCACGCACGACAGATTTTGGTACAAAAATGGTGATTGGTGGTTAAAACAAACAATATATATGTGGTAGGTTTATTTCCTTTCTAAAAACTTCATTTAAAATAATATGTTTAAAAATTTATATTCAGTTATAAAATAAATTTAATAACTTCATTTCTATCGATTCACCTGATGGTAAATCAATCTCTATAAAAAAATTGTATTTTGGCCATGTGCTATAAATTCCTCAACCAATATCACCCATTGGTTAATAACAAACAAACGTTGAATTCACATTCAACGATCAATAATCAAATCAATAATCCAATTATAGTGGTTAAACAGTTCATGAAATGATCATATCAAATAAATAATCAATTAAACTGATAGTGGCCAACCAATAATAATAATTCAAGCATCCATTTTAATTTAAATACGTTTGTATTATTATAAACGTAACCAACAAGGTAATTACATTGTTTGGGAATCATCGTTAGAATAACGATGTCATTTCATTTAAACTATACAACCGTTTAATTTAAATAATAGATATAAATGCATAACAACCATCCAAACAATCATTAAAACAACCAACAATTAGCAAACATGGAATAAATAATAAACCCGACTTATAATAATTATAAGTGGGAGAACTGAGTGAGTTTTACTCACCTTGGTTTATTCTGGTGTTAAATGGGTTCAATTTAATTAAGTAAAACATGAGTTTAATTTAATTAAAAACCTCAGCTGCTTCCATCTCGATCCAGACTAGTTCCAAAATGTCGCGTTCTCCGATGCAATTTCAACATTTCCGGTCTTGTCCAATTCTGACGACATAGGAAAACGTCAAGGAATTTATACAGTCCTGGTTTTACATTAAACTAATTTGATTTTTGATTAATGTTATCTATTTTACTATAAGGAAACGTTGGCCATGCTCACCGGAAAATAAAAGTCTAATAGATGTTGCTTACCATTTTATTTCTAAAAATGTCCTTTTTTATGTCATCACATGTTGAACGTTTATGATAATAAGTGTGTATTAGGCATACTAATTTCCTATAAAAGAAATCGACTACCTATCTAATATCATTAGGCATAATTGAATTGGGATTTGGGCATGTAATAATTAATTGAATTTGAAGTATGTGACACTTTACTAACTAAATTAGGCACGTAGAGTTTGAGTTTCACCTGCCGACTTCCTTTTCCCTTTGAACATGAAGCCACCCATACCATTCCAGTACATCCCTCACAAGCCCAACAAACATCATGTTTCATTTTATCCTCCATGTCTTCATTATATATATATATATATATATATATATATATATAATAAAGCCCACTGGCCCATCTAATAGCCCACGTTCTTAACCCCAAAATGTACAGTAACGCTTCTTCCCAGAAACACAGCCATCTGCTGTGAAAAGTATTCGAACTGTAAAGATGCATATTGTACTAACTTTCACCCCACGCTACATGATTCTCTCTATTGTTTTCTTTTCATTGTCTCTGGAACGAAACTCCTCCACGCATTCATTCTTCAGTGCCCTCAATAGTTCGTCGGAAATCTCCATTGATTTCCTGTACACTGCTTTCTTTTACTGAAGCCCGCACCCAATTTTCCCGCAGCCGTGATCACGTACATCGATCGTGTGAGCACCTTCCTTCGGCAGAGCTTCGAACCTGATCGGGGTTTTAAGAATTGCAGTTTTATTATTTGGTCCATGGGTTTCGTTTATTGTTTCAAAGTGGAGGTTGTGGTTGTAATTATATTAGGAAAGAGAATGGCCAGCGCCAGCATGGGGTGTGTGTGTATATATATATATGTGTGTGTTTTTCTTAGTTTATAAGAACTGGGTCTTTATTTGCTCTTGCGTTGGAAGGGAAGAATGGACGAAGCAGTATTTATAGAAGAGGATGAAGAAGATAATATCAATATGCATAATAGTGTAGAGGCTAAGCATAGATTAGCTGCCATGTATGGTATTTTCCATTCATACAGTGATGTGCATATTTCATAAAGTATAAAAGAAAAGAAATGGGGTAGTTGTGCAAGAAGGTTAGGGCAATACAAAAGTAGCTTTGTGTGTGTGTGTGTGTGTGTGTGTGTGTATATATATATATATATATATATATATTACCCTAATACTTAATGTCGAAGTAGCCTAGAGTATGCTATAAAAATATAGGATGTGCAAATGTATATATCCTTGATATAGGCTGTTTAATGTGTGAAGAAGCCAATGGAAAATTGTAGTGTACAGGGTAGGCTTGGGTAGCCGTAATTTCCAATAAAAACAGCATGTGCGGTCCATTCAGTTTAAATCCTTAGGCACGAAGGTAGGATGCTGCACATATATATATATATATATATATATATATGTATATGTATGTATGTATGTATGTATGTATCCTTTTTCTTACAACCAAGGGATAGATGTGTGGGATTTCATTTCGTTTTCTTTTCAACTAGTCCATCATTTGAATATACAGGGTAAAAGAAATAAAGTACTGTATAGGGTGGATTTTGATTTGAAAGAACAATGGGGTGTACAGTATATAAGGTAGCGTACAGGGTGAGCAGTGTAATTTCAACAGGGACAGTAAAAAGAAAATAGGTCTGTTTTGAGAAGAAATTATAAGACAGTTGTGTTGTCATTTTTCATATTGATGGGCGTTGGTCTATTGGCGCAGGGTAGGATGAAAATTAAATACATGTAGCTCACTATATATATATTTATTTGTTTGTTTATTTATTTATTTACTTAAGTGTTGAGTTATTCCCATATATTGTTTATTTCGTACACAGTTAATAAACACGTACCGCTATTCACACTATCGTAAAATGTACACACCACCACGTGCTGACTACAAAATCAACGAAAATAAAGATACGGCTACGTCTTGATGTTCCGGTCACAATGAAATAAATTTCGTTGAAAACGGTCTTCGTTTACAGCGATTTAGATCTTAATTTATCCATCGGTTAACTTTTAAATTTTGTCTACCGATAAAACCACTTCATTTGGCTTCAAACTGGAAAACTAGCAATAATTGGCCATACGTATTCAAATAAAAATTCGTTTCATTGAAAATGGGGATCTTTTGAAAAACAATATTTTTAACGCTAATATAATATATCGATAAATTATAAATTAAATCCAAAAATATTATTATTATCGTATTTCTCCAAATAAAATAAAATACCACTTCAAATATAAACTAATATGAAAATAGAGCTCGACGTTAATAATTTCAAGTTAAAAGATATCGAAATTATACAGAATTCCTATTTAATTTATTAAATAAACATTATCGTTTATTAACGATTCTCAAAGCGACTATTTCAAAATTTGATCTGGACGTAACTTACAATATATAAGATAAAATTCTGATTTTTCTCGTTCATTAGAAAGTTATAATCAATAAGATGCCAACGTTTCTTATTTCACAGAATTCTGACTTAGAACGGATTCTGTATATTCGACTGAAGTTCAAAACTCAATATTACGAACTACTATGTCGTTTCGAGTTCGTTTTATATTAAATATAAATATAATCTTTCATCGTTGTTTTATAAACGAATTAAATATTAAATCCATTAATATTTCCAAATATAATATTTAAAACCAATTTAAATATTCAATTAAAATAGCTGAAAAATCTGGGTCATTACATTTTTCCCCTCTTAAAAGAATTTCGTCCCCGAAATTGTTTAGTAAGAAGAATGATTCAAACCTAATTATTTATAAAATAGTTAATTGGAAATATTATTAAAATTATTTCTAAGTTTAAAATTTACGAAAAAAAATTTTAGCACCTCCTCTGTACTGTTTGATCCAAACAACTACAACTCGCCACTCAAGCCTCACATGTCGATCAAAAGAAAACAAAGCCAAGTGGCTACCCAACTCAGGGGTGTAATACCCCACGTCCATTAATATCACTCACAAAGGGAATGCATTAACTTCCATGGAGGTTTTAAGTGAATATAGAACAGAAAAATTACAACAAGACAGATAATAAGTAGTACTTGGAAATCTAAAACTTCATTTTATTGTAGCGAAAATTAAACATGTTTGTTACATCATAAAAACCATAAATCAGAGTCAAGTACAATATCCATCTTGATAAAACAAAATACATAACCCCATTACATAAATAGCCATTAAAGAAGATAACAAGCTGGACTTTACTTCAACGGTCCAAGCTTTCCAAAAGAGAGATAAAGCAATCCAATCAAACTCCGCTAGAACTGGGCCCATCCTGAGGACCTGGAGGGGGAAAAAGGATAGAAATGGAGGGGGTCAGACATAAAGTCTGGCGAGTATGATAATTCTAACAATACTATTATCAAAATAACTAGACTAAGGCATAAGCTAGAAGACAAGTAAATGTCTATGATCTATTAGGTATGGAAGAGCAGATAAAGATAACGTTTAAGATAACGTTAAAGGCACACCTAATTACTGACGAACAATTGCTACACTGCACCGCACCAGTCACCCTAAAGGTTGATCCCACTTGCTTCACACAGAAACTATATAAACAGCCTTACATACCCCTAGCTGACTACATAGGCGCCGTCTGCCCCTATCTCCACTAGGTGCACCCCACTACCCACTTGCGATCGGCTCCCTACTCGTAGATACCCGTGTTGGCCCCACAGTGGGGTGTATCATTCCCCTAAAATGGCAACCCGATACAACTTGAGAATGCACGGCTTATACCTACAAAATGCAACAACGTCTTACCTACCAGCCCGGGTCCACACACGCATATGAAACCCGTTGGACTTGCGTTGCCACCGCTCCCCGTTTCGGCCTCTTATAGTCAAACCCAGTATGCGTGTCCCGTCCTCGACTTGGGTCGAGCCCACGAAGACACGTTTAGGTTACTGGTTGAAATGGGCCCCTACAAGCTACCCACCTAAGCTTGTCACCACTAGTATATCCCACTTAACCCTCTTAGTCATGTTCATTTACATGTGTGTTTGGTTAAGTCTTGCTAATCGTATTTCACATGCCACTAAGGGCACCCACTAGATTCCTCATGCCACCCAAGGCACCTACTTAACCCCGATGTCCCACCTTACATGTTTATCTGGTTAAGTATTTCTTAATTCATTCAGGCCGTAACCTCATAAAGACCTCTCACATTAGACTGGCATTTATGGCAGCTGGATTTGCCGGGCGGGTCCGGACAGTCTTACACCATAAAAGAGTCTAACCTCGTGCCTTTACAACTGTTATGCTTTAGTTTAGGCCTAGGACCTCTCACATTGGGCTGACATTTGTGGCCACTGGATTTGCCGGGTGGGTCCGGGCAGGTTTACATCACAAACGAGTCCAACCTCGTGTCCTAAGCATTAATTATCACTTATAATCTTTTGCCCCAATTTTAATAATTCCCTACTCAAATTATTAATTAACTCCAATTTTAATGATGCCCATAATTGACTCAATTATGGCCATCCACTCATGACATGCAAAATCATATCAATTGCACCCCAACTTCTTATTATTAAATCCTTAATATTACCCCTACCCCATGTTGTACGTTCGCTTATTCAACACAAAGTATACATTAGACTCGAATAGCCTAACTCATAGCATAAAGATAAATTATCACAACATATAGACAAATAAAATAATCCGATCATAATAGGGGTGAAACTTGCATAAACTATACATGTTAAGGATCTAAAGGTGTCAACTTGTTAAATGTCACAATTTACATGATATGATCATAACCCAAATATATGTATAAACTTGCATATGGGGTTTTATGCAACATAATGATGGTGTAAACTAACTTCTAATACATAGAATTCACATATGTCATAGCATAATTCTAGGTGTCATAATTCTAGATCTAAATAGATGTCATGGCATATGTTCATAATCTTTACTAATCAATCTACACTTGCATATGTGGTTTGTCATATAGATCAACATAGCCCAAATAATATCAACATTATGATTTGATTAACATGAACTAACTAGCATAGATAATAACATCATGGCTTTATAACATGTATGATTTATCACAATTTAGCATAGAAACCTACAACCTATACAATATCATCATAGCATGATTTACAACATATAGGATATCATCATCACATAGCATATGATTTATAACATACATGATAACATAAGGTTTACAACAACATATATGACAATCCACATCATTCACTTATAATCCATTCATAACTTAATCTAATTAGTTTAACAATAATCTTGTTAAGATCATCATACTCACCATTAGAGAAGAAAAGAGAGTCTTGATTCGCTTTAGAGTTGAGTAGAATTAGAATTTGATTAGCTTTTCTTCCTTCTTATTTGGCGGCGGCTAGACTGAGTTCCATGGAGGCGGTATGACGATGGCTATTCTATTTTTCATGTGAATTAGAGTGAGAGACTACCTAGGTATTTATAGAGTTTAGGGTTTATTTAGACCGTCAGATCAACTCAGAACTAACCTGAACCATTTAATTTGCCAACTCAGCCCTAAATACACATCAGCAGCTCAAGATTGGGCTCAGTCAAAACCCTAGCCGACTGACCAGGTCGACTCCCCAGTCGACCTGGGGGGGGGGGTCGACTGCCCAGTCGACCTGGGGTGCTGGGCGGGAATTTTCCTGCCTAGCCTGATTTGACTTCGAATTTGAAATTTAAATTTTCTGAAATCTATTTTGAATTTTCTGAAACTTCCGATGGCCATAACTTCTTCATACGAAGTCCAATTCACGCAAACTCGGACTCTATTTCAACCAGAATTCCAAGACGAACACAATGGCGCAACCTGTTTCCCACAATTCTCACATCTGAGATTAGTTATTCTTAAATTTGTGAATATTAATATTAACAGAATTACGGGGTGTTACATTCTCCCCTCCTTAAAGGATTTCGACCCCGAAATCTTCAAGTTAAGAAGAATGTATATCCTAACATCCAATCGTCCATCTACTCAACCATCAAACACAGGCATCCATTGTCCTTATAGACTTCTAATGCTTTCATGTTTAAATGCACAGTGTGTGTATATGTCCATATCTAATGCAAAATCAGGCGGTCCACTGATTCAGTTGACCTCCTTAATGCAAATCATGATAGTGTCATGCGTCCATTATGTATGCAAAAGTTCCCTAATGCCACATATTATCTCTATATGCGTGCACAATCATCATCCGAATGCATTATCCACATGATAATACAATCATCATACATCCATTTTACTAAATACATCCATATATATGCAATATGCAATATGAAGTGACTGAGCCGATCTAGTGCCTAATAGTGTGTGTATATGTGTCCACGAGCAAACACTTGCATCCACTTTGCATCCATAATACATAACATGTCTTAAACACATGTTTGAACTATAGGATTATCCTAACTAAAGGTCAAGAATACTAGCGAGAGGATACTGTAAAGGTAAGATAAGTACAAGATAAGCGATAAAGGAGAAATTAAAGGACATACCCTCGAAAAGGAAAGGGTATCGTGAACGCATCTTCTCTTCTGTCTCCCAAGTAGCGTTGCTCTCATCATCTCCCCATTGTACTTTGACTAGTCTGACCTCTCGATTTCTCAGCTTCTTGATCTCCGACCCAAGAATGCGCATAGGAGCTCGTCGAGTCGTCGCATCACGCTCTATCTCCACCTCTCTAAGCAAGCTCGGCTCTACCACCTCTGCGGTCTCGTGCAAGCACTTCCTCAAATGTGACACATGAAATACGTTGTGTACACCACTAAGTCTCTCGGGCAACACCACTCTATACGCCATCTGTCCAATCTTCTCCTTAATAGGAAACAGCCCTACGAACCTTGGTGCTAATTTCCCAACGGACCCAAAGCGAACAACGTTCCGTAATGGAGACACTTTGATAAAGACCATGTCCCCAACTTCAAACTCAAGATCTGTCCTCCTCTTATCCGCATAAGATTTTGGCCTATCTTGCGCTGCTTTCATCCTCCTTCGAATCAAGTCGATCTTCTCCGAAGTCTCCCTAATCATATCGGGCCCAAGTAAGATCTTATCCGTAGATTCCCACCAACATGTAGGTGAACGACAAGGTCATCCATAAAGAGCTTCGAAAGGTGCAATGCCAATGCTAGACTGAAAGCTATTATTATATGCGAACTCCACCAATGGAAGATGCTCTTCCCATGTACCCCCAAAGTCTAGGATACATAGCCTCAATAGGTCCTCTAGAATACGATTCACCCTCTCGGTTTGGCCGTCCATCTGAGGATGATATGCGGTGCTCAAACATAACTAAGCTCCTACCGCCTCTTGCAAGCTTCTCCAAAATTCGCTAGTGAAAATAGGATCGCGGTCGCTCACTATGCTAGAAGGAACACCGTGCAAACGAACTATTTCTTGGACGTATACAGAAGCTAACCATGGAGCAGTCCTCTTACTCTTCACGGGAATAAAATGGGCACTCTTAGTAAGTCTATCTACTATAACCCAAATTCCCATATTACCCTTCCTTGATCTTGGTAATCCATCCACAAAATCCATCGAGACGCTTTCCCATTTCCATAGTGGAACCTCCAATGGGTGAAGCAACCCACCGGGTTTCTTTTGCTCCGCTTTTACTTGTTGGCACACCAAGCATCTAGCGACATACTCGGCCACATCTTTCTTCATGCCGGCCCAAAAGAAAACTCGCTTCATGTCTTTGTACATCTTGTCCCCGCCGGGATGAATGGTCATCTTCGAACGATGTGCATCGTCAAGAATGGTCTTCCTTAGGTCATCGTCTTTTGGTACACAAAGTCTACCGTCCCTACGTAACCAACCCTTATCATCTAGGGTATACCTACAGAGATGGCTTGATGACTCCCCTCCTTTGAGCTTTTCTACTAACTCAACCAACTGTGGGTCGTCTCGCTGTGCCTCGCTAATCCGTCCCAAAAGCGTGGGTCTGACCTCCAAGGATGCTAGCAAACCGGGTACAAAGTCAACGGAAGGTCTAAAGTCAAACATTGAAATGAATTCTAAGCTTCGCCGCTCAACAAACAAAGGACTTAGGGATAATCTTTTTCTACTTAAGGCATCTGCTACCACATTACCCTTGCCAGGGGTATATGCTATCTCGAAGTCGTAGGATGCTAAGAATTCCATCCACCTTTGCTGCCTTAAGTTCAAGTCCTTTTGAGAGAATAAGTATTTTAAAGATTTGTGGTCAGTGAATAATTCGAATTTCTCGCCAAGAAGATAATGACGCCAAGACTTAAGTGCGAAAATAATAGCGGCCAACTCTAGGTCATGTGTGGGGTAATTCTTCTCATGCGCTCTCAACTGCCTTCCACCATAGGCTATTACCCTTCCCTCTTGCATTAAGACTGCGCCTAGTCCTGTCCCACAAGCGTCAGTATAAACGGTAAATGGCTTACTCCCGTCTGGCCGCACTAAGACTGGGGCTGAGGTCAAAGCTCTCTTCAAACGTTGGAACGCATCATCACAATCTACGTCCCACGCGAAGACTAGGTTCTTCTTCATCAGGCGTGTCAATGGAGCTGATATCTTTGCGAAGTCTTTGATAAACTTCCTATAGTAGCCAGCCAACCCCAAGAAATTTCTCACTTCGGTAGCATTTTTAGGGACCTTCCAATCTTGGATCACCACCTTCTCTGGATCCACAGCTATCCCTTCTTTGGAAACCACGTGCCCTAAGAATCGTACTTCCTTCCTCTAGAAGTGACTTAGAAAATTTGGCTTTAAGGTTATGCGCTCGTAGGGTCTCCAACACTTCCCTAAAATGTAGGGCATGCTCTTCTTCATCCTTAGAAAAGATCAGGATGTCGTCTACGAAGATTACCATGAATTTGTTAAGGTACTCCCTAAACACCCTACTCATCAAATCAACAAAGTATGCGGGGGAGTTTGTCAAACCAAAGGGCATCACTAGCCATTCATAGAAACCGTTCGGAGTCCTAAAGGCAGTCTTGTCAATGCTATCCTCAGCCACTCTCAACTGATTGAATCCAGTGGCTAGGTCCAACTGTGAAAACACTGAGGCGCCAACTAACTGATCGAAGAGATCGTCAATCCTCGGCAGTGGGTGTCTGTTCTTCTTAGTAAGCTTATTAAGTTCTCTATAGTCCACACAAAGTCTAAGGGACCCATCCGCCTTCGTGGCAAATACTACTGGAGCACCCCACTCCGATATACTACGTCTTATGAACCCCTTCTCAAGCAACTCCTTCACTTGCTTATCGAGTTCCCTCCTTTCACGTGGAGCCATGTGGCGTACTGGCAAAGATACTGATTTTGCATTATCCACAAGATATATTCGAAAATCTATCTCCCGCTTCGGAGGCAAGCCCTTCACCTCCTCAAACACATCCGAGTATTCTCGGACCACTCTAACAGATCGTAGATTTTCCTCAGATGCGTCAAGCGATTCTAAATAACTTAGCATAACAGAATTTATGGGATTACAAAATATTTCGAGAGTGTTGCCAATGCGAGTCACGAGCCTAACTACTCTCCTTTCACAATCAAGAACAACCCCATTTCTGGACAACCAATCCATTCCTAAAATTAGCCCATAGCCTGTGAAGCCCAAAACATAAGCATCACATCTAAACTCAACGCTAAGTATAGAAATTTTCAAATCCAACACATCATGGACAAATAAGCTGAGCCCCCAATTGGATTCGAAACAACTAAGGGATCCTCTACTAAACTGGTATTCAAGTGCAGTGATTCAACTAATGACGTAGAGATAAACGAATGCGATGCGCCCGAATCGAATAAAGTACGGACAGGATGATCAAACAGAAAAACTAAGCTTTCAACAGAAATGGTTCTACCTCGTTCTTGCAGCGGTGGGACCGCGAGAGCCTGAACTTGTCCCCTTGCCTGTCCTGGTGCCATAAGAGCATGCACCTGTCCTCCTGAGGTAGCTCCTGCCCTCTGCCCCTTCTTTGGGCAGTCCTTCACTAGATGTCCCGCTTCGCCACAGTGGAAACAACCAGTATTCTTTTTATTTCGGCAATCCTTGCTGAGATGGCCTGGTGTCCCACAGTTAAAGCATTTCTTCTTTCCCTTGCCATTATTGTCTTTACCACCCTTCTTGTTTTGCTGTTGTGGTTTATTCTAATCCCCTTTCTTCTCGGGTGCCTTATCAGCTTTAGCGCCTTCCTCCTCGTGCATGAGTGTCATGTCTACAAGCTTCTCAAAGGTGGCCCCCATAGGGATGTGGGTCATAGCCAACCCTTGCAACGGTTCATTCAATCCATTAACGAACCTCAGTGCCTTCTTCTCCGGCGTGTTCACTAAGTCTAAGCCAAACCTTGCTAACAGATTAAATTTGTTGACATATTCTTTCACTGATGAGCTTCCTTGCTTTAATGTCAAGAACCTTTCCATATATAGATTCTCTTCTGCCCTTGAGAGAAACTTCGCCTCAAACCTACGTCTGAAATCCGCCCAAGAATCAACAGGACACTCCCCATTAGTGACCTCCCACCAAAACGAGGCTTCTCCCTTCATCAACCAAGCTGCTAATTTGACTTTCCTTCCTTCTTCTACTTCAAAGATTTCTAGCAATTCTTCCACCTCCCTAAGCCAATCTCTAGCTTCCACAAACGTTTCTGACCCTTGAAAAGGTTTTCCACCCATAGCCTTAAATTCCTTGCACGTCTTTGCAAAAGTATCTACGCGAGGAGGAGGAGGAACGGGTGCAACTGGTGGAGGAACATTGGCTGGACCTGCAGCGACCCTAGCCTCTAATAGCCTCCTATACCATCCTGGTATCGTTACACCGTTCGGAAGATTAAGATCTTCAGCCATTCGTTACACCGTCCGGAAGATTAAGATCTTCAGCCATGCTAGAACGAAAAAGGAAAGATTCAAAATGGAGAATTCGAAAGATAAAGATATGGCTATTGGGGATTATGTTTTTCTTAGAAACTTTCCTCTTAAAATTACTCATCAAGACATGTTTTGAAAACACTTCTTCCAAAAATACTTTAGAAAAATATAGTTTTTCTAAAAAAATTATCTGTTCTGGTAACCTTAAGCTCTGATACCACGTGTAACACCCCACGTCCATTAATGTCACTCACAAAGGGAATGCATTAACTTCCATGGAGGTTTTAAGTGAATATAGAACAGAAAAATTACAACAAGATAGATAATAAGTAGTACTTGGAAATCTAAAACTTCATTTTATTGCAGCGGAAATTAAACATGTTTGTTACATCATAAAAACCATAAATCAGAGTCAAGTACAATATCCATCTTGATAAAGCAAAATACATAACCCCATTACATAAATAGCCATTAAAGAAGACAACAAGCTGGACTATACTTCCACGATCCAAGCTTTCCAAAAGAGAGATAAAGCAATCCAATCAAACTCCGCTAGAACTGGGCCCAACCTGAGGACCTGGAGGGGGAAAAGGATAGAAATGGAGGGGGTCAGACATAAAGTCTGGCGAGTATGATAATTCTAACAATACTATTATCAAAATAACTAGACTAAGGCATAAGCTGGAAGACAAGTAAATGTCTATGATCTATTAGGTATGGAAGAGCAGATAAAGATAACGTCAAAGATAATGCTAAAGGCACACCTAATTACTAACGAACAATTGCTACACTGCACCGCACCAGTCACCCTAAAGGTTGATCCCACTTGCTTCACACAGAAACTATATAAACAGCCTTACGTACCCCTAGCTGACTACATAGGTGCCGTCTGCCCCTATCTCCACTAGGTGTACCCCACTACCCACTTGCGATCGGCTCCCTACTCGTGGATACCCGTGCTGGCCCCACAGTGGGGTGTATCACTCCCCTAAAGTGGCAACCCGATACAACTTGAGAATGCACGGCTTATACCTACACAATGCAACAACGTCTTACCTACCAGCCAGGGTCCTCACACGCATATGAAACCCGTTGGACTTGCGTTGCCACCAAGTCAAACCCAGTATGCGTGTCCCGTCCTCG
Source organism: Allium sativum (assembly GCA_030737875.1). Taxonomy (NCBI): domain Eukaryota; kingdom Viridiplantae; phylum Streptophyta; class Magnoliopsida; order Asparagales; family Amaryllidaceae; genus Allium; species Allium sativum. Next base: position 927,971,918 of record CM060926.1, on the reverse strand, counting down.
ACTTGGGTCGAGCCCACAAAGATACATTTGGGTTACTGGTTGAAATGGGCCCCCACAAGCTACACACCTAAGCTTGTCACCACTTGTATATCCCACTTAACCCTCTTAGTCATGTTCATTTACATGTGTGTTTGGTTAAGTCTTGCTAATCGTATTTCACATGCCACTAAGGGCACCCACTAGATTCCTCATGCCACCCAAGGCACCTACTTAACCCCCATGTCCTACCTTACATGTTTATCTGGTTAAGTATTTCTTAATTCATTCAGGCCATAACCTCATAAAGACCTCTCACATTAGATTGGCATTTATGGCAGCTGGATTTGCCGGGCGGGTCCGGGCAGTCTTACACCATAAAAGAGTCTAACCTCGTATCTTTACAACTGTTATGCTTTAGTTTAGGCCTAGGACCTCTCACATTGGGCTGACATTTGTGACCACTGGATTTGTCGGGCGGGTCCGGGCAGGTTTACGTCACAAACGAGTCCAACCTCGTGTCCTAAGCATTGATTATCACTTATAATCTTTTGCCCCAATTTTAATAATTCCCTACTCAAATTATTAATTAACTCCAATTTTAATGATGCCCATATTTGACTCAATTATGGCCATCCACTCATGGCATGCAAAATCATATCAATTGCACCCCAACTTCTTATTATTATATCCTTAATATTACCCCTACCCTACGTTGTACGTTCGCTTATTCAACGCAAAGTATACGTTAGACTCGAATAGCCTAACTCATAGCATAAAGATAAATTATCACAACATATAGACAAATAAAATAATCCAATCATAATAGGGGTGAAACTTGCATAAACTACACATGTTAAGGATCTAAAGGTGTCAACTTGTTAAATGTCACAATTTACATGATATGATCATAAACCAAATTTATGTATAAACTTGCATATGGGGTTTTATGCAACATAATGATGGTGTGAACTAGCATCTAATACATAGAATTCACATATGTCATAGCATAATTCTAGGTGTCATAATTCTAGATCTAAATAGATGTCATGGCATATGTTCATAATCTTTACTAATCAATCTACACTTGCATATGTGGTTTGTCATATAGATCAACATAGCCCAAATAATATCAACATTATGATTTGATTAACATGAACTAACTAGCATAGATAATAACATCATGGCTTTATAACATGTATGATTTATCACAATTTAGCATAGAAAACTACAACCTATACAATATCATCATAGCATGATTTACAACATATAGGATATCATCATCATATAGCATAGGATTTATAACATACATGATAACATAAGGTTTACAACAACATATATGACAATCCACATCATTCACTTATAATCCATTCATAACTTAATCTAATTAGTTTAATAGTAATCTTGTTAAGATCATCATACTCACCATTAGAGAAGAAAAGAGAGTCTTGATTTGCTTTAGAGTTGAGTAGAATTAGAATTTAATTAGCTTTTCTTCCTTCTAAGTTGGCGGCGGTTAGAATGAGTTCCATGGCGGCGGTATGACGGTGGCTATTCTATTTTTCATGTGAATTAGAGTGAGAGACTGCCTAGGTATTTATAGAGTTTAGGGTTTATTTAGACCGTCAGATCAACTCAGAACTAACCTGAACCGTTTAATTTGCCAACTCAGCCCTAAAGACACATCAGCAGCTCAAGATTGGGCTCAGTCAAAACCCTAGCCGACTGACCAGGTCGACACCCAGGTCGACTCCCCAGTCGACCTGGGGGGGTCGACTACCCAGTCGACTCCCCAGTCGACCTGGGGTGCTGGGCGGGAATTTTCCCGCCTAGCCTGATTTGACTCCGAATTTGAAATTTAAATTTTCTGAAATCTGTTTTGAATTTTCTGAAACTTCCGATGGTCATAACTTCTTCATACGAAGTCCAATTCACGCAAACTCAGACTCTATTTCAACCAGAATTCCGAGATGAACACAATGGCGCAACCAGCTTCCCACAATTCTCATGTCTGAGATTAGTTATTCTTAAATTTGTGAATATTAATATTAACAGAATTACGGGGTGTTACAAGGGGTATAAAATCAATCACCAATTAATAATATTAAGGTTTACCTATTTGTTGGGTAATCAAACTCTAATCACAAAGCAAATCAACTAACAACCCTTCCTCTTCCAATCCTGCACTTAACTCAATATATAATGTAAATAACCATCCCAGGTTAAATCATCTAGTTTTGTTTCAAATGAGATTTTTCTCAGATTTATATTGGAATTTATTTATTAGTTTCTAATTTATTTATCTATTTTTGAATTTTATCGTTCAACCAATTGATCATACAATAAACAAACAAATAATATAACTCAATCATTCCACAATTAACTCCTTATTTCATTTAACTTATTTTAAGTTAAATTCTGATTCAATTTCCATATTAAAAAATTTATTCACCGATTCTTCTGGTTATATTAAACCGTTTAAATTTATAATTCAATTTGAATTCCCATTCAAATCAATCAAACACACCAATATCAATAATTAAATAAAATTGTTTCTTTTATAAAAATATAGTTTGGGTAAAAAAATTCATGTATCCCCTTTACAAAACAATATTGCGTGAATTACCAGTTTAACTTAAACCGATCAAACAACACAATACAAAACATTTGTATATAAAATCTACAAATACGCTCTCTCGTATATATACACTCAATCTTAATCTAGAGTATTACTAATCCAATTTCTGTCGAGTTACGCCACAGAGCCAAGGTTATTACTAAACCTCGCTCTGATACCAACTGTAGCGACCCGGGAATTTCGACACTTGAATCTTGACACTAATACATCTTGTGCCCGAAACTCCAAGTACCGAAACCCCAGAAAGCTAATAGAAAGAATATTAGAGGGTGAGATGATAAAGAAAAAAAATTAGTATAGAAGAATAAGAAGAACCAACACAACATAGAGTCTCACTTCGTAGTGGAATAAAATATAATATATAAATAGACTTTATTGAGAGCTTTAAATGATACCTACAACATCAAAGTACATTAATACACCTGGACTGTCCTTACACGCATATAACACACAGCGGAATAATAACGGTAGGACATCATACATCTGAACTCCTTCAGCTCTTCTTTGGACTTCATACATTCCGATAACCTGAACCTGTACGACTTGGTCTAAGCCGAGCATTTCAAACACTGGGTTAGTCCAGTGAACCGGAGTGAGAAAAAAACTCGCAAAGTTTTAAGGAGAATCATCCAACTTGATTTTAAAGTTCAAAATCCTTTTGCAAAAAAAGGATAATTGTAAGACCAAATCCACACATAAATACAGACGCTTTTCATCTTACGATAACCCAAAACATTTTGAAAACATTATTAGTTTGATATTATAAGAGTGTCTAAATACACGTAAATAACAATATAGAGGAACGCTTGCATCTCACACTCAACATATAGTATATAATCAAAATCCCGGGCGCTTATTGGAGATTGGATTCCGACTATGACAAGGTATGGAAGCACATGCCGATAGTGTATCTCTAGAAGGGAATACACTGGGTTCAACAAGAACGTCTTGAAACCCGGCCCACACATGACCGACCACTCATTTCGCTTGAGTGTATCGAATGTATATCACCAACGATTGGGCTCAAACCACCGTTTCCCGAAAGGGACAACATCGAAATAGACTAAAGAAGCAAAAAGAATTTCTCTAGATAGGTGATTATACACCCTAATGGGAGCGACCCACATAGCCATGTTGTCTTCCCGATTTTTGTCATTTCCCGGTTAATGAGAATTGAGGTTTAAATTACCTTTAGAAAATCTAAACACCATTCACTTTGAATATCAAATCGTTGGATCCACCAAATATCACTAGTTGACATCCACAAAAATACATTAGTCGTTAAGCCAAGAGAAGGTGTCTTCTCTGCCACCAACAGAAATACGTTTGAGGAAATCAACATATGTGATTCCTTTGGAAATGCTCTGTCAAATACTCATCCATACAAGTCATCCAGGAACAGGATGAACCGAAGGCACTCTCCTACCACGTCCTAGGTATCACCCTACAGATTAGTAGCGAGTAGTCTTTCCAATCCGTAGATTTCAATTACGACAGAATCATTGTCAAATATATATTTCTAGCGATCATCTAGAGAAATTCAACAATAGTTCCTCCACTCATGAAGATTAATAATCTTCAATTGTCGATCAGGTCCAAATATCTTCTTCCTTTACATATTTCTTGGTCCGAAATGGTTTTCGAATATAAATTCGATCCCGGTCTTTCCGTACCAACCACGCATTGGGTATGATTTTGATAGTCGATTATTTAACTATCAAAATAAACAGCCACAAAAATCAATAAATCCATTGGTTTATTATACAACGTCACTTGGCCACTAAAAATAATATATCAATTTTAATATATTAATATTCTCAAATAATTTTATTTCTATACTTGGAAAATATCTTAAAATCATATTCCATTTCATACTCAGATTTCCCGTTAAATATCATTTCAAAACTTTGCTAAAACATTACTTATTATCTATAATTGGGAAATCAATTCAACTTATCCATTTAATCAATCATTACGATATCTTATTTGTTTCGGTGTTTGAAAACCATAACTGTCAGTTTCTATTTTAGAATAAACTCAATCCAAATCATACTTTTGAGAATATCGTTATAATTCCACAAATCCCTTTTCATTTATCCCTTTACTGTGAAAATATCGTTTCATATTCTCAAGCCCTTTCTATTTCCTTTTATTTTGAAATCCGATAATATATATTCCTAAGTTCTCAAATAACGTTACATTATTATTTCCTAAAATAAATTACTCTTTACATCTCCACCATTACAACTAATATCATCCTTCGATAATCCTGATGTCATTCAAGTTGGGGTATTTTAATTACCTCTCAGACCTTGACCAACAACGTTCTAATTTTAAGATAAATATCAGTTGTAATACCCAAAAACCAATATTCATTTCCCATATCAAAACAAATCCCATTTTAAATATCTTGATGAAACCATATCTCTTATTTAATATGGCAAATCTATATCGCATCTTTATAATCCAAACCGTCTAACCATTTTATTTCAAACTTGTGTTTTCGTTCTCGATTTCCATTTTAACCTCCATTAGTTCCTAACTATGTATCAGTAAGAAAATAATTATCTAAATATCAATCCCGGAGGCCAAAACCAACATCAGATCAATATTCAAAAAAATCATTTATCTCCACCGGTCTCCAGTTAATTTCTAATTCTTTAATTTCCTATCCTGGCTTATATTCCATTCAAAAATCCATTTCTAATAACCATATTCTAATACTATATTCAGGTAAAATTGGGTTTTAAACTCCGTCCAACCTAGGTTTGATAAAATCCAATTAAATAGAATTTCAAATAATAATTCACTTTAAAAGTACAATTTAAACTTAACTCGTATTATCATTAATATAATTTGCTTTAAAATATCTTTTTTTTATAAATAGGCCTTATTGTTCAATAAACTTCCATTATTCCTTTTATATCCCAAGGTCTCTACATTGATAATTAAATAAATGATAATTAAATATCAACATTTAAAAATGTTTACTTAACCAATAAATATTTCCATTAAATAAGTAAATTTAATAAATCCATTTTTGCTAACACAGTTGCCTTGATCAACTCTAACATGATTAATTCGTTAATCAAATCTCGATTCACCTTCCTATTTGAATTCAATTAATTTAAACAATCCCATTTGATTATTAAAATAATAATCAATTCAATAAAATCTCCTTTTAATTGTTTCTTAAAACAATTATCTCAGTTATTAATCGTCACATTAATTCCTGCTTACTTGCATGTCAAACTTATTAATATAAGAATTTACTTTATAAATCATTTAATAATTAAGATGAGGCACGTGCTTCGCGCACGATAGATTTTGGTACAAAAATGGTGATTGGTGGTTAAAACAAACAATATATATGTGGTTGGTTTATTTCCTTTTTAAAAACTTCATTTAAAATAATATGTTTAAAAATCTATATTCAGTTATAAAGTAAATTTAATAACTTCATTTCTATTGATTCACCTGATGGTAAATCAATCTCTATAAACAGTTTGTATTTTGGCCATCTACTATAAATTCCTCAACCAATATCACCCATTGGTTAATAACAAACAAACGTTGAATTCACATTCAACGATCAATAATCAAATCAATAATCCAATCATAGTGGTTAAACAGTTCATGAAATGATCATATCAAATAAATAATCAATTCAACTGATAGTGGTCAACCAACAATAATAATTCAAGCATCCAGTTTAATTTAACTACGTTTATATTAATATAAACGTAACCAACAAGGTAAGTTGCCTTGTTTGGGAATCATAGTTATTGTTTGGGAATCATAGTTAGAATAACGATGTCATTTCATTTAAAGTAAACAACCGTTTAATTTAAATAATAGATATAAAATACTTAACAACTATCGAAACAATCATTAATTCAACCGGCAATTAGCAAACATGGCATAAATAATAAACCTGACTTATAATAATTATAAGTGGGAAAACTGAGTGAGTTTTACTCACCTTGGTTTATTCTGGCATTAAAATGGTTCAATTTAATTAAATTAAACATGAGTTTAATTTAATTAAAAATCTCAACTGCTTCCATCTCGATGCAGACTAGTTCCAAATTGTCGTGTTCTCCGATGTAGTTTCTATATTTCCAGTCTTGTCCAATTCTGATGACATTGGAAAATGTTAAGCAATTTATATGGTCCTGGTTTTACATTAAAACTAACTAACCTAATTTAATTTTTGATTAATGCTATCTATTTTACTATAAGGAAACATTGGCCATGCTCAATCCGGAAAATAAAAGTCTAATAGATGTTGCTCACCATTTTATTTCTAAAAATGTCCTCTGTTATGTCATTCCGCATGTTGAACGTTTATCGTAATAAGTGTGTATTAGGCATACTAATTTCCTATAATAGAAATCGACTAACTATCTTATATCATTAGGCATAATTAAATTAGGATTTGGGAATGTGATAATTAATTGAATTTAAAGGATGTGGCACTTTACTAACTAAACTAGGCACGTAGAGTTTGATTTTCACCTGCCGACTTCCTTTTCCCTTTGAACATGAAGCCATCCATACCGTTCCAGTAATTCCCTCACAAGCCTGACAAACATCACGTTTTATTTTAACCTCCACGCCTTCTTTTTTTTATAATAAATCCCACCGGCCAATCCAGTAGCCCACGTTCTTAACCCCAAAATGTACAGTAATGCTTCTTCCCAAAAACACAGCCATCAGCTTGAAAAGTATTCGAACTGTAAAGATCCATACTGTACTAACTTTCACCCCACGCTACATGATTCTCTCTGCTACTTTCTTTTCATTGTCTCTGGAATGAAACTCCTCCACGCATTCATTCTTCAGTGCCCTTAATAGCTCATCGGAAATCTCCATTGATTTCTTGTACGCTGCTTTCTTTTACTGAACCCCGCACCCACTTTTTCTGCAACCGTAATCACGTACTTCGATTGTGTGAGCACCTTCCTTCGTCAGGGCTTCGAACCCGGTTGGGTTTTAAGAATTGCGGTTTTGTTATTTGGTCCATGGGTTTCATTTATTGTTTCAAAGTGGAGGTTGCTGTTGTAATTGTATTAGGAAAGAGAATGGCTAGCGCCAGCATGGTGTATACATATATATATATTCTTCTTTGTTCGTAAGAATTGGGTCTTTATTTGCTCTTGCGTTGGAATTGAAGAACGGATGAGAGAAGTATTTATAGAAGATTATGGAGAAGTTAATATCGATGTCCATCACAGTGTAGAGGCTAGGCATATATTAGCTGCCGTGTATGGTATTTTCCATTCATACAGTGATGTGCAGATTTCATACGTATAAAAGAAAAGAAATGGGGTAGTTGTGCAGAAAGGTTAGGGCAGTACAAAAGTAGCTTAGTATATATATATACACACACACCCTAATACTTAATGTCCAAGTAGCCTAGGGTATGCTGTAAAAATATAGGATGTGCAAATGTATATATCCTTGATATAAGTTGCTTAAGGTGTGAAGAAGCCAATGGAAAAATGTAGTGTATAGTGTAGGCCTAAATATCCGTAATTTCCAATAAAAACTGCATGTGCGTTCTATTCAGTTTTAAATCCTTAGGCACGAAGGTAGGATGCTGCACATATATGTATATTTGTACCCTTTTTCTTAAAACCTGGGGATAGATGCGTGAGATTTCATTTCGTTTCATTTTCAATTAGTCCGTCATTTGAATATACAAGGTAAAAGAAATAAAGTACTATATAGGGTGGCTTTTTATTTGAAAGAACAATGGGGTGTACAGTATATAAGGTAGGGTACAGGGTGAGAAGTGTAATTTCAACAGGGACAATAAAAAGAAAATAGGTCTGTTTTGAGAAGAAATTATAAGACAATTGTGCTATCACTTTTCATATTGATGGGCTTTGGTATATTGGCGCAGGGTAGACTGGAAATTAAATACATGTTGCTCACTATATTTATTTATTTATTATTATTATTATTATTTTACTTAAGTGTTGAGTTATTACCATATATTGTTTATTTGGTACACAGTTAATAAACACATACAACTATTCACGCTATCGTAAAATGTACACACTGCCACGTGCTGACTACAAACTCAACGAAAATAAAGATACTGCTACGCCTTGACGTTCCAGTCCCAATGTAATAAATTTCATTGAAAACGGTCTTCCTTTGCGAAAAGAACGATATTTCGATCTCAATTTATCCATCGATTTACTTTTAAATTTTGGCTACCGATAAAACAACTCCGTTTGGCTTCAAACTGGAAAACTAGCAATAATTGGCCGTACGTATTCAAATAAAAATTCGTTTCATTGAAAATGGATATCTTTTGAAAACCAATATTTTTAACGCTTATATAATATATCGATAAATTATAAATTAAATCCAAAAATATTATTATTATCGTATTTCTCCAAATAGAATAATATACCACTTTAAATACAAACTAATTTGAAAATTGAGCTCGACATTAAAAAATTCAAGTTAAACGATATCGAAATTATAAAGAATTCCAATTTAATTTATTAAATAAACATTATCATTTATTAACAATTCTCATAGCGACTATTTCAAAATTTGATCTGGACGTAACTTACAATATATATAAAATTCCGATTTTCTTGTTCAATAGAAAATTATAATCAATAAGATCCTAACGTTTCTTGTTTCATAGAATTCTAATTTAGTACGGATTCTTTATATTCGACTGGAGTTCAAAACTCAATATTACGAACAACTGTGCCATTTCGAGTTCGTTTTATATCAAATATAAATATAAACTGTAATGTCCTGGTTTTTGACTAAGTTGTAATACAATTTATTTTGGATTTTTCAATAATTGCTATGAATTAAACATATTTAAAATAATATATTGTGGTAAATTTCTAGAATAATATTTTTAAATGGTTTAAATTATTTTTACCAATATAAAACAAGCGGATATGTTTTCTTGTCTTGTTTTGTATTTTTATATGTTTCTAAACTTATATGAATTAACAATAAGCATCACTTAAGAAAGATCGAATGTAAATAACTTAAGTGAAATATAGAAATACTTCATATTTGAGAAAAGTTACATTTATAAGGATTTAACACTTTTATACTAAGGATCAAAATAACAATAGACTTGACACAAAATTATGGTTAAAATTTGCATTTGCATTTGCACATGGTTGGTACAAAATGTGTACATCAAGATTTGGCTGTGACACTGCATTTCAATCAAAAGAGGTTTAGTAACCAAGCATTTTTCCTTTTCTTTCTTTTTGATTTATGCATAAGACTGGCACAACATTTGTACCCCGACTTCTTTTCACATGGCAGTGCACATGGAAGAATTGTGCAGAACCTTAGACCTCTCATCAAACATACTAGTAGCCTTAACACCACATCATGCTAGACATTCCATATGTAGTTGTCTTCCCTACCATCTATTTTCACATGGTATTGCACTTTATTTTTACACTGACCTATTTTCAACATATGAAGAAATTTAAAACAGTTAGCAACAACACCTCTTTCCATAAGCTAGAAAATTTGTGATAGCATCTAATCAAATCATAGTTTTGTAGCTTGGGTTGCTTAGGAACAAAGCATAGATTTTTAATCCAATTCATACATATGACTTCAAAGTCTAGCCATGTAGTAGACAAAAGAAAATCACAAACAAAACTCTAGGCTAGACACAGCTAAACTAAAGGAAATTTTCTTTTCAATCTTACATAGTTATATCCTCTCCATTACACACCGGAACTATTTGTTATTCTTTCAAATCAATAGACACAAGCACAACTATATGAAAACAACTCACTCTTTCAAATCAAACTGATACATAACTCATACACGTAGCTGCACTCTTTTTCAAATCAACTAAGCAATAACAGCTAGGAACTTTCCTTTAGGCAGTGTGTTTCATTTCCCATGCAAGCCAATAAATCCCACAATTTTTTTATATTTCTTTGCTCCTATAAATACACATAAGACTGCTACATAAATTCACAAATTAATTCGAATCAAAACTAAAAGAAATGGAACCAAATTTAGCAAAAAAATGGGAGAACCTATGGACATAAAACGCATAAGGAACATAGGATCCAAATCAAATATGAGTAAACTCTTGGATTCATTTTGTATTTATAAATATTGATGCAAAACAATATAGATGTACACCTGTATATGCTCTAGAATGAAAACCAAATATTATTTAATACCGAATATTATTTAATACCAAATATCAAACCCAGTAAATTATCAGTTGGTAAATACCAAATATTATTTAATACATAAAACGCATAATGGGTTTAATACCAAATATTATTTAAAACAAAGCAAATGTAACATTCATCATGAATTAAATTAACGTGTAACTATTGATCAGTAACAATCTGAAATCCAGTAAATTAGGATTGTTTATCCAATTAATTATTTAATAAAATGGGTTGTGTTAAATTATGTTGATCGTTATTTAATATTTTTATTGACCTCTGATAGTGGAAATAAACACCGTTCCACTATATGTTGATTGATTGAATTGTTTGAACACCCTATTAGCAGAGATAAACACTATTCTGCTATTTTATCAGTTTGACATTTTTTATCAGTTAAAATATGATAACAAAATAATTTATTATCAGTTGGTAATATTGAATTGTATTTATATGATCTTTTGTGCAAATTGGATTAACGATTTGAATGTCATTTGATCTATTATATAGCATTAGAGCTGCTAAGATGTTATCTGTAAAGTAACTCAAGAAATACTCGAGTTTTGATAGTTGGATTTAAATTGTTTTTAAGAAGCAATTAAATAGATTTTGTTAAATTTATTATATTATTAATTTAAAAGAAAAGAATTATTATGATCGTTTTAAACTATCTGTCTTTGAAATGAATGGTGAGAAGTTAATTAATTTTAATTAACAGATTTTGGTAAGATAATGGTGTAGTTAAATAGGAGTTTAACCTTGGTTAAATTATCTTAGAAGATAATTTAGTTTTAAAAAGAAAAGAAGTCAATCATTGGATTTTGTTCCCCAGATTTAATATCAAGTTAAATTGACGAATGTTTCAAAACAACAACGTAGTTTGAAATTGTTTTAAGATTATAAAAAAAACCAAATAGATTTACAATTGTTGGTTTTGTCGGATATTTGAATATCGAACTTCTCGGAATCTTAATGATAAGAAGGATTTCGACTCAAGGTTTGAGAGGTAATTAAAATATCCCAACTTGAACGATTTCACTATTATCCGATGGTTTGTATTAGTTCGTGTTCAAAATGGGTGTTAGAATTGAATATCATTTCCAATTGTGAAAACGGATATTCGAGAGTGAGGTAATCCTTTAAGATTCATAATAGGATTATAAGTTAAGTAATATTTATGTTTTCAAATAAATCTAGATACACAAAATTTGTATTTGAATAAAAATGATTTAAGATTATTTAAGGCTTAGCAGATCCAGTGGAAGTAAATATGTTTAATTTATTTTATATTTGATAGTTAAATCACCGACTATCAAATCTAAACCATTTCGTTATCGTTTTCGAAGAGACCGGAATCCAAATTCCACTTCGATTCGATATATATATATATATATATATATATATATATATATATATATGTTTTGATTCAGTGATTATTGAAGACCATTGAAGACGGTGTTATGCAAGGGATGATCTGTTAAATCCTAGGTGGTAATTGCCTAAGAGGGATTTATAGAACAGTGCCTTCGGTTTGTCCAGTCCCAGGACAACTTGTATGAACTAATGTATGACAGAGTATGCCTAATAAATTGCGTAAGTTGATCTCTTCAAACATATTTACGTTTGGTGGCAGAGGATTCATTTCTCTTAGATTTATACCCATGATATGTTTGGAGAAATCAATTTGTGATTTAGCGGGTTTGACGATGTGGCATTCAAAGTAAATGAAGATTTGATATGTCCAAGGTAAGTTCAGCATCTAGCCTTACAACCGAGAAATGACAAAAATCGGGCAGGCAACATGGCTATGTAGGTCGCTCCCATTAGGATGTATTGTCACCAATCTAAATAAATTCTTTTTGCTTCTTAAATCATTCGATGTTGTCCCTTTTCGAGAAACGGTGGGTAGCTCCCAACCGTTGGTGACAATATATTCAATACACTCAAGTGAAATGAGTGGCCGGTCATGTGTGGACCGGATTGCAAGACGTTCTTGTTGAACCCAGTGTATTCCCCTCTAAAGATACGCTATCGGCAGGTGGTTCCATACCTTGTCATAGTCGAAATCGAATTTCCAATAAGCACCCGGGGTTTTGATTTTATACTATTTATGTGGAGCGTGAGATGCAAGTGTTCTGCTAGATTGCTATTTATTTGTATTTAGACGCTATCATAATATCAGAATAATATTGTTTTCAAAAATGTTTCGGGTTATCGTAAGGTAAAAACCATCTGTATTTATGTGTGGATCGGTCTTACGATTATCTTTGTTTTAAAAGGTTTTGAAAGTTAAAATCAAACTGTTTTTAATCGTTTACTCACACCAGTCTCATGACTGACCCAGAGTTTATATTTCTATGTTTTTTCCCTAAGCTCTTGGGTGCCAAAATTTGTATGGGCAGTCCAATAGTTTAGGAGTTTACATATTTATCTGGAGGAGCTTGGAGCAAGATGCTTCAACGTTAGATATTTAGAGTTTATTCTATTGTGTTGTATATATGATGTACTCTGATGATGTATGTAAATGCTAATACTGTTGTATTTCAAAAGTGATTATTTATATATTATATTTTATTCTGCTGTGATTGTGAGACTTTATGTTGCTGTTCAGTTCAATTTTCTATCTATTTTCTTCTATTCTAATTTTCTATCTTATCTTTCCTCATCCTCTAACTTCTTTCTATTAATGATTCGTATTTTCGAGCAATTTGGGATGGACGTGAGTTGTATTTAGTCAACTCAAAGGGTTCGGATTTGCCGGTCGTTACACTTGGTATCAGAGCCGAAGGTTGAGTAGTAACCTTGGCTCTGCGGCGTAACTCAATAGAGATGGGATTAGTAATATCCTAAATTGAATTTGAGTGTATATATATGAGCGCGTACTCGTTAATTGATATAAAAACTGATTTTATATTGTTTTGATTGGTTTGTTAAGTGGCTTATGAACTCTAGTCGATACAGAAAGGAACGGTTGTATCGATAGGTGTTTCCAAACCCTTAAACAGAGTAATTCAACACAGTATTGTTTTAAAAGACAGGTAAATGAAAAAAATTTGCCCAAAATTATATTTATTAAAAAAATTGTTGGAATTATTATTATATATGATGTGTCAATGGTTATCATTATAATCAAATATGATTATAAACTGAAATAGTTATAACAAAACTGAATTTGTATAAGAATATGATAAACAAGCAGAATAGACGAGAAAATTGTTTAGGAAAAACAGAATGTTTTGGAAAAATTCAAAGGTTTTGGATTTATGGTGGAATCAAGATAGGTTATTTCAAACTGATTTTCGGAAATTTGGATTCTGAAATTTGAAAATTTAACTAAATTTCAGAAATTAGAACCTAACTGGAAATTGGTTAGGATAGATGATTTCTTGAGTATTGGTCTGATGTTGATTTCCGTCTTTGGGTTTGGTACTTAAAGGGTTATTTTCTTACCAATTTACGGTCAGAGACTGATGAATGTTGAAGAATAGCAAGGGATGAAAATATTTTCCAAGCGTAATAACAAATATTTCTACTTATGAAAATGACTGGGATCAATAAATAATTGTAGATATAGGTATTGAGTGTTTTGATTGTTGTTAAATGTTTTGATAAGTAACCTGTGTGTTTTGGATGCCTTGTTTGTTGGGGTTGTTAGGTAATAACCCATGTATGTGTTATAAATCTATGACTTTAAAAATAACTGTAATCTTGTCGTTGCTCTTCAATTTCGGGGACAAAATTCTTTTAAGGGGGGTAGATTGTAATGTCCCAGTTTTTGACTAAGTTGTAATACAATTTATTTTGGATTTTTCAATAATTGGTTTGAATTAAACAGATTTAAAATAATATATTGTGGTAAATTTCTAGAATAATATTTTTAAATGGTTTAAATTATTTTTACCAATATAAAACAAGCGGATAAGTTTTCTTGTCTTGTTTTATATTTTTATATGTTTCTAAACTTATATGAATTAACTATAAGCATCACTTAAGAAAAATCGAATGTAAATAACTTAAGTGAAATATAGAAATACTTCATATTTGAGAAACGTTACATTTATAAGGATTTAACACCTTTATACTTAGGATCAAAATAACAATAGACTTGACACAAAATTATGGTTAAAATTGGCATTTGCATTTGTACATGGTTGGTACGAAATGCGTACATCAAGGTTTGGCTATGACACTTCATTTCAGTCGAAAGAGGCTTAGCAACCAAGCATTTGTTCTTTTATTTCTTTTTGATTTATACATAAGGCTAACACAACATTTGTACCCTGACTTCTTTTCACATGGCAGTGCACAGGGAAGAATTGTGCAGAACCTTAGACCTCTCATCAAACATATTAGCAGCCTTAACACCACATCATGCTAAACATTCCATATGTAGTTGTCTTCCCTACCATCTATTTTCACATGGTATTGTACTTTATTTTTACACTAACTTGTTTTCAACATATGAAGAAATTTAAAACAATTAGCAATAACACCTCTTTCCATAAGCTAGAAATTTTGTGGCAGCCTCTAATCAAATCATAGTTTTGTAGCTTGGGTTGCTTAAGAACAAAGCATAGGTTTTCAATCCAATTCATACATATGACTTCAAAGTCTAGCCGTGTAGTAGACAAAAGAAAATCACAAACAAAATTCTAGGTTAGGCACAGCTAAACTATAGGAAATTTTCTTCTCAATCTTACATAGTTATATCCTCTCCATTACACATCGGCACAACTATTTGCTATTCTTTCAAATCAATGGACACAAGCACAACTATATGAAAATAACTCACTCTTTCAAATCAAACTGATACATAACTCATACACATAACTGCACTCTTTTTCAAATCAACTGAGCAATAGCGGCTAGGAACTTTCCTTTAGGCAGTGTGTTTCATTTCCCATGCAAGCCAATAAATCCCACAATTTTTTTATATTTTTTTGCTCCTATAAATACACATAAGACTGCTACATAAATTCACAAATTAATTCGAATCAAAACTAAAAGAAATGGAAGCAAATTTGGCAAAAAAAAGGGAGAACCTGTGGAAATAAAATGCATAAGGAACAGTGGATCCAAAATAAATGTGAGTAAACTGTTGGATTCATTTTGTATTTATATATATTGATGCAAAACAATATAGATGTACACCCATATATGCTTTAGAGTGAAAACCAAGGAAATATGAAGTATGAATATCTTTTGTGAGTAAATCTATTCCACTGTAAACCTATTGCTTATCAATATATAATACAAACTTGTATATATATATTGAATGCCTTGTATATGTCATAGTGAGTAGATCCCCTTTTGTTATTTGAACGTGTGTCTATGATGCATATAAGGGTATATTGATATGGTTCTCATACTGGAAATAAAAACTGAACAAAATTTGAACTAAGAAATGCATAAAAACAAGGGACTAACTGCTGTGAATAAAGCTTTTTTCCCTTGTTCATTTATTTTGGAAATATATGTATGCATATATGTAGGTATTGATATGGTTTTCATACTGGATTAAAAATCTGAAAATAAAAAGACTAAAACCTAGAAACTGAATACAGTGGACATGTTGAGTGAATGAAGTCCTCTTTTTATCTTATTTAAGATTATTACTACTGAAAATAATA
Source organism: Allium sativum (assembly GCA_030737875.1). Taxonomy (NCBI): domain Eukaryota; kingdom Viridiplantae; phylum Streptophyta; class Magnoliopsida; order Asparagales; family Amaryllidaceae; genus Allium; species Allium sativum. The sequence goes on along the minus strand of CM060926.1, from coordinate 927,955,473 downwards.
TGATATCTCGGTGCATATACGTTTTGAATGGATTATGATAAATTCATTCTATAAATGGAAATATAAGAACAGAGCAAAAGAAGTGAGTATAACTTCCCCTATATTCCCATTTAAACGTTTTTGCTAATGTTTGCATATCAAGATGCTTGCTTGCTTGATTTAACTGGTTCAATCTTTGTTGTTAAACTGAAACCATGGAAAAAACTTATGTGAATAAACTGCATCATTAGTCCATCGGCTACAACGACATATAAAATATATACTTGTGTATTTAGTAAAATAAATAAATAAAAACTTCATGTAAAAACTAGAAATAGCAGAGTAGCGAACAAAAACATTTCTTTTGATCATTTGTATAAAACATGGAAACAGGAAATGAATAACAACTGTGTACATTTGGGATCAGTGAATTCCTTTCCATTGGAAATCTATGTCTAACCTGTGATATGTTTGAATGCCCTACACAGTACAGATGCTATTCACGGAGCGGTAGTTTACCTTAAACACTGGGCTGAGTTTGTATGCACCATGCATGGCCGTAGCAGGTTGTAGCGGGCACTGCTCAAGGACCAGTAGGGAGGATCAGTTATTTACCTATATTTGAAGGAGACAGAGAGGATGTGCTAACTTTTGAGCTGGTATAATTTGAAGCAAGTAGGATGGTGATGGAGAAATGGATAAGTCATTGTAGTTGCGCAGGAACCGGAAACCAAGAGAAAGAGAACCAATAGAAGCAGTATATGGGAAAATGCAAATGGGATTGATTATTAATAATGTAAATACAAATAGTAAGAATGGGTATAACATACACTAAATAAACAGCTAAATAGAGATACACATCAAAACAAGAAAATGAAAAAGAGATAGAAAAGGAATTGAAAGTAAGGAAGAATAGGAGAGCAAAAAGGAAAAAAGAAATATATACACAAAAAGAAAACAAGAGAACAGGAACAGAAGAGAGCATATATAGGAATAATGCATGGAATAAAAAGAACCGAAATTTAAGGATGGGAAGTACAAACATAAGGGAAGAAACAAAAGAACAAAACAAGAAATGTGTTTTATATAAATGCAAAAGAACAAAATAGAAAATGTGTTTTATATAAATGCAAAAGAACAAAACAGGAAATGTGTTTTATATAAATGCAAAAGAACAAAACAGGAAATGTGTTTTATATAAATGTAAAGAGCAAAACAGGAAATGTGTTTTATATAAATTCAAAAGAACAAAACAGAAAATGTGTTTTATATAAAATGCAAAAGAACAAAACAGGAAATGTGTTTTATATAAATGTAAAAGAGCAAAACAGGAAATGTGTTTTATATAAATGCAAAAGAACAAAACAGAAAATGTGTTTTATATAAATGCAAAAGAACAAAACAGAAAATGTGTTTTATATAAATGTAAAAGAACAAAATAGGAAATGTGTTTTATATAAATGCAAAAGAGCAAAATAGGAAATGTACTGTTTTATATAAATGTAAAGAAGCAAAACAGGAAATGTGTTTTATATAAATGTAAATAAACCGAAAGAAACAAATTGTAAAACATGAAGACAGAAAGGACATAGGCAAGAAATAGAAAGTAAGTGAAGACGTGTATGCGAGGCTTGGTGGGAATTTTCTTATGGTGGTGGAAGAATATGGAGGGGAACTAGGTGCACGTAGGTTATGTACAGATTTGGTATGTGATGCACAGTTCAAATGTCACTCCATGACAACACAAATTAATGTGTATCCATCTGTGTGTATGAAAGAAAACTAGTAGAAAACTAGTGGAAATAAAAGGAAACAAAATAAAGATGGGAGAGTAGGGAATTAGGTGTGTTTTGGCATGCTTGGCATAGAATTGTTGCCTGGGGCATTTAAATGAGTGCGTGGATCTTGTATTCATGGGTGGTTTGGGTTTTGGGCTTTGGCCCATGTTCTAAATAAATAAATAAAAGAACAGAACTAAAATGTAAAGGACGAACAGAGAATAAAAAGGGAAGGCATGAGAGAGATTAGCAGGTCGGGAAACAAAACGTAAGCAAGTAGAAATTGGAAAGAAGTATGGGTACAGGAAAATGTGAATGCATATGGATGGTTGGATTGTCTTGCTGATTTGGACGTGGCTAGGCCCAGTTTTCATAATGAGAAATGTGATGATCCCAAAACCCCATGCTAAGGTGTTAAGGATAATCATTGGAATATAACGCATTAATCATCATTAGCAGAGTACAGATAACATCATAAGCAGGAAATAGAATAATTTACACAAATATGATAGCGGAATCATACATATCACAACATCAGAGAGTACAGTGTAGAATACAACTTAGTGCATAAAGATACATGATCAGTCAACATCACCATAAGAGGTACATATACATAGAGAGTACATAAAGAAACATCAGTCTACATCGCCAGAGGCGGAATCATATAATAACAATGGAGGAAAATCAATAGTCAACACTGTGAAGTCAAGCCTTGCCATGATCCAAAAGGTGCACTCCTGCTGCATTGCAAAGCCAAAATAGGTCCAACCACCTGATACTAGGCTGCCGTGTGAAAATAAGGGCACCCGAGTTTGCACGGTGAAACAAACTACGAGTCAGTCATGGGATTGGTATGAGAAATCGACTTAACTAATTAAACAACAATAATAAGGCAAATCAAAGGACCACGCCACTTTCGCGGAACGGGTTTACTCCAATGATTGCTAGTGCATGAAATAAAGTAAATTATTAAATCATCGCAATGCTTTTTTTATAAAAATGAAGCCATTATAATACTCAGGTCCCATCACACAATGCAACGCAAGCCGGAGGATAGAGTTTTACCTTATAATGGCCAAGAAATGCTTGATACATATAAAACAAAAGTGTTTGATATTATTACTAGTGCATATATGTTTCAAAAACAATTACCATCATAAATATCAATCCTAGGCGGCATAGCTACCATCTACTATGTCGCTATACTAGTAATACAATAACATCCGCAATTTCGTATTGGAAATTGGATTCCATCATGAGTCTAGGCAAGGGGCATGCTCCTCTCCATTCGAGACACTCTAGCAAATTTCTCAGGATCACACACAGCGTTCCTTGGAATCGGCTGGGCCGGTCCTCTCTTACTTTTGAGGATTAGTCATTCCTGAACACACGTTTCCCGGTCCTTACAGACCTATAATCGAGGCGCCTCGCATTCCAACAACCACACAGGTGAAAAGTATATATAAATGCCAGGGCTAGTAAGTCACTGACACCACCGTAGCTAGAAAGAAACGTTGTATTCTCCCAGCGGTCACTATCCTGTTTTTGACTCGTACCGAGGTGTGAGGCTCGCGAATCAACGTTATACACAAAGCTACGCCACACAGGGCGTGCTTTGATCATCAACCACAAGACTTTGCTTTGCAACAAAAGCCTTAATCATCTGCCACTTAGGCGTGCCACACAGGCAATTCACTCCATGCGACTAATTTCTATCGATATATAACCTCTGAGCTCGTATGTTTCAGAGAAGGGCGTTAAGCAAGAGAATAAATTCTCTGCCGCCAAACAGATATATATTTAATAGAGATCAATCAACACAGAACAAAATCCAATGTCAGACACAGAGTCCATTTACAAGTTCGTTCTGGGTTTGAACGAAGCCGGAGGCACCGTATTCCTCGCATATTTGTACAATCAACAATACGTCCGAACGGCTACCACTTCAGCTCCTTCAAGGTAGCTACTCCAATCATGAGCATCAGTAGCGCCCATCCATCCAATGTGAAGATCGTCGGTCTTGAACCGTCTTCAACTCTTCGACTTCTAACCGTCGATCGATTATTTGAAATGAGAATTAACTCAGCCTTTTCAAATAATCCGCGTATATTTAGATTTTCAAATCAATTCTTCACATGGTTAAATCATTTGACATTCACATTTTAGTTCTTTAGTATAATTTTCATGTCAAACACATTCAACCACCAAATATCAAGCAACCAAGCAGAATCGGTTTATTTCCATTCTATATCGTCTATAATATTTTATAACGATACATCATAATTTTTATTTATTTAAAATGGCCCTATTTAATTAAACGATGTTTCAGGTCGTGCCGAGGCACTGGCGCTATTTTTCCCTAAATTTGGTTTACACATATTTGAAAATCTAACTGTTGGATTTCAAAAAAGTTTATATCATTGGGAAGATATTCCCAAAGCGAACCCAACGGTTCCAGTTTCGTCAAAATCCGATGGTCGGATCCTTCGGTAAAATCGTATAAAATTACGATTTCAAAACGCGAACGGCACAGCCTCGTTCATTTTAATTAAATTTAAATTTATATATATATAAATATAATTCATTCGACGATTTCAATATCGTTTTCACTTCAAATATTTCACTAACATCTTTATATTTCGAAAAATTTCGCCATAACCTCCTTTGTACGAGAAGGGGTTTGGAAATTTATTGGGCCGTATTAGGTACCCAATAAATTCTAATAATCATGCACATATTTATAGTGATATATTTTGGTGTCCACAGGGGAGTGTGTATAGATCATAACTCCAGAGAATAAATTTTCGTCACCCTATAAATGGTTTTTGTGCCTTAATGACCAGAGAGACGTGTTTATTGTCATCTCCAGACCCGTGTGGGTTTTTTTATTAATCTTTCAATTTACCATTACAATTTATGTAGTCCAGATCAGTCATCAGTTCAACCTGTAATATATAGTCATCGCCATACAAGCCTCTCGCTCGTATGGTAAATCTTCAACCTCATCGCACAAGCTCCAAATGCTTATGTGGTATATGATGAAGTATGCTTATCTTCTAGAAGTATGCCATGTAGTGTAGTTCAAAATTAATTGTTACTATCCTATGGCGATGTTTATTATTACACACAGAACAACTAGCACTCCGCATCCAATGGCATTCACAGGAGTTGATATAATAATAAAATTGCACATCCAACTCATTAAGGTTTACCTATTTGTCGGGCACGCAAATAAATTCTTTACTCAACAGCTAATCCATTCATGTTCAACATATGTATATATATGTGCAAAACTAAGCTAAAAATAATATTTCTAGCAAACAAAGGTTTATTTCCACATATGGTTATTTTTAACACTTCCTACACATGTTAAAAATAATATTTTCAACACACACATATTTATTTGAACAAATGGTTATTTTTAGCACTTCACGTTTCGCATAAAAATAATATTTTTGGCGAACAAAAACATATTTCAACACATGACTATTTTATTTAGTTCGCCAACATGTTAAAAATAATATTCATAGCAAACAAATATTTGTTTCAATACTTGTATATTTTTAGCGAGTCGTTTACATGATAAAAATGATATTTTTATTGTCTAAAATATTTTTTCAACACATGAACATTTTTAGCACTTCATATTCACAATAAAAATGTAAATTTTTATTGTTCAATCTATATATTCAACACATGAATATTATCCACTTCACATATACGATAAAAATATGATTTTTATCGTTCTAACCCTTTATTCAACAGATTAATAATTTCTATAGTTTATATATATAATAAAAATGTGATTTTTAATGTTAAAACAATTTATTTAAAACAAGAATAGTTTATATAGTTTAGATATGTGATAAAATATTATTTTTATTTTTCAAAGAATTTTATTCATCACATGAATTTCTATTCAACACATGAATTTCAATTCAACACATGAATTTCTATTCAACACATAAATACGGTTTCAATACATGAATTTCTATTCAACACATGAATATGGTTTCAACACATGAATATAGTTTCAACATATGAAAATAATTCTAACACATGAACATTATTGAAAATTTCGGCAGCACAACGGCATGGTATTTAAAACCGGCGCCGTCCCGAGTATGGCCCCTCGCTCTACCTTAAAACCTCGCGGTTTTTGACAATGGGGATTTCATACATCTAATTCGCACGCAGGCGAGTATGTTTTTCTTTCCCAAAATTTATTCAAATTTTGTTTCAATCACAAATGGGTATTTTTCAACCACAATGGTATTTTTCAATCACAATCCAAATAATATCAACAACAAACAATCCTATCAACCATTCGCATTATTCACCAAAAAAATTTCACACCAATTCACAATCAATAAATATCGCCCATGGTTTGTGGACGAAGGGAGTACATATATATATATATATATATATATATATATTCATGTATAAATATACTTTATTTCCATTCCAACACACATATGATTTGTACAATGCATGTATAATTATACTTCGCTCATATAACTTATACAACGTATGTACATGAGGTATACAACACGTATATAATTTATATTCCGCTTATATAACTTATACAAAACATGTCCATAGCAAGCTCAGAAAAATCCCCGGACACTTCTAAACTGTAAAGAGCGTCCTTGCGGACACGATGTTTCCTGTTTCATCGAATTTCATTAATACACGATAAAGATACGATTTTTCAAATTTTGCAACACTTAAAAGTGTTATATCCAATTCAAAATGGCCAAAGCCGTTACCTGCCTTGTTTCTTCGAAAATAGGTTTCGAATTTGCGGCAAATCCGTGAAGTATCGTGTCGATCAGGTGGTGCGACGTTGAAGGGGGCAGAGAGACGCATCTGCGCGTTGTGGTGGGGCTCAGCTCGATCCACCAGGGAGGCGACGGTGGTGCTTAGAAGTTCGGAACTTCAGGGAGGTGGTTCTCCCTCCAAACAACACGATAGGGGGTCTAGTGGGTATTGATTTGAAGAGGAGGAGGAGAGCTACAAAAAGTTGAACTGGGGCATGGGGTAATTCTTCCTGGTTTGGTTGGAAAATGGTCGGGAGCGAGGGTAAAGGGTTTTTGTCGAAGTCGAGAGAGAGGAAGGGGTTTCTCGGTTTTTTAATTTTATTTTAAATTTATGATGGAAATTTCTGATTGGCCTATGCATTATTTAATTTTCAAAATAGTGTTCTTCCACACGAACACCAATCCAAACCCAACGACTGTCACCCCTAGCTAAATACCCCCATCCCGAACACAATGGGATATGTTTCGTAGGCCAATTCGACTGTTACATTTAGTTATTCTTCAAATTAAAATATAAAACATTCAATATTTTATTTGAACGTACATATCAATTTGCCATGGCCACAAACTGATTCGAAAAATTCCAGAAAAATAAATCTAGCTATGTTTTGATGCTACGGTCCCAACAAAACTAGTTTCGTCGAATTATAAGATTGTTTGAAAAATGACCATTTTATGGTCGGTCCAATTTTACAAAAGTCAACCAAACATGTTTTCTTTTTCCACGCTCACATACTAGCTTCAAAAATTATGAAATTTGAAACCTAGCAATAATTTGACATCCCAGATCCAACAAAAGTGGTTTCGTCGAATTCCGAGGTCGTTTGCAAAATGTCTATTTTCAAGGGCTATATATTCTCTATAGCGACCTTTCTGAAAAATTCATTTGGCCATAACTTTTGAATCCCGCTATGAAACTTTGATTTTTCAGATTCATTAGAAAGATATTCATAAACAGATTTAAATATTTTTGGTTTCACTAAAATCCGTTTTATTTTGCACCCGGTACAGTCAGTCAAAGTTTGAATTCAAATTTTCAAACTGTCGCACCATTTCTAACTCTTTATTTTATTGAAATATTCTATTTCAATTGCTCAAATTCCTTTAAAATAACTAATTTAAAATTTTTAAATTGGCTCGTATTTTCCAGGTTGTTACAATCTTTCCCACTTAAAACTTTTCGTCCCCGAAAAGGAATCAGCAGTACAGTAGGAAACATAAATGGACATGCAAAGTATTGTAAAGCTACCTTGCACCGGAGTTAGTCAGAGATGTCCACTATGCATTTGGGGTAAGCTTGCTTAATGCTTTCCTCAGTCTCCCAAGTACAATCTCTAGGATCACTACTCCACTGCACTTTAACTAAATGAACCTTCTTGCTCCTTAGCTCTTTAGTTTCTTTGCCAACAATTTTTAACGGCTCTCTTCTGACTGCTAATTCTGGGGTAATTTCCAAGTCTTGTTGTGTTGCTTCTTCTAAAAAAAGATCTGGGTCATGCACATGTCTTCTAAGTTGAGATACGTGAAACACATTATGCACTCCAGGCAACCAATCAGGTAATGAAACCCTATAAGCAAGAGTTCCAATTCATTCAAGTATAGGAAAGGGACCAATAAATTTGGGTGCCAACTTTCCAGTTTTACCAAATCGGATCACTCCTCTCATCGGAGAAACTTTCAAATAAACATAATCACCAACATCGAATGCCACATCTCTTCTTCTAGAATCCGCATAACTCTTCTGTCAGCTTTGCACGGTTTTCAATCGTTTCTTGATGAAATCGACTTTATCTGATGCTTCTCTAATCATATCGGGTCCCAACACAAGTCTGTTGCCAGGTTCTACCCAACATGCGGGAGATCTGCACGGTCTACCGTATAATGCTTCAAATGGCGACATTTTCAAACTTGCTTGATAGCTATTGTTATATGAGAATTCTGCCAAATGTAAGTGATCTTCCCATGACCCACCAAAATCAATAATACAAGCCCATAGTAAATCTTCTAGGATTATATTCACTCGCTCAGTTTGGCCATCTGTCTGAGGGTGATAAGCGGTGCTTAGATTCAGTTTTGTTCCCAATTCTGTTTGGAATGCCTCCCAGAATTTGCTAGCAAATATTGGGTCTCTATCACTAACTATGCTGATGGGAACTCCATGCAGCTTAACAATTTCTTTGAAATAAACTTATGCTAGACTTTGGACGGTTCTATTGAATCTGACAGGTATGAAATGGGCGGTCTTCGTGAAGCGATCTACGATCACCCAAATATTGTCATTACCTTTCTTGGTTCGGGGCAAACCATCTATGAAATCCATGGAAATCTTCTCCAACTTCCAACCTGGGACTTCCAACAGTTGCAACAATCCGACTAGCTTTTGTTGGTTGCTCTTGACTAGTTGACAAGTAGGGCATCTACTAACATATAAAGAAATGTCCCTCTTCATTGCCCTCCACAAGAAGGTGCGCTTAATATCATTATACATTTTGCTCACACCGGGATGGATACTAAGTTTGGACTTATAGAATTCATCCATGACTTCTCTTCGAAGCTTTGGAATATTCGGAATGTAAATCCTGCCTTTTAATCTAAGAACTCCCTTATCATCAATACAGAAACTTGTGGTTTCACCTTCCTTGATCCTTTGACTAATTCTCTGAATAAATTCATCGTCTTTCTGAAAGACTGAAATCTTGTCAATCAATGAAGATGTAACCATTAGGCTGGCGATGATTTCATTCTTTCTACTGAGCACATCAGCTACTACATTAGCCTTTCCCGGCGTATACAGGATATCTAAATCATACGCTGCAAGAAATTCTAGCCAGCGCTGCTGTCTCAAGTTCAGATCTTTCTGGGTGAACAAATACTTCAATGATTGATGATCTGTAAACAGTTCAAATTTCTCACCCAATAAGTAATGCCTCCAGATTTTCAAAGCAAAAAACGATGGCTAGCAACTCAAGATCATGAGTTACATAATTCTTCTCATGCGGTTTCAGCTGGCGGCTTGCATAATCGACTACTTGGCCTCTTTGCATTAACACTGCACCCAGACCTCTAATAGAAGCATCCGTCCAAACCGTCAAATCCTGATTGCCATCGATAATGGTTAATACTGAAGCGGTTGTCAATTTTGATTTCAATTCCTGGAAAGCTTCCTCACAATCGGAAGTCCACTTAAATTTCTCGTACTTCTTTGTAAGCTTTGTTAAAGGACCAGATATCTTCGAAAAATCCTTAACGAATTTTTGATAATAACTAGCCAACCCCATAAAACTTCTGACCTCTGTGTGTGTAGTAGGTTGTTTCTAGTCTTGAGTTGCTGTAATTTTGCTTGGATCTACAGAAATTCCTTCCTTTGACACGACATGGCCAAGGAACTTCACCTCTTCCTACACGAAGATACATTTAGAGAATTTGGCTTTGAAGACGTTCTTTCTCAGAATCCCCAATACTTGTTCTAGATGTCTTTCATGCTCGACTTCTGACTTAGAGTAGATTAAAATATCATCGATGAATACCAGGACAAATTTATTTAGAACTTCCCTAAACATTCTATTCATTAGATCCACGAAGTAGGCTGGAGCGTTGCATAAGCCGAACGACATTACTAACAATTCATAAAATATGTCTGGACCTCTGAAAGCTGTCAAAGGAACGCACTCTTCGGCAATTCTCAGTTGATGGAAACCTGTAGCTAGGTCCATTCTGGAAAATACTCTCACCCCCTTTAATTGGTCTAATAGATCATCGATGCGGGGTAAGTGGTATTTGTTTTTGAGCGTCTGTTTGTTGAGGTCTCGGTAATCAACACACAATCGGAGAGTACCGTCTGACTTAGGGACAAACACTGTAGTTGCACCCCAACTAGAAAAGCTAGGTCTGATCAGACCCTTCCAAAGCAGTTGACGAGTTTGATTGCCTAATTCTTCGTTTTCTTTTTGAGTCATTCTTCGAATTGGATGTACCACTGGTCTGGCATTTGTAGTTAGATCGATTCTGAATTCAATTTCTCTTTGTGGAGGTAAGTTTTAGACTTCTTCAGACACATCCGCATAGTTTTTAACAACAGGAATCCTTTCTAATGAAGTGGGATCAACTTCTAGCACAAACCAAAATTCCTTTCTATCTGGATTTGAATCATGGCATGGTACTGTAATATATCCAAGTTTCGTTTTAATGTTTACTATTCTTTCCGCACAATTTACTTTGGCCTTGTATTGCATTAACCAATCTAGCCCGAGAATGATATCGAACTCAGGAAAATCCATAACGACTAGATTAAAAGGAAACTGGTATCAAGAAAAAGAAGCAGGGACTTTACAATATAAACTGAGAATAATAGAGCCTCGTATTGGATTATGAACCCTAACCGATTCTGTAAGCTTTTGCTGTTTTAACTTTAACTTGTTAACAGTGTTACTAGCAATAAAACTGCGTGATGCACCCGTGTCAAATAATACAGAAACAGGAATATTTTTAATTATAAGGGTACCTCCCAGAACATCGGGTTTACCTACTCAATCGGAAGCAACCGGCGGGTTCGCCCCGTCGTACACATGTGCAACTTCCGCCTTCTTAAGCAATGGACAATCTTTGACGAGATGTCCTCTACTGCGGCAGTTAAAGCATGAACGAGAGTTCTGAGAGTTCTGGCTTGAGCCCTGCGAATTGGTCCTCTGCCGTTTTGGGGCTGTGCACACATTAGAATAGTGCCCCATCTTTTCCCAATTGAAGCAGCTTCCCTTTGGCGTCCTGCAAGTTTGCTGATTTGTGGATGTCGCGTTGCTTGACTCAGCCTGGTTCGTAGAGGGCTTGCATTTGCTCCCCGCTTGACTCTTAGCGCGGTCTAGATCAAGATTTCTTTGGTCAAGGTCCTCATAATTGCATGCCATCTCCACTAAGTCTGAAAATGCCAGTTTGATGTGGCTCATGGCCCTGTCTTTATATTTACGCTTTAATCCATGTATGAACCTCTTCTTCTTGCACTTAACAATCGCGATGAGCTTTGGGGCATAGCGAGATAACTGTGTAAACTTATTGAGATAGTCTTGCACAGAGAGGTCTCCTTGCTGGAGATTTGCAAATTCATCATGCATGCGCTCGATGAACTTCTCTTTGAACATTTCTTTGAAGTCATCCCATGTCCTTCCTGTATTTTGATTCTCTTCGGTGATGGCTTCCCACCACAATTCTGCTTCGTCTTGCAAGAGCCAGGCGCCCATGACTGCCTTGTCCTGATCTCCGAGCCTCAGGCCTCCCAAGATCTTTTCGCATGTTTTCAACCATGCCAAGGCCTCAATCACCGTTCCTGTCCCGGAGAAGGTTTTTCCTACTAGATTCTTATATCTTTTGGCCACTCGGTCGAGCTCGAATGGTTGGGCGGTTGGTGGTTGTATTAATGGTCCTTCTGCAGTGGGGACCTCTCCTCGGCCTCTGCCTTGGCCTCCTTGTCCTCCACGACCTCCTCTAGCTGCTGGAGCTCTGGTAGCCATTTATCAAGTTCTGTATAAGCAAGAAAAGAGTCAGCTCTCAGAAATGATACTTTTATTATATAGTACAGTAGAAGAACTTCAGGAAAGACAACGATGTACTGATCAGATTATTTTTGCTATTCTACATAGCTCATTCTAGGACATTACTAGTCCTATCTCTAATGAGCTACTCGCCTTAGAATACTACTGATTCTATTCTGACGAGGTGTTTAATGTGTTAAATTCCAGAACTAAGGTTAACCAAAGCTTTGATACCACCTGTGACGATCCCAAAACCCCATGCTACGGTGTTAAGGATAATCATTGGAATGTAATGCATTAATCATCATTAGCAGAGTACAGATAATAACATAAGCAGGAAAAAGAATAATTTACACAAATATGATAGCGGAATCATACATATCACAACATCAGAGAGCACAGTGTAGGATACAACTTAGTGCATAAAGATACATGATCAGACTACATCGCCATAAGCGGTACATATACATAGAGAGTACACAAAGAAACATCAGTCTACATCGCCAAAGGCGGAATCGTATACATATAATAACAATGGCAGAAAATAAAGAGTCAACACTGTGAAGTCAAGCCTTGCCATGATCCAAAAGGTGCACTCATGCTGCAGTGCAAAGCCAAAATAGGTCCAGCCACCTGATACTAGGTTGCCCGTGTGAAAATAAGGGCACCCAAGTTTGCAAGGTGAAACAAACTACGAGTCAGTCATGGGACTGGTATGAGAAATCTACTTAACTAATTAAACAACAATAATAAGGCAAATCAAAGGACCATGCCACTTTCGCGGAACGGGTTTACTCCAATGATTGCTAGTGCATGAAATAAAGTAAATTATTAAACCATCGCAATGCTTTTTATAAAAATGAAGACATTATAAGACTCAGGTCCCATCACGCAATGTAACGCAAGCCGGAGGATAGAGTTTTACCTTATAATGGCCAAGAAATGCTTGATACATATAAAACAAAAGTGTTTGATATTATTACTAGTGCATATATGTTTCAAAAGCAATTACCATCATAAATATCAATCCTAGGCGGCATAGCTACCATCTACAATGTCGCCATACTAGTAATACAATAACATCCGCAAATTCGTATTGGAAATTGGATTCCATCATGAGTCGAGGCAAGGGGCAAGCTCCTCTCCGTTCGAGACACTCTAGCAAATGTCTCAGGATCACACACAGCGATCCTTGGAATCGGGTGGGTCGGTCCTCTCTTACTTTTGAGGATTATTCATTCCTGAACACACGTTTCCCGGTCCTTACAGACCTATAATCGAGGCGCCTTGCATTCCAATAACCACACAGTTGAAAAGTATATATAAATGTCAGGGCCGGTAAGTCACTGACACCACCATAGCTAGAAAGAAACGTTGTGTTCTCCCAGCGGTTACTATCCCATTTTTGACTCACACCGAGGTGTGAGGCTCGCGAATCAACGCTATACACAAAGCTACGCCACACAGGCCGTGCTTTGATCATCAACCACAAGACTTTGCTTTGCAACAAAAGCCTTGATCATCTGCCACTTAGGCGTGCCACACAGGCAATTCACTCCATGCGACTGATTTTTATCGATATATAACCGCTGAGCTCATACGTCTCAGAGAAGGGCGTTAAGCAAGAGAATAAATTCTCCGCCGCCAAATAGATATATATTTAATAGAGATCAATCAGCACAGAACAAAATCCAATGTCAGACACACAGTCCATTTACAAGTTCGTTCTGGGTTTGAACGAAGCCGAAGACACCATATTCCGCGCATATCCGTACAATCAACAATACGTTTGGACGGCTACCACTTCAGCTTCTTCAAGGTAGCTACTCCAATCATGAGCATCAGTAGCGCCCATCCGTCCAATGTGAAGATCATCGGTCTTGAACCGTCTTCAACTCTTTGACTTCTAACCGTCGATCGATTATTTGAAATGAGAATTAATCGGCCTTTTCAAATAATCCACATATATTTAGATTTTCAAATTAATTCTTCACATGGTTAAATCATACGACATTCACATTTCAGTTCTTTAGTATAATTTTCATGTCAAACATATTCAACCACCAAATATCAAGCAACCTAGTAGAATCGGTTTATTTCCATTCTATATCGTATATGAAGAAAAATAATTTTAGAGGAAGAGATAAAAGGTTAAGAAGAAGACAATATTGTATTGTTTTTTTTCTTGATTAATACATGATTGACATAAGACTCATTTTATACATGCATTTTCTATTTGAAAGAAGGATTTGGATAAGATTACAATAAATCCTTTGCAAACATGACCAAATAAGAAAAACAGGAAACATAATTTAATGCAATATTAAACACATGCAATTTAATGCAAGTTTAATTTATTCCAACAATGTCTCCCCTAAATTAAAACTTGCTCCTTACTCCAATCTTTCTGCACTTCTCCTGCGCTAAGCTCCTTTGTCAAAAATATCAGCTGCTCACTTGTTTTAAAATTTTGATTCTTTTATACCTCACGTGCTTTGGTAGGAACAAAGTAATCATGCAAGCTTTCTTTTTTCTTTTCTGGTTCTTTGTCATTGTCACGGTCTTCCATTCGATTACACAATTTTTTTTTGAACTCCTGTCATTTTGTCTTTCTTTACTGCCATAAAATACTCCAAAAAGTATATGCTTTATCTTCCATCTTGTTCCCGTGCAATGAATTTTGAATGAGTCAGATATGATATCTTTGAATTCTTTTAAGAATTCTCTTTTGCAAACATTAACCCATTCAATTTCTTTCCAAATATGCTTATGCTTCAAATCTCCACAACGCTCTTCAATTATGACTGTACATGCCTTTGCAAGAACGTCTTTTCCTTTCAGAATGAGAGGCATAGTTACTTCTTGCACTTTAGTCATCTTCTCAAATCCAACAACTTTAATTCCTTTTAGTGACAACTGAGAAATTGAGCATTGATCAAACCTTGTATTAGAAAAGTGACTTTCATTAACTTGTAGGACACTAACATCTTCCTTATTAACAACACCTCTGTCATTTAGTTCTTTATCCTTAACTTTGTCATTTAGTTCTTTATCCTTAACTCTCTCTTCTTTTTTCTTTTTTACTTCCTCTTTTTCACTCTTCTCTTCGTTCTTGTCCTTGTCTTTCGCTCTATTCTTCTCTTTCTTCTCCTTAACATCGTCTTCTTCATTTTCATCTCCTTTACTTTTACCTTTCTTTTCTTCTTCGTCCTTCACTTCTTCATGTTCATCCTTTTTGTGTTTATCCTTCTTTTCTTTCCCTTCTCTCTTCTCTTTTGCATCATTCTCTGCATCTTCTTCTTGATTTCCTTTCTTCTCCGTTCCTTTCATCTTCTCTGCCTCTCTGCCTTCATCCCCATGTTCTTCATTTTTATCCTTCATTTCTTTTGCTTCCTCCAGTTGGTTGTCATCCAACCACTGTATTGTAGCTTCAACTGCGTTCTCAATTTTCTTCTCATCACCAGAATTCAGCTTCCCACCGATCTTCTCATCCTTGATCGTGTTTCTCATATTGTAAGCATAGTTTTCCATTGCATTCTTAGCTTCCACCTTCTTCTTGTGTGTCTCATCCGCAGGCTCATTGTCCTCAAGCTCTGACTTTTTCTCTGGTTCTTCCTCTTTAGAAGTTTTCTCTTCTTCCTCCTTTTTTAACGTGTTTTCTCTCTCCACCTTCTCCTTTTCTTTTACTTCTTCATCTGCCTTTTTAGCTTTGATTACTTCATTTTCAGCTTCTTTTCTTTCATCCTCTTCTTCCTCTTCTTCGACCTCCTCTACATCTTCTTCTTCTGCTTTTGTGTTGTCCATTGCATACACTTATTTCAATAAATTCCACGAATCTTTTGCGAATTTTTCTCCAAGAATATGGTCGAAAGCTTCTCTATCAACGTTCTCACTCATCAAAATCCAAGCTTGAAGATCTTTCCATATCAAGCTTACAAATGCTTTACTCTCTTTCTCCGTCATGTTTTTAACATTTTTTGGCCATTCGTAGCCACTTTCAACGATCTCCCAAAGCCCTTTGGAGATCAATTCTTCTTTCTTTTTATTACTCCACTCTTCGAAATTTTCTTTTGTGACGACAAACGGTGAGGAGAATAGAAAAGCCATAGTCTCAACCAGGCTCCGATACCAATTGAAGAAAAAATAATTTTAGAGGAAGAGATAAAAGGTTTTGAAGAAGACAATATTTTATTGTTTTTTTTCTTGATTAATACATGATTGACATAAGACTCATTTTATACATGCATTTTCTATTTGAAAGAAGGATTTGGATAAGATCACAATAAATCCTTTCCAAACATGACCAAATAAGAAAAACAGGAAACATAATTTAATGCAATATTGAACACAAGCAATTTAATGCAAGTTTAATTTATTCCAACAGTATATAATATTTTATAACGATACATCACCATTTTTATTTATTTAAAAACGGCCCTATTTAATTAAACGACGTTTCAGGTCGAGCCGAGGCACTGGCGCTGTTTTTCCCTAAATTTGTTTTACACATATCTGAAAATCTAACTGTTGGATTTCAACAAAGTTTATATCATTGGGAAGATATTCCCAAAACGAACCCAACGGTTCCAGTTTTGTCAAAATCCGATGGTCGGATACTTCAGTATAATTGTTTAAAATTACAATTTCAAAACGCGAACTGCACGGCCTCGATTCGTTTTAATTTAATTTATATTAATATATATATATAAATATAATTCATTCGACGATTTCAATATCGTTTTTCACTTCAAATATTTCACTAACACCTTTATATTTCGTAAAATTTGGACATAACCTCCTTTGTACGGGAAGGGGTTTGGAAATTTATTGGGCCGTATTAGGTACCCAATAAATTCTAATAATCATGCGCATATTTATAGTGATATATTCCGATGTCCACAGGGGAGTGTGTATAGATCATAACTCCAAAGAATAAATTCTCATCGCCTTATAAATGGTTTTTGTGCCTTAATGACCAGAGAGACGTGTTTATTGTCATCTCCAGACCCGTGTGAAGTTTTTATTAATCTTGGAATTTACTGTTACAATTTATATAGTCCATATCAGTCATCAATTCAACCTGTAATATATAGTCATCGCCATACAAGCCTCTCGCTCGTATGGTAAATCTTCAAACTCGCCACACAAGCTCCAATGATTATGTGGTATATGATGAAGTATGCCTATCTTCAAGAAGTATGCCCTGTAGTGTAGTTCAAAATTAATTTTACTATCCTATGGCGATGTTTATTATTACACACAGAACAACCAGCACTCCGCATCCAATGGCATTCACAGGAGTTAATATAATAATAAAATTTCACATCCAACTTATTAAGGTTTACCTATTTGTCGGGCACGCAAATAAATTCTTTACTCAACAGCTAATCCACTTCCTGTTCAGCACATGTATATATATGTGCAAAACTAAGCTAAAAATAATATTTCTAGCAAACAAAGGTTTATTTCCACATATGGTTATTTTTAACACTTCCTACACATGTTAAAAATAATATTTTCACCCATACATATTTATTTGAACAAGTGGTTATTTTTAACACTTAACGTTTCACATAAAAATGATATTTTTGGCAAACAAAAATACATTTCAACACATAACTATTTTATTTAGTTTGCCCACATGTTAAAAATATTATTCATAGCAAACAAATATTTGTTTCAACACTGGTATATTTTTAGCGAGTCGTTTACATGATAAAAATGATATTTTTATCGTCTAAAATATTTATTCAACACATGAACATTTTTAACACTTCATATTCACAATAAAAATGTAAATTTTTATTGTTCAATCTATATATTTAACACATGAATATTATCCACTTCACATATACGATAAAAATATGATTTTTATCGTTCTAATCCTTTACTCAACACATGAATAATTTCTATAGTTTATATATATAATAAAACTGTGATTTTTTAATGTTAAAACAATTTATTTAAAACACGAATAGTTTATATAGTTTAGATATGCGATAAAATGTTATTTTTATTTTTCAAAGAATTTTATTCATTACATGAATTTCTATTCAACACATGTATTTCTATTCAACACATGAATACGGTTTTAACACATGAATTTCTATTCAACACGTGAATATGATTTCAACACATGAATATAGTTTCAACATATGAAAATAATTCTAACACATGAATATTATTGAAAATTTCGGCAGCATAACGGCAGGGTATTTAAAACCGGCACCGTGTCGAGTACGGCTCCTCGCTCTACCTTAAAACCACGCGGTTTTTGGCAATGGGGATTTCATACATCTAACTCGCGCGTAGGAGAGTATGTTTTCTTTTCCACAATTTATTCAAATTTTGTTTCAATCACAAATCAACCATAGTGGTATTTTTCAACCACAATCCAAACAATATCAACCACAAACAATCCTATCAACCATTCACATTATTCACCAAATTTTTTTCACACCAATTCACAATCAATAAATATCGCCCAGGGTTTGTGGACGAGGAGAGTATATATATATATATATATATATATATATATATATATATATATATATATATATATTCGTATATAAATATATTTTATTTCCATTCCAACAGACATATGATTTATACAATGCATGTATAATTCGTGCTTCGCTCATATAACTTACACAACGTATGTACATGAGGTATACAACACGTATATAATTTATATTCCGCTTATATAACTTATACAACACATGTCCTTTCACATTTCAGTTTAGAAATCTCACTTTGGTTTGTCGCTTTTCTAAAAATTCTAGCAAGCTCAGAAAAATCCCCGGACACTTCTAGACTGTAGAGAGTGTTCTTGCGGTCACGATGTTTCCTGTTTCATCGAATTTCGTTAATACATGATAAAGAAACGATTTTTCAAAGTTTGCAACATTTAAAAGTGTTATATCCAATTCAAAATGGCCAAAGCCGTTACCTGCCTTGTTTCTTCGAAACTAGGTTTCGAATTTGCGGCAAGTCCGTGAAGTATCGCATTGATAATGTGGTGCGACATTGAAGGGGGCGGAGAGACGCGTCTGCGCGACGTGGTGGGGCTCAGCTCGATCCACCAGGGAGGCAGCGGCGGCGCTCAGAAGTTCGGAACTTCAGGGAGGTGCTTCTCCCTCCACACAACACGATAGGGGGTCTAGTGGGTATTGATTTGAAGAGGAGGAGGAGAGCTACAAAATGTTGAACTGGGGCATGGGGTAATTCTTCCTAGTTTGGTCGGAAAATGGTCGGGAGCGGGGGTAAAGGGTTTCCGTCAAAGTCGAGAGAGAGAAAGGGGTTTCTCGGTTTTTTTTTAAATTTATGATGGAAATTTCTGATTGGCCTATGCTTTATTTAATTTTCAAAATAGTGTTCTTCCATACGAACACCAATCCAAACCCAATGACTGTCACCCTAAGCTAAATACCCCTATCCCGAACACAATGGGATATGTTTCGTAGGCCAATTCAACTATTACAGTTAGTTATTCTTCAAATTAAAATATAAAACATTCAATATTCGATTTGAACGTACATTTCAATTTGCTAGGGCCACAACTGATTCAAAAAATTCCAAAAAAATAAATCTAGCTATGTTTTGACGCTGCGGTTCCATCAAAACTAGTTTCGTCGAATTCTGAGATTGTTTGAAAAATGGCCATTTTCTGGTTGATCCAATTTTACAGAAATCAACCAAACACGTTTTCTTTTGCCACGCTCACATACTAGCTTCAAAAATTATGAAATTTGAAACCTAGTAATAAATTGACATCCCGGATCCAACAAAAGTGGTTTCGTCGAATTCCGAGGTCGTTTGCAAATTGTCTATTTTCAAGGGCTATATATTCTCTATAGCGACCTTTCTGAAAATTCATTTGGCCATAACTTTTGATTCCCGCTATGAAACTTCGATTTTTTAGATTCGTTAGAAAGATATTCATTAACAGATTTAAATATTTTTGGTTTCACTAAAATCCGTTTTATTTTGCAGCCAGTACAATCAGTCAAAGTTTGAATTCAAATTTTCAAACTGCTGCACCATTTCTAACTCTTTATTTTATTGAAATATTCTATTTCAATTGCTCAAATTCCTTTAAAATAACCAATTTAAAAATTTTAAATTGGCTCGTATTTTCTGGGTTGTTACAAGAGAAAAACAAAAAAACATAAGTTATAAGGTAAATAAAATATATTTGTATATTTAAGTATTGACATACGGGTATGTATATGCTTTAAATCAAGAACATATAGGATCGAACGGATTGGCTCGTATAGGAGTAGCCAAGTCGAACATAAGTGGATATTGATAACTTGACCTAAAGTTATAAAATTATAAACATTCTATTAAAGTAAATTGATTTTTTTAAGAAATTAAAGTGGGTTTAATACCAAATATTATTTAAAACAAAGCAAATGTAACATTCGTCATGAGTTAAAATAACATGTAACTATTGATCAGTAACAATCTGAAATCCAATAAATTAGGATTGTTTGTCCAATTAATTATTTAATAAAATGGGTTGTGTTAAATTACGTTGATCGTTATTTAATATTTTTATTGACCTCAGATAGTGGAAATAAACACCATTCTATTATATGTTGAGTGACTGAATTGTTTGAACACCTTATTAGTAGAGATAAACACTGTTCTGCTATTATATCAGTTTGACATATTTTTTCAGTTAAAATAGGATAACGAAATATTTTATTATCAGTTGGTAATATTGAATTGTATTTATATGATTGTTTGTGCAAATTGGGTTAACGATTTGAATGTCGTCTAATCTGTTATATAGCATTGGAGCTGCTAAGCCGTTTTCTATAAAGTAACTCAGGAAATACACGAGTTTTGGTAGTTGGATTTAAATTGTTTTTAAAAACAATTAAATAGATTTTGTTAAATTTATTATATTATTAATTTAAAAGAAAAGAATTATTGTGATTGTTTTAAACTATCTGTCTTTGAAATGAATGGTGAGAAGTTAATTAATTTTAATTAACAGATTTTGGTATGAAAATGGTGTAGTTAAATAACAGTTTAACTTTGGTTAAATTATCTCAGAAGATAATTTAGTTTTAAAAAGAAAAGAATTCGATCATTGGATTTAATCCCCCTGATTTAATATCAAGTTAAATTGATGAATGGTTCAAAACAACAACGTAGTTTGAAATTGTTTTAAGATTATAAAAAAATCAAATGGATTTACAATTGTTGGTTTTGTCGGATATTTGAAATCGAACTTCTCTGAATGTTAACGATAAGAATGATTTTGACTCAAGGTTTGAGAGGTAATTAAAATACCCCAACTTGAACGATTTCACTATTATCCGATGGTTTGTGTTAGTTTGTGTTCGAAATGGGTGTTACAATTGAATATCGTATCCAATTTTGAAAACGGATATTCGAGAGTGAGGTTATCCTTTAAGGTTCATAATAGGATTATAAGTTAAGTAATATTTATGTTTTCAAATAAATTTAGGTATACAAAATTTGTATTTGAATTAAAATGATTTAAGATTATTTAAAATAAGGCTTAGTAAATCCAGTGGAAATAAATCTGTTTAATTTATTTTATATTTGATAGTTAAATCACCGACTATCAAATCTGGACCATTTCGTTATCGTTTTCAAAGAGACCAGAACCTAAATTCCACTTCGATTTGATATATATATATATATATATGTTTTGAATCAGAGATTATTGAAGAACGTTGAAGACGGTGTTATGCAAGGGCTATTCTATCAAATCGTAGGTAGAAATTGCCTAAAAGTGATCTATAGAATAGTGCCTTTGGTTTGTCCAGTCCGAGGACAACTTGCATGGACGAATGTCTGACAGAGTATGCCAAATAAATTGCGTAAGTTGATCTCTTCGAACATATTAACGTTTGGTGGCAGAGGAATTTGTTTAACAACCTAGAGAATCAGAACCAATTTAAAATTTTTATTTTGGCATTTTTAATGGATTTTGAATATTTAAATGACTTATTTTAAATAAGAATAACGGAAAACTTATTTTTGGCGACGTTAAAAGTGAATAATTTTTTTTTAAATATAAAACGAGCTTGAAATGGAGCGGCAGTTCGAAAATTCGATTTCTAATTTCAAATGAATATACAAAATTCAATATAAGTCAAAATTGGACGAAACAAGAAACATTTGAATCTGTTTAATCATATCTTTCTAATGGATGTAAGAAACTAGGATTTCGCTTTATGAATAAAATGTTATGTCCAGTTTAAAGTTCAGAAAAGTCGCTATGGAATTTATATATATTTTATTATATATATATAGCCCTAAAAAATAGCCATTTTTCAAACGACCTCCGTTTTCGACGAAACCACTTTTGTTGGATCCGGAATGTCAAGTTATTGCTAGATTCCAATTTTCATAATTTTTGAAACCAATATGTGAGTGTGGCAAAATAAAATGTGTTTTGATAGTTTTAGTCAATTTGGATCGACCAGAAAATGGTCATTTTTCAAACGGTCTTCAAATTCGATGAAATTAGTTTTATTAGGACCATACCGTCAATACAAAGCTATAGATAATTTTTCTGAAATTTTTGGGTCTGTATGTGGCCTCGGTAAATTAAAATGTACGTTCAAATTGAATATTAAATGATTATATATTAATTCTGATGAAAACTAGTCGTAACAACCGAATTTGCTTACGGGACATATCCCATTGTGTTCGGAATGGGGTAGTTAGCTAGGGACGACAGTCGATGGGTTGGATTTGGGGTTCGTATGGAAAAGTTGCTTTTTTTGGATAATTAATTATAAAATTAAATTAAATAAAAGGGTGGTCAACCCCCTTTCTTCCCATTGACTTCAGATTTGGAGGAATTAAAATAAAAAAAGCAAAAGCAACGTCGTGCGTTCTCATCCTCCACCGCGCCGCCTCCCATCACCTCGCGTGAGCCTCCCCCACAGCTGCGCCTAGTTCCGGCAAACCTCCCCTCGTCGGCACTGCCTTCTCCACCAGCCGTGAACCCCACCCCCCCACCCACTTCGATTTCCACCCAAATCAAAACCGCCGCAGGCCCCACAATCCCACTACCGACCACCAGGCGAACCCTTGCGCCCTCCAACGACCACCTCCGCCAGTGGTGGACACCCTATATGCTGAAAACCCTATAAGTTTTTATTTTTTATTGATTTTGAATAATTAGTTTGTTTAATTTAAAAAGCATTGTTAAAATCAGTTTTTGTAAAAATAAATTTTTGTTTAAGTTTCAGTTATTTTTTAATAAACATGGTATTAATAATATAAAAATACAATTCTTATACATTTAGATTAGATATAAAAATAAGATTTTTATATGTTTACATTAGAAATAAAAATACAATTTTTATATATTTAGATTAGAAATAAAAATGCGCTTTTTATATAAAGGGTTTTGATATAAAAATACAATCTTTTATATATATGAATCGATATAAAAATATAATCTTTTATATATATGAATCGATATAAAAGTATAATATGTTATATATATGAGTCGATATAAAAATGTGATCTTTTATATGTATAAAACAGTATAAAAATATGATTTTTCTTAATATAAAAATATAATTTATATAGAAAATAGCGGTATAAAAATACAATCTTTATTATATGGACAACATTATAAAAATGTAATCTTTATATATTTATGAGCGATGTAAAAATGTGATTTATATATATATATATATGAAGTAACGATATAAAAATATGATTTATATATATAATAGCCATATAAAAATATGATTTTTATAGAAATGGTATAGAATAAAAATAGGATCTTTATAATGCAAACATCGTGTTAAAGATGTGATTTTACACATACGAACTGAAATAAAAATATGAACTTTATTTTATATGAGGCTAAATAAAGATTCGGTTTTTATCATGAAGTAGCGTATATAAAGATTCGATTTTTATCATGAAGTAGCGTATATAAAGATTTGATTTTTATAATGAAGTAGACAATATAAAAATATGATTTTATATATCATAATATAAGATAAAAATATAATTTTTAGCGAAGTAAAAATATAATTTTTTAGCGAAGTAAAATTTTAATTTTTAGCTATGTAAAAATTAGATTTATATATATATATATGAGAAGTGTTATAAAAATACGATTCTATATATACAGTAGCGATATAAAAATGCGATTATTAATATAAACATCACATTAAAAATTGATTTTTAATATGAATAGCGTAGAGAAGACTGCGTTGGAATTTCGGGCAAATCCAAACGGTTCAGAAATTCAGGATAGAATGGCGGAGTGGAACCTAAAGTGAGAACTTCTCACTTTGATTTTATTTTCTAGTTAAAATATATACTAAGATCCAGACGGTGCTTAGCAACACCCGACACCGTCGTCCATAGACCATGGACGACTTGTTTATTTGATTGTGTTGTGAAAATTGTTTGTGATGTGAAATGGACTATATAAAATATGCACGTGTTGAAATAAAATATTTTATCGTTAAAAATATAATTTGTTACTTGTATATGAATAAAATAAATATTCATTTACAAATCTAATGATTTGTTTATGGACACCCATTTGACTGATATTGATTAGGACGATATATTTTACACATCGCCCAACTGCACAAATAATAATCTGTGTTTGTTGATTGAAACCCCAAACGGGTATTAGGATGATATTTGACGTACACTAATCCCAATTGTTTAGTTGTATGTCGATCGATTGGTTGACAAGTTGTTGTACGCATTAATTACTTATATTTAATGCTTATACAGTGTAGAACGCAGTCTGGTTGATGGACGAATATTTATCACTATTGTTATATACATGTTTTGTATGAAATCCAGATAAATAACATTATATATTAACTGACTGTGTCTGATTCTAGTTCAGGAAGAATGAATATTTTAGAATAAGGAGTATTTTAGAATAATATTTAGAAACGAATCAAAATTTGATTTTGATGTCCGATTTGGGATGCATACGAAAATATTTAAATATATGAAGCCATGTTGATTACATTAAAGCCATTTTGACATGAACGATATTTATATCAATTTTATTCATTTCTATAATGAATATCAAAAAGGAAGTGATTTTGAAAATATTATCATTTATATATTAATGATATGGAACATTCAATTTTGATTTGAAATCGAATATGAAGTTGAAGTCGTTTTGAAAATGAATTTAAAACGATTTATAAAATATGTTTTAAAAAGGAAATCGAGAAATATATATAATATATATATTATATATATTAAATGGCCTGAATAGAACGAGCCGCTCCGCGGCAGTTCGCGAATTTCGACCATTGACTTCAAATTGACGTTACGGGAGATCTGACCATCGGATTCTTCTAAAACCGGAACCATTGGGTTCGTATCGGAAAGAGCTTTCCAACAAATATAAGGAATTTGAAATCTAACGGTTGGATTTGGAATTATGTCCAAAACAAATTTGGAAAAGGTCGTTGTAAGTACAGTTCGATGACCGTTTATGGAAATCGACTATACTGGCCTTGATAAAATTATTAAAAATATTAATAATTTGTGTAAAATAAAAATAAATGATTTGGAAAGAATTGGGATGAAAATTCCATATTTGAAAAGATAATTTTTTTTTTCGAAATGAACTATTTATGAACTAGAATTATAATCCAATATTTTTAAATAAATAAATTGTATTTGAAATGGTTTTAAAAATAACCAGAATTTCCAATATATGAATTGGAATGGATTTGAATCGAAATTATCTTCGGAATGTTTCGATATTGGATTCCGTGATTATACGGACATTGTGGAGGAATTTGGAAGATATATATATATTGTTATTCCAATACGATATTTGTTGATTTCAGAATTTGATATTGAATATAAGCCGATATATTTTCTATTAAGAGCCTTGTATTTAATATCAAATGGGATTTTGGGTTTGTCGTGAATGATGTCTTCATTAACACTGTTCTTAAATCCAGTTGAGAAAAGATTAAATCTCTTTATTAGGATTTAATGAAGTTTACCAATTAATTAATATTTACTTGGAATTGAATTAAATTGAACTTTGGGTTTGTCGTGAATGGTATCTTTAAAAATGTTGTTCTTAAATCCAATGGAGTTAACAAAATTAGAAACTAATTGGAGATTTGCTAAGTTGAATGGTTTCCTGGGTATTGATCTGATGTTGGTTTCGGCCTTCGGGGTTAATACTTATGAAATTCTTCTCTTACTAGTTTACGGTTAGAGTTTGATGGAATGATGTCTTCAGTAACAATGTTCTTAAACCTCATGTCAAAAGAATAAATCTTTTAGTTAAGATTATTAGGATTTCCAGTAATATTTAGTAATTGGAATAAAATGGAATGTGATTTTAGGTTTGTCATGAACCATGTTTTAAATGACATTGGTTCTTTAACCCAGTTAAAGAAAGGATATGATTTCCCAAGGTATATAATCATTAATATTTATTTTAGGGAAGATTGAAACTAAGTGGAGTTTTAATGAATCTTTAATCAGATTGAAATGATTAAGAATGGAGTAACACCGGTTTTGCTCCAAGCGATAGTTAAATCTTTAATTAGATTTGAACGTGAAATCGTAATTAATATTTACCGATAACACTGTGGTGTTAGATATGGAGTATTACCAGTTTCGCTCCATGGGATGAATAGGTTGTGATTGGGAAATAAAATAAATGATTGCTTCGGTGTGGTTCGCTAATCCCGACTAGTTTGGATAAACCTTAATATGGTTTGAATTGATATTCAAAGGAAGATTGAAGGATAAATTTGAAAGAATTTATCTTTGATAAAATTAATGGGAACATTTCCCTAATGATGTGAATATTTGAATAAAATAATATTCTGAATTGGAATGAGGCGTATGTTGTGTTTTGTACCACTTGTTTATTATATACGTGAAAGGTCGGGTTTATACCCATTCTGAATAACTGATTCGACGATATGTCGACGATGAAGATGGTGGTTGAAGACCAGAGGTCTTCACATCGTTTGGATGATTACCGATGTCTTGATTGGGCTGTACACCCAAGACGAGGTAATAAGTGGTGATCATCCAAACATACCTGGAGATCGACGGATATGCGAGGGCCTCTCTCCTGTATTGGACATATGCGACTAGGAATAAGGTGCCTTCGGTTTCGTTCAGACCCAGAATGAACTTGTAAATGGACTATGTGTCTGACATTAGATTTTATTCCATGTGATTGATTTCTATTAAATATATATCTGTTTGGCGGGAAGAATTTATTCTCTTGCTTAATGTCCTTCTCTGAGACGTACGAGCTCAGAGGTTATATATTGATGGATATCAGTCGCATGACATGAATTGCCTATGTGGCATGCTGAGTTGCATGGATCAAGGCTTCTGTTGAAAAGCAGAGTCTTGTGGTTGATGATCAAATCATAGCTTTAATATAGCACCACTTTGTGTGTAGCGTTAATTCGCGAGCCTCACACCCCGGTGTGAACCAGAAACGGGGGAGGATCCAGGGAGGACATGCGTTTCTTTCTAGCTAGAAGTGGTGTCTGCGTTTACAAGCCCTGACATTTTACTTATGTGGATGATGGAAAGCGAGGTGCCTCGGTTATATAGGTCACTACGATGTCGATGGACAGTTTTGTCGGTATATGACCAGTTTACGCCCCACAGGGCGGGGAAATGCATGTTTAGGGAATTATTAATCCACTCAAAATGTGGACCGCCCTGTGGCTCTAAAGGGACGATGCGTTCTGTCCTTGAAGCTCGGGCTAGAGAGTCTCGAAGCGGTAAGGACGATCCCTTGCCTTGGTTCACGATGGAAATCCAACTTCCAATACGACATTGTGCGATTTTGATTGTAGAGCCTAGTATGGCGACATAGTAGCATGAGATGCTATTCCATCTATGATTGATACATTTATATTTGAAATTGATTTCTTCACTTATAGTAATAATAAAAGATTAAATTTCGCGTATCAAGCATTATTTGGCTATCATAAGGTAAAACCCTATCCTATGGCTTGCGTTGCAATGTGTGATAGGACTTGGGTCTTATAATAGCTTCATTTTCTTTAATTAGCATTGCGTTGTTGTTTTATGCACTGGTATTCAGGGGGGATAAAACCCGTTCCGTGTTATAAGGCGTGGTCCCTTGATTTATATGACTTTAAAAATAAAGATTAATAACTGTTTTAGTTCTCACACCAGTCACATGACTGACCT
The DNA here is from genome assembly GCA_030737875.1 of Allium sativum. Classification (NCBI taxonomy): domain Eukaryota; kingdom Viridiplantae; phylum Streptophyta; class Magnoliopsida; order Asparagales; family Amaryllidaceae; genus Allium; species Allium sativum. Next base: position 927,927,162 of record CM060926.1, on the reverse strand, counting down.
AGAGTTTATTATTTTAACCTAAACTCTGGGTTCACCTATTTTCCACATGGGCAGCTAGTAGTTTTGGTTTTGCAGATTTATATTCACAGGATCCTGGTTTATGGCTGGAATGGTATTCTGAAAGCTCTGTATCCATGTATCTCTTTCAGTTGTGTTTTGTATTATTTTTCCGCTGCTATGAATTTAAATGTAATTTAAATCTTTGATATTTATCAAATGTGTAATATTTATTCATACTCTGTTATATTCTTGTATTCTGATGGAATTGTTGTAATAATCAATGAAATGTTCTTCTGTTTGTGTTCAGATTTGTCGTGTTATCAACTCAATCCGGGCTTTCCTTCACGGGGCAGTTTGGGCCATTTCAATTCGTTTCTCTTAGCCTTATACCCGTGATATTTTTGGAGAAATCAATTTGTGATTTAGCGGGTTTAACGATGTGGCATTCAAAGTAAATGAAGATTTGATATGTCCAAGGTAAGTTTAGCCTCAATGCTCACAACCGAGAAATGAAAAAAATTCGAGCAGGTAACATGGCTATGTGGGTCGCTCCAATTAGGGTGTATTGTCACATATCTAGAGAAATTCCTTTTGCTTCTTAAATCTTTCGATGCTGCCCCTTTTTGGGAAACGGTGGGTAGCTCCCAACCATTGGTGACAATATATTCGATACACTCAAGAGAAATGAGTGGTCGGTCATGTATGGGCAGGTTTGCAAGACGTTCTTGTTGAACCCAGTGTATTCCCCTCTAAAAACACTATCGGCAGGTGGTTCCATACCTTGTCATAGTCGGAATCTAATTTCCAATAAGCACCCGGGGTTTTGATTGTATACTATTTATGTGAAGCATGAGATGCAAGTGTTCTGCTAGATTGCTATTTATTTGTATTTAGACACTATCATAATATCAGAATAATATTGTTTTCAAAAATGTTTTGGGTTATCGTAAGGTAAAAACCATCCATATTTATGTGTGGATCGGTCTTATGATGTTCTTTTCTTTCAAAAGGTTTTGAAAGTTAAATCAAAATGTTTTTAATCGTTTACTCACACCAGTCCCTTGGCTGACCCAGAGTTTATTTTTCTATGTTTTTCCTAAACTCTTGGGTGCCCAAATTTGTACGGGCAATCCAATATTTTAGGATTTTACTTATTTATCTAGAGGAGCTTGGAGCAAGAAACTTCAGTGTTAGATATTTAGAGTTTATTCTGTTGTGTTGTATATATGTTGTACTCTGATGATGTATGTAAATGCAAATACTGTTGTATTTCAAAAGTGATTATTTATATATTATATTTTATTCCGCTGCGATTGTGAGACTTTGTGTTGTTGTTCAGTTCGATTTTCTATCTATTTTCTTCTATTCTAATTTTCTATCTTATCTTTCCTCATCCTCTAACTTCTTTCTATTAATGATTCGTATTTTCGTGAAATTTGGGTTGGACGTGAATTGTATTTAGTTAACTCAAAGGGTTCAGATTTGCGGGTCGTTACATAAATGTTCAATCGTCTCTTTATCAACGAATTAAATATTAAATCCATTACTATTTCCAAATATAATATTTAAAACCAATTTAAATATTCAATTCAAATAGCTGAAAAATCTAGGTCGTTACATTTTGGAATGGCAGACGTAGTTAAGGTAGTGGCCATAGCCAAAGAGGGTTGCATAGTGGGCGAAACCATATAGTGGAGTTGATGCTATTGGAGTTTGTGAGGTTACAAACTAAGTTAATTTCCAAGTTGTAATTAATAAATACCTCTCTGCAATTGGAATTTGAGTTGTGACCAAGTTTGCGATATTTCGGGCAGTAGATCAGAAGGTTGTTGCACTCATTATATTGCCAAAAGTCTAAGCTGTTTTGTCCAATGAAAATTCCTTTAGGGGTAGGATGAGATAGATCCACTTCGACACAAACTCTTGCGAGGCTCGGGCGATTGCGGTTAATGATGGCTTTATCCACTTTGAGAGATTTTCCTATTTGCTCGTAAAGGGCCTCTAGAACTTCTTTGTTGTATAAGTAAGTGAGTAGATATAGGAAAAAAGCCAAATAGGGAAGCACGGACCATCAAGATGAGGATGAAAGTCAATCGACCATTTAAACACTGACATTTGAGCGTTAAGGATAGTCAAGTGTTCATGCAACAACAAACGAAGATAACCTTCCTCGTTAAACAATTGGATGAAATTATGTTTTCCATCGATAACACCAATTTTCGCTTGTGAAATAAGAGAGAATTTAGTGAATGACGTACATATTTTTTCAACCGGAGGATGCATGGAGGCGAAGCGACAAATAAGAGCATACTGAAGCAGGCATGTGAATTGGTCTAATTGTTCTCGGTTGAAGAAGATAGTGGGTTCCCCTTTGAAAAAGCATTTGGGCTTGGAATTCACCAGTTGGTTTGAAAAAGTCGAGAGGTGGTGGGTTCAGGAACCTTGGGGCGAAGTAGGAAAGAGGACGACGCCAGAAACAAGGAAGTGAGGGCTGAGAAAAGATGTCCAGGCGGAGAGGGGTAGATCGTCGGTGGAAGGGGAGTATGAGGCGGCTGAGGGGAGGCAGACAGAAAAATATTTAAAAATAGGAAAAATCAAAGATTTTTGAGCTAATTAATCGACTGGCAAATATAAAATGAATTAAGTTATATCCGAACTTGGCTATTTGAAAATAATGTGGATCATACAAAATTGAGTTATTTTTATAATGCAAAAGCACGGTTAGAGAAATTCTAATGCTTGACTTTCTTGAAAATAAAATAATCAAAAAGAGTAAAATATTTAAATTCTAAAGCTATAATCGAATAAATAAATGTTGTGCGATATATGTCGATGCAAAAAATATTATGACCACATATGCCAGACTAACACCATTGTCGACTCATTTATTATTATGGATCTTTATTCTATATCTCTAAGGTTGTGTTTGCGTGTAACGATAATGAAACATATTAGTGGGCTATTTAAACGGGATTCGAAGTCAGCTAGAATATACATTTGCGTCTTCAAGTGGGGCATTTAAGCGGAGTATTTTGATTTATGATTATTGATTTAATTGTTTTAAAGTTACTTAATTGTTTGTTTATTATGTAATGAAGTGTTTAATCGAAAAGAAATAACATCACAGAAAATGAAATACATGCATATTAATTAAAGTACATTAACAAATGTAGAAATAATTAATACATAAATACAATTAAAGTGGAGATCCTTTTTGTTCTCACCACCACCTTGGATTAGAAAGATTTGTAGCTTGCGAAAAAACGTTCGAGGTGTAACGACCCGTATTATTTTGGATTTAATAATTAATTTTATTTAATTATTTAAAAAATTATTTGGAAATTAAATGGTTTAAATTAAATAATATTGAATATTTAATTAATATAAATAATATAATAATATATTTATTTTCTGAAATAGTCGAAAATAGGGGAATTCACAATATTGTGTGACATTTATAATATATAATTCAGTTTAGAGTTGATTTATATTAACGAATATATTATATAAATGACAGTTGAACGTATAATTATATTATAATTTTAATCGAGCTCGAATTGGTGCGGTAGTTAGTTATTTGGCGATTCGAGCTTCAATTGAATATACAGAATCCATTTTAAATCGGATTTCTGTGAAACAATAAATGTTCGGAGCTGGTGAAGTATATATTTCTAATGGAAGAGAAAAATCGAGATTTCGTTGGGTAGATTTTGATTTATGATAAATCAAATTTTCAAAAAGTCGCTATGGAATTCCTTTATAATTTATAACGATTTATTTATATTATAAAAGGATTTTTAATATAAATTGGGCATCGATTTAACACTGGATTTGAAATGTCGAGTTATAGATCCAGATATGTATATTGTGGAGCTGTATGATATTCTATATGAGTATATACGATAATATTAATTTGGTAATATTAAATTTAATTATTTTTAAATATATTAATATTTAAATGGGTTTATTTTGAGCTGTAAAAATAGCTATTTTTGCAAACAACCTCCATTTTAGACGAAACTAATTTTGTTGGATCTGGAATATTAAAATATTGTTAGATTTCAATTTTCGTAATTTTTGGAGTCAGTATGTGGCCGTACGGGATTTTAATGTGAAATATAATCCATAATTTGACCTTTAAAAATACGTTGTGTGAGCAAACGGACTCGGAATTCGAAGAAACAAGTTTCATTGGGTCCGTAATGTCGAACTGTAGCTGCCGATCCATTTTCGTGATTTTTGGATATCATGTATGATCATAGGAATTTTTAGAAGACAAATACGAATTACGATAATTATATAAACTAATAAAATAAAATATGTGGCTTATCCTACAAGCTATCTACCTCTATATAAATACCCCCTCATCTTTCTAAACCCTATACAAAAACTTCTCCGGTTAAAGTTTTTGCGCCGCAGTGCTTTTCTTGAACTAGAAAAAAATCATGAATTTTAAAAATCAATAATAAATAGAATATTCCTCTAAAAATCTAGACATAAATATATTTGGATTCGTTTAGTTATTCTCTTCATTTTGGTATGACTTTAGTGGGGTGCAATCACTGTCTTAAGTTCAGCGGTTTCGAGTTTCAGTAGCTAAGGTTGCGGGTTAAAGGAAATTGAAGCTTCGATCCTTATATTCGAGTTCAGATTTGGATTTATGGGTAGGAATGGAACCTGTTGGCAAAGTCTGGAGGGGAACGGTGCTTAGATAGTACGCGCGACATTTGCTGGAGGGGTCGGAATAGCAGGAAGTCGCATTTTTTATGTGGGGTGCATTCAGAACGAAATTGGTACGAGAATGGAGAGATTAAGATGAGGAGTAGTTCGGTGGTGGTCTTTGATGTTTTTGCTGAGTAATGAAGGCAGGAGGTTTGTTTGAAATCAGCTAAAATGGTGAAGGGAGTTGGGTCTCGACGTATACTGGGAGGAAGAAGGAAACATTGTTTTGAACGGGTGAGAAATGATGTGGGTATTGGGCTGAAATGAATAGTAAGGCCTAAATTTGAATTAAAATTTAGGTTATTTAAATAGAATAAGTGTGTTGACATAAAATTATTATATCTTTTCCATCCGGTACCAGAATTCAGCAATACAAGATCCGTTGGGATCGTATGGATGGTGTAATGACCCGGGATTTTGTCGACTTTGGTTATCGCCATAAACTCAATGATGACTAACCAAACATCGAAAAATACTAGTCATTAATGAAAGAAATTAGAGGGTGAGGAAAGATAAGATAGAAACTTAGAATAGAAGAAGAAGAAGAAGAACACAACATTAGAGTAACACGAACCTCACAGCGGAAAGAATAACATATAATATATATAACATAACTTGAAATATACATCTGTACTTGAATATACATCATTATCAAAGTACAACACTTACAACACAGCAGAAATAACTATAGCTATATGATCCTGAAGCCTCCTGCTCCAAGCTCTTCCAGTATATCTATAAATCCTGACTACTTGACTGCCCGTACAAAATTGGGCACCCAAGAGTTTAGGGAAAACAACAAAATAAACTCTGGGTCAGTCATGGGACTGGTATGAGTAAAACAGTTTAAAATAGTTTAAGCCATTAAACGATATCTCATAAGACCACGCCGTATAACGGAACGGGTATTTCCCTTATGAGAATCCAAAATATCCTTATATCAAAAACCTTTGATATTATAATAATGTCTATCAACCACAATATAATAATCATCTAGCAGAAACGCTTCCATCTCACGTTCTACATATATAGTATACAAATCAAAACCGCAAGCACGTATTGGGTAATGGATTTCCAACTATGACAAGGTATGGAACCATCTTTCGCTAGTGTACCTCTAGAGAGGAATACACTGGGTTCAACAAGAATATCTTGCAACCCGGCCACACATGACCAACCACTCATTTCGCTTGAGTGTATCGAATGTATATCACCAACAGTTGGGATCAGCAACCGTTTCCCGAATGGGACAACATCAACAATAGATTTTTAGAAGTAAAGGAAACTCTAGATCAGGTGATTATACACCCTACTTCGGAGCGACCGACTTAGTCATGCTGCCTGCCCGATTTCTGTCATTTACCGGTTGATGAGGCTAGAAGCTACGCTTTATCATCACACCCGATTCACTTTGAATGCCACATCGTCAAATCCATCAAATCACCGATTGACGTCCTCAACCATACATTACGTGTTAGCTAAAAGAAGTTTCCTTCTCCGCTTCCACTCTTGGTACGGTTGGAGAAATCAATATACGTGATCGTCTGGAAATACTCTGTCAGACATTCGTCCATACAAGTCATCCAGGAACAGGATGAACCGAAGGCACTATTCAATACATCCATCTTAGACACTGTTATCTAAGACTTATACAATAGCCCTTGCACTTTACTCCATCTTCAATTATCTTTGGCTTATATGATTCGCAACACTTATGCCAATACAGAGTGGTTCTTTGGATAATAATCCAATCGGTCTCTCCATATTAACAACGTTAAAATGGTCAAAACTTCGATAGTCTGTGAGTTAACTATCAAAGAAAACAAGTGTGCAAACAACGATATTATTTCCAGATGGAAATTATATCGATTAATCATCAAACAACTTTTATCCTTTTAATTAATTTATCATCTATTTATCTTATTTGTCATTTCCTGTTTCCCTATATTCAACATTTTCTTATTTTCTAAATTTAGAAAATATATGTTATTAACACTGGAAAACATTTCCATCCCTTGTTTTCTATATTAGAAAATAATTCTGATTCTTGTTTGGAAAACATTTCCAAAACTCTTACATTGGACTTAGACAGATGTTTTAAACAAATTATCGCGACGCCAATTCAAACCATCATAATTATTCACTTAAACATCCTTTATGATCAAACGTTAGCCATTTCTTTATGATCAAACCTTAGCCATTCCTTAGTTAAAAACGAAGTCAATCAAGTTGGGGTATAATTACCTCTCAGACCTTAACTGAACCACGTTTTAAACTTCGGGATAGACAAGGTTTATCCTTTACAACTTTAACAAACTTCCTTACGTAATCCTCTTTCGACAAATCTCTATTTGATAACTCCTCCATTCGAATAACTACATTCGATAACTTTTCTTCGAATAAACTATATTCGATTAACTCTATTCAAGTAACCCTTATTGATTTAACTCTAATCGATTAACTCTATTGGATTAACTCTGTTGGATTTACTCTATTTGATTTAACTCTTGCACTTAACTCCTTTCGGATAAACTATATTCGATAACTCCTTTACTCTATTCGAATAAACTATGTACAATAACTCGTCCTTTACTCTATTCGAACAAACTATATTCGATTAACTCATTTACTCTATTCGAATAAACTATATTCGATAACTCCTTTACTCTATTAGAATAAACTATATTCGATTAACTTTGTTTAATTAACTCTAATTGGTTAACTCTAATTGCTTAACTCTAACTGATTAACTCTAACTCTAATCGATTTATTAAATCGATTATTTCTAACTCTAATCGACTTCTGCTATTCGAATAACTCCTATTAGATAACGTTTATTCATTTGTAAAGATTTACTTTTAGTATCGGTTCTTCATTTTATAAATGTTCTCTTTAATAACGTTACTCCTTTGATTCTATCCTATTTATTTGTCAAATAAATACTCCTTTGATTTAATTCTATTTGTTTATCAAATAAATATTCCTTTGATTTAATCCTATTTATTTAACAAATAAATAGATCCTTTACACCTTTATTTATTCCTTAAATAAATAAATCCTTTATACCTTTATTTAAATGGTTTACAAATATTTCTCTTTCTATTTGTTTGACAAATATTTTCCTTTATATTTGTTTTCCGAATATTTCCCTCTATATCTATTTAACAAATTCTTTCCGTTATATTTGATTTACAAATATAATTCCCTTATATTTGATTTACAAATATAATTCTCTTATATTTGATTATCAAATATAATTCTTTTATTCAAAACCCTTTTTCTTTTATAATATAAAATCCATTGATTTTATATAAATAAATTATTTTCAAAATATACTTTGAAAATCCCTTTTCCACATTCTTGTATTTCTTATGGTATTTAACATACCATATAACAACAACAAATATCGTCCAAACACACATAATCAACTTTAGATTATATATCACATCATATATCACAATATATGAAAACAATAAAATAACTGTTGAGGAATCCAATCGGATTCCTCCAACCTGTTTCCCTGCATCACAGATGTTAAACAATATAGATAACATCACTTTCAATTCCATATGATATATTCTGTTAAACAAAATCAATATAGAAATTCAACTAACTGACTAGTAGTTCAATCAAACAGTCAACACACAGTCAATCAGCCAATATTTAACAGTTCTAAAAATACAACATGAAATTATAAACTGTTCAGAGTTAGTGAGATTTACTCACATTACGTGTTAACCGTTAAATAATGATTTGCGTTAATTGATTCTGATCAGACAATTTATTTCTCCATACATTATTACGAGCTCAAATTCGCTTCCAGTCAGTTCCGTGGTGTAGCCACCGTCCATACGATTCTGTCGGATCTTATTTCGCTCAATTCTGACATCGTATGTTCAAGTTACGATATTAACAAGTTAGTACACTATTTGATTTTAATTAAAATAAACATCACTTGGGCTTAACCTTAAACTCGGCCCACTACCATCCTTATGTGCCAAGCCCATATGTGGATCCTTCTTCTCCGTTCAATGATACAGGAGACCGAACTTCCAACAGCCATTTCCCAAATTTCGAACACCCACCGATCCTCCTCTTCTTTATGAAATTCAAAACAAATTGCACCAACATCTTTCTCATCCTCTCCTCTTTCAAACCATCCCCTTCTCCCTCATTTCGGCCTCGTGTACCAGCATCCGACTACCATCTCTGAGCGACGGAATTGTGTGCGGACTTCACAAAAAATTCACACTAGCTACCGCTTTCCCTCCTAAATCCATCTATACACTCGGGCTCCACTATCTCGCCCCAAATCCAACGCAAATTGTAACCCTAGCTAATACAGTGTTCGAGTTGGAACAGTACAGAATGCGTCGCACCTCATATAACGGATGCTGGGAGAAAGAGGGAACCTATAGCATCATAATTATATAAGTATTATCATTTATAGTTTTTGATTTAATTTTCTGGTGATTTTTCTTTGAATGAACTTTTACTGGAAGAGGGGAAAAGAATGTGGCTCATTTTCTTGTGTTGACCAAAGTGAAAATGAAATTAGGTTTAGGATTTTTTTAAGGGTATTATATAGGGTATTTTTAATATATTTTTATTCGATTAAAATATTAAATTTTAATTCTACGCTGTTTGTATTCGTCTCTAAAAATCCCTACGGTCACATACAATACCCAAAAATCATGAAACTGGACATGTAGCTAGAGTTCGACATTACGGTCCGAAGGAAACTGGTTTCGTCGAATTCCGACTCTGTATGCTCACACAGCGTATTTTTAAAGGTTGATTTATCGACTGTTTTTCACTTTAAAAATCGGTACGGCCACGCAGTGACTCTAAAAATCACGAAACTGGAAATCTAACAAGAATTTGACATTGCGGTTGCAACAAAATTAGTTTCGTCGAATTCCGACTTCATTTGCAAAAGTGGCTTATTTTCACAGCTCTAAAAAGCCCATTTAAATATATAAATATATTTAAATATAATTAAATTTAATATTAAACAATAAATATTATCGTCTATATTCACAGTGGAATACCATACAGTTCAGAAAACTCCTATATGAATTTCTAAATCGATATTCACTTCTGGGTCAACCCGATATTCCATTTATATTGAAATTCCTTTTTAAAATATAAATAATTGCTTTATAATTTATAAAGGAATTCCACGGCGACTTTTCTAAAATTTGATTTGGACGTGAATCAAAATCTACACGACGAAATCCCGATTTTTCTCTTCCACTAGAAAGATATACTCCACCAGCTCCACACGTTTCTTGTTTCACAGAAATCCGGCTTAAAACGAATCCTGTACATTTAGTTGAAGTTCGAGTTGCCAATTTACGAACTACAGCGCCATTTCAAGCTCGATTTTAATTATATTATAATTCTATGTTCAAACTGTCGTTCAAATAATATATTCGTTATTCTAATTCAATTCTAAACTGAATTAAATATCACAGATGATCTAGTTCACGCCATATCGCCATTTCAGCCAATTCTGTTTATTTCAGAATTAAATGTATTATTTAATTTATTAATTAAATTAAATATTCACCATTATTAAATTCCACGGCCATTGAATTCTCTAAACCACCATTTCAATAATTAAATAAATTAATTATAATACCTCTGCCAATGCAGGTCATTACAATCTTCCCCACTTAAAATAATTTTGTCCTCAAAATTGCTAAGTTAGAAGACGACCCTATCGACTAGTTAGAACTTATAAGTTCACTTCTCAACTTCAGTTTCCAACTGAACCAATTTAATTTCAATTAAATTATTAATTAATTCTTATCAACGAAAATTTTCAAAAATCCTGAAAATTTTCTAACGCCTTAACTCTTCGAAAAATTTCGCTAGCACCTCCTTTGTACTGGTTAGTCGGTCAAACTTCAACTCGCCTCTCTGGGCCACCTCCAGCCCAAAAGAAAATCAAACAGCCAAGCAGCTTACTAATTCGGCTCATAAATCTTATATCCAATAGAAATATAAACTTGTACCTTTTGTCGGCATATCATTATATCCTTTCCACCCGTTATCAATTCAGCGGATACAAGGGTCATCCCAATCAAATTCCAATCTGCTTTTATCCACAACACAACCATTCGCTTATATCCGAGCCAAATATCATTTCAACTCGATTTTCTTCTCGATTCCCAACTCTTAACTTGATTATCACATTACGCTTCACATTTGAATCTCACAATCCAATTTTGTCTTGATATCATTCTAATTCAATCTCCATTACCACTTTACTGGCTTTACTTTAATTCAATTTTGCTTTCACAAATTTCTGTTTAATTTGTTTTTAATTCAAACAGCCTTTCCCTGGGAGTTTATAAACAGTTTACTCTTTTCAAAAATCAAGTTTTCCTTTCGAACATGTCACTGAGCCCTTAATTAATATTCCATTAGTTAAATCACTTCTCTATTTCTCTATCAATATTTGTTAACCAAATATTTTCAATAACCATATTGGCCCTTTTATGTTATTTGGAAAACATTTCCGAATATCGCCTTCCGTTATTTTCTAAACTTTTAGAAAATATATGCTATTTATAATTGGAAAATATTCCAATTACTTATCTCTTTTTCGATCTCGTTTATTTCTATACTTAGGAAATATTCTTTATTATATTTCCAAGCTTACACTTATTTGGGTTAAAACGGATGTTGTGTAAAACATCGTTACGACAACCCAAATACTATATTCAACTAACTCTTATTCAACATTGATCTTCGAGCCTGGAATCGTACTATTTATTTGTTAATAATGAAATCAATCAAGTTGGGGTATAACTACCTCTCATACCTTGACTGAATAACATTTATAACGTCAAAACAGATATGACTACTTACTTGAACAATCAATACCATACAGCTATTTATTCACTTTTAAACACGTATACGCTTCCTCTTTATATTCTGACTAGATTTTATTCTTAGTCTTCCTTTTTGATTTTACTATTCTATTTCTAAGTTCGTTTCCTTATCGACTTCTATATATATATATCGATACGTTGATTTTTAACTATCAAATTATCTTAAAAATATTCTAACTCCTTAAATTCCCAGAAAAAATCGCCATAACCTCCTTTGTACTAGGAGCATCGGGATATTTCAAATAGCCTCCCATGGCCCTCACCAATCCAAAAGAAAAAGCCAAGCAGCTAGCCGATACGGCGCATAAAATCTCATATATGAATTAAATACGTACCTTTTCGTCGAGCATTCTATTTATATACCTTCATACCTTTTCCATACCTATCTCATGTATATTTATACCTGCCCGATCTATTTTAACTATACCTGATCATTTTAACTCAATTCATTAATTAATTTGTTAATTAACTCTTTAGTCTATTTCACTTTTATATTTGAACATGACATGTTCAAATATATTTTAACTTGCTTATTAACTAATTTGAATCCAAATTTCAAATTTAAGTTCTATATTCGATTTCGAATATCCATTTACAAATCCAATTCACCTTTCAAAGTTCAACTTCAAATTCAAAACTCGATTAACTAATTCCTCTTCGACTTAGTTAATTCTATTCAATTTCTATTCAAATTTTATATCACTTCTATTATTCAAATCTATATATCAAATTCTATTATTTAAATTCTATATATCAAATTCTATTCAAATTCTATATATCAAATCCTATTCAAATTCTATATATCGAATTCTATTCAAACTCTATATATCAAATCCTATTCAAATTCTATATATAAAGTCCTATTCAAATTCTATATATCAAATCCTATTTAAATTCTATATTATAAATCCCATTTGAATTTCTATATTTAAATTCCATATATTCAAATTCTATATTTGAATTCCTTTTGAACTCTATATTCAAATTCCACTTCACTTTCTATATTCAAATCCTATATTTGAATTCCTTTATATTTTCTATATTCAAATTCTATATTTGAATTCCATTTGAATTTCTATATTCAAACCCCATTTGAATTTCTATATTCAAATTCTATATCACTTCCATTGAATTTCATATATTCAAACTCCCTTTGAATTTCTATATTCAATTTCTATTTCAATTCCATTGAATTTCATATATTCAAACTCCCTTTGAATTTCTATATTCAATTTCTATTTCAAACTTTCTTTATTCATTCTTTATTATAAATCCCATTTTGAAATTCAACACAACTTGTCTTTCCCAAAACAAATTCAAAACGGTATCTCTGGTAGTAATTCATCACTTACAACTCGAAAATGAATACTGATGATGTAGCTGTCATCATCAGAATCTATTTTCAAGCGATCGAAGTGAGTTCAATACTATAAAACCATTTCTAAATATTTCCACTTTGAAATCCATTTCAAAATATAATTCACACTGCTTGTAAAACAATTTAAAATCTCCCAAGATCTTAAATTTTCCTTATTTTTTTATCTAAATCCATTTACAAACACTTATCCAATTCTCCAGAGTTTTAATTCAATTTCTGGTTTAAATTTCAGATTTAACTCATCTGATTTCACGTATTTCACTTATATGAATTCTGATTGGTAATTTACATAACCATTTAATTTATAATCTCACTCGATTATAATAACAACCAATATATCCACTATATTATAATTCTGATATATATATCTTCTATATATCAAGATATACTTTGGGTAAACTTATTTTATTTACCCTCTTTTCAAAACATATCGTGCCAACCCATCGTATACGAGTGTTTATAAACTCCTACCGATACAGTGGATCAAACTGATCGACCAGAACTCATAAACTACTCAACCAATAAATCACAACAATATAAAACAATTTTTATATCAATAACAAATACGTTCACTCGTATATATACACTCAACTCAATCTAGGGTTTTACTAACCCCATTTCTACTGAGTCACGCCACAGAGCCAAGGTAATTCTCTTAACCTTAAGCTCTGATACCAATTTTAATGACCCGGGATTTTGTCGACTTTAGTTATCGCCATAAACTCAATGATGACTAACCAAACATCGAAAAACATCGGTCATTAATGAAAGAAATTAGATAGTGAGGAAAGATAAGATAGAAACTTAGAATAGAAGAAGAAGAAGAAGAAGAACACAACATCAGAGTAACACGAACCTCACAGCGGAACGAATAACATATAATATATATAACATAACTTGAAATATACATCTGTACTTGAATATACATCATTATCAAAGTACAACACTTACAACACAGCAGAAATAACTATAGCTATATGATCCTGAAGCCTCCTGCTCCAAGCTCTTCCAGTATATCTGTAAATCCTGACTACTTGACTGTCTGTACAAAATTGGGCACCCAAGAGTTTAGGGAAAACAACAAAATAAACTCTGGGTCAGTCATGGGACTGGTATGAGTAAAACAGTTTAAAATAGTTTAATCCATTAAACGATATCTCATAAGACCATGCCGTATAACGGAACGGGTTTTTCCCTTATGAGAATCCAAAATATCCTTATATCAAAAACCTTTGATATTATAATAATGTCTATCAACCATAATATAATAATCATCTAGCAGAAACGCTTCCATCTCATGTTCTACATATAGTATACAAATCAAAACCGTAAGCACGTATTGGGTAATGGATTTCCAACTATGACAAGGTATGGAACCACCTTTCGCTAGTGTACCTCTAGAGAGGAATACACTGGGTTCAACAAGAACATCTTGCAACCCGACCACACATGACCGACCACTCATTTCGCTTGAGTGTATCGAATGTATATCACCAACAGTTGGGATCAGCAACCTTTTCCCGAATGGGACAGCATCAACAATAGATTTTTAGAAGTAAAGGAAACTCTAGATCAGGTGATTATACACCCTACTTCGGAGAGACCGACTTAGCCATGTTGCCAGCCCGATTTCTGTCATTTACCGGTTGATGAGGCTAGAAGCTACGCTTTATCATCACACCCGATTCGCTTTGAATGCCACATCGTCAAATCCATCAAATCACCGATTGACGTCCTCAACCATACATTATGTGTTAGCTAAAAGAAGTTTCATTCTCCGCTTCCACTCTTGGTACGGTTGGAGAAATCAATATATGTGATCGTTTGGAAATACTCTGTCAGACATTCGTCCATACAAGTCATCCAGGAACAGGATGAACCGAAGGCACTATTCAATACATCCATCTTAGACACTGTTATCTAAGACTTATACAATAGCCCTTGCACTTTACTCCATCTTCAATTATCTTTGGCAAATATGATTCGCAACGCTTATGCCAATACATAGTGGTTCTTTGGATAATAATCCAACCGGTCTCTCCATATTAACAACGTTAAAATGGTCAAAACTTCGATAGTCTGTGACTTAACTATCAAAGAAAACAAGTGTGCAAACAACGTTATTATTTCCAGATGGAAATTATATTGATTAATCATCAAACAATTTTTATCCTTTTAATTAATTTATCATATATTCATCTTATTTGTCATTTCCTATTTCCCTATATTCAACATTTTCTTATTTTCTAAATTTAGAAAGTATATGTTATTAACACTGGAAAACATTTCCATCCCTTGTTTTCTATATTAGAAAATAATTCTGATTCTTGTTTGGAAAACCTTTCCAAAACTCTCACATTGGACTTAGACAGATATTTTAAACAAACTAATGCGATGCCAATTCAAACTATCATACTTATTCACTTAACCATCCTTTATGATCAATCCTTAGCCATTCCTTTATGATCAAACCTTAGCCATTCCTTAGTTAAAAACGAAGTCAATCAAGTTGGGGTATAATTACCTCTCAGACATTAACTGAACCACGTTTTAAACTTCGGGATAGACAAGGTTTATCCTTTACAACTTTAACAAACTTCCTTACGTAATCCTCTTTCGACAAATCTCTATTCGATAACTCCTCCATTCGAATAACTACATTCGATAACTTTTCTTCGAATATACTATATTCGATTAACTCTATTCAACTAACCCTTATTGATTTAACTCTAATCGATTAACTCTATTGGATTAACTCTATTGGATTTAACTCTAATCGATTTACTCTATTGGATTTACGCTATTTGATTTAACTCTTGCACTTAATTCCTTTCGGATAAACTATATTCGATAACTCCTTTACTCTATTCGAATAAACTATATTTGATAACTCCTTTACTCTATTCGAATAAACTATATTCGATTAACTCCTTTACTCTATTCGAATAAACTATATTTGATAACTCCTTTTCTCTATTCGAATAAACTATATTCGATTAACTCTGTTTAACTAACTCTAATTGGTTAGCACTAATTGCTTAACTCTAACTGATTAACTCTAACTCTAATCAATTTATTAAATCAATTATTTTTAACTCTAATCGACTTCTGCTATTCGAATAACTCCTATTTGATAACGTTTATTCATTTATAAAGATTTACTTTTAGTAACGGTTCTTCACTTTATAAATGTTCTCTTTAATAACGTTACTCCTTTGATTCTATTCTATTTATTTGTCAAATAAATACTCCTTTGATTTAATTCTATTTGTTTGTCAAATAAATATTTCTTTGATTTAATCCTATTTATTTAACAAATAAATAGATCCTTTACACCTTTATTTAATCCTTAAATAAATAAATCCTTTATACCTTTATTTAAATGGTTTACAAATATTTCTCTTTCTATTTGTTTGACAAATATTTTCCTTTATATTTGTTTTCCGAATATTCCCCCCTATATCTATTTAACAAATTCTTTCCCTTATATTTGATTTACAAATATAATACCCTTATATTTGATTTACAAATATAATTCTATTATATTTGATTATCAAATATAATTCTTTTATTCAAAACCCTTTTTCTTTTATAATATAAAATCCATTGATTTTATATAAATAAATTATTTTCAAAATATACTTTGAAAATCCCTTTTCCACATTCTGGTATTTCTTATGGTTTTTAACACACCATATAACAACGATAAATATCGTCCAAACACACATAATCAACGTTAGATTATATATCACATCATATATCATAATATATGAAAACAATAAATACTGTTGAGGAATCCAGTCAGATTCCTCCAACCTGTTTCCCTGCATCATAGCTGTTAAACAATATAGATAACATCACTTTCAGTTCCATATGATATATTCTGTTAAACAGAATCAATATAGAAATTCAACTAACTGACTAGCAGTTCAATCAAACAGTCAATACATAGTCAATCAGCCAATATTTAATAGTTCTAAAAATACAACATGAAATTATAAATTGTTCAGAGTTAGTGAGATTTACTCACATTACGCGTTAACCGTTAAATAACGATTTGCGTTAACTGATTCTGATCAGACAATTTATTTCGCTATAAATTGTAACGAGCTCAAATTCGCTTCTAGTCAGTTCCATGGTGTAGCCACCGTCCATATGATTCTGTCGAATCTTGTTTCGCTCAATTCTGACATCGTATGTTCAAGTTACGATATTAACAAGTTGGTACGGTATTTGATTTTAATTAAAATAAACATCACTTGGGCTTAACCTTTAACTTGGCCCACTACCATCCTTATATGCCAAGCCCATACGTGGATCCTTCTTCTCCGTTCAATGATACAGGAGACCGAACTTCCAACATCCATTTCCCAAATTTCGAACACCCACCGGTCCTCCTCTTCTTTATGAAATTCAAAACAAAATTGCACCAACATCTTTCTTATCCTCTCCTCTTTCAAACCATCCCCTTCTCCCTCATTTCGGCCTCGTGTACCAACATCCGACTACCATCTCTGAGCGACGGAATTGTGTGCGGACTTCACCAAAAATTCACACAAGCTATCACTTTCCCTCCTAAATCCATCTATACACTCGAGCTCCACCATCTCGCCCCAAATCCAACGCAAATTGTAACCCTAGCTAACACAATTTTCGAGTTCGAACAGTACAGAATGCGTCGCACCTCATATAACGGATGCTGGGAGAAAGAGGGAACCTATAGCATCACAATTATATAAGTATTATCATTTATAGTTTTTGATTTGATTTTCTGGTGATTTTTCTTTGAATGAACTTTTACTGGAAGAGGAGAAAAGAATGCGGCTCATTTTCTTGTGTTGACCAAAGTGAAAATGAAATTAGGTTTAGCAATTTTTTAAGGGTATTACATAGGGTATTTTTAATATATTTTTATTCGATTAAAATATTAAATTTTAATCCTACGTTGTTTGTATTCGTCTCTAAAAATCTCTGTGTTCACATACAATACCTAAAAATCACGAAACTGGACATGTAGCTAGAGTTCGACATTACGGTCCCAAGGAAACTGGTTTCTCGAATTCCAACTCCGTATGCTCACACAGCGTATTTTTAAAGGTCGATTTATCGACTGTTTTTCACTTTAAAAATCGATACGGCCACAGAGTGACTCTAAAAATCACGAAACTGGAAATCTAACAACTATTTGACATTGCGGTTCCAACAAAATTAGTTTCGTCAAATTCCGACTTCGTTCGCAAAAGTGGCTTATTTTCATAGCTTTGAATAGCCCATTTAAATATATAAATATATTTAAATATAATTAAATTTAATATTAAAAAATAAATATTATCGTCTATATTCACAGTGGAATACCATATAGTTCAGAAAACTCCTATATGAATTTCTATCTCGATATTCACTTCTGGGTCAACCCGATATTC
This sequence comes from Allium sativum, assembly GCA_030737875.1. Lineage (NCBI taxonomy): Eukaryota > Viridiplantae > Streptophyta > Magnoliopsida > Asparagales > Amaryllidaceae > Allium > Allium sativum. Next base: position 927,908,737 of record CM060926.1, on the reverse strand, counting down.
CATTTATATTGAAATTCCTTTTTAAAATATAAATAATTCCTTTATAAATTGTAAAGGAATTCCAAGGCGACTTTTCTATAATTTGATTTGGACGTGAATCAAATTCTACACGACGAAATCCCGATTTTTCTCTTCAACTAGAAAGATATACTCCCCAGCTCCACACATTTCTTGTTTCATAGAAATCCGGCTTAAAACGAATCCTGTACATTCAGTTGAAGTTTGAATTGCCAATTTACGAACTGCAGCGCCATTTCAAGCTCGATTTCAATTATATTATAATTCTACGTTCAAACTATCGTCCAAATAATATATTCGTTATTTTAATTCAATTCTAAACTGAATTAAATATCATAGATGATCCAGTTCACACCATATCGCCATTTCAACCAATTCTGTTTATTTCATAATTAAATGTATTATTTAATTTATTAATTAAATTAAATATTCACCATTATTAAATTCCACCACCATTAAATTCTCTAAACCACCATTTCAATAATTAAATAAATTAATTATAATACCTCTGCCAATGCGGGTCATTACAGATGGTGGCTACACTATGGAACTGACTGGGAGTGAATTGGAGCTCGTTATAATTTATAGCAAAATAAATTTTCTGGCTGAATCAACCGACAGTTATCGTTATTTAACATAACCATCGAATGTGAGTAAATCTCACTGATCTGTCCCATTTATATTTTTAAAACGTATTCTTAGAATCGATAAATGTTTGTTGATTGCTGTGTGTTGATTGTTTGGTTTAATTGCAAATGGATTGATTGAAAATATAGATAACGATATATATATATATAGCATTAATTATATATTGATTCTGTTTATCAGAATATGTCATATTTAAATGAAGTTGATGTTAATTATATTGTTTAACATCTGTGGATGCAGGGAAACAGGTTGGAGGGATCCAACTGGATTCCTTAACATATATGTTACTATTTTCATATTTTGTGATATATGAAGTGATATATAATATGTTAATGATTATGTGTGTTTGAATAATATTGATCCTTGTTATTTGGTATTTTAAATACCATACATAATACTGGAACTAAAAAGGGAATTTTCAAAGTGTATATTGAAAATTAAATATATTTATAAAACCAAAGAAATTTATAAAATGAAATATTTATAAAATCAAAGGATTTTATAAAAGGATATATTTATAAAATCAAAGAATTTTATAAAAAGAAATATTAATAAAACAAATAGAATTGAAAAAGGAAATATTTGTTAAACGAATAGAATTGAAAAAGGAAATATTTGTTAAACAAATAGAATTGAAAAAGGAAATATTTGTAAAACAAATAGAATTATAAAAGGAAATACTGGTAAAATAATTATTAAATCAAAGGATTTTATAAAAGAAATTATTTATGAAATCAAAGGGTTTTATACAAGAAAATATTTATAAAATCAAAGGATTTTATAAAAGATAAAAGGAATATTTATTTAGAAAATAAATAAAATTATAAAAGGAATATTTATTTAGAAAATAAATAAAATTATAAAAGGAATATTTATTTATTTATTTTGAAAAATTGAAAGGAATATTTATCTATTTCCTTTTATAATTCTATTTATTTTCTAAATAATTATTTTCTAGGAATATTTATTTAGAAAATAAATAGAATTATAAAAGGAAATATTTATAAAATGAATAGAACTTTATAAAAGGAAATATGTGGAAAATAAATATTAAATGGAAATCGGTTTTAACAGATAAATGGAAAAGATTAATTTAAAGTAGATTTTAAATAGAATCTGTTTTAGCAGATAAATTGAGAAGATTAATTTATAAATAATGTTTTATAAATTAAACAAAATATTTATCATGTGATAAATGTAATATATAAGTCTGAACTTATATAAAGAAGTAGAAATCGGTTTTGACACCGATATTTTAAATAGAATGCGAACTCAGCATTTATATAAGGAATTATAAATGAGATTTAGTGTTAGAAATAAAAAGGAGATTTCGTATGAATAATTCTATAAATAGAAGTATAAATAGAAATAGGAAATGGGAAATTATTTTAAAATACGGAATCAAACTTGATGGATTATATAATAGAGATATTTTTCACATTCGATGTGAATAATGGATTAAAATAAATATTTTATAAATTAAAACATTTATAAGGAAAATTGGGTTTCGAAATAGGAATTTCAAATGCGGTTTGAATGAGACAGGAGATAGAGTTAAATCGAATATTAGTTATCTGGATAGAGTTAAATCGAATATTAGTTATTTGAATATAGTTAAATCTAATATTTGTTATTCGAATAGAGTTAAATCGAATTTTAGTTATTCGAATAGAGTTAATCGAATATTAGTCAATCGAATTAGAGTTAATTGAATATTAGTTATTCGAATAGAGTTAATCGAATATTTGTTAATCAAATTAGAGTTAATTGAATAGAGTTAATCGAACATTAGTTAATATAATAAGAGTTAATCGAATATTAGTTAATCGAATAAGAGTTAATCGAATTAGAGTTCATCGAATAGAGTTAACCAAATTAGAGTTAATCGAATATTAGTTATTCGAATAAAGTTAATCGAATATAGTTTATTCGAAAGAGATATTATCGAATATAGTTCATTCGAAGAAAAGAGTTATCGAATATAGTTATTCAAAAAAAAGAGTTATTGAATATAGTTTATTCGAAAGAGAGATTGTCGAATATAGTTTATTCGAAGAAAAGAGTTATCGAATATAGTTATTCGAAGAAAGATTATCGAATATAGTTTATTCGAAAGAGAGATTATCGAATATAGTTTATTCGAAGAAAAGAGTTATAGAATATAGTTATTCGAAGAAAGATTATCGAATATAGTTTATTCAAAAGTGATATTATTGAATATAGTTTATTCGAAGAAAAGAGTTATCGATTAGAGTTTACTCAGAAGAGAGTTATCGAATAGAGATTATTCGAGAGGAAATTATACGTTGAAATTCGATTTTTGTCGAATTCGGGAAAGTACTATTCACTTTTCGTTTTTGATCAGGATTTATTTATTTATTAATAAATTAGTTGTTTGTTAATTTATCCAAATTAATAAATAAAAGTTATATTTAAGTTATTATATTTCAGAAGCATGGGATTATAACACTTTTGTTATAATCAAATGATTTCTGTAAAAGAAGTGGATTCGTAAATAGAATCCGAGAGTTACATAAGGAAGTTTGTAAAAGATTTAAAAGGTGAACTTAGTCTATTTCAAGGTTAGAAATGTTGTTCAGTTAAGGTCTGAGAGGTAATTATACCCCAACTTGATTGACTTCATTTTTAACTAAGGAATGGTTAAGGTTCGACAGTGAAGGTTGGTTAAGTGAATTTAGTTAATGAGTGCAATGGTTTGAGTTGGCATAGCGATATTTTATTTAAACATATGTTTAAATCCAATGAAGGTGTTTTGGAAATATTTTCCAAATAAGAATCAGAAATGTTTTCTAATATAAAAAATAGAAATGAGAGTAAATATGTAAATGTTTTCCAATGATTAATAACGTTTATTTTCTAAATTTAGAAAATAAGAATTTATGAATATACGGAAACGGGGATTGGGAAATGGATAATTGAATGACAAATTAAATTAAAGGGGATCAGTGTTGATTGATGATTTACTCAGTAAGATTTCCATTTGGAAATATGACCGTTTGTTTGTACACATGTTTTCCTTTATAGTTAAATAACCGACTATCAAAGTTTTTGACCATTTTCGTTATCAATACGGAGAGACCGGGATTAGATTTATTATCTGAAAAACCACTCCATATGGGCATTAGCGTGGAGAATTAAATATGATCAAGATAATTGAAGACGAAGTTAATGCAAGGGTTGTTCTGGCAAATCCTAGGTAGAAATTACCTAAGGTGGATTTACAGAATAGTGCCTTCGGTTTGTCCAGTCCTAGGACAACATGTATGGAAGAATGTCTGACAGAGTATATTCAATAGATTGCGTAAGTTGATCTTTTCAAACGTATTTACGTTTGGTGGCGGAGGAGTTCGATTCTCTTAGCTGTATACCCGTGGTATTTTTGGGGAAATCAATTTGTGATTTGGCGGGTATGACGATGTGACATTCAAAGTAAATAAAGGTGTGAAATGTACGTTATGGCTTCTAGCCTCACAACCGGGAAATGACAAAATTCGGGCAGGCAGCATGGCTAAGTGGGTAGCTCCCAATTAGGGTGTATTATCACCTATGTAGAGAAATTCATTTCGTTCTTTATTCTATTCGACGTTGTCTCGTTCGGGAACACAGTTGCTGATCCCACTCGGGAACTCAGTTGCTGATCCCAACCGTTGGTGATATACATTCGATACACTAAAGCGAAATGAGTGGTCGGTCATGTGTGGTCGGGTTACAAGATGTTCTTGTTGAACCCAATGTATTCTTCTCTAGAGATACACTATCAGAAGGTGGTTCCATACCTTGTCATAGTTGTAAATTCATTACCCAATAAGTGCTCGCAGTTTTGATTGTATATTATATATATATATGAGGAACGTGAGATGCAAACATTCCACTAGATTGTTATTTATTTGATTTAGACACTATTATAATATCAATAGAGTTTTGATATAAAGATTATCGTTTCTTTCAAAAGGATTTTGAAAGTTGAACAAGTGTTTTGGATTCTCATAAGGGAAAAACTCGTTCCGTGTTATACGGCGTGGTCTTATGAGATATCGCTTATTTTCCCAAACTGTTTTAAAGTGTTTACTCACACCAGTCCCATGATTGACCCAGAGTTTATTTTGTTTTGTTTTACCCTAAACTCTTGGGAGCCCAATTTTGTATGGGCGGTCAAGTAGTCGGGATTTTACAGATACTGAGAGCTTGGAGCAGGAGGCTTCAGGATTTTATAAAAATTGTTTATTTCCGCTGTGTTGTAAGTGTTGTACCTTGATAATGATATGTATATTCAAGTACAGATTTGTATTTCAAAGTTAGGTTATATAGTATATTTTATTCATTCCGCTGTGAGGTTCGTGTTACTCTGATGTTGTCTCTATGCTCTTCTTCTTCTTATATTCTAATTTTCTATCTTATCTACTCACCCTCTAACTTCTTTCTATTGATGATCAGGAATGTTTGATGCCTGAATAATTGACATGGGTTTTATGTTGATTTTCTGGGTCGAAAATTCTCGTTTGTTACAGTGGTATCAGAGCTGAAGGTTAAGTGATTACCTTGGCTCTGTGGCGTAACTCAGTACAGATGGGGTTAGTAATACCCTAGATTGAGTTGAGTGTATATATACGAGTGAACGTATTCGTTATTTGATATAAAATGGTTTTATGTTGTGGAGATTTATTGGTTGAGTTGTTTATGGGTTTTGATCAATCTGTTTGATCCACTGTATCGGTAGGAGTTTATAAACATTTGAATACAATGGACCCACACAGTATGGTTTGAAAAAAAGGGTAAATGAAATAATTTTATCCAAATTATATTTTGATATAAAAGGATGATTAATATTTGAAGTATTATTGTTTATTGGATGTTTTTGTTGTGATTATAATCAGATAAGATTATAATTGAAACAGTTATGTAAATAACCAATCAAAATTCGTATAAGTTTTACGAAATGAATTAAATCTGAATTGGAATTAAAACCCTGGAAATTTGGAAAGGTGGTTGTAGATGGATTTGAAATTAATATATGAGAATTTTAAAATCATTGGAGATTTTAAATTATTTACAAGTATTGTGAATAATATTTTGAAATGCATTTCAAAATGGAAATGGTTAGAAATGGTTTTGAAAGTGATATAGTATTGAACTCACTTCGGCCACTGGGAAATAATTCCGATGATGATCCGGACATCATCGGTGTTCATTTTCAAGTTTCTAAGTGATGGATTACTACCAAAAATTTTGTTTTTGGAAATGTTATGAGAAAACATGTTGCTTTGATTTTGAAAGGGAATATTTGATTTTTGATATGGTAAATGGTTTAAAATTCCCAGGGAAAGATATGTTTGAATTAAAACAAATTAAATTAGAATTTGGGAAAGGAAATTGGACTTAGAATTGAAACCAATTAAGTGGAAATTGAGTTGAAATTGAGTAATATCGTGTAAAACTGGATTGTGGAACACAACTGGACCCATGTGAATTGAAATGGATTGATTTCTAAAATAAAAATCCGATTTGAGTTATGAGGTAAAGATAACTGATTAAAGGAATTAATTAGTTAATGAAATGTGAAAAGGTAACTTAACTTGATTATGTATATTGGATTGGTAAATTAAGATTTGAAAATCAAGAATGGAATTTGAAATTGAGAATGGAAATTGGCTTGAATAAGCGAATGATTGTGTTAAAGATAAATTGGTTGGAGATCAAGTTGGAAATGTATTGGTATATGCAGAATTGGTAACAAATGGAAAGGATATAATGATATGCCCGACAAAAAGGTACAAGCTTATATTTGGTACAAGCATGAGATTTATGAGCTTGTTTGGCAAGCCGCTTGGCTATTTGATTTTCTTTTGGATTGGGAATGGACTAGAGAGGCGAGTTTTAGTTGTACCGATTGACCAGTACAAATGAGGTGCTGGCAAAAATTTTCGAAAATTTAAGGTGTTAGAAAATTTTCAGGAATTTTGAATATTTTAGTTGGTAAGAATAAATTAATAATTTAACTGAAATTAAATTGGTTTAGTTAAAACTGAAGTTAATAAATAAACAAATAATTTTTACCCAGTTAATAAGGTTTGTTTTCTACCTTAGCAATTTCAAGGACGAAATTATTTTAAGAGGAAGAATGTAACGACCCATATTTTTTAGGATTTAATAACTAATTTTATTTAATTATTTAAATAATTAAATGGTTTAAATTAAATAGTATTGAGTATTTAATTAATATAAATAATAGAATAATATATTTAATTTCCGAAACAGTCAGAAATGGTGGAATTCACAATATTGTGTGAATTGGATCATTGATAATATATAATTCAGTTTAGAGTTGAATTATATTAACGAACATATTATATAAACGACAGTTGAACATATAATTATATTATGATTTTAATCGAGCTCGAATTAGCGTGATAGTTCGTAATTTGGCGATTCAAACTACAATTGATTATATAGAATCCGTTTTAAATCGGGTTTCTGTGAAACAACAAACGTTCGGAGCTGGTGAAGTATGTTTTCCTAATGGAAGAGAAAAATCGGGATTTCGTTGCATATATTTTGATTTATGATCAAATCAAATTTTCAAAAAGTCGCAATGGAATTCCTTTATAATTTATAACGATTTATTTATATTATAAAAGGATTTTTAATATAAATTGGGTATCGATTTAACACTATATTTAAAATTTTGAGTTATAAATCTAGATATGTATATTGTTAGGCTATATGATATTCTATGTGAATATATACGGTAATACTAATTTATTAATATTAAATTTAATTATTTTTAAATATATTAATATTTAAATGGGTTTATTTTGAGCTATAAAAATAGTCGTTTTTGCAATCGACCCCGGTTTTCGACAAAACTAATTTTGTTGGATCCGAAATAGTAAATTATTGTTAGATGTCAATTTTCTTAATTTTTGGAGCCAGTATTTGGTCGTACGGGATTTTAATGTGAAATACAATCTATAATTTGACATTTAAAAATACGCTGTGTGAGTAAACGGACTCGGAATTCAACGAAACAAGTTTCGTTGGGTACGTAATGTCGAACTCTAGCTCCATATCCATTTTAGTGATTTTTGGATATCATGTGTGATCATAGGAATTTTAAGAACACAAATACGAATTACGATAATTATATAAATTAATAAAATAAAATATGTGGCTTATCCTATAAGCTATCTACCTCTATATAAATACCCCTTCATCTTTCTAAACCCTAAACAAAAACTTCTCTAGTCAAAGATTTTTGCGCCGTTGTGTTCTTCGTGAACTAATACTCCTCTAAAAATCTAGGGATAAATATACATGGATTCGTTTAGTTATTCTCTTCATTTTAGTATGACTTTTGTAGGGTGAGATGACTGTCTTAAGTTCAGCGGTTTTAGGTTTCAATAGCTAGGGTTGCACGTTAAAGGAAATTGAAGCTTCGATCCTTAAATTCGAGTTCAGATTTGGATTTATGGGTAAGAATGGAACCTGTTGGCAAAGTCTGGAAGGGAACGATGCTTTGACAATTCGCGCGACATTTGCTGGAGGGGTCGGAATAGCAGGAAGTCGCATTTTTCATGTGGGGTGTGTTCAGAACGAAATTGGTATGAGAATGGAGAGATTAAGATGAGGAGTAGTTCGGTGGTGGTCTTTGATGTTTTTGCTGAGTAATGAAGGTGGGAGGTCTGTTTGAAATCAACGAAAATGGTGAAGGGAGTTGGGACTCGACGTATACTGGGAGGAAGAAGGAAACACTGTTTTGAACGGGTGAGAAACGATGTGGGTATTGGGCTAAAATGAATAGTAAGGCCCAACATTGAGTTAAAATTTAGTCGACTCAAAGGGTACGAAAATTCGGGCCATTACATTTGGTATCAACGCTGAAGGTTGAGTAGTAACCTTGGCTTTGTGGCGTAACTCAATAGAGATGGGATTAGTAATACGCTAGATTGAGTTTGAGTGTACATATATGATGGCGTATTTTTAAATTCGATATAAGAATGTTTTATACTGTGTTGGCCGGTTTGTTGAGCGGTTTATGGATTCTGGTCGATACAGGATGTACAACTGTATCGATAGGTGTTTCTAAACTCTCGATCAAAACAATTCGATACAGTATTGTTTTAAAATGGGTAAATGATATAATCCTGCCCAAAAATTATTTTGATATAAAAGGAATAATTTCTGAAATTATTATATTATGTGACTGTGTTTGGTTGTTATTACAATCAAATGAGATCATGAAATATTGAAATGGTTATATAATTTGTATACGAATAATGTTTACAAATAAGATAAATCAAGATTAAGTTCAAACCAGAATTGGAATTCAAATTCCGGGTGTTTAGAAAATATTTCCAGAAATATTATAAAGTAATATAACAATACTTTAAAGTATTTTTGAGTAAGAATGGTTTAAATGGATTTTTAAACGGATTAAGCACTGAAATCACTTCAGTGGCTAGAAAATAATTCTGATAATGGATCGCGACATTATTGGTATTCATTTTCAAGTTTCTAAGTGAAGGATTTCTACTATAGTAATTTGGGAATGAAAAATTTGTTTGAAAAGGACAAGATGTTTTAGAAGTTCAAATGTTTTGAATTGAATTGATTATATATAAATGTATATAAATATATATGATTTCAAACTAATTTTAATAAAACCAGAGAATTTGAATTCTGAAATTAAAATTTAACTCGTAGAAGTTGAATAGATTAAAAGGGTAAAAATGTATCAGATGAATTGAAATTTGACTTTAGTTAAAATTAATAAAATTGGATTGGATTAAAAATAATTCAGAACGAAATTAAATAAAGAGAAATGTTGAGATTCGAATTATTAATATGAATTAAATTTATGAATAAGCAAGTTGAATATATATGATGTTGTTAATTGGAATGGAATTGTGATCAATTTGGATTCAAGTATAATAAGTGGATTGACTTAAATAGAAATCAGATTTGAGTTGACAGAATGGAAGTAAACTAATCAGAAGTTGATTAGAGATTTAAAAATTGGAAGTTGGATTTATTTGAAACCCACTGGAAATGGATATATGTATGCTGAGCAGATATTGAATGGAAGCAAATGCAAGAGATATAATTATGCTCAACAAAAAGGTACATGTTTACAATACTACTTGGGTTTGACAGTTTTATGAGCCTATGCGGCAAGCCGCTTAGCTTTTTGATTTTCTTTTAGATTGGAGAAAGCATAGAAATGCGAGTTGCGATTGTACCGATTGAGCCGTGCAAAGGAGATGCTGGCGATTTTTTTTTAGAATTTAAAGAGTTAGAAAATTTTCAAGAAATTTTTGATAATTTAAAATCTAGTTGTTAATTGTAATTGAAATAAGAAAACCAGAATTGATTAATAAAATTTCAAGTGGAAAAATGAAATTGATAATTGGATTTAAAATCAATTGGAATGGGTGTGGGTATGCAGAAGAGCATATGGATTGAAGACAAGAAAGTGATGATGGATTGTCCAAAAATGATGGGCATATCATTTGGAAAGAATTATGAATGGTCGAGTATTGTTATGAGAATTGGAAGGCCGGGTAAGAACTTGGTTATGAGTATATGGAATATAAAATTTCAACTAAGTAGGTTATGAGGAGTTTGAGTTATAACATTTTCACTTCTTAGCAATTTCGAGGACGAAATTATTTTAAGGGGGAAGGAATGTTACGACCCGTATTTTTAGCCTTTGAATTCTGAATATTTAAATTTGTTTAAAATATTTTATTTGAATTATATAAGAAATTTATTTAATAAAATAAATGGATTTTAAAATATATTAAATATCTTTTTAGCTTAAAAAAAATAAAGATATCGAGTTTAAAATTCAAATTAGATTACTTTGAAGTTATATGTATATATTCAGATTATATAGGTATTTCTATTTTTGTTCATAGCAGCCCATATATATAGACATAATTGTACGTAGTAGGATACGCTAGAATGTTAAAAATTTCTTAGGCATATTTCATTTCTTCTTTCATTTCTTCTCTTCTATACCGGATGTTGGCAAGTGAGTGAACTAACAAAATTGGCGTAACTACTCGAGCAACCAAACAATTTCCAGGACTGACCATGGTTGTAACACCCCACCTCTGCTAGGGTCACTCACAAAGGGAATGCACTAGTTTTGGTGGAGTATTATCTAGGTAAACATACACAGAGATATCACAAGGCAGAACATAAATAAAGTAGCGGTAGAAATTAAAAACCAAATTTCATTACTTTCAAGAAAAGAGTCAAAACCTCATATATCCAAAGTACAAATTATTCCATTACATCAAGTTCTAAATAAAGTAGCATAAACTTAAGATAACAAAAGTAAATTATTCCCCAAAAATAGCAGAAGTGCAGCCATAGCATAGCTCAAGACCAAACCGTACATGAGCTGACAGAAAGCAAGCTAAATCCAAGCTAAGAGCTAGTGTTTCCTCCCTGAGAACCTTGGGGGGGAAACGAAAGAAAAAGGGGCGAAAGAAAAAGGGTTAGTCATAAAGACTGGTAAGCCCTAGTGACTTTCAGCATAAAAACTAGTAAAAGTAACATGACATGTGAAAACTGGAATTAAACATAAGGATGATAACAGGACTGGTATGATAACTAAGATAACAAGATAAGTCAAGTCTAGCATCGCATATTCAAGATTCGCTGCACCAACTGTACTAGTATTCTAACCCATGTCAGGTATTAATCATGAAATGATCCCTTGGCCCAATACATGAAATGACCCATTACGGGGTCCTACAGTACGATCTACTAATCGATCGGCTCCCTACAAGTTCTAGCTCGTCATGTGTCTGTGTCATACGGCCCAATCACGAAATGTAGTCACCTGTGCTAGGTCCACCATAGGGTGTATCAAGCCCTAGGGTGCCAACCATCGACACGAATCAAGCACGCACAGTGTAAACCTACTGGTGCCCAATGCCTGATTTTTCAACTCCGGACTACGTGCGCGACCATATTCCTCCTGAAACTACAATGGCGCACCAACTCAGCCGTCGTTCTGGTCGCTTACAATCAGCCCAATAATAGTGCCCCACCCTGCCTAGTCCCAGGGTATCGTGATACATCTAAGTGGATTACTACTAAAAAGGACCGCGTATCTAGGGTTTCTAACGGGGTAAGTGTTGTCATTCAAATTCGTGACTTAACCTAATCCAATCATGTATCAAGTTGGTTAAGTGTTGTCTTTCATGTTCATGACTTAACCCTATCATGTAGCATAAATTCATTAATGCACCCCAACCTCTCACATTAGACTAGTTGTTGTGGTCACTGGATTTGCCGGGCGATTCCAGGCAGATTTACACCACAACATAGTCTAACCTCGGGTTTTAGGTGCGATATGACCAACTACCCACATTGGATCCTATTGTTTGTAGTCACTGGATTTGTCGGGCGGTTCCGGGCAGATTTACACTGCAAACTCAACCCAACCTCGAGTTGGCCATTTTCAAGTTCGTTCTAGAGTCATGACCATGTTCAAGTCTCATATCAAGTTCGTGACAAGTTTCAAGGTAAGTTTCATGTCCATATTTAGATTCAAGTTATAACAATGTTCATGTTCCAAGTTCGTAGTAAATTCAGGTTTGCCAAAACTACCCAAATCGTATTCCCATTGCATGTGAATTCGAATTGATACAAACAAATCTAATTAGGGAATAACATAGAAAGAACGGGCATAAGGTGGCAAAAGTGATTACAAGTCAAGCATGGTACAACTTGAGATAAATGATTACAGCAATACTGGCATATGGAGTAGTGGTCTCAAAGATCAAATCTAGTAAAATAGGGTGATAGTCATGGTAACAGTTGACATAAGATAATAACCCCAAACTTGTGAATAACAACTAATTCAACATCACAGGCATGAATATTATGGACATTAGGGGTTTTAGATCTACAACATATATAGGCCCCAAATCAATTTCATATAAATATTACCACAAGTCAAGATTCAAGATGAATAGATCCAAGGTGAACAAATAGTAGATCCAAAATGAACAATGATAGATCCAAGATATACAATGATAGATCCAAGATAATTGTCATACTTAGGTTCAATTTCAATTTACAACATGTCCATATTAAGTTTAAAGTTTAGATCCAAAAGTAACTAGGCTTACAGATCGTGGTTTGAGAATTAGAAAACAATGAGGCGAGGTTGAATCTCGAGTCTAATAGAAATCCCCCAAACAACAATACTCTACACGTTGCCTTGTTGGAGAAGAAGCAATCCCTTTTCTCTAACTTTTCAACTAGAGTTTTAGCAGCATAAGGCCAGAGAGAATTTGTGTAGAGAGACTAGAGTTAGAGGTTGTTTATATAGGGTCAGGTCAACGAATTTAGACAGAAATCGGACTAGAAACATCAGAGTGAACTCTGACTCAAAAATGGGCTCGGCAACCAGGTCGACACCCAGGTCGACTCTATGGTCGACCTGGTCCTGGGCAGGTCGACACTATGGTCGACCTGGTCCTGGGCGGGAAATTTCCTGACCAGTCCGTTCTGGGGTTTGAATTCGAATTCTAAGCTGTTTTTGAACTTGAAATTGCTGAAACTTTGAAGGGTCATTACTTGGTTATACGGACTCCGATTTTCGTAAACTGGGACTTGTTTCCAAGCAGAATTTCGAGATGAACGTAATGGCGTAACCCGTTGCCCTTGATCCTTATTTTAAAAATTAATTCTGCCTTGATTTATGGTTATAACACGTTATTAAAATACGAGTTGTTACATTCTCCCCTCCTTAAAGGATTTCGTCCCCGAAATCTCTAAGTTAGAAAGAATATATCCTCCTAGCCAATCATCCATCTGCTCAAAACATCATCCACAGGCAACCATTGCCCTTAAAAGATTTCTAGTGATGTATGAACATATGCAGTAAGTGTGTGTATATGTACTTATCTAATGCAAAAGATCAAGCGGTTACTAATTCAGTAAACCTCCTTAATGCAAAATATGTTAGTGTAATGAGCCCAACATGTATGCAAATTCCTAACATAATTTATAATCTCTACATAAGTGCACATAACATTCATTCATATGCAACATCCAAGTGATAGCATAACAAGTTCCATCCATGTACAAGTATAAGCACTCATGCATATGCAACATGAAAATGTGACCGAGCTGGTCTAGTGCCTAATGTGTGTCATGCATCCACTAACAATCACTTGCAAACACTTGCAACCATTTGCACACATCAACCATAACATGTTTCAATCACATGCTTACATCCATATGGTTCTACCTAAGGTTCTCAAGATAAGATCGAGAAGATAACAAGGCAAACATAGGTAGTAAAAGCATGATACAAAAGGTTTTCAAGTAGGAAACGAGATCAAGAATGTAACCTCAAAATGAAATGGGTAAAGCACGTGTATCTTCTCTTCAGTTTCCCAAGTTGCATCTTCTTGGGCTTCACTCCACTGTACTTTAACTAGCTTGACTTCTCGATTCCTTAACTTCTTGATCTCCGTTCCTAAGATACGAATTGGAACTCGCCTCAATGTTGCTTCTTTTTCTACTTCTACGCCTTCAAGGATGCTTGGCTCAACCACTTCGGTCGACTCATGTAAGCACTTTCGGAGATGCGAGATGTGAAAGACATTGTGTACTCCGGTCAGCTTCTCGGGTAAGTCTACCTTATAGGCCATTTGGCCAACCCTCTCAGTGATAGGGAACGGTCCTACGAACTTTGGTGCTAGCTTTCCAACCGCTCCAAAACGAACCACATTGCGTAAAGGAGAAACTTTTATAAAGACCATATCTCCGACTTCGAACACTAGGTCTGTCCTTCTCTTGTCCGCATAAGATTTCTGTCTATCTTGGGCCGTTTTCATCCGTCTTTGTATCAACTCAACCTTCTCATAAGTGTCCCTTATCATGTCGGGCCCAAGTATAAGCCTGTCTGTCGTCTCCCACCAACAAGTTGGCGACTTGCACGGTCTTCCATACAGGGCTTCGAAGGTGCCATTCTGATGCTAGCTTGGTAACTATTATTATATGCAAACTCCACGAGAGGAAGATGGTCTTCCCAAGTACCACCAAAGTCAAGAATGCATAGCCTCAAAAGATCCTCTAGTACCCTATTTACCCTTTCAGTTTGTCCACCGTATGTGGGTGATAGGCCGTGCTTAAACTTAGTCGTGTACCCATTGCTTCTTGTAGACTATTCCAAAACTGGCTAGTGAAAATCGGGTCACGATCACTAACTATACTAGAAGGAACCCCATGCAACTGTACTATCTCTCGAAGGTAAATAGACGCTAGCCATGATGCGGTCCTCTAGGTTTTCACCGGAATGAAGTGAGCACTTTTCGTGAGTCTATCAACTATGACCCATATGCTAGTATTTCCCTTCCTTGACCTAGGCAGTCCATCCACGAAATCCATCGAGATACTCTGCCATTTCCATTGCGGAACCTCCAAAGGATGTAATAGCCCACCGGGCTTCTTCGACTCGGCCTTTACTTGTTGGCACACCATACACTTCGAAGCAAACTCTGCCACGTCATTTTTCATTCCAAGCCAAAAGAAAATATGTTTCATATCCCTGTACATCTTATCCCCTCCGGGATGTATGGTCATCTTCGAGTGATGCGCCTCCTCGAGGACTTTCCTTACTAAGTCTCCCACTTGTGGGACACATAGCCTTCCATCACGCCTTAGCCATCCCTTGTCATCTATAGCATACCTACCGAGGTGACTTGACATCTCACCACTAATCAGCTTGTCCATGATTTCGACTATCTGTGGGTCTTCCTTCTGTGAAATCCCTGCTTGTTCTAGAAGTTTAGGTCTTAACTCAAGAGATGCTAACGTAACAGTCAATGACTCAACAACAGGTGTAAAATCAAAGGTTGCTATAAACTCTAGACTTTTCCTTTCTACAAACAAGGGGCTCAAGGTCAACCTTTTCCTACTTATCGCATCTGCCACCACGTTACCCTTGCCAGGGGTACAAGCTATATCGAAGTCATATGATGCCAAGAATTCCATCCACCGCTGTTGTCTCAGATTCAAATCTTTCTGTGAGAAGAGGTACTTAAGCGATTTGTGGTCGGTATACAGCTCGAACCTCTCCCTTAGAAAATAATGGCGCCAAGATTTAAGTGCAAAAACGATCGCCGCCAACTCCAAGTCATGTGTGGGGTAGTTCTTCTCATTAATTTTAAGTTGTCTACCCCCATAGCATATCACTTTCCCTTCTTGCATTAGGACAGCGCCTAATCCTGTGCCATACGCATCTGTGTACACCGTAAACATCTTACTTCCATCGGGTAATGCCAAAACTGGAGCTGTGGTGAGGGCTCTCTTGAGTCTCCGAAAAGCAATCTCACATTCTATGTCCCATGCAAACGCTAGATTTTTCTTCGTTAACCTAGTAAGAGGGGCTGAAATCTTAGCGAAGTCCTTAATGAACTTCCAATAATAGCCTGCCAAACCGAGAAAGCTTCTCACCTCCATTGCGTTCTTAGGAATTTTCCAGTCTTGCACCGTAACTACCTTTGTGGGGTCCACGGCTATGCCTTGCTTAAAAACTACATGTCCAAGAAACCGATCTTCCTTCCTCCAAAAGTGGCATTTGGAGAACTTAGCCTTTAACTGGTGTGCTCTAAGCGTATCCATGACTTCCTTGAGATGTCTAGCATGCTCTTCTTCATCCTTTGAGAAGATCAAAATATCGTCCATGAAAACCACTACAAATTTGTTAAGGAACTCCCGAAACACCCTCTTCATCAAATCTACAAAGTACGCGGGTGCATTTGTTAACCCAAACGGCATGACGAGCCATTCGAAGAACCCATCCGGAGTCCTAAACGCAGTTTTGTCAATGCTATCCTCAGCCACTCTAAGCTGATGGAATCCTGTGGCTAGATCGAGTTGATAGAAAACAGATGCTCCCACAAGTTGGTCAAACAAATCGTCGATTCTTGGTAGTGGGTGTCTATTTTTCTTAGTTAGCTTGTTTAACTCACGATAATCTACACATAGACGAAGCGAACCATCCGCCTTAGTAGCGAATACCACCGGAGCACCCCATTTAGAAATGCTTCGTCTTATGAAATTTTTCTCAAGCAACTCCTTAACTTGTTTACTGAGCTCTCTTCTTTCTCGCGGGGTCATGTGCCTAACGGGCAATGAAACTGGCTTGGCATTATCAACAAGATAAATTCGGAAGTCTATCTCGCGTTTAGGAGGTAACCCCTTCACCTCATCAAAGACATCTGGATATTCTCGGACCACTCTTACAGATTGCAAATTATCGATGGACGAGTCAAGAGATTCAAGATAACACAACATGACTGGACCCTTAGGGTTACAATAAATTTCAAGGGTATTACCAAGGCGAGTCATGAGCCTCACTACCCTTCGTTCACAATCAAGAATGGCTCCATAATTGGACAGCCAATCCATACCTAGGATCAAACCGTAACCCATAAATCCGAGGACATAAGCATTACACGTGAATTATATGCTTAAGATAGAAATCCTCAAATCCACACACATCATAGATAAATGAGCGGAGCCCCCAATTGGATTTGAAACTATTATGGGATCCTCAACCAGACTAGTACTTAGGTGCAGATTTTTAACAATATCAGAAGAAATAAAAGTATGCAATGCGCCAGAGTCAAATAAGGTTCAAACAGGAAATTCAGAAATGTAAACAAGGCTTTCTATGGAAATATTACTGCCTTGGTCAAGTGCTGGAGTGGTGTTGAGAGCATGCAACTGCCCTCCAGAAGGTCCTGCTCGCTGGGCCTGCCCTTGCTCCTGCCCTTGCTTCTTAGGGCAATCTTTGCTGATGTGTCCAGTATCTCCACAATGAAAGCATTCACCCAACTTTCTCTTCTTCCTTCTACAGTCTTTAGCTAGATGTCCCGTAATACCACAGAAGTTGCACTTCCTTGTCTCACGTGGTTTTTTAGTATTGTTGTTGTTGTTCTTGTTATTCTTGTTGCCTCCCTTCTTGAAGTCAACCTTCTTATTCTGAGTCTCATTAGGCTTAACCTCATTCTTGCTATTCTTGTCTTCCTCATAAAGTAGGGCCATATCCACCAAGCTTTCAAAGGTCGCCCCCATGGGTATATGAGTTATGGCCAAACTGTGTAGTGGCTCGTTCAATCCTCGAGCAAAGCGTACAGCCTTCTTCTGAGCTATGTTAACCAAGTCCAATCCGAACCTAGCAAGCTGATTAAACTTGTTCACGTACTCCCTAACGGTCATGTCCCCTTGCTTAAGTGCTAGGAACCTCTCCATCTGAAGGTTCTCTTCTGCTGACGATAAGAATTTAAGCCCAAACCTTTCTCTAAAGTCTGCCCAAGTCTCAACTGGCCTGGTAGCGTTGGTGACTTCCCACCAAAATGCAGCTTCCTATTTCAACAACCATGCTGCCAACTGAACTTTCCCATGATCCTCCACATCGAAGATAATAAACAAGTCTTCAATCTCCTTTAGCCAGTTTCGTGCCTCAACGAAGGTTTCAGTTCAAACGAAGTTCTTGCCGCTCATTGCTTTAAAGTCTTTGCATAATTTGGCAAAGGCGGTACCAGGAGGAGGAGGAGGAACCGCGACCATTGGGGGAGGAGGAGGAGGGATGTCTGTCGGGCCCGCACCGTTGGCCCTAGCTTCCAAGTACCTTCGGAACCATCCAGGTACGGGTACTCCCTCAGGAAGGTTAAGATCAGACATGTTGAAAAACGAAAAAGAAAAAGATTCAAACGAGGAAACAAAGGAAAGTGCTAATGGCTTTTGGGGAATAGCCTTTTTAAACATAAAACTTTTATTGAAAAATGCTTCTCTATAAACGGTTTTGGAAAATAGTTTTAGAAGGATTTTTTTTAAACTTTTGCCCCATCTGGTAAACTTCTGCTCTGATACCAAATGTAACATCCCACCTCCGCTAGGGCCACTCACAAAGGGAATGCACTAGTTTTGGTGGAGTATTATCTAGGTAAATATACACAGAGATATCACAAGGCAGAACATAAATAAAGCAGCGGTAGAAAGTAAAAACCAAATTTCATTACTTTTAAGAAAAGAGTCAAAACCTCATATATCCAAAGTACAAATTATTCCATTACATCAAGTTCTAAATAAAGAAGCATAAACTTAAGATAACAAAAGTAAATTATTCCCAAAAAATAGCAGAAGTGCAGCCATAGCATAGCTCAAGGCCAAACCGTATATGAGCTGACAGAAAGCAAGCTAAATCCAAGATAAGAGCTAGCGTTTCCTCCCTGAGAACCTGGGGGGAAAACGAAAGAAAAAGGGGCGAAAGAAAAAGGGTCAGTCATAAAGACTGGTAACCCCTAGTGACTTTCAGCATAAAAACTAGTAAAAGTAACATGACATGTGAAAACTAGAATTAAACATAAGGATGATAACAGGACTGATATGATAACTATGATAACAAGATAAGTCAAGTCTAGCATCGCATATTCAAGATTCGCTGCACCAACTGTACTAGTATTCTAACCCATGTCAGGTATTAACCATGAAATGATCCCTTGGCCCAATATCATGAAATGACCCATTACGGGGTCCTACAGTACGATCTACTAATCGATCGGCTCCCTATAAGTTCTAGCTCGTTATGTGTCTGTGTCATACGGCCCAATCACGAAATGTAGTCACCTGTGCTAGGTCCACCATCGGGTGTATCAAGCCCTAGGGTGCCAACCATTGACACGAATCAAGCACGCACAGTGTAAACCTATTGGTGCCCAATGCCTGCTTTTTCAACTCCGGACTACGTGCACGACCATGATCCGCCTGAACCTACAATGGCGCACCAACTCAGCCGTCGTTCTGGTCGCTTATAATCAGCCCAGTAATCGTGCCCCACCCTGCCTAGTACCAGGGTATCGTGATACATCTAAGTGGGTTACTGCTGAAAAGGACTGTGTAACTAGGGTTTCTAATGGGTTAAGTGTTGTCATTCAAGTTCGTGACTTAACCCTATCCAATCATGTATCAAGTTGGTTAAGTGTTGTCTTTCATGTTCATGACTTAACCCTATCATGTAGCATAAATTCATTAATGCACCCCAACCTCTCACATTAGACTAGTTGTTGTGGTCACTGGATTGGCCGGGCGGTTCCGGGCAGATTTACACAACAACATAGTCTAACCTCGGGTTTTAGGTGCGATATGACCAACTACCCACATTGGATCCTATTGTTTGTAGTCACTGGATTCGCAGGGCTGTTCCGGGCAGATTTACACTGCAAACTCAACCCAACCTCGAGTTGGCCATTTTCAAGTTCGTTCTAGAGTCATGACCATGTTCAAGTCTCATATCAAGTTCGTGACAAGTTTCAAGGTAAGTTTCATGTCCATATTCAGATTCAAGTTATAACAATGTTCATGTTCCAAGTTCATGGTAAATTCAGGTTTGCCTAAACTACCCAAATCGTATTCCCATCGCATGTGAATTCAAATTGATACAAACAAATCTAATTAGCGAATAACATAGAAAGAACAGGCATAAGGTGGCAAAAGTGATTACAAGACAAGCATGTTATAACTTGAGATAAACGATTACAACAATACTGGCATATAGAGTAGTGGTCTCAAAGATCAAATCTAACAAAATAGGGTGATAGTCATGGTAACAGTTAACATAAGATAATAACCCCAAACTTGTGAATAACAACTAAGTCAACATCACAGGCATGAATATTACGGACATTAGGGGTTTTAGATCTACAACATATATAGGCCCCAAATCAATTTCATATAAATATTACCACAAGTCAAGATTCAAGATGAATAGATCCAAGGTGAACAAATAGTAGATCCAAAATACTAGATCCAAAATGAACAATGATAGATCTAAGATATACAATGATAGATCCAAGATAATTGTCATACTTAGGTTCAATTTCAATTTACAACATGTCCATATTAAGTTTAAAGTTTAGATCTAAAAGTAACTAGGCTTACAGATCGTGGTTTGAGAATTAGAAAACAAAGAGGCGATGTTGAATCTCAAGTCTAACAGAAATCCCCCAAATAGCAATACTCTACACGTAGCCTTGTTGGAGAAGAAGCAATCCCTTTTCTCTAACTTCTCAACCAGAATTTTAGCAGCATAAGGCCAGAGAGAATTTGTGTAGAGAGACTAGAGCTAAGGGTTGTTTACATAGGGTCAGGCCAACGAATTTAGATAGAAATCAGACTAGAAACATCAGAGTGAACTCTGACTCAAAAATGGGCTCGATAACCAGGTCGACACCCAGGTCGACACCCAGGTCGACACCCAGGTCGACCTGGTCCTAGGCAGGTCGACACTATGGTTGACCCCCAGGTCGACCTGGTCCTGGGCGGAAATTTCCCGCCCAGTCCGTTCTGGGGTTTGAATTCGAAATTTGAATTCGAATTCTGAGCTGTTTTTGAACTTGAAATTTCTGAAACTTTGAAGGGTCATAACTTGATCATACGGACTCAGATTTTCGAAAACTCGGACTCGTTTCCAAGTAGAATTTCGAGACGAACGTAATGGCATTAACCCTTGCCCTTGATCCTTATTTTAAAAATTAATTCTGCCTTGATTTATGGTTATAACACGTTATTAAAATACGGGTTGTTACAATGGTTACAAAATATTGTTTCACTATGGGCTAAATTAAGAAATGTAACCTTGGAATACTGGTCTAATAATAATAATAAACTTCCTTATATTCACGTATAGTAGTTGATACTTTATAGGGTTAGTATATGCCTCAAACCTTTCAACAGTCTCTGGTTTCAAGTATGCGGACACGCTGAGACACAATAACGTGCCTACACTGAAACTTCAGCAGCATGCCTCTCAAGTCTCGTACCCGTGCTTGCCAAGGCACTTCAATCCCGTGCTGATCATGCCACTTCAACACCGTGCATGCCAAGCTACCCAAATCCCTACAAAATAATAAGCCGATCCTTCCTTTATTTTTCTTCCTTCATCAAAAAGAACGAAACCTTTTCTTCAAAGTAAAATCGAGATCTTCAAAATCCATCATAAATCAACTAAAATTATGTAAATCAAAACATTTACATATTCAAAATCCTCCTTGGTTTCTTTTCAAACTTATTAGCAGATTATTGGGTTCGAACCAATTTAGTTCGTTATCCAGTTGGTGACGCGAGGCTAGGGTTATGGCTCTCCTCGAATTCATGGCGTAGGAGCACTATTTAAGTGTAGCGTAGGGATTCTGGAAGCAAGACGAGCACATGGTGAGTTTTTGGGTGTATATGGTGATATTTTTGTTCAATTAAATCTTGTAGCTGTGGCGTGAGATCGTTAGTTCATACTTGGGAAGGTAGTGCAAGCTGTTGATAATGGGTACAATAAGGTGTGGTTTTGAACGAGATTACATTGGTGAATTTTACCTGAATTTAAATGGACTGGAGGAGGATCAATGGGAGGAAGCCGGCTGTCATAGTCTTGATGGAGTGCTGAGTTTGAACCATGCTTTGAGGGGGTTACAGTCACGGCTTTGTGTTGAAGTTAGTGATGACATACTGGAGAATTGTTTCGGAAGAAGGAATTGATGCCGGATTATATTGTTAATGTAACACCCCACCTCCGTTATGGTCACTCACAAAGGGAATGCCTTAACTTTGGTGGAGTATTTTAGTAAACAGAACAGAAACTTACAAGACAGATAAAACAGTACTTGAAAAAATTATAACTTCATTTCAACAGAAACCGAAATAAGCTTGGTTACATCCTTTCAAATCACAATATCAGAATTCAAGTACAAAATATCAGTCTTGTACAAAAGCCTTCAGAATGCATAGTTTAAAATCATAATCCCCACGGAAGAAGACAAGCCATACTTTAAGCACTTCAAGCGGAAGAAATCTGGATCAAGCTAGAGTATTCCCTTCTACAAAACCTGGGGGGAACGGAAGAAAGGAGGCGAAACAACAAGGGTCAGACAAAAAGTCTGGCAAGTCCAGTGATTTTCAGCATATGAACAGATAATAATAATAATGACATGAAAGCAAAGCTGGATAAGAGATGGCAGTAACATGAGCAACAAATATACTTAGGTTAAACAGCAGAAACAGAATGATATAGACTAAGCCATGCTTCTTATTCATATCTTACTTCTCTGCACTAATACTAGTATAACAGAATTAGGTGTCACCCTAATGTCTAAACTGAAACAGAAGCGGGTACAGAATAATTTCCACAGAAGAGATTAATCCCTACGGAAAACAGAATGTAGAATTAGGTGTACACTAGTAAATGGGCCTTTACCACCCGAACAGACGGTACCACGCAGAAACAGACAGGTGTTACCACCCAACAGAAACAGACGGTACCAACAGAAACAGACAGAACTAAGTGTACCCTAAAACCCTACCCCAAGCGATCGGCTCCCTAATACATAAATACCCTGTGTCGGCCCCACAGTAGGGTGTATCACTCCCTAAAGTGACAACCAATTGGCACAGACCTATTTACAGATGTCACGGCGTCTTACATCCTCAGAGGCAGACTGGGATCCATGCATGCACATGACCCGATTGGAACGCACCATCAACACCCCTCGCCATTATCAAAATGAACCGCTTATAATTAGTTCAGTAAGCATGCCCGGACCCTACTTACTGTTGGGTCAAAGTTTTGATACTAGAGAGGGTTACTGACTAATATGGGTCCCAAACAACAGATGACACAAGTAATTCCCTTCCTATCCTTGTGTCCCCAGGCTAACAGATTTCAGATTATCTTGTTTACAAGTTCAGACATACAGAATTCAAATCAACTAGTTCACAGACAAGTTTTCAGATTAACGGATCAGATATACAGATTAACAGACTTACAGATTAACTGGTTACAGATTAACAGACTTACAGATTAACTGGTTACAGATTAACAGACTTACAGATTAACTGGTTAAAGATTAACAGACTTACAGATTAACCGGTTACAGATTAACCGGTTACAGATTGTCTATCTTTGTATTGGGCCTAAGATTCACGAAACGGGTTTATCAGATTCATTGGTCCAATTGGTTTAACCTTACCCACCCAACACGTTTTGGACATCATATTTATCTCAGATTTTCAGTAATTAAATATTAATGCCCAGACCTCTCACATTAGACTGACAGTTTGCGGCTACTGGTTAGGCCGGTTGGTTCCGGGCAGGTTTCTGTCGCAAACTGAGTCTAACCTCGGGTTTCAAGCACGTTATGACTAACTTCTCTCATCAGAACCTATTGTTTGCGGCCACTGGAATATGTCGGGCGGTTCCGGGCAGAATTACGCCGCAAACTCATTCTAACCTCGAGTTAGCCATGTTCATCTTTGCGGCGAATTAATTAATGATTTACCATTTATACCCACGCCTAATATACATGTCAATTATTCATAACTATAGCCAATTCATATTATGTCAATAACGGACTAATTATATCAACTCAACAGATATAGCAGATAACAGATTTTTCAGATTAGGCGACCTAACGGATCTAGTAGATTTAGCAGACAACAGATTAGGCATCTCAACAGATTTAGTTTAGCAGATTTGGCATTTTCAACAGACTTAGCAGATGACAGATTTGGCAGATGAACAGATCTAGCAGACTAGGAAGTAGAGCAGAACTAGCAGATTAAGCAATATAATAGAACTAGCAGATTAGGCAATATAACAGAACTAGTAGATTAGGCAAATATAGCAGAACTAGCAAATTAGGAAAATATAACAGATTTAATCATTCCTTAACGTTTCACAAACATATCTTGCCTATTTATAAATCTTGCCTAAGTTCACATGCATAAATAATAGTCATGATTCACAATATGATAATATACCATATATCATATGTTTCAATTTTTATTAAACTTGCATAGTACAGAAGATCCATACATAAATTATACCAAATATAGCCATCGATTACTATGCATGTCATATATCCCAAAAATCCCTTGCTTAGGTGTTTATTTACATTAATTGATACCCTACTTTCATGTAAATCTTTATACCTAAGCCATATTCTCTTTATCTCAAATCATGTGTTCAATACCCTTTATGTTATAAATATAACATGTCCAGTCATATGTCTCAGATTTATGTTCTAGCTACAGTCCATGTTCTTTCCTCAAATCAGTCACCTATTGGTCATGCCCAATTTATGCATCATTCATTTTACTGTCCCAAACATTTTAGCGTATGTTAATCTCTTGTGGGATTGGCTCAGGCTCGTGGTAGCCTGGCTATAGAACAGAAAGAGGAAAGAGATACAAAATAAGATCTAAACAGAATAGAATAGGTATAACCTCAGATTCAGATTTACAATTCATGTCACAATCAGAATTAACGTTTATATCGAAAAATAACTGTACTTGCCTTGATTGGATTAAAGAAAGAACTTTAGTTGTTGTAGAATCATTGCAGAAGCTTTAATCTCTAGTTTGAATTGAGTTGCTTAGGTTGATGTTGATTAGCTTCTAGTTTTGATTCCAGCAAAGTAGCGACGCCATTTTTATTTTTATTAGAACAGAGGTAGAGTAGAAGTAGAATAGAATTGTGTGTAGAGAAGGCTAGGTCTTAGGATGTATTTACAGGTGTAGGAACTCATTTAGGCCCTCAGATTAACCCTAGAACTCATCAGGTCCGTCCAAACACGTCACAGCCCTCAAAATCATACACACACGCACCAGGTTCGACCAGGGATGTCGACCCCCAGGTCGACTGCCCAGTCGACCTGGTCTGGGGGGTCGACTGCCCAGTCGACTCCCCAGTCGAACTGGGTCCTGGGCGGGAAATTTCCCGCCCAGCCCGCTTCTGGGTTTGAATTCGAATTTCGAGGTGTTTTCGATTCTAAAAATTTCTGAAACTTCGGAGGGTCATATCTCCCTCATACGGACTCCGATTCTTGCAAACTCGGACTTGTTTCCATGAAGAATTCCGAGACGAACGCAACGGCCCAACCCGTTTTCCTTGATTCTTATTTTAAAAATTAATTATCCTCTTATTTGTTACTTATACGTTTATAGAAAATACGGGGTGTTACATTCTCCACTCCTTAAAGGATTTCGTCCCCGAAATCTTCAAGTTAAGAAGAATGTGTCCTACCATCCAACATCCATCTACTCAATCATCAATCACTGGCATCCATTGTCCTTAGAAACTTCTAATGTTGTATGAGCATATGCAAAGGTGTGTGTATTTGTTCCTTATCTAATGCAAAGATCAGGCGGTCCACTGATTCAGTTGACCTCCTTAATGCAAATTATGCCAGTGCCATGCGTCCAACATGTATGCAATTTTCCTACTCGATACATATCATTTCTATATGAGTGCACAACCATTCAGTCATTTGCAACATCCATGTGCTGAGTCAATCATTTTGCATCCATAAAAATTGAAAATGCTCACACATCCATATGCAGTATGAGAGTGTTTTCGAGCCGATCTAGTGCCTAGTGTGTGTATATGCATCCACGAGCAACCACTTGCATCCACTTGCAACCATCAAACATAACATGTCTCAAACACATGTTTACACCCATTAGTTTCTACCTAAAGTTCGAAGATTCGATCGATAGGATACGGTCGAATGATGGAAGCGAGTACAGATAAAACAAAAACTTGGTTCCCATTAGGCATGGGTCCTAAGTATCGGCCCCGAAGACCGAAACCAACACCAAATTGAAACCCAGAGGATTACCCTCTTTAGATAATGTCAAAACTGGAAATCTTAACCTTATTGGGAATATTCAGATATTTACAGATTACTGGTACAGATCAGGTTACTGAACTAAGCATGATAAAACCCAGAATGTATGCGTCCTACTTGACGCCTAACACAAATATCTCTCAAACCCCAATCTATCACAATAGATGAGTCATAACCCTTATGGATTTGGGTCTACAGCGGAATCAGAAACTATACTAGTATTAAAGTGCAGAGTACCGATTACAGAATCAAAATGCCAGAATCAGAAAGAGTTTTAACTCAACAATCAGATAAGAAAATTAAACCTTCTACTTAAATTTTCTTATTTCTACCCTATCTACCAGTCCCTTGAGCATTCGCCTGTCCTCCAGAAGTGGGTTCTGCCCTCTGCCCTTGCCCTCGTCTCTTCGGGCAGTCCCTAGTGAAGTGTCCCATCTCCCCACAGTTGAAGCAAGTGCCCTTCCTTTTTCTGCAATCCTTGTTCAGATGAGTCGAGCTTCTACAAGTAAAGCACTTTTTCCCCTTCTTATCTTCATACTTCTCATCCTTCCTTTGTGTTTCCTTTTTGGGCCCTGCTTTCTTATTTTGTGGTTCTTCCTTCTTTGTCCCTTTCGGGCCCTTGTCTTCCTCGTGCAGTAGTGCCATGTCCACTAATTTCTCGTAATTCGCTCCCATGGGTACATGGGTCATGGCTAGGTTGTGCAGTGGCTCGTTCAATCCTTTAACAAAGCGGAGAGCCTTTTTATGCTGAGTGTTGACTAAATCAAATCCGAACCTAGCCAGTTGGTTGAACTGGTTGACATATTCCTTGTCCGTCATACTTCCTTGCTTAAGAGATAAGAACTTTTCCAGTTGTAAACTTCGTTCAGCTTGCGAGAGGAATTTTGTCTCAAACCTTGTTCTGAAATCCATCCATGTTTCAACCGGCCTCTCGGCGTTAGTGACTTCCCACCAATAGGAAGCTTCGTCTTTGAGCAGCCATACCACCAACTGTACCTTCTGCCTATCGTCCACCTCGAAGATAACGAATAGATCCTCAGTTTCTTTGAGCCAGTTTCTCGCTTCTACGAATGATTCAGTTCCCTTGAAATCCTTTCCACCCATGGCCCTAAAATCTCTACTGATCTTTGAGAAAGCAATTGCACGAGGAGGGGGTGGAGGAGGGGGATCATTTGCTAGACCTGCGGCGACGGTCCTAGCCTCAAGATATTGACGAAACCAACCGGGTACATGAACACCCTCTGGTATCTCAGATGCTTCAGACATGCTGAAACGAAAAAGGAAAGATTCAATTACAAAAAAAGGACTGAAGGAAAGGTATATGGCTCTTGGGGATTATGTTTTTTAAAATAAGCTTTATTTTTGAAAATACTTCCTTTCCAAACCTTTTTGAAAATAGTTTTCAAAAACTTCTATCTAATCTGGTAACCTTCAGCTCTGATACCAAGTGTAACACCCCACCTCCGTTAAGGTCACTCACAAAGGGAATGCCTTAACTTTGGTGGAACATTTTAGTAAACAGAACAGAAACTTACAAGATAGATAAAACAGTACTTGAAAAATTTATAACTTTATTTCAACAGAAACCGAAATAAGCTTGGTTACATCCTTTCAAATCACAATATCAGAATTCAAGTACAAAATATCAGTCTTGTACAAAAGCCTTCAGAATGCATAGTTTAAAATCATAATCCCCACGGAAGAAGACAAGCCATACTTTAAGCACTTCAAGCGGAAGAAATCTGGATCAAGCTAGAGTATTCCCTTCTACAAAACCTGGGGGGAAACAGAAGAAAGGAGGCAAAACAACAAGGGTCATACAAAAAGTTTGGCAAGTCCAACGATTTTCAGCATATGAACAGATAATAATAATGACATGAAAGCAAAGCTGGATAAGAGATGGTAGTAACATGAGCAGCAGATATACTTAGGTTAAATAGCAGAAACAGAATGATGTAGACTAAGCCATGCTTCTTATTCATATCTTACTTCTCTGCACTAATACTAGTATAACAGAGTTAGGTGTCACCCTAATGTCTAAACTGAAACAGAAGCGGGTACAGAATAATTTCCACAGAAGAGAGTGCTAGTAAAGGGGCCCTTTACCACCCCAACAGAAACGGACGGAAACAGAATGCTAATAATGGGCCTTTACCACCCGATCAGAAACAGACAGAAATAGAAACAGATTAATCCCTACGGAAAACAGAATGTAGAATTAGGTGTACACTAGTAAATGGGTCTTTACCACCCGAACAGACGGTACCACGCAGAAACAGACAGTTGTTACCACCCAACAGAAACAGACGGTACCAACAGAAACAGATAGAACTAAGTGTACCTTAAAACCCTACCCCAAGCGATCGGCTCCCTAATACATAAATACCCTGTGTCGGCCCCACAGTAGGGTGTATCACTCCCTAAAGTGACAACCAATTGGCACAGACTTATTTACAGATGTCACGACGTCTTACATCCTCAGAGGCACGCCATTATCAGAATGAACCGCTTATAATTAGTTCAGTAAGCGTGCCCGGACCCTACCTACTGTTGGGCCAAAGTTTTGATACCAGAGAGGGTTACTGACTAATATGGATCCCAAACAATAGATGACACAAGTAATTCCCTTCCTATCCTTGTGTCCCCAGGCTAACAGATTTCAGATCATCTTGTTTACAAGTTCAGACATACAGAATTCAGATCAACTAGTTCACAGACAAGTTTTCAGACTAACGGATCAGATATACAGATTAGCAAACTTACAGATTAACTGGTTACAGATTAACAGACTTACAGATTAACTGGTTACAGATTAACAGACTTACAGATTAACTGGTTAAAGATTAACAGACTTACAGGTTAACCGGTTACAGGTTAACCGGTTACAGATTAACCGGTTACAGATTGTCTAACTTTGTATTGGGCCTACAGATTCACGAAACGGGTTTATCAGATTCATTGGTCCAATTGGTTTAACCTTACCCACCCAACACGTTTTAGACATCATATTTATCTCAGATTTTCATTAATTAAATATTAATGCCCAAACTTCTCACATTAGACTGACAGTTTACTGCTACTGGTTAGGCCGGTTGGTTCCGGGCAGATTTCTGTCGCAAACTGAGTCTAACCTCGGGTTTCAAGCACGTTATGACTAACTTCTCACATTAGAACCTATTGTTTGCGGCCACTGGAATATGCCGGGCGGTTCCGGGCAGAATTACGCCGCAAACTCATTCTAACCTCGAGTTAGCCATGTTCATCTTTGCGGCCAATTAATTAATGATTTACCATTTATACCCACGCCTAATATACATGTCAATTATTCATAACTATAGCCAATTCAGATTATGTCAATAACGGACTAATTATATCAACTCAACAGATATAGCAGATAACAGATTTTTCAGATTAGGCGACCTAACGGATCTAGCAGATTTAGCAGACAACAGATTAGGCATCTCAACAGATTTAGTTTAGCAGATTTGGCATTTTCAACAGACTTAGCAGGTGACAGATTTGGAAGACGAACAGATCTAGCAGACTAGGCAGTAGAGCAGAACTAGTAGATTAGGCAATATAACAGAACTAGCAGATTAGGCAAATATAGCAGAACTAGCAAATTAGGCAAATATAACAGATTTAATCATTCCTTAACGTTTCACAAACATATCTTGTCTATTTATAAATCTTGCCTAAGTTCACATGCATAAATAATAGTCATGATTCACAATATGATCATATACCATATATCATATGTTTCAATTTTTATTAAACTTGCATAGTACAGAAGATCCATATATAAATTATACCAAATATAGCCATCGATTACTATGCATGTCATATATCCCAAAAATCCCTTGCTTAGGTGTTTATTTACATTAATTGATACCCTACTTTCATGTAAATCTTTATACCTAAGCCATATTCTCTTTATCTCAAATCATATGTTCAATACCCTTTATGTTATAAATATAACATGTCCAGTCATATGTCTTAGATTTATGTTCTAGCTATAGTCCATGTTCTTTCCTCAAATCAGTCACCTATTGGTCATGCCCAATTTATGCATCATTCATTTTACTGTCCCAAACATTTTAGCGTATGTTAATCTCTTATGGGATTGGCTCAGGCTCGTGGTAGCCTGGCTATAGAACAGAAAGAGGAAAGAGATACAAAATAAGATCTAAACAGAACAGAACAAGTATAACCTCAGATTCAGATTTGCAATTCATGTCACAATCAGAATTAATGTTTATATCGGAAAATAACTGTACTGGCCTTGAATGGATTAAAGAAAGAACTTTGTAGAATCATTGCAGAAGCTTTAATCTCTAGTTTGAATTGAGTTGCTTAGGTTGATGTTGATTAGCTTCTAGTTTTGATTCCAGCAGAGTAGCGATGCCATTTTTATTTTTATTAGAACAGAGGTAGAGTAGAAGTAGAATAGAATTGTGTGTAGAGAAGGCTAGGTCTTAGGATGTATTTATAGGTGTAGGAACTCATTTAGGCCCTCAGATTAACCCTAGAACTCATCAGGTCCGTCCAAACACGTCACAACCCTCAAAATCGCACACACACGCCCCAGGTTCGACCAGGGAGGTCGACCCCCAGGTCGACTGCCCAGTCGACCTGGTATGGGGTTCGACTGCCCAGTCGACTCCCCAGTCGACCTGGGTCCTGGGGGGTCGACTGCCCAGTCGACTCCCCAGTCGACCTGGGTCCTGGGCGGGAAATTTCCCGCCCAGCCCGCTTCTGGGTTTGAATTCGAATTTCGAGCTGTTTTCGATTTTGAAAATTTCTGAAACTTCGGAGGGTCATATCTCCCTCATACGGACTCCGATTCTTGCAAACTTGGACTTGTTTCCAAGTAGAATTCCGAGACGAACGCAATGGCGCAACCCGTTTTCCTTGATTCTTATTTTAAAAATTAATTATCCTTTGATTTGTTACTTATACGTTTACAAAAAATACGGGGTGTTACAGTTAATTAAGCCCATAAGGTACTAGCTTATATTCTTAATTACTGTGGATTTTTGAGAAGTACTTGAGAATATAAGTATCACTGTTTCGAATCCTATGTTGTGGGGAGATTTTTCAAACTTGAGCAGTGCCGCTAGGACTCAATTCAGGTGAAGAATGAGTGATTGTTTGGGTTTTGGAGTATGGGCTATTGTTCATCGTGAAGAGTTGATCTTTATGTGAATTTTTGGTAATAGTTTTGGAAATTATGGTGTGGTGAGGAGTTCGAGAATGTAAAGGAAATGGCCTTGGCAAATGAAGCTTCAGTTTGTCCAGTCAGTATAAATGAAAAAGTGAATGGAGGAAAATATAATGATATTACTGAATGAAGGATATGGGATTTCCTGGTAAATGAATAAAAACGCATGGATTAGAAATATTAATTAAAGGGCGATTGGTGGTCTTGAGTTGGGTGTTGCCAAAACAAGTGAATGGAAATTTTTTTACACGCTTTTCTAGCTGTTTGCTTCATGGATCTGGGTGTGGTTTTTCAGGTGTAGGGCCACCTCATCGAGGCGGAGCCAATGAAAAGTGGCTCAGGTTGTCCGACGAATGGTGGTGGCAGTAGCAATGAAGTGAAGGTGGAGTTCATATCGGCTCTAGCAGGATTGCTATTTATTGGAGGTGGAGGAATTCTTTAAAATCTCAAAATCGTCGGTTCAAGAATAATGGTTGATCAAGATGAAATTAACATTAATCTCGGTAATTAAGAGTTGGATTATTAATTAAATAATTTAAAATCATTTATAACTTGTAAATATTATACATCGTCATTCGTGAACAGAATGGAACACAACCAGACCCATTGGAATTACAGCGACGAGGTCTCCAGTTAAAATGACGTGACTGAGAACAGAACTACAAATATTTCATGATAAAATCAAATGCTCGTTTGATTTTAAACAAAAGCAGAATCGTTAACTGAGAACCAATGTGATTAAACTCACTAAATCTACCTCATTTATGTTTTTATATAAACGAGCTTTAAATTTATTTATAGTAATTTTATACTGTGCAATGGTTGATTGGTTGAATAGTTGATAAAATTGGTTAAAATGGTTGATATGATTTCATCGTTGATCGATTATCAGTTCTGACATTTTTATTGATGTAAAAGTAATATTATTGATGTTGATTAACATCTGTGGATGCAGGGAAACAGGTTGGAGGGATCCAACTGGATTCCTCAACATTTATATTATTGTGTTTGCATTAGTTGTGACCTATGCTTTGATATATTAACTGTGATTGATCTTGTTGTGTTTAAATATCACTGGCCCTAGAATTTGGTATTTAAATACCATAAAATATTTTCAAATATAGAAAATGAATTTGAGTTTTAAAATGGGAATTAATTTCCAAAAATAGAAATGTAATTTCGAATAGAGTTGAAAACTAAAAACATGTAAATGGAGAAAACAATAATTTGTATATAAACGAGAGTATAAATTAGGTGAATTATTTATCATCGAATAAATTGAAATAGAAATTCAAGTTTGAATTTATATGGAAAAATGGAAAATGGTTTTGAAACCAATGTTTGAAATTAATATGAATTTAACGAAGGGTGTTAAATATTAGTTAATCGAAGATTAACTATAACTAAAGTAATTATCGAATTGGTTAATGTTGATAAAGTTAATTATTATTTAGTAAGCTTTTAAAAGCGATAATTATACTATTTTTAGTTAATAACAAAGTTAACTATTTTTAATGTAGTTAGTAATAAAGTTAATTGTTATTTTAATTAATAATAATTAAAACAAGGATTTTAATTAGAGATTCAATTAAGAAATGATTTAGTGATATTGATCAAGGAGGTGATAAGAGTTTCATAAAGGGATTTGTAATCCAAGTTTTAAATGAGATTTGTAAATGGGATTTGTCGGTAAATGGAAAGATTTAAACAAGGTTTTGTTTGTTAAATTTTAAACTATGAAAAGAAAATTCAATGGAAAGAAACTTTTAAGGAAGATGGTTAATAGGTTAATAATAAACTAAAATATGTTAAGGTTTTAGAATGAAATCTAAGCTAAGTGGTGAAAAGACGGTAAATGGATTAGTATAAGTATAAATCCAAACAAGGTTTAAATGAGGTTTTTAAAACCAAAGTGATGACTTTAATTGAATTAAGAAAAGCACTTTAATTGAAATTAAAAAAATTAAATGCAAAGTAAAACACAAATGATAGTTTTGTGTTAAACATTGATAAATGGATTTTTGAAATAAAATCCAAGGAAAGAGGTTTTGTTGTAAAGAAGGTGGAAAGTGGATTTTTATCCTTATAGAACCTTTATCTTATGGGTTTCCACAAAACAGAATAGTATATGTCTGCTTTGTGTAAATCCGGACACTTTGACTATCTTTTAAAAATGAGCAACGGAAGCGTGTGCGCCGCACACGGTATGTTATTCAAAACAGAGATTATAACGCTACCGTTATAATAGATGTTTTGTAAATCTAAACAGTGATTTTAACGTTGCTATTATAATAAATGTGCTATAAAGCTAAACAGCGATTGTAATGCTGCCATTATACTTAATGTTTATAAATCAAATATTTGGAAACACCGATTATAACGCTACTATTATAGTCAATGTTTTTCAGTAAATGGAATGCATTCTTAGATTGAATCCGAGAGTCGCATAAGTGATGTTTTGTTGAAGTTGTGACCTTTGACTGTTTCAAAGTTGAGAATGTTGTTCAATTAAGGTCTGAGAGGTAATTATACCCCAACTTGATTGACTTCATGATTGATAGAGAAACGGTTAAGGTTCGATAGTGAAAATTGGTTAGCAATATAATTAGTTAATAAATGATTAATGGTTTGAGTTAGAATAAAGATGTTTTATAACATCGCGTTAATTTAAAGGATTTTTGAAGTACTTTCGCAAATAAAATGAGAGATATTTTCTATGCATAGAAAATGAAATGAATTGGTCAACGTGAAATTAAGAAATGCAAGATGGAAATATTTTCCGATATTAATAAGGAATTGATTTTTTAAAAAAAAAGGGCCCAGTGTTCTCTGATGCTTGATCGGTAGGATTTCCAATTGGAAGTAGGACCATTGATTGTATGGATGTTTCTTTGATAGCTAAATCACCGACTATCAAAGTTTTGATTTATTTTATACCTCCGTTGTTAATATGGAGAGACCAGGATCAGATATAATATCTAAAAACCACTTTGTATTAGTATAAGCATACATATCAACTTATGATGAAGATAATTGAAGACAGAGTACGATGCAAGGGCTGTTATGTTAACCCTAGGTAGAAATTGCCCAAGATGGATTAGTAGAACGGTGCCTTCAGTTTGTCCAGACCCAGGACAACTTGTAAGGACGAGTGTCTAACCGAGTATTTCCAAAGGGATTACGTACGTTGATTCCTTCAAACGTATAAAGTTGGTGGCAAAGAAGGGAAACTTCTTTAGCCTAACAATCTAAGTATTTTTGTGGGAATAAATTAGTGATTTCCAATGGATCTAACGATGTGGCATTCAAAATGAATGGTGGCCAGATGTTCTGGAAGATAATTCAAACCTCAAGCCTTACAACCGGGAATTGACAAAAATCGGGCAGGCAGCATGGCTATGTCGGTCACTCCCATTAGGATGTATAGTCACCTATCAAGAGAAATTCCAATTGCTTCCTTAATCTATCGATGTTGTCCCTTTCGGGAAAACGGTTGCTGATCCCAACCGTTGGTGATATACATTCGATACACTCAAGCGAAATGAGTGGTCGGTCATGTGTGGGTCGGGCTGCAAGACGTTCTTGTTGAACCCCAGTGTATCCCCTCTAGAGTACACTAATCGGAAGGTGGTTCCATACCTTGTCATGTTGGAAATCCAATCTCCAATAAGCGCCCTGCAGTTTTCGATTTTATATTATATATGGAGCGTGAGATGCAAGCGTTCCGCTAGATTCTATTTATTTGATGTAGACACTATTATAATATCACTGGATTTTGATATCAAAATATTTTTAGGTTATCGTAAGATAAAAATCATTCGTGTTTATGTGTGGATCGGTCTTAGGTTATCATTTCTTTCAAAAGAATTTTGGAAGTTAAACAAATAGTTGGAGTTTACTCACACCAGTCCCATAACTGACATAGAGTTTATTTTGTTTGTTTTCCCTAAACTCTTGGGTGCCTAAATTTGTACGGGCAGTCAAGTAGTCGGGATTTTACAGATTCACTTAGGGGAGACTAAAGTAGGAGGCTTCGCCAGTTAGCTATAGACTATTATATTTTCCGCTGTGTGCTATGTTGTATCTGGAAACAGGTGTTTATAACTGTTCCAGAAATAGTTGTTGTACTTTGATCATGGTATGTATATGCAAAACAGATTTGTATTTCAAAGTTTATATTATCTAATATATTTTATTCATTCCGCTGTGAGATTTGTGTTTTTTGTTTTCTTCTATTCTAATTTCTCTTTCTTTCTATTTCTCATCCTCTAACTTCTTTCTAATAATGATTCGTATTTCTGTGCAATTTGGGTTGGACGTGTGGTGTTATTAGTCCACTCAAAGGGTACGGAAATTCGGGCCATTACATTGTATTTAGACTCTCTGATGTCAAAGAAGATTTCTTCATTTGTTGCTCATAAATGACGTCAACTATTCCTCCATCTTATTGAAAGTTTTATTGCAATATTTTGTAGAACTGCTACGTGCATTAGTATACGAACCAATGTGTTTGTTTCTTGCATTGGATTATGATACACTGGAGTTTGTTGCGGTAGATATAGATATTATGAAAGATTGGTTAATGAATTCAAATTTGAGATGTCATGCTTTTACTCTTCGATACCATCCAACATATTTTGAAATCCCTCAAAACCAAATGGATTGCTAAATGAGGGAGGCAAGGGAGTACGAATGAATTGATCTTGGGTATGAATAGATGCATATGATGTTTGTCTAGTTGCATGAGTCTCTTGAACAATTATTGTTGCAGATTCAAATTATTAAGTGGCACTGTTCTATATTTTAGAATATTCTGACAAAATTCATAAAGTAAAATAATAATTGATAAACAATTTCAAACATATGAAATTTATAATTATGAAAAACACCTTTACACGATCACTGCATTGGTTGGCGTTGCATTAAATAATTTGCTTATTAAGATCCCAACTAGCTTTAGTTTTATTATTCAAGCTTTCCCATTTGACCCACTCTTTTTTAAGTCTTTTGTATTTGTCACTTTAATATCATCTATTAATTCTAAAAAATCATTCCAACTTTGTATGTTGATTTTCTCCACCACATGGTTAGAAACTTCAACAATAATATTGTACACACTCTTCTTGGTGCTTTTACATTTGGCATAAGTGGATATGGTTATTTTCAGCAGAAACTAAGTACATTTAAGAGACCAATTGTGATTTTGATGGTTTGACATTTTGATTTGAAAAAAATAAGCAAAAAATATGTTTATTAAAAGAAAAAAAATACAATTTTTGATGTATACACATACTTGATTCTTGCGTTGGATTGATGATTTTTTTTTTTAAAAAAAAACTTTGTTAAGAGGAATGAGAGGAGATTGAAGATGCATAAGGAGGAGGGATGAAGAATGAATGGTGTAGGGATTATTTAAATGCCAAACGTAAATTCTAACCGTGGTCTGATGTCAATTGCTCGATTTCTTCTTATAAGAAAATTGACCATTAATATCGTGTGTTGGTAGGAACGAGAGTGATAATGCATTTAACTAATATCATCTTCCATCAGTACCGCATTTCATTAATATCACACATCACTGATGCCATTTATTGCTAAGGAAAAATCTACCTCAGGCCCAGTGGAGGCTGTCGACCCACTCATATTTTTTACTATACAAAAAATCGAATTCATATTTTTACTAATTTATACAAAAGATCAAACAAACTTAACCGTAACTAAGTTAATTCAGCCTTATTATTTTTTAATTTATTTTTTGTTTTTTTCTCTTCTATAAGAGTCGTATATAATTATTCGATTACTACTTCATAATTGCAGTAACTTGATCATATATACTACTATCATATAGTGCTGGATTCAGTTCGGTACCAAAAGTTCATATTCAAAACCATTACCATACCAAAATATACGATAACAGAAAAATCGTACCATTACCAACTAAAGTAATCGGTAAACCGATAAATGGGTTTTTAGTTGGTAATGGTTGGTAGAGGTCAGTAATACTTTTTACCATTTGTATGTTTGATATATATTTATTTACAAGTTTTAATGCTAAAATAGCATATATATACTATTAATTTAATATTATTTTAATTCTTATATTGATTCATAGTGAAGTTTTTCGCCCAAACTCCAAATGAACCCCAACGACTTTCGCCCCTGACCAAATACCCCCATTCCGGACATAATGGGATATGTTTCATAAGCTGGTTCAATTGTTCTGATCATTCTTTATCAAAATTAAAATCTAAATCAATACAACGTTCAATACTGAATTTAAACGTACATTTTAATTTACCATGGACACATACTGACTCGAAAAATTATGAAATTTGAAATCTAGCTTTATTCCACAAATACGGTTCTAATGAACCTAGTTTCATCGAATTTAAACACCATTTGAAAAATGACCTTATTTCTAGCTTATAGAATTTATAACTGAAATTCAACCTACGTTTATTTTTACCATGCTTACATATTAATTCCAACTGACTTGAAATTTTAAACTTGACAATAATTTGATGTTCCAGATCCAGATAAATTGATTTCATCGAAAACGGAGGTCCTTTGCAAAATGGCCATTTT
The DNA here is from genome assembly GCA_030737875.1 of Allium sativum. Taxonomy (NCBI): domain Eukaryota; kingdom Viridiplantae; phylum Streptophyta; class Magnoliopsida; order Asparagales; family Amaryllidaceae; genus Allium; species Allium sativum. The sequence goes on along the minus strand of CM060926.1, from coordinate 927,870,532 downwards.
TAAGGGATTATATAATATTAAAATATTAATAAATTCCACACCGACTATTTTAAATTTTAAATTGCATATAACTTACAATTTATAATATGAAATCTAAATTTCTTATATTCGTTAGAAAAATATAATTAAACAGATTCAAACGTTTCCTGTTTTACAGAAATCCGACTTATATTAAATTATGTATATTCATTTAAAGTTTAAAACTAAAATTTTCGAACTATCGTGACGTTATAAGCTCATTTTAATTAAATTTTAAATATATACGTTCAAACTTCATTTTTAAATAAATTCTAAGTCGTTAAATTCTCAAATTAAATCATTTTAAAAATTTGATTTCCATTAAAATAAATTAAAAGTAAATTTTAAATTGGTTCCAAAATTCAGGGTTGCTGCAATTATACTTGCTTTGGGTAAACATTATTCAAACTTCCTTGCATACTCAGTTAGAATGCAAAATGACGAATGCCTTTTATGTAGTTTCTATATGTAGTTTTTTTTTTATAAAGAACCATTTTAAGAGCAGATCCAACAGTTTACAAACCGTAATATTACGATTCGTAATATTACGGTTCATTATTCAGTGGTCGAGCCAACAGTTGGGCGCTGATTTAATCAGATCCCTTGATAGGGCACTAGTTAGGTCAATGCTTAGCCATAAGGCACTGTTTTAGACAATGCCTTATAGTTCGGCATTGATTTAATCCGCGCCGAGTCATAGGGCGCTGATTAAATCAGCGCCCGAGGTAGGGCGTTGTTAAATAGCGCCTTACCGGCTACTTTCCATTTCCACCTTCATAATTCTTTTTTTATAATCACATATCGCGTTGAGATGCCATCTAGCATCACCAAAATTGTTAGACGGACCGTTCTACCACAAACATAAGAGATAGCTGGTCCTGTGCACACTCCCCTATGCCCGAGACGACGATATTCGACTTACGGATTCTCCATGAGTTACCTGAGGGTTACTCTCACCGTATGTTACAGCTCTCAATACCGTTGAGGTATCATTTATGAATTTAACATAATTTGTAGTGTACAGTTTAATCATCTACCATAATACGTAGTCAGCTTGTAGTGTTATTTTATAGATTAATGACCAATAACAAATGTCTTTTTACTAGTCTCTCTATCTTAACTTTTGTGGCAGTTGGCTGAAGTGTATTACATGTTTTTTAGACGTAGTCCCTCAGGGTTTTCGAGATAGGCTACAGACTCGTCCATTTGGACATTTCTTAGAGATTATACATCGCAGTCCTTCGATTGGCCACTACTAAGTGCCTTAGTTGAGAGATTATGGCCCACCACATGTACCTTTCATTTTCTTGATTTTGAGTTTGGTATTACCGTAGCCGATTTTTAAATGCTTGTGGGGATTGAGATAAGCGATGCAGATAGAGTGACATACCCTTTTGACTATAGCTTTGAGTCACCTGAGTTGTATACGTTGTACTTGCCTGATTTTGCCTTCAATCATATCTCGTTTGGAGTCGTTACCCTGACATATTTATAGGAGTACATTTTAGTTCATATGGGTATCGAGCCCATGAAGGATGCTGAATTTCAGGCTTTCCTTTTTTATCTTTTTGGTTTGACATTCTTTTCGAATCAAAAGAGTATGATTCGAGTGGGCCGCCTGGTAACATTAGCTGATTTAGAGCAATTGCATATGATAGATTGTGGTTCGGCTATACTGGGTTGTCTTTACACTGCACTAGACTCCTTTTCTTTAAGAGAGGTGCTCAAATGTATGGCTTTTGGTACATATTGTCATGCAGATACTACGAGTACACAACCAACATGCATCCACACATTGTTGAGACTGCCAGTCATGCAGTTGATTCATGCTTTCCATGTATCTGCTAATGGAAGAGTATCCAGCAAGTTGCACGTACTCCTACTGGTGTTAGACACGAATTGAGGAAAGCCTGATCTCATATTGATATGAGGTCCAGGTCCAATAATTTACGAGCACCGTGGGCCTCTTATAGGATAGCTCTCACATAGGTTGGTTAGCTCCATGATACACATCTCCTCTCCATTGCATATCGTTTATCTCTTTGTCGTGTTGATCTTCTCCCACCGGCTTACCTTCCTATTTGGAACTTGGTAGACTGATGTTACTGTTTGACACTTCCCTATGGAATAGGCAAGTGCAAATTTATTATAAATTACTGCAAGCGCACAGGTGTGTAGTATGCAGGTCGAACACATGGAGGAAAACTAAATTTTATTATTTATATATTTCGTGGTCAAGTTAGATGAATTTGGAGGATTTGATTGAAAACAATAAAAATTGAAATTACTATTTGATTCAGAACAAATCTAATTGAACCGAAGACCAATCACAATTATCAATTAAAAACAAATTAAAACTACAATTAAATTTACTACAGATTCAAATCTAGTTGGATCTGTAATAAATTCAATGATGAACTAAGAAAAATAAAACAAAATACTGAAATAAATTTGCAAAACAAAATTAAACAAACAGGAAAGTAAAATTAGGAGTTACCGTTGAATCTAATCAGACGGTCAATCACTAATGAGAAAATAAATGCAATAGAAAACTGTGCTCTACCAAATCTAATTGAATAGACGACACAAATTTGCCAGATCCAAGAGGAGTATAGAAAAGAAAACTCTCAACTAAAGGATGAAGTTTACAATGAGAATACAATGGTATTTATAGGATAGATTGCCAACCTAAACTATAATACAATCACAAATGCGCCTTGGTTAAATCTATTAAATTTGGGCCTTTCATCTTTTCCTCTTACTTCCTTGATAAGCACTATAGGAAAACAGGCTATTTCCAACGACGACTAAAAACCGTTGGCGGCCGTCGGAAATAGCTGTTACTTTTAGGAGCGTCGAGAAACAGAGTTTTTGACGACTATCGGCACAACCCGTCGTTTGTATTTCCTACGGCTTAAAATGGTTGGCATCGGTTTCCAACAGTCGTCGGAAACTGTTACATACGCCATGCCAATAAACCATTGTAAGCCATCGGAAACCATTACGGATTCGTGGACCTATAAGCCGTTGGAAAACCTACACGTTTTTTTTTTGTATTTCAGCTGCTATTTATCCCTCAAACTACATTTATCATTCAATCCATCATATCAGCACCAATGCATAATCTTAGCATACCATATACCAGGTTAATATCAAATTATAACTAATTTAAACTCAAAAAATCAACAAAAACAACATAAATTAAACAACAAACTGAAACCACTAATTATACAATGCATAAAATTGTACACACCACATAGTCTACCATCACAATTAACATAAATAAATCAAGTCTACCAATAGAATACTGTTAACGATGCTTTTTGTCAACACTTGGGTTAATTCGTGTGGAGCATAGGTTCATGTAATTTGATGTATTCATGGCCCAGGGTTGCTGGAGGATGTCAAGAAATTGGAATTGTTGAGCTAGATCCATCATTCTTCAGGCATCGGGACATTAACCTTGGAGATTAGATATCATACCTTCAGGGAATGGATGCTCCACTGACAATACCGTAGAGATCCGAAATAGTCCGGAGGGGGGTTCACCTAACCGGACATGACTAAGATCTCGCTGGATTAATAACTTCCTGAGTCGTACATATCATGATAAGAGGAAAATAGGCAAACGCTTCCTCATATAGAAGGAAGAAATCACCGTGGTGTTGACTGACTCAGATGGTCGTTTTGCATCGAATCGTCCTAAAGGGCCGAGGATGCTTCAAGAACCAAGTGATAAGCCAGCGAGTAACTTCTTTCTCAATATTGAGGGGCGTTACGCTCATTATGTAGATGCTAATCGATGTGCAAAAACCCTCAGGATGGAAGGAGGAGGACTTTGGATCTCTATGAAGTCCTCCTTCTTGGAAGGTGTTACGATCAATTTCTCCATACTAAAGGTTAGTGTTAACTCCCTGTTTCACCACAACAGCACAAAAAGACTATCAGATTGCGAGGTATTTAAGCCTTTGAATGCTCCATTTATAAATTGTAGATGTATTACAAAAGTTGAAGATAATCCTTAATCCGCTTTGAGGAATTAGGATTTGCTCTTTTTCTGAGAAGAAAGAATAATCTTCAGAAATGAAAGATTCGTCCCCCTTTACGTGGCCTCTAAGGTCCTATTTATAGAGACTTTGGGCTGCTGTTGCTGCTGGGCTATTGGGCCTGCAGGGGCTTTTGTCAGCGTCTTCTTCCTTGGTTTCAGATGTTTGGCTTCCGGTCGTATCCAGAGAGCTAATTATGGTCTTCGGAGTGGGGGTTTCGGTCATTTGCGGCCTCTTTGGGATGTTATTTGAACCCTTTGGTAACAGCTCCCGAGTGTAGGCACTCAGACGTAAGCTTTCGGACGTAGGCTTATGGCTTTTATCATTAATACTTAGAGGAGTCTGCCCTCATGATGTATGTAGATAGCTACCGATGCGAAACCGTCGCTGGTTTATGTATTAGATAAATTAGTACAGATAGCCTGTATCTCCGCTTGGGTCTCGGGTAGCCTTTCGGTTGAGGTTTTGGAGTATTCTTGTTCTCCGGAAAGTGGCTTCCGGCGATATCTTTATTACTTATGAATGTGGCCCTTCGTCATCCAAGCAGTCGATTTTTCACAGGCCGGCCCTAGATAATCCTTATATGCTGGCCTAATACCCTTCTCCTTCTTGTGTGTCGGCGTTGAGCGGGTTAATTCGGATAGTCCTTCTGGGTTTCGATAAGCGGAGCCTGTGCCCTCCTTTTTCTTGGTTCCTGCCTTAGGTTACCTTTCATTGCAGAACCCCCTTCGGGTGAATTGTGGTGGATGAGCTTCGCTGGCATTCTGTAGGTTTCGATTTCCTTTCTTCCTAAGTGGTTTCGGTTTATGTCGTCCTATAATTATCCTCTCTATGCTTATATTCATCTGATACACCTTCACTATCAGCTTATGCTAAGGGTAACTTTTGGTAGTAACATTTACCCCCTCCCCGCTGGGTGAAGGGGTGTCTTCGACTTTCCAAGTCATGCTTCTTTTTCCAAACTCTTTCTTATCCATCCGTTAGTTGTTTCTTAATGCTGGATTTCGTCATGGGTCCTGATGAAGAAATCCTTCTTCGGTGGTGGTGGAGAAAAGAACCGACCTAGACTCGGACAATGATATAAATGGTAGACTAGAAATTCCTTCCGGCATTTGTGAAGGACTGAATCCACTCAGATTCAGGTATTTTGAAGATTAGAGACCAGGAGTCCCTTCAGGTACTAATGAAGAACCAGATCCACCTAGATTCGGGTATTTTGTAGGTTGAAGACCGGGAACTCCTTCCGGTATTAATGATGAGCCGAATCCAGCCAGATTCGGGTATTTTGTAGGTTGAAGACCAGGAACCCCTTTCGGTATTAATGAAGAGCCGAATCCAGCCAGTTTGGGGTATTTTTGAAGATTGAAGACCGGGAACCTTTTTTGGTATTGATGAAGAACCGAATCCACCCAAATTCGGGTATTTTTGAAGATTAAAGACAAGGAACCCCTTCCGGTATTAATGAAGAACCAAATCCACCCAGATTCGGGTATTTTTGAAAATTGAAGACCAGCCCCTTCCGGTATTAATGAAGAACCGAATCCACCCAGATTCAGGTAATTTTGAAGATTGAAGACTGGGAACTCCTTCCGGTATTAATGTTGTTGGCATCCCCTTCGGATTTGATTTGTGAAGCAGAGGTTGTACGTGCTTCTTGAGCAACTCTCTGGGCTTTTGATGTCAAAGCAGAGGATGTACGTGCTTTGTTCGCCACTCTCTAGGCCTATGCGTTCGGTGCGCTTGTCTAGCTTATCCACATGCATGGCCCAAGAACTTACCCATCCTCCCTCTAGGAGGCGCATTAACCTGACCATTGTGGGTAGTGATAAGGATGAGACGACCCCATTCCCCGTACTGACGGTGGCAAGGGTAATCTTCGGAATATAACACAGAAACAGATAAATAGCAGAACAGAAATAAATAAATACACCAGATAATGAACAATAGAATATACTGGATAAACGTAATCATCATAGTTACACAGTATACCGGATCATACTTAGTACAAATACAGTTCAGTTATACATAAATGTCTACAGCGGAAAACAAACATAATATGTACAATAGGAGCTGAACAACATAAAATAGATAAATGATAGAATCCATCTTCAGCTCCAGCTATCCAGAAAGAGCCTGCTAAAACCTGAATACAAGGCTGCCCGTGTAGAAAGAGGGGCACCCGAGTTTGCAAGTGAAACAAACTACGAGTCAGTCATGAGACTGGTATGAGAAATCTACTTAACACATTTCAAATATGGCTAATCACAGGACCACGCCACTTTCGTGGAACGGGTTTACTCCATTGGATTGCCAGTGCTTTAAAACAAATAATTCTTTTAAACATCGCAATGCTTTTTATAAAAATGAAGCCATTATAAGACTCAGTTCCCATCACACAATGCAACGCAAACCGAAGGATAGAGTTTTACCTTATAATGGCCAAAATATGCTTGATACGAATAAAACAAAAGCATTTGATATTATTACAAGTATTTACATTTTTCAAAAACAATTTTGAATCATAACTATCGATCATAGACGGCATAGGTACCATATATCATGTCGCCATATATATATACGATCAAAACTGCACGGTGTCGTATTTGGAAATTGGATTCCCGTCCTGAACCAAGGCAAAAGATAGTCCTTACCGAATTCGAGACGCTCTAGTTATACACAAAGCTACGCCACACAAGCGGTGCTTTGATCATCACCACAAGACTTTGCTTTTCAACAGAAGCCCTGATCACTGCATCTTAGCATTCCATACATGCAATTCACGCCATGTAACTGATGGCTATCAATCACACAGAATGAATTCCAATGTCAGACACACAGTCCATTTACAAGTCCGTTCTGGGTCTGAACGAAACCGGAGGCACTATATACCTCGTAAACCCGTCGATCTCCACGTACGTCTGGACGATCACCACTCATTATCCATATTTCGGGATGCCTCCCAATCAGGACATCAGTTACCATCCAAACGAGGTGATGATTTCCGGTCTTCAACCACCATCTTCATCTTCGATTTCTTATCGTCGATTCAGTTATTCAGAATGGGATAAACCTGGTCTTTCTGAGCAACTCGCGTATATAATAAACAAGTGCTACACAAACACAACATATGCATCGTTTCAATTCATTAGTCACTAACCGTAAATCAGTAAGAGTACGATTTCCCAAATATTAACCCCGAAGGCCGAAACCAACATCAGATCAAAACCCAAGAAACCATTCGACTTAGCTAACTTTTAGTTAGTTTCTAAATCTCACATCCATATCGTTTATAATATTTTATAACGATTTATCGCCATTTTTATTTATTTTAAAATAGCCAATTTATTCAAACGATGCTTCGGCCATAATACGGCCGTGGCGCTGTTTTTCTTCAGACTTGATTTACACATATCTGAAAATCTAACCGTTGGATATTCACAAAATTCACATCTTTAGAAAGATCTTTTCAAAACGAATTCAACGGTTCCAGTTTCGGGAAAATCCGAAGGTCGGATCTCTCGGTATAATCGTTTGAAGTTTCGATTTCAAAATACGAACTGCAGCATCGTTATTCGATTAAATATAATTATAATTATATATATATATATAATCGATTCTGGCGCTGTTTTTCGTCAGAATTGAATTAAACATTCCAGACAATCCAGCCGTTGGATCTTTACAAAGTTGGTGTCGTTGGAAAGATATTTCCAAGCGAACCCAACGGTTTCGGTTTCGGGAAAATCCGATGGTCGGATCTTCCGCACTAATCGTTTGAAATCACAGTTTCAAAACCCGAACTGCAGCTTCGCTATTCGATATATTTTATTTCTATTTATATATATATATATCGATTCTTCGATTTCAAAACTATATTCTTTTCATACATTTGATAAAAATGATATTTTTATCCAACCGACAATTATTTCAACACTTTGCTATTTTCAACTATTCGTGTATATAGTAAAAATGTGATTTTGATTGTAAAACAATTCATTTCAAAACACAGTTATTTTATATAGTTCATATAGATGTTAAAAATATGATCTTTATTATAAAGCAATTTATTTCAAAACACTACTATTTTATATAGTTCATATAGATGAATAATATATGATTTTTATTATAAAACAATATATTTCAAAACGCGAATACCATTCAACACATGAATATGATTCAACGAATGAATTTCTATTCAACACATGAAGGTTTTCTATAGTTTGTATATATATAGTAAAATGTGATTTTTATTGTTAAAACAATTTATTTAATACACGAATACCATTCAACACATGAATATGATTCAACGAATGAATTTCTATTCAACACATGAAGGTTTTCTATTCAACAGACGAATATAGTTTCAACACAGGAAAATAATTCTAACACATGAATATTATTCAAAATTTCGGCAGAATAACGGCAGGGTAGTTAAAACCGGGACCGTCCTTAGTACGGCTCCTCGCTCTACCTTAAAGCCTCGCAGCTTTTGACAATGGGGAATCATGCATCTAGTTCGCACGCGGGCGGCATGTATATTTTTTTCATTTCCACAAACTAATCCTATGTGGTTTCAACCAAATATTTCTCAACCACAAATGGGTATTTTTCAACCACAATCAATCAATTTCAACCACAAACAATTCTAATCAACCATTCATAATCAACCAATTTTCACACCAATCACAACCAATAAATATCGTCCATGGTTTGTGGACGAGGGGCGTATATATATATAAGCATTTCACTTCTATTTCAACACATATGTAATTTTTACAATGCATATATAACTTATATATCGAACGTGCAACTTATACAACGCTTATACAAGAGGTGTACAACGCTTATATAACCCATACATCGACTATATAATTTATACATCGTCGTTTTCCATATCGTTTATAATTTAGAAATCTCACATTGGGTTCCACTCCACCAAAAATAGCAGAAGGCTCAGAAAAATATGCGGTCTCTTCTAGAATGTAGAAGACGTCCACACGAGTGCAATATCTCTTGTTTCACTGAATTTCATCAAGAAACGAAAAAGATATGATTTTTATAGTGAAATCAGAAACGGTAGCGCTTTAAACTGCTATTAAATGGTTTAAAATAAAAACAGCCGCACCTTTCTATTTTGATTCGAAACTAGGTCTTAACTTTTCGCTCGATCCGTGAAGTGTTGCGTCAATCAGCCACTGCCACGCTGTAGAGGGGAGAGAGGAGCGGCGAACGATGGTGGTGCAGTGAACTCCGGTGGTTGGAGATGATGGTGGCGGCGATTTCAAAGCTTGAACTTTCGAACTTGAATTCTCCTCCAATTCTGCACGAAAAAATCCAAACTATATATGGATTTGAAGAACTTCCCTAGCTCTACAAAATCTTCAACTGGAGGATGGGTTTTTATTGCGTGGATTGATCAGAACAGGAACGGGGGAGCGTTTTTCCGCCTTCGATCGAGCTACGGGGAGAGAGAAAGTCGGGGGGGCTGATATGGACCAATGACTTTTTTAATTTATTTATAAATTTTTAAAAATCCGAAAATACCCCTTGTCACACACGAACACCAATTCAAACCTAACGACTATCGTTCCTAGCGTTTTACCCCCATTCCGAACACAATGCGATATGTTTCGTAGGCCCATTCGACTGTTTCAGTCAGTTTTCCCTTAATTTAAAAAAATATATAACATTCAATATTCGATTTGAACGTACATTTCAATTTGCCAGGGCCACAAACTGATTCGAAAAATTCCAGAAAAATAAATCTAGCTATGTTTTGACGATACGGTCCCAACAAAACTAGTTTCGTCGAATTCTGAGGCCGTTTGAAAAACGGCCCATTTCTGGTCGATCCGATTTAACTGTAATTGACCAAACACATTTTCCTTTGCCACGCTCACATACTAGCTTCAAAAATTATGAAATTTGAAACCTAGCAATAACTTCACATCCCGGATCCAACAAAAGTGGTTTCGTCGAATTCCGAGGTCGTTTGCAAAATGGCCATTTTCACGAGCTATATAATTTCTATAGCGACCTTTCTGAAAATTCATTTGGCCATTACTTTTTCTTCCGCTATGAAACTTTGATTTTTCAAATTCGTTAGAAAGGTATTCACTAACAGATTTAAATATTTTTGGTTTCACTCAAATCCGTTTTGTTTTGCACCCGATACAGTCAGTCGAAGTTTGAAATGAAAATTTGAAACTGCCGCGCCATTTCAGGCCTTGTTTATAATTAGAATTAATTATATTCGTTTTCAAACATCGATTCAAACTCACTTTTCATTGCTATTATTTTAAATATTTATTTTAAATATTTATTTTAAATATTTAAAATCCACTAAAATAGCCAATTTAAAATTTTTAAATTGGTTCAGATTTTCCGGGTCGTTACAATCTCCCCCACTTAAAACTTTTCGTCCCCGAAAAGGAACAAAGTCGAAAGTGGTTTGATTAATCAACTCTACGTTCGATCTGGCTTCCATTCCCCAATTTTTTAGTTTCTGAGAATTTTCAAATTCTTCAAAAATTTGGCTCACCCGGAATTTTCAAAAAAATTCGCCATAACCTCCTTTGTACGGGGAAGGGTTTGGAAATTTATTGGGCCGTATTAGGTACCCAATAAATCCTATAAAGCATACACATATTTATAGTGATATAATCTGGTGTTTACAGGGGAGCGTGTATAGATAATAACTCCGGAGAATAAATTCTCATCACCCTGTCAAAGCCTGAGGGAGTGTGTATTTTAATTGCTCCAGAGGATAAATCCTCGTCACCTCGTCCCGTGTGGGAAATAAATAATCCATGTGCCGTATCTAATGACTAGAGAGACGTGATTATTGTCAACTCCAGACATGTGTGGGGTTTTTATTAATCTAGTAATTTATCGTTACAATTTTATATGGTCGATATCAGTCATCGGTTCAACCTGTAAAATATAGTCATCGCCATACAAGCCTCTCGCTCGTATGGTAAATCTTCCACCTCGTCACACAAGCTCCAAATGCTTATGTGGTATATGATGAAGTATGCCTATCTTCCAGAAGTATGCCATGTAATGTAGTTCAAAATTAATTGTTACTATCCTATGGCGACGTTTATGATTACACACAGAACAACCAGCACTCCGCATCCAATGGCATTCACAGGAGTTGATATAATAATATTTCGCATCCAACTCATTAAGGTTTACCTATTTGTCTGGCACGCAAATAAAATCTTTACTCAAGAGCTATTCATTTACCTATTCAAACATATATAATGCACATGTATATATTTCTATCTATTTTTAAATCAGTTCAATGTGTGAGTTAATCGAATAAATCCTACCATTCATTCTCTTATTAATTAAATTAACTATCGTTTCAATAATTTAGTTAATCCAATTTACTATCACACAATGCAAACAACAAGCAATTTGTTTTTAACTTTTCAAAATTATACTAATCAATTTCAATATTATTTTAAAATCATTCAGACTATAGAATTAAAAGTGCACATCCATGGAAAGAAAATAACAACAAAGTAGAGGACTAAATGGTAATGCAAAGTATGGTAAATGTACCTTGCACCGGAGTCAATCAGAGATATCCACCCGACACTTAGGATAGGCTTTCTGAATGCTCTCCTCAGTTTCCCAAGTACAATCTCGCAGATCTCCACTCCATTGCACTTTGACTAAGTGAACCTTCTTGTTCCCCAGTTCTTTGGTTTCTTTGCCAATGATCTTTAGCGGCTCTCTTCTCACAGCTAATTCTGGAGTAATTTCAATATCCTGTTGAGCTGCTTCTTCCGCGATCAAGTCTGGATCATGAACGTGCTTTCGAAGTTGAGATATGTGAAATACATCATGCACTCCTGGCAACCAATCAGGCAATTTAACCCTATAAGCGATAGTTCCGATCCGTTCCAGAATAGGAAACGGACCAATGAATTTGGGCGCCAACTTTCCAGTTTTGCCAAATCGAATCACTCCTCTCATCGGAGAAACCTTTATATACACATAATCACCAACAAGAAAGCCAAATCCCTTCTTCTCGAATCCGCATAGCTCTTCTGTCGGCTTTTAGCGGTGAGTAATCGTTTCTTAATGAAATCGACTTTGTCGGCAGCTTCTCGGATGATATCAAGTCCTAATATAAGCCTATTTTCGGGTTCGACCCAAAAGCAGGGGATCGGCACGGTCTACCATACAATGCTTCGAATGGCGACATTGTCAGGCTCGCTTGGTAGCTGTTGTTATATGAGAATTCAGCCAAATGCAGATGGTCTTCCCATGATCCACCGAAATCTAGAACACAAGCCCGTAATAGATCTTCTAAAATACGATTCACCCTCTCAGTCTGACCATCTGTCTGAGGATGATAAGCGGTGCTGAAGTTCAACTTCGTTCCCAGTTCGAGTTGAAATGCCTCCCAGAATTTGCTAGTAAATATTGGATCTCTATCACTGGCTATACTGAGCGGCACTCCGTGTAGTCTAACAGTTTCCTTGAAGTATATCTGCGCCAGACTCTGAGCAGTTCTGTTTGATCTGACAGGTATGAAATGGGCGGTCTTCATGAAGCGATCTACGATCACCCAAATACTGTCATTTCCTTTTCTGATTCTGGGAAAACCATCTATGAAGTCCATGTAAATATGTTCCCACTTCCAACCAGGAACGTCCAGCGGTTGCAACAATCCAGCCAGTTTCTGTTGGTCGCTTTTGACTAGCTGGCAAGTAGGGCATCGGTTAACATATAAAGAAATGTCCCTCTTCATCGACTTCCACCAGAAAGTGCGTTTGATGTCATTATACATTTTTCTTACTCCCGGATGGATACTAAGTTTTGACTTGTGGCATTCATCCAGTACTTCCTTTCGGAGCTCTGGAATGTTAGGAACACAAATTCGACCCTTCAGCCTTAGAATCCCCTCATTATCAACTTGGAAACTCGAGGGTTCGCCCTTTTGAATTATCTCTCTGATCTTGTGAATGAAGTGATCATCCTCCTGAAGAGTAGATATTTTATCTATCAACGAAGTCGTGATAATAAAACTGGTGATCATTACATCCTTTCGGCTCAACGCATTGGCCACGACATTGGCTTTCCCTGGAGTGTATAGAATTTCAAAATCATATGCTGCAAGGAACTCTAGCCAAAGTTGCTGCCTCAGATTCAAGTCTTTCTAGGTGAATAGATACTTTAACGACTGATTGTCTGTAAACAGTTCAAATTTCTCACCCAGAAGATAGTGTCTCCAGATTTTCAAAGAGAATATGATAGCCAACAACTCAAGATCATGAGTGACGTAGTTTTTCTCGTGCGGCTTCAGCTGACGGCTAGCATAAGCGATCACTTGACCTCTTTGCATTAGTACTGCTCCCAGGCCTTCTCTAGCGGCATCTGTCCAGACTTTTAAATCCTGATTGCCATCGATAATCGTTAACACTGGTGCCGTTTTTAATCTTAACTTTAGCTCTTCAAAAGCCTCCTCACATTCTGAATTCCACTTGAATTTTGAGTGCTTCTTTGTAAGCTTCGTTAAGTGACCAGATATCTTCGAAAAGTTTTTAACGAACTTCCGGTAATAACTAGCCAATCCAAGAAAACTGCGAACTTCTGTAGGAGTACTAGGCTGTTTCCAGTTTTGAATAGCTGTGATTTTACTTGGATCCACAGCAATTCCTTCTTTTGATACAACGTGGCCAAGAAACTTCACTTCATCTTGCCAGAATATACATTTGGACAGTTTGGCTTTCAATACATTCCTTCTCAGAATTTCTAGAACTTGTTCCAAATGCTTTTCATGTTCGGCCTTTGATTTAGAGAAGATTAGAATATCGTCGATAAAAACTATAACAAACTTATTTAGGACTCCTCTGGACACTCTATTCATTAAATCGACGAAGTAAGCTGGAGTGTTACATAAGCCGAACGGCATTACTAACCACTCGTAGAATAAGTCTGGACCTCTGAATGCTATCATTGGAACACACTCTTCGGCAATTCGAAGCTGATGGAAGCCTGTAGCTAGGTCCATCCTTGAAAATACTTGTGCTCCATTCAGACGATCCAATAAATCATTGATTCGCGGCAATGGATATTTGTTCTTTATTGTCTGCTTGTTCAAATCATGATAATCCACACATAGCCGTAGAGTACCGTCAGATTTTGGGACAAACACCACTGCTGCACCCCAATCAGAGAAACTAGGCCTAATCAGACCCTTCCATACGAGCTGTCGTGTTTGATTGTCTAATTCCTCTTTCTCTTTCAAGGACATTCTTCGAATAGCGTGAACTACCGGCCTTGCATTAGAAATCAAAGCGATCTTGAAATCTATTTCTCTCTGCGGAGGTAAGCGAACAACTTCTTCGAACACATCCGCATAATTCTTTACGATTGGAATATCTTTGATGAGGTCGGGAATATTCTCTGTGACTTCGGGGATATTTTCTATTTGAGCAGGAGAAACGTCCAAAGCTGCCCAGAAGTCTTTTCTATTAGAATTCTGGCCTTCACATGGTATGGTTATATAATCACCTGATTTAATCTTCGCCTTAACGACTCTGTCGGCGCATTTAACCTCATCTTCATACTTGGTCAACCAGTCTAACCCCAAGATAAGATCAAACTCTGTAAAATTCATGACGACCGCGATAGTAGGGAACCGATAACGAGAAAAAGAAACCGGCGCTCCACATACCCAACTGAGATCGAGGGAACCCCCGACCGGATTTTGGACAGTCATTGGTTCTTTGAGTTTCTTCAAATTCAAATCCAATTTCTTCACCGCATTCTTTGCAACAAAGCTTCGCGACGCACCGGTGTCTAATAGTACTTTAACTGGGATATCTTTGATAGTTAGCGTGCCTTCTAAAACATCTGGCCTTTCCTGAATAGACGAAGATGCAGACACTTCTGCCACTTCATTTACCTGAGCCTCTTTGGTCTTTTTTAACAGCCAGCAATCTCGCTTTATGTGACCGGCCTGATGACAAAGATTGCACTCTCGAGTCACAGGAAACTTGCCCTTAGATTTAGACTCATGCTCTTTTCGTTTCTTTAAGGGTCCGCAGTTTATCGACAAATGCCCTTTTTGATGGCAGTTATTGCATACGGCGATCGTTACTGGTTCATTCTCAGATCTGGCCCTCTTCCAATTGACTTTGGGCTTCTTACTAACCTCAGACATCGTACTGGCCTCAGGATTATCAGTTTCAGGCTCACCTTTATTACTAGAACTGACCTCTTCTTCGTAACGCAACATACCTTTCTTGTCGAGATCCTCATACTGGTAAGCCATGTATATCATATCAGAAAAAGGGAGCTTCACATTCCTCATTACACTATTCTGATATTTTCTTTGCAGGCCATGAATAAACCTCAGATTTTTCCTCTTTGGATCTTGAATCAGATGAGGAGCAAAGTGAGAAAGTTCGTTGAATTTCTTATGATATTCTGGGATGGTCATATCACCTTGTATCAGATAAGAAAATTCATCACATAACCGCTCAGTTGCTTCGGGAGGAGTAAATCATTCTAAGAAAATTACTTTAAATCTATCCCAGGTGATATCACTTTCTGGATTATCTTTAATAACTGAATCCCAACAAAACAAAGCTTCTTCTTTGAGTGCCCAAGACGCCAGTAATCTTTTCTGATCATCTCTCAGCTTTAAACCCTCAAAGATCTTCTCAGCAGAACGAATCCAAGCTTGTGTTTCCATGATGGACTCTTTGCCTAAGAATGGCGATCCACCCAGATTTCGAAATCTCTTGAATAGAACTTCTATATCTGATTCTGGCTGCGGGAGCACATCTAGCTCATTAGCTGGTCGAGCCATACGATTATTTCTTCTGTTCCTGTCACTCATTTTATAGTGCGTCTGCAATTAGCAGATAAAGTGTCAGGTCAACAGAAAAGATATTTCAAAACATAGAGACAAATACTTGAATGTAAATATGTCTACTGGGGTGTATTTCACTCTGCTTTACTCATACTAGGATATTTCTGATCCTATCTGTAATGAGTTACCCGTCCTAGAGCACTACTGGTTCTATTTTCTGACGAGTTCGTTAATATGTTATATTCCAGCACTAAGCTTAACCAAAGCTCTGATACCAAATGAGACGACCCCATTCCCCGTACTGACGGTGGCAAGCGTAATCTTTGTAATATAACACAGAAACAGATAAACAGCAGAACAGAAATAAATAAATACACCAGATAATGAACAATAGAATATACTGGATAAACGTAATCATCATAGTTACACAGTATACCGGATCATACTTAGTACAAATACAGTTCAGCTATACATAAATGTCTACAGCAGAAAACAAACATAATATGTACAATAGGAGCTGAACAGCATAAAATGGATAAATGATAGAATCCATCTTCAGCTCCAGCTATCCAGAAAGAGCCTGCTAAAACCTGAATACAAGGCTGCTCGTGTAGAAAGAGGGGCACCCGAGTTTGCAAGTGAAACAAACTACGAGTCAGTCATGGGACTGGTATGAGAAATCTACTTAACACATTTCAAATATGGCTAATCACAGGACCACGCCACTTTCGTGGAACGGGTTTACTCCATTGGATTGCCAGTGCTTTAAAACAAATAATTCTTTTAAACATCGCAATGCTTTTTATAAAAATGAAGCCATTATAAGACTCAGTTCCCACCACATAATGCAACGCAAACCGGAGGATAGAGTTTTACCTTATAATGGCCAAAATATGCTTGATATGAAAAAAACAAAAGCATTTGATATTATTACAAGTGTTTACATGTTTCAAAAACAATTTCGAATCATAACTATCGATCATAGACGGCATGGGTACCATATATCATGTTGCCATATATATACAATCAAAACCGCACGGTGTCATATTTGGAAATTGGATTCCCGTCCGGAACCAAGGCAAAAGATAGTCCTTACCGAATTTGAGACGCTCTAGTCCGTGTCTCAAGCAAGCATGCAGGCAAGCCTTGGATCGTCAGGGTCGGTCCACCGATGTGGATTATTATGCCTGAACAATGCGTTTCCCTTCCCTATGGGGCGTCAATGAGCCAACGAATGACTCCATCGGTCCCGGATCGACCGATATAACCGAGGCACCTTGCAACAACAATAACCACATAGGTGAAAATAATATAAATGTCAGCCAGTTTAAGCACCGACACCACCTCTAACTAGAAAGAAACGCATGTCCTCCCTGAGGTCCTTTCTCCCGTTTCTGGTTCATATCGGGGTGTAAGGTTCGCGAATTCATGTTATACACAAAGCTACGCCACACAAGCGGTGCTTTGATCATCACCACAAGACTTTGCTTTTCAACAGAAGCCCTGATCACTGCATCTTAGCATGCCATACATGCAATTCACGCCATGTAACTGATGGCTATCAATCACACAGAATGAATTCCAATGTCAGACACACAGTCCATTTACAAGTCCGTTCTGGGTCTGAACGGAACCGGAGGTACTATATACCTCGCAAACCCGTCAATCTCCACGTACGTCTGGACGATCACCACTCATTATCCATATTTCAGGATGCCTCCCAATCAGGACATCAGTTACCATCCAAACGAGGTGAAGATTTCCGGTCTTCAACCACCGTCTTCATCTTCGATTTCTTATCGTCGATTCAGTTATTCAGAATGGGATAAACCCGGTCTTTCTGAGCAACTCGCGCATATAATAAACAAGTGCTACACAACCACAACATACGCATCGTTTCAATTCATTAGTCACTAACCGTAAATCAGTAAGAGAACGATTTCCCAAATATTAACCCCGAAGGCCGAAACCAACATCAGATCAAAACCCAGGAAATCATTCGACTTAGCCAACTTTCAGTTAGTTTCTAAATCTCACATCCATATCGTTTATAATATTTTATAACGATTTATTGCCTTTTTTATTTATTTTAAAATAGCCAATTTATTCAAACGACGCTTCGGCCATAACGCGGCCGTGGCGCTGTTTTTCTTAAGATTTGATTTACACATATCTGAAAATCTAACCGTTTGATATTCACAAAATTCACATCTTTAGAAAGATCTTTTCAAAATGAATCCAACAGTTCTAGTTTCGGGAAAATCCGACGGTCGGATCTCCCGGTATAATCGTTTGAAGTTTCAATTTCAAAATACGAACTGCGGCGTCGTTATTCGATTAAATATAATTATATATATATATATATAACTGATTCTGGCGCTGTTTTTCTTCAGATTTGAATTAAACATTCCAGACAATCCAACCGTTGGATCTTTACAAAGTTGGTGTCGTTGGAAAGATATTTCCAAAGCGAACCCAACGGTTTCGGTTTCGGGAAAATCCGATGGTCGAATCTACCGCACTAATCGTTTGAAATCACGGTTTCAAAACCCGAACTGCAGCTTCGCTATTCGATATATTTTATTTCTATTTTTATATATATATATATCGATTCTTCGATTTCAAAACTAGATTCTTTTCATACATTTGATAAAAATGATATTTTTATCCAACCGACAATTATTTCATCACTTTGCTATTTTCAACTATTCGTGTATATAGTAAAAATGTGATTTTGATTGTAAAACAATTCATTTCAAAACACGGTTATTTTATATAGTTCATATAGATGTTAAAAATATGATCTTTACTATAAAGCAATTTATTTCAAAACACTAATATTTTATATAGTTCATATAGATGAATAATATATGATTTTTATTATAAAACAATATATTTCAAAACGCAAATACCATTCAACACATGAATATGATTCAACGAATGAATTTCTATTCAACACATGAAGGTTTTCTACAGTTTGTATATATATAGCAAAATGTAATTTTTATTGTTAAAACAATTTATTTAAAACACGAATACCATTCAACACATGAATATGATTCAACGAATGAATTTCTATTCAACACATGAAGGTTTTCTATTCAACAGACGAATACAGTTTCAACACAGGAAAATAATTCTAACACATGAATATTATTCAAAATTTCGGCAGAATAACGGCAGGGTAGTTAAAACCGGGACCGTCCCTAGTACGGCTCCTCGCTCTACCTTAAAGCCTCGCAGCTTTTGACAATGGGGAATCATGCATCTAGTTCGCACGCAGGCGGCATGTATATTTTTTTCATTTCCACAAACTAATCCTATGTGGTTTCAACCAAATATTTCTCAACCACAAACGGGTATTTTTCAACCACAATCAATCAATTTCAACCACAAACAATTCTAATCAACCATTCGTAATCAACCAATTTTCACACCAATCACAACCAATAAATATCGT
Source organism: Allium sativum (assembly GCA_030737875.1). Taxonomy (NCBI): domain Eukaryota; kingdom Viridiplantae; phylum Streptophyta; class Magnoliopsida; order Asparagales; family Amaryllidaceae; genus Allium; species Allium sativum. The sequence goes on along the minus strand of CM060926.1, from coordinate 927,851,172 downwards.
CCATGGTTTGTGGACGAGGGACGTATATATATATATATATATATATATATATATATATATATATATATATAAGCATTTCACTTCTATTTCAACACATATGTAATTTTTACAATGCATATATAACTTATATATCGAACGTACAACTTATACAATGCTTATACAAGAGGTGTACAACGCTTATATAACCCATACATCGACTATATAATTTATATATCATCGTTTTCCATATCGTTTATAATTTAGAAATCTCACATTGGGTTCCACTCCACCAAAAATAGCAGAAGGCTCAAAAAAATATGCGGTCTCTTCTAGAATGTAGAAGACGTCCACACGAGTCCACTGTCTCTTGTTTCACTGAATTTCATCAAGAAACGAAAAAGATATGATTTTTATAGTGAAATCAGAAATGGTAGCGCTTTAAACTGCTATTAAATGGTTTAAAATAAAAACAGACGCACCTTTCTATTTTGATTCAAAACTAAGGTTGCTTTTCGCTCGATCCGTGAAGTGTTGCGTCAATCAGCCACTGCCACGCTGTAGAGGGGAGAGAGGTGCGGCGAACGATGGTGGTGCGATGGACTCCGGTGGTCGGAGATGACGGCGGCGGCGATTTGAAAGCTTGAACTTTTAAACTCGAATTCTCCTCCAATTCTGCACGAAAAAATCCAAACTATATATGGATTTGAAGATCTTCCCTAGCTCTACAAAATCTTCAACTAGAGGATGGGTTTTATTACGTGGATTGATCAGAAAATGAACGGGAACGGGGGAGCGGTTTTCCGCCTTCGATTGAGCTACGGGGAGAGAGAAAGTCGGGGGGGGGGCTGATGTGGACCAATGACTTTTTATTTATTTATAAAGTTTTAAAAATCCGAAAATACCCTTTGCCACACACGAACACCAATTCAAACCCAACGACTGTCGTCCCTAGCGTTTTACCCCCATTCCGAACACAATGGGATATGTTTCGTAGGCCCATTCGACTGTTTCAGTCAGTTTTCCCTTAATTTAAAAAAATATATAACATTCAATATTCGATTTGAATGTACATTTCAATTTGCCAGGGCCACAAACTGATTCGAAAAATTCCAGAAAAATAAATTTAGCTATGTTTTGATGATACGGTCCTAACAAAACTAGTTTCGTCAAATTCTGAGACCGTTTGAAAAACAGCCCATTTCTGGTCGATCCAATTTAACTGTAATTGACCAAACACATTTTCCTTTGCCACGCTCACATACTAGCTTCAAAAATTATGAAATTTGAAACCTAGCAATAACTTCACATCCCGGATCCAACAAAAGTGGTTTCGTCGAATTCCGAGGTCGTTTGCAAAATGGCCATTTTCACGGGCTATATAATTTCTATAGCGACCTTTCTGAAAATTCATTTGGGCACAACTTTTTCTTCCCGCTATGAAACTTCGATTTTTCAGATTCGTTAGAAAGGTATTCACTAACAGATTTAAATATTTTTGGTTTCACTCAAATCCGTTTTGTTTTGCACCCAGTACAGTCAGTCGAAGTTTGAATGAAATTTTGAAACTGCCACGCCATTTCAAGCCTTGGTTATCATTAGAATTAACTATATTCGTTCTCAAATGTCGATTCAAACTCACTTTTCATTGCTATTATTTAAAATATTTGTTTTAAATATTTAAAATCCACTAAAATAGCCAATTCAAAAATTTTAAATTGGTTCAGATTTTCCGGGTCGTTACAGATAAGGTCTTAGAAACTTAAACGGGGCCATCGTGGGCACAAAACTAAGGTTTACTCTTTTGACCTTCTATACGGACCATCGTATGTACTGATAGAGGCTTACACGCCACCCCCCTCCGAGGGGTGCCCTCCCCAAACCATCGTAGGTGGTGATATGCGTTAGCGCTCCCTTCTGCGGGTAACGCGGAACATAAGCAGAGGTAGGACGTGCTTAGTTCTAGCAAAGGCAGGACGTTTCTTCTACGAGCAGAGGCAGGGCGTGCTAAGTTAGATGCACTACCACGACCATTGCTGGTGTGAAAAGGCAGCTTATGCTTTCGATGCTTTAACCTAGCCCCCTCTAATTTGGGCAACGAGAAAGACTAACACACCATCCCCCTCCGGGGCTGCCTCGTCTTGATGACGAGGGATTTGATCCTTTTTTTCAGCTCGACCCCTTTTGGGTCTTCTTTTAAGCTATAGGAAGGGTTTTTCCATACCCTTAGTTACATGAACATCTTTAGAAGAAAACCTTTTCTCTTATTTCTCTACCACTGGGAAATAAGGTCTTAAATGTTCCGAGTTCCATGTTCTTGGAACAAGGTCCTCATTAGGCCTACTCAATCGATATGTTTCGGGTATAACTTCTTGATGGATGACCAAAGGCCCTTCCCAATTTGGGAAGAGAGGGCCATCCGCTGGGTTCTTTGTGTTTGCCATCACCCTTCGTAAAACTAACTCTCCTTTTGCGAAGGTTCTGGTCCTAACCTTTGAGTTGTAGTATTTCGTATTCCTTCTTTGGTATTCGGCTGTTTTGATTGCTACCTCATCCCTTAAACCTTATATTAAGTCTAGGGGTTCTTTTCTTAATTCTTGGTTGGGATTGAATGCATACGCTATCCTTCTATGCGATGGTATCTCAATCTCGACCGGAAGCATAGCTTCGCATCCATATGTCAGGGAAAAAGGGGTGTGCCTTGTGGCGGTTTTGGCAGAGGTTCTATACGCCCAAAACACTAAGGTAACTCTTCAGCCCAATTCCCTTTATCCTGGTTTAACCATTTGTTAAGAATCGTCTTTATGGTTTTGTTGGCAGCTTCTACCACTCCGTTGGCCTTCGGATGGGCTACCGAGGAGAAACTTTTGATGATTCCATTTTTCTCACAAAACCGAGTGAACTCTTCGCTTTTGAATTGTGTTCCGTTATCTGAGATAATTTTGTGATGGATTTCAAAGCGGATTACGATATTCTTTATTACGAATCTTAACACCTTTTTGGATGTGATTGTCGGAAGGGGTTTTGCCTCTACCCACTTGGTGAAGTATTCGATGGCTACTAAGGCGTAATTTGCTCCCCCTATGAAGATTGGCAAGGGTCTAATCAGATCTATACCGTATACGCCGAATGGTCAGGGGCTTGATATAGTGGTTAGTTCGCTAGGCGGAAGCCGGGGCACCTTGGAGTACCTTTGAACCTATCACATCTTTTGACACACTCTACTACTTGGCTGACCATCTACGACCAATAATATCCTTGTTGCATGACCCTTATGGCCAGCTTAATTCCGCTGGAGTGGTCTCCACACTATCCCTCATGAGCCTCCTTCAGGAGGTTGAGCCCGTCTTCGAAACTTACACACCTTAGGTAAGGAAGCGAATGTCCTTTTTTATAGAGTATGTTATCCGCAATCACAAATGTGGGAGCCTGACGTTTTATCCTTCTCGTTTTTTTCTTATTAAGGGACAAAGCCTCATTTAGGAGATAATCCATTATGGGAGTCATCCATGTATTCTTACGATGGCAATTCGTTTCAGTTAAGGGAGGACTGCCGTCGGAGTTTCCATCCCTGTCTCTTTCATCCCCCTCTCTCGAGGCTTGGGATCTCATTAAGACTAATAGCTCTTTCTCTGCTTCCGATTTTTCATGCCCGACACTAGGATTTTCTTGATAACCCATGGGAATCACTCAAGTATCGGGCCCCTCCCGGGAACTAGTTTATTTAGCTAGTGAATCCGCTTGGGTATTCTTCCCGCGAGGTAGTTGATGGACCGAGAAATCCTCAAACTGGGAAAGCATTTTTAAAACCTTCTTCACATACAGGATTACCCGTGAATTCTTGGTTTGATAGGTTTGCTTTATTTGGTTTACCATCAACTATGAGTCAATAAAGATTTCTACCCGAGGTATCCTTAATTGTATTGCCAAATTTAAACTAGCTATCATTGACTCATATTCAACTACGTTGTTAGTCACTGGGAATCCCAACTTCATGGCGTAGTGCAAGCGATGCCCTTCAGGGGTAATTGTAACATACCCCGCTCCTGCCCCCTGTTCGTTTGAGACTCCATCTACAAAAAGTTGCCATTTGGCCTTTTAAGTCATTTTCCTTAACTGATTGCTCTGACATGAAGCTCGTGCACTCATTGACGAAGTCAGCGAGGGCTTGTCCTTTAATTACCGCCCGAGGGTGGAATTCAATTTCGTATTGGTTAAATTCGATACCCCATTTGATTAACTTCCCCGAGGTTTCTGGAATGCTGAACACTTGTTTGAGCGGGAAACCGGTTAAGACCGCGATGTGATGAGCTTGGAAGCATGCTCTGAGTTTTTGTGCGGTAATTACTAGGCAATACGCTAATTTCTCTACCATAGGGTATCAGGTCTCTGCGTCTTTTAGCCTTCAACTAACATAGTAGATGGGATACTGAGTTCCATTATTCTCTCTTATTAGGACTGAGCTGACCGCATATTCTGAAACAACCATATAAAGGTATAGATCTGCTCCTCTCTTGGGACTGGACAAAATCGGGGGCGTCCCCATATAGACTTTCAACTCTTGGAATACCCTCCTACATTCTTCATTCCACTCGAAATTCTTCTTCTTTATAACATCGAAGAAATGGACACACATGTCTGTGGCTTTGGAAATGAACCTACTGAGGGCTGCTGCTTTCCCGTTCAAACTCATGACCTCTTTGCTTGTCCTAGGTTCTTCCATGTCTCTTATGGCTTAGATTTGGTCGGGGCTGTCCTCGATCCCTTGCTTACTTACTACGTATCCCAAAAACTTTCCAGATTGAACTCCAAAGGAGCATTTTTGCGGGTTCAACTTCATTTGGTAGCTTCTTAAGACATTGAACATTTCCTCCAGGTCTTTTAGGTGATTTTCTGTCTTGGTGGACTTCACTAGCATATCATCCACGTACACTTCCATATTACGTCGTATTTGTTCTTAGAACATCCTATTTACTAGTCTTTGGTATGTTGCTGCTGCGTTTTTCAAACCGAAGGTCATCACCTTATAGCAAAATGTTCCCCAATCAGTGATAAAGCTTGTATGCTCCTCGTCGGGTTTATGCATCAGAATTTGATTGTACCCTGAGTATGCATCCATAAGGGATAATATCTTGTGACCACTCGTGGCATCAACTAACTGGTCACGGAAGGGGATAGCAGTCTTTCGGGCAAGCCTTGTTTAGATCCGTTTATTCGACACATATTCTCCACTTCCCATTGGATTTCTTCACCAGCACGGGATTGGCTAACCATTTCGGGTAAAGGACCTCTTGGATAAACCCGTTAGTCTCCAACCTTTTGATCACCACCTTCAAGGATTCTAACTGATCTCTATTATATTGTATTTTCTTCTACCGGGTTGGGGTCACCGAAGGGTCAATGTTTAAGGTATGACTCATGACAGAGTGGTTGATTCCGATCATATCTGAATGGGTCCAAGCAAAAATATCCTTGTTGAGTCGTAAGAATAGAATTAGGTCGCTCTTGAGGGGCTCTGTCATCCTTTTCCCTATGTTTACAACCTTCGATTTATCCTCCGTGTCAACATTTGTCTCTTCCACGTCTTCAATTGGTTTTATTCCTTCAATGTCTCCTCTGGAATCTAAGTCCGTGATGATTTCCCCTTCCTCGGTCAAATTTACATCATCAGATCTCTTCCTCTTTCTTCTCGAAGAAATGTACCTACCATTCATACGCATGTTAGCCTTATTAATTTTTATTTTAGCTTCAAATGTGGGATGTGAAAATCCCCTATCCAAAAGTATAAAAACAGTAGAAGAATCAAAGTACGAAGAGCGCTCCCTTTTATATTTGTAAATCGTTGCGAAGTACAACTCGCGGGAGCTAAACTGCTCTCCTCGGATGGTACCCCCATCCCTGCTTGGTTAGGAATTTCAACATGAGATACTTGGAAGAAATGAAAGCGTACATTTCCCCCAAAGTTGGTCACCCTAAGAAGGCGTTGTAATAGGATGGTTGGTCGATCACTACAAAGAGAGTTTTGAAGGTCCTGTGAAGTGGAGATAATCCAACTTGAACTAGGAGGTTGATTTGACCCATGGGAGTCGACTCTTTGTTGTTGAAGCCGACGATTGGTTCGTTGCTTGGCTCCAACTTCTTCTCAGAAATTCCCATCTGATTGAAAGCGTGTTTGAAGATAACATTGACAGCACTTCTAGTATCCACCAGGATTTTAGAAACGACCGAAAGTCCTATTTGCGCCGTTATCATAAGGGGGTCATTATGTGGGTGACGAACCCCTTTCTTAATTTTTCCCAGAGACACCACCAGTTGTGCATCTTGAGAGCATAACATGTGTTCTTCAGCGATAGTTCTTCTTGAATGGAGAAGATTCCCTCCATGACTTCCTTCATGTACCGATTTCTTGCTCTCGAGCAGTTTCCGGCAGGGTGCGGTCCACCGTGAATCACATTGATTCGATTTATGGGTGGACCCAGATCTAGGTGGCCTTCTTCCATAAGAGCCCCTATCGTATTTGCTGAAACCTTCTGTTTTCCATTTGTACGATGAGTAGAGGTTGTCTTGTTTAGAACAGATTCCTTTAGATGTCCCTCTCGGATCAGCTTCTTAATGATCCCGTCCAATACCTTGCACTCGTCTGTCTTATGTTTGTTAGTTTTTTGGAACTCACAGTACTTTCTGCCGGAATGAGGTTTAGGGCAATTTTTGGCTTTGAACGAGATAGGGAAGTTATTAACCCTTTCTCTTGCGACAGCATACACAAACGATATGGGTTTGTTTAGGGCGACAGAGTTGGTGTTGGAATCTTCCCACCTTGACCTCTTATGATTCCCTTCTAAGGGCCATCATCCAAAGTTCGGCCTTCTTCCTTCCCCTCGAGGCCCGAACATCCTCTTTGTGAAATACAATTCATCCATGCGAATGAATTTGTCGGCTTGGAAATGTTAATCCTGTAAGTCTTTACAGCCGTGGCTGTACAACTCCTTCCAAAAGGGGGTGTTTTCGATTAACCCTGAATGCACGACGATCAATTTGTCGTGATCGTTCATATCCTTGGCTTTTAATGCCTCGATATCGAACCTCTTCCGATAATCTCCAAGAGACTCGCCCTACCTCTATTTGATGTTAGCGATGACTGTGTAGTCAACTGTTGGATCTTTGCAAATGCAGAACTATGCGGAAAATTCATAGGAGAATTGTTTCCACGAGTAAATGGTATTCTCTCTATATTGGTGATACCATTTTGCTACTGCCCCTTGAAAGGTCACTGGAAAAAGGCGACATTTGACGGCACCGGAAGCATTGTAGAGATCCAACCAGCTGTTGAAAGCCATCAGGTGATCATCGGGGTCAGTTGCCCTAAGATACTTTATGGTCGGAACCTTAACTCTTGATGGTATTATGGTGTTCATAATTTCATCGATGAAAGATGCTACCCTTTTGTTGTCATTGACTTTGTCATCCTGGGTCCTCTTCTTATTACTTCCTAGCAAGTCCTTCATGGTCTTCTGGGTGAGATCTTTAAGATAAGCCTCCGTGTTGTCGTAGTCCATTCTTTTGGGGTCATAACCTTTAGAAGTGAAACTCCCGGACTGCTCCTGCTCACACTGATTTCATTGATGGTCAACTCCTGTCAGATGGGACTTCTTATTTTTGGAGGAGATCGCCTTGGGTTTCCTCTTTTCCTTAGAACGTTGGATGGGAGCTTTTATTTTTGGAGACACATTCGTTTCTCTTTGGCTCGATCTAGTGTGTCTCAAAGACTTTTGCGCCTGTGTAGCATTCATCTGAGCTAGCACCTCTTGGGGTTACTTTTCCAAGACTAAAATTCTTGCGGCATTCTCCTTCGTGGCGTTTGTTGGTTGTATCGGGTTGGATGTGGCTCCTCTTTCGCTATTATTCGGATTAAGTGTTAGATCCATGTTCCCTTCAAGGGTTGCATCAGGAGCCGGTTACTTATTCCGATCTTCCAATCTTTTTGACTTCATCCTTCCTACCATGGATTAAAGTGTTTTCAAGTTAATTTTTGATAGATAAACTGTAAGGACGGAGGTTCAGGCCCTCCTTCTAGCGCCAAAATGTTAAGATGTTTTTCGTCAACACCCGGGTCAATTCGTGTGGAGCATAGTTCAAGTAATTTGATGTATTCATGACCCAGGGTTACTGAAGGATGTAAAGAAATCGGAATTGTTAAGCTAGACCCATCCTTCTTCAGGCATCGGGATATCAACCTTGGAGATTAGATATCATACCTTCAGGGGATGGATGCTCTACTGACAATATCATAGAGATCCGAAATAGTTCAGAGGAGGAGTTCACCCAGCCGGACATGACTAAGATCTCATTATATAAATAACTTCCTGAGTCGCAAACACAGTAACACATATCGTGATAAGAGGAAAAACAGGCCAATGCTTCCTCGTATAGAAGGAAGAAATCACCGCGATGTTGATTGACTCAGATGGTTGTTTTGCATCGAATCGGCCTAAAGGGCCAAGGATGCTCTAAGAACCAAGTGATAAGCCAGCGGATAACTTCTTTCTCAAGATCGAGGGGCGTTACGCTCATTATGAAGACGCTGATTGATGTGCAAAAAACCTCTGGATGGAAGGAGGAGGACTTTAGATTTCTATGAAGTCCTTTTTTTTCTTCGAAGGTGTTACGATCAACATCTCCATACGAAAGGTTAGTGTTAACTTCCTGTTTCACCATAACAGCACAAAAAGACTATCAAATTGCGAGGTATTTAAGCCTTTGAATTCTCCATTCATAAATTGTAGATGTATTACAAAAGTTGAAGATAATCCTTAATCCGCTTTAAGGAATTAGGATTTGCTCTTTTTCTGAGAAGGAAGAATAATCTTCGGAAATGAAAGATTCATCCCTCTTTATGTGGCCTCTAAGGTCCTATTTATAGATACTTTGGGTTGCTTTCGCTGCTGGGCTATTGGGCCTGTAGGGGCTTTTGTTGGCGGCTTCTTCCTTGGTTTCGGATGTTTGGCTTCCAGTCGTATCCGGAGAGCTAATTATGGTCTTCAAAGTGGGGATTTAAGTCATTTGCGGCCTCTTTGGGATGGTATTTGAACTCTTTGGTAATAGATCTCGAGTGTAGGCACTCAGACGTAAGCTTTCAGATTTAGGCTTCTGGCTTTTATCGTGAATACTTAGAGGAGCTTGCCTTCATGATGTATGTAGGTAGCTACCGATGCGAAACCGTCGCTGGTTTCTGTACTAGATAAATTAGTACAGATAGCCTGTATTTCCGCTTGGGTCTCGGGTAGCCCTTCGGTTGAGCTTTTGGAGTATTCTTGTTCTCCGGAAAGTGGCTTCCGGCGATATCGCTGTTACTTATGAATGTGGCCCTTCGTCATCCAAGCAGTCGATTTTTCAAGGGCCGACCCTAGATAATCCTTATTTGCTGCCCTGATAACCTTCTCCTTCTTGTGTGTCAGCGTTGAGCGGGTTAATTCTGATAGTCCTTCTGGGTTTCGATAAGCGGATGAGCTTCGCTGGATGAGCTTTCATTATAGAACTCCCTTCGGGTGAATTGTGGTAGATGAGCTTCGCTGGCATTCTGTAGGTTTCGAGTTCCTTTCTTACTAAGGGGTGTCGGTTATATCGTCCTAGAATTATCCTCAAATGCTTATGTTCATCTGATACCCCTTCACTATCAGCTTATGCTAAAGGTAACTTTTGGTAGTAACAAATAGTACCACAACAAGTCTAACATCAAGTCTACCATCAAAACTACCATCAACATCTACCATTATAATAAATGTAGAATATCAACATAGTCATATCAACCCACAATCATATGTACACTGCCCCAAAAAAAAACATATCTCACGTCACTCCATCATTGATCATCATCTGCGGAACCGGCTGAAGAGGGAAAGCTCCCGTACTGCTGCGCAAACTCTGTCAAGCACTGATCTAGAAGATGAGCCATCTCAATGGCTAGGCGGAAATTCTGGTCCTCAAGCTTCGCCATCCTAGCTCTCGATAGCTCAATCTCTACGCCATCTATTTCAGCTCTAGTCTGTCTGCCCCGTCTCTACTGACTGCTAGCCTGTAACAATTATTTAAAAATATTTTAATCATGTGCAACTATATTAATAACCTGTAACTCGTAAAAGTTATTTTTTCTAAACTAAAAAATAAATTAAGGTAAAAATCATTTACCATTTGATTTCCAAAGTCATAACGCTTGTTCTGCGTCAGTGTATCCATCACTGACTGGAATATATTGTCCTCCTCGTCAGTCGTGAGCTGCTCTTGTCCAGTCTCAGCTAGACGCTTCTGGCGCTGCTCCATAAACTTCTCCTGCAATACCAAATAAGAATGAAGATAAAATTAATATCATGATATCTTATTTTGTTATAATTTAACAATTACTATAAATATTTCTACATAAAATGAAATCTTACACGGCTCTTCCTAGATTTGTCATCATGCTATGTATATGTGATGTTCTCATCTCCATCAACATGCTCGATGGCATGCGTACGAGTGAACACGTCGAAATATAAGACTGGACCCATCCCCTCAACTTCCTAAATTTGATTATTACATACAATTATTACACATTCAAAATTATATAGCATATTAATTTTTTATAAGTCGCATTTATAAAATTTACCAACTCATGCCGATACTGCTGAAATGACTTAGATCCTCCTCGATGAGTGACTGGAATTGCATTCCTATTTGCAGAGTATCTTTCTGACTCTACCTGTACATTCAAAATTCGATACATTACTTATCGAGAAAATATTTTTGATATTTAAAAAAAGGCCTCATCACTCTCCCAATATCTAAGAAACCCATCCCACACGGCTACTCCCATTCAGCTTGGTTTTTTGGGATTTTTCTTTAATGTTGATATGCAATCCTTATAATTCTTTCTCATTTTATGCATCTAATAGGTCCGAGCCAGCTGTAAGTCATGGGTTTATATATCCACCTCGTCCAGTATTTCACGTTAAACAAACAGTAGCAGTAAAATATGTACAATATATCAATGATTTTTTTTTTAAATGGAATAATATATATAATAAAATACTTACAAGAACATCCTGCCAAATGACCTCTATAATGTGAGGTGGGATCAAATCCCACTTCGGCCAACATGCCGACATTCTAGCCCTGTATGCTGCTCTCGATACATCTGAAATAACCTTCAAAGGTTGAAGAACGAAACCCCTATGTTAATTATGATATACATAAGTGTATAGTTAGTAAAAAAATAACATGCTAAATAAAGTTATTTTTACCCCGTAGTCGTAGGACTAAGGAGACGACGGGACGCTGTGAGTGTTGCGATGGACCAGAGCCATCGCCTAAAGAATTCCCTCTCGATGACATACCTATCACATACACATCATTTTAAAAGATAACAATAACATGATATTAAAATTTATTTTTTAGTTATCTTACACAAACGATATAAGTTTCTAAATAAATGACATAAAAGAAAATGAAATTGTTTATACTTGTGTTATATTGGGTCTCATATTCCAAGGAGTAACATATTACATTGCAATTTTAAGATAAATAAACAGGAAAAATGCATATGACATAAAAGATGTAAATAATGAAAATAGTAGTCGAAAATTTATCAAAGTTACATGAATTGCAAAATATACATCATATACTTCATAATTACATTACGACTAGAAAGATAATACTCATCATTTACATCAGTCATCATCGTCTTCTGATTCAGAATCGGTCTCAGATTCTATGATATCTTCCTCTGCACTCTCGAACGCTTCTACCAAAACATTTGTCTCATCGATCAGAGGTCCAAAATCTGCATGATCGTCTTCAATTATTATTTCATTGTTCTGCTCGAGATCTGCCTGATAGGCTCCTTCATTTGGAATATTCTTCTCGTCGAATGTAAATCTGGCCTTTGTATCAAAACTGCTGACCAATCTGCTTTATCTCTTTTCAGAGACGGATAAGGAGCATAATAAATTTGAAATGCTTGTTTGGCTAGTATAAAAGGATCATACTTGTAATAGTGTGATGTATTCTTTATTTCAATCAGATTATAATCCTTATGAACATTAATACCAGAATTTGGAACACTGTTGAATCAATTGCATTTAAATAGAAACTCCTGCTCTACGGTGGTGAGAAATTTATCAGTTGCAAAATTTGTGTTAAAACGCGATAAAAACAATTTATGTGATTTTTTGAATCATCACTACCTTTAACGAATATACTTGTATTTTTCGTTAATTTATTAGCACTGTATTCTTTGGTGTTAAATTTATATCCATTAACAAAGTATATTGGATATGTCTCGACCACTCCTTTTGGTCCCATTGCAAGATGTTTCAACCCATCATCAACAACACAGTTTCTGTGTTTGTAAACGTAATTTGTAAACCAAGCAGAAAATTCTTTACTGAGATCTTCGTTTGGATGCCCACGTTCATAAACATCGTATATATAAATAAAATATTACATTAGATTATGCACACGCAAGCATGTATAAATGAATAAAGCACTAATTGATATTTAAGATTACATAACAAATGGTGCAAGTTCAGCACAACTTAGAAGAACATAAGTATGTGCTACATGAAGATCTTTATCGTCCAGCCATACGTCTACACATTTCTCAAAAGGTCGACCATGTTGTCTAAAAATAGACGACACTATTTGAGATGATTCTTATTTCTCTCGTTCGTCATTTTGAGGAACACTTTCAAATGATATATTGATATGATCACTAAAATAATGAGAGAAAAAGAACGAAGCTTCTTCTTCGATGTAATATTTACATATCAAACCTTCAACTCGTGCTTTTCATCTCACTATTTTCTTTAGATGATTCAGATATCTATGCAATATTAATTTACATTATTCCAAATTTTAAGTGCAATTAAATTAATATGTAACATGTTTATATATACCTTTCAAATGGATACATCCATCCATATTGGACGAGACCTCGAAGTCGTGCTTCAGTTGGGAGGTGAACAGGTAAATGCTCCATTACATTAAAAAATACCTGGTGGAAATATTTTCTCTAATTTGCAGAGCAATATAGAAATATTTACTTCAAGTTGACGTAAATGTTGCACTTTTAAAGTAGTGGAACAAAGCTCTTTGTAAATCAAACTAAGCTCCGTTACTACCTTCCAAACTTTTAACGGCAGTAGTTCTTTGAATATAACGGGAAATAAACGCTCCATCATAATGTGACAGTCGTGACTTTTCATTTCGCTCAATTTACCATTTTTGAAGTCAAAACATCTATGAAGGTTTGATGAAATCCCATCAGGAAATCTTAACCCTTCAATTCATTTTAACACAACTTTAACTTGATTATTATCTAATTCATAACATGCTTTGGGTTTTTTTTTATTATTATTTGGTTTCATATGAAGCTCGGGACGTTTGCATAATTCTTCTATACCGCTCCTTGATTTCAAATCATCTTTAGTTTTCCCTTTGAAATTCAATTGATTATTATCTAATTCATAACATGCTTTGGGTTTTTTATAGTCATCTGGTTTCATATGAAGCTCGGGACGTTTGCATAATTCTTGTATATCGCTCCTTGATTTCAAATCATATTTAGTCTTCCCTTTGACATTCAAAATTGTGTTAAAGACATTGTCAAATACGTTTTTCTCATTGTGCATCACATCGATATTATGATGAAGCTGAAAATGTTTCCAATACGGTAACTCCAAAAAAATAGACTGTTTGCACCAATTGTGAATGGTCGATTTGCCTTAAATTTCTGTTTGAACTCCAGTTTCATGTATCTTTGGATAATCTTTAACCAATTCATATATGTCTTCGCTAGACCATATCGTCGGTGGTTGTTTGGTTTCTACTCTATTAGCCAAAAAGTTTTTATTGACTACTCTAAAATGATGATTTACATGGAGAAAACATCGATGACAGTTAAACCATAAAATTTTCTTACCATGCGGTAATGAAAACGTTCGTGTTTCTTCCATGAAATATTGGACATGCTAGATGGCCAGTAGTACTCCACCCTGAATGCATTGCATAGGCAGGAAAATCACTTATAGTCCACAATAAAGTAGCAAACATACAAAAAAAAAATCTTCTTTGAAACATCGTATGTTTCTACTCCTTCGTTCCCACAATGTTTTTAATTCTTCAATCAACAGTTGTAAATAAACAATAATTCCTTGTGTCGAATTGTCGGGGCCAGGAACAACAACAGTAAGAAACATATATTGTGTTTTCATACACATCCATGGAGGTAAATTATAAGGTGTGATGATAATAGGACATGATGAATATTTAGCACCAAATTGAGAAAATAGTGAAAAATCATCCGTACATAATCTTAGTCTGACATTACGACTCTCTGCTGCAAAATTGAGATAAGTTTTATCGAAATGCTTCCATGCTTCCCCGTTGGCTGGATAGGTCAACTACCTTCTTCCTCCGATATCACCTTATGTCATCTCATATGAAATGCAATTACAGAATTTGAAGCCTTGGAGTAATGGGTAAGTAACGCATGTGTTTGTATGGAGCTTTTTTTCCTTCTTCTTTCTAGTTTATATCTTTCATGATTACATATTTTACAATTTCTAAGGTTAACGTCATCTTTTCAAAACGACATGCATCCTTTTAAACATGTATCTATTTTATGATATGGTAAACCAAATGTTAACATAAGTTTTTTAATTTCATAGTGATTTTCGCACATTAAATTATCGGGCGACATGTGCCTTTTTGTAGCATGTACAATAGCCGTAAACTCAGGTTCAATGATGTTGTATTTTGACTTTATCGCAATGTAATCTACGATTACCGATAGCTGAGTGTCGCTTTTACAACTATCCCAAATAGGTTTCTCAGCATTATCCAATAAATCATAAATTTTCTTAGCTTCAATATTCGGTTCTTCAACATTTCCATCATCATCGTCAACTGCAACCATAGGAAACATTGATCGTGTTGTATCTTCGACCATATTTTCAATACGGTTCGTACTAACATTTTCATTAACAGCACTTTCTACCTCTGTCTCTACAGAAGTATTTGCTACAACTTCTCCATAACAATCCCAAAAATAATACTCAGGTACGAATCCGTTTTTGCACAAATGGACTTTCACAATATCTGGTAACAAATACTTCAAATGTCCACATTTGCTACACAGACAACAAATTTCTGCATCGCTTCAATTATTACTTAAAGAGAATTCAACAAAGACATATATACCATTATAAAAATCTTCTTTTGCTGAACCTCTTTGTCCTCTTCTTTGGCACACCCAGCTCCTCCGATCAACAAAATAGTCAATCACTTTTCCTATTTGAGAAATTTAGTCACAAGTTCAAAAATTAATATTTATTTTCAAGAATACAGATTTGAAAAGGCTTATTTTTATGGTCGTACAACGCATGTATATATAACGGTTGAAAGCAAATAACAATTTCATAAAGTTAAAAATAATTTCAAATATAGCACATTTTTTTAACGTAACTTTTTTGCATTGTTAGACATCCTACTTCCCATTATAAACATAAATTTTGTATATTGCTTCGTCTCAAACGATTCAACAAAATTTCGATAGCATTTCCCTTTTGTTTCCTACATTGTACACAAATGCACGTACGTAGGAAACAAAAAGAAAAATTAAACTGAAATTTTGTGAATCGTTTGAAACGAAGAAGTATACAAAATTTAGATGCTTACTGCATGTATAACTTGTCTAATACAAGGACGAATATAAATGGTCGTTTTTTAATCTGACAAAAATGACTATTTACATAACGATCATGTACAACACTTGTCGAACGGGGCTGAAAACACTCTAGGGGATATTAGCCAATTAGATGTGCACATTTTACTAGAAAAATACAATTTTACTACAACACAAAAGTATTTTATTTTATCACATTTGCTCTACGCATCAATCAACATAAAGCTAATTTACTATTCATGTCGTTTCAATGGACTCAACTAGAATTTAGACTCATGCTTTTTTTGTGGATAAGTCAAAACTTACAATGTACTATTCCTAACTCGTGCATTCTATTTTTCCTATATCAACTAACACATTACAAGAATCACACGTGCATAATGGTGCATATATACACAAATATCCTCAATTATACAATGGCAAAAACCACGCTTGGGGGGCATATGCACAAATAACCAAACACTGCACACAATTTTTTTAATTTCACTATACCACATGAAACATGCACATAATAGGTTGCTATTACCCACTACAATGCTATTCGAACCAATTAAAATCAATAGATAACCATAGTTTTCGATTTTAAGCATATATAAGTTTAGGTAAAAAAATTGATTTTTAAGCAAATGAAGAGATTATACCTCAAATTACTTGCTCTAGAGGTTTGAATTGAAGCCGAGAGGTTCTTAAGCGAAGAAATCGGTGTTTGGAGGCAAAAAATCGAATCTGGAGGTTATTTAGGTTTAAACCTGTATGCTGGAAACAAAAGAGGAGTAGAAGAAATGGGGAAGAAAGAGGTCGGTCTACAGTTTATCTCGATAATTGTCGAGGCTTCCGACGGCTACCAACGGCCAGTTGAAAGCCGTTGGAAATTAGCCGACGCAAGCCATCGCCCCTTTCTGTCAAAAATAGCAATGTTTCTTGTAGTGAAGTCTTCATTGATTTATGATATGCACATGCTTTCTTCCAATTGTTCTCTTGTCCAAAAAGGAATTTGATGTGAGATCATCATTTGCCAGTCTTCATATGTATATATACAACATTTTGATCTTTATTTTCTATTTTTTTGACTGCATGTGGCTTAGTCGACATATATTTAAAAGTGACAAAATAATAACCAAGTAATATTTAATTATATACAAAAGATAAGATATAAGAGCATAAAATAAACACATTTCAATGTTGATCAAATATCCCTACACTTATATTTTACTCATCCTCGAGTAAAATAGAAAATGAAAAACTAAACTAATTAGGTCATACTTTCGTGGGAAACACGATTGCATTGAGCGCATGCAACAAGGCGTTAAAACATCTAGGTGTCCCTAATAGGATTAGTGGTGTCTCGTAAGGTTTTTCAACGGATACTACCCACAAAATCCAAATGCAACTACATGAATGCAACAGACATATGCAAATGAAAATAAAAACGAAAACATGCCTTGTTTCAGAAAAGTTGCAACATAGAAGTATATAATTAAAAATCAATCTATACAATTTTTGGTTCCTCAACCCATCATAAATTTTCAACATAATTCAAGTTTTAAATATTAAATTCTAATTTGGCCAGTTGGTTCAGTTGATAACATAGTGCAGTAATGAAATAAATTCTTAGTTTGCTGGTCATAGTTTGCAAAGTGGTATTTTTATTTTCTTCTGTATGGCTAGTCAAATCAATAAGGTCAAGAAGTTCTTGGGCATCATTTCTTGTTCTCTATCTCTATAAAAATGAATATTTATTATTAATTAAACACACCTAACTTAAAGACCAAGGTATACCACTCATGCACTGCCTCATAGACTAATGTGACCGTTTGGGACAGAGCTTGGCGGATTGTGCAGACCGATGCTGACGTTGTCAACATGATGTCGGTAATCTTTAGGTGCCCAACTCATAAATGAGACCAAGGTATACCACCCATGACCAATGCACTGCCTCGCGGACTGACGTGAGAGTAGGGAAAGAGCTTGGCGGGTTTGCTTACCAACGCTAGATTTACAAGTAATGTTGGATACCCATGGATTACTATTATTATTGAATATAAGAGCAAGACAGAGTTACGTAATTTCAGCTTTACACAACTTATTTTTAAAGATTCCAAAAGCCAATATTAGTATTTTAAGTCCTCCACTCATTAAATAAAGACTACAATTTAGAATAAACTTCATGACCATCACCAAAGAATCTTCCTATGTACCGTTTACACTATTATCTCTCGTAATTCAACTTTCCATCATATATCTTATTTGATCTTAGTTGAGGGAAAGAAAAAAATACTATAAACTGACCAAAAAAATTATTAACTTGCTTTGTTGCACCAATCTAAAATGATTCATATTTCCAAAAAAAAAGGGAATGTTACTACGATCTGAAATGCATGATGGTCATATCTAAAGCATGAAAATGAAAAGAAGGAAAATTAAAGAAAAATTGAAAAGAATGTAATGCAGACTCCCCTCCACACTTGGACAAAATGGTGTCCACACTGTAATACATTTCCTAAATGTGAAAGATAACACCCAAAGATGGATGAGATACAAAATAATTTGTAAAATGAAATGCAGATTAACCACTATATGTGGTGCCAATTATATGAAAAGTGAAATCTACGATGATGGTGAATGTTTTGTAAAGAATGATGACTGTTCCCTTGGCACTTGGCTTTATCGAAAATGATGTATGATGATTTCATATCTGATTTTTGAGATACAAGAGGAATGCCAATAAATTATGAAATCAAAATCTTCCCCATGCGAATTCTGTCGTGACAATGATTTATACCATTCAATTGAAGATTATCATAATCCCAAAAACTAGAGTGTTTAACAACAATTTCATTTAATGATGTGGAATTAAGATTATCTTCGAGATATACTCCCAATTCATCGTTTAAAAACTTAAGTTCATCTTCGAATAATTCTTCAAAAGACATGGTAGACACGTCTATTGAAGTAAATTAAGTTTTTTGAAGAGCTAAATATGACGTGTCATCCACATATGTTCCCATCATGTCGACTTGTCCTATTTCAGAATCAAAATTAGAAGAACTCCTCAAAAATTCAATCAAAACTAGGAAAAATGCACAACTCAAAAAAACTGAAAAATAAACTAAGAAAACCTAGTTTTTTTAAAGAAAAAAATAAAGAGCAAATAAAACAACAAAAATAAAATAAAACTAAACTCAAAGAATGACGAAAACAAAGAAAGAAACTAAGACTTAACAAAACTGACTCAAACAAAATAAAATAAAAACCAGCTAACAAAAAAACTAAGACAAATAAATAAATAAATAAAAATAACTCACGCACTCAAATTAGACCAGACACCCAACACAAAGGACACACACAACTCAAAACAAACAAAGACTCGAAAAAAAATTATAACAAAAATAAATAAATATGAGAAACCCAAAAAAAATATGCACAAAGCCAAGCAAAATAGCGACTCAGAGAGATAGAGTGCCCCAAGTTCACGCAACATGTCATAAAGTAATTGGCGCACCGGAAAAAATTAAAATAAAATAACCTACTAACTTATTTTCTAAGGAATATTCAAAACGCCCCCTAAATATGAAAGCAGGAAACAAATTCTCGCACCCGGTCAAAGAAATACGCATGAATCAGGAAGAAATTCTCCCACCTTCCACTTTTTTTGGTTTCGAATCGGATTTTGGGGTTCGAATTGGATATGAAGGCGAGTTTGCTATGTTGTTCGGTAGTGTTGAAATTGAATAAGGGATGCGAGAAATGAGGATGACGATCGGTTGATTGATTACGTTGGTTGTGCCGTGGGTTGAGGCAAGTTCGATTATGAATTTTGAGGGGTTGCGATTGGGTGATTTGGGTCGAATTCAGGAGTTTGACCAGGGATGGGGGTGATCGTCTTTGATGAAGATCGGGTTCTGCTAGGGTGGTTTGGGGATTTCGATATCGGGTTTGTGAATACAAATTTGGTATTATGGGGTTTGCTTGATGAAGGGTGGTTTTCGCAGGATGAACGTGAAGATGGTGTGAGGCTTTGACGGTGGAAAAGTTTGAATGAGGTGTTGGGAAGGCAGAAAGACGATTTAGATGGCGTGGGTATGGGAGGCAGTATGTGATGTACATAGTTTTCAGATGAGATGATGAATACATGAGTTTAGGTTGGAGGGGATAGGTTGTTTGAACGATGATGGTGGTTTGCGTTGGAATTTGTGTGTTTGGCGATGGTGAACTGGTATATCAGGTTGGTGATAGATGGTATGAACAA
Source organism: Allium sativum (assembly GCA_030737875.1). Taxonomy (NCBI): domain Eukaryota; kingdom Viridiplantae; phylum Streptophyta; class Magnoliopsida; order Asparagales; family Amaryllidaceae; genus Allium; species Allium sativum. Next base: position 927,831,229 of record CM060926.1, on the reverse strand, counting down.
ATATGATATTCGGTTGTGCGGGCGGAGAAAATTTTGGAAAATGAGTCTAATGCTATGTTAGAGGCAGATTGAGAAAAGGAATATCGCAAAAGGAAATTGATGATGTGTGAGGTAGAACTTTTTTGTGAGATGATGAGGTGATCCGATGCCAAAAACTTGTTTGTAAGATGATCTGATGCCTGAAGATGACGTGAGGTGGTGATTGTGGGAGCAGTGGTGATGTGTAGGTGAGATGGAACTTGCATAATAATTTGTGATGGCTTAGATGTTGGTTATGTTTTGTGAACGGGAGGTAGGAGATGATGATCGGTTTTAATAAGATTGTGGGTGTACGTAAGCAGTGCAGTTGGAGGTGGATTTTGACAATGGAAATAAGTATTGAAATGGTGGTTGTAATCTTCAAGGCAGAGAAAAGGGAAAAGAATATAGAAAAAGAAATTTTGTATTTTTTTGTAAAGAAAGGCTGTAAGAGATTAGGAAGAAAATGAAAGGAAACAAATTGAAAAGAAGATTGAGAATTTGAAAACAGGAAAGAAAATGAATAAATAAAAAAATATGGCAAGTTTTTCGTTTTAGAATTCTGTAGGGAAAAGAAAGGAAAGAGATGTAAAAGAAAAAAATTGAAAAGGTGTAAAGAAATAAGTGAAAGAAAAAAGAAGGAAATAAAATCAAGGAAATTTGGAAAATATTTTTTTCTCTTGTTTAGAAGATTACAAAATCTAACTAATAAAGAATTTTATTTCGATATATACAAGAAAAAAAAAGAAAAAAAACTAACATGAATCGGAAATTATATAAATAACAACATTTAATTGTTGCTTCCCCGGCAACGATGCCAAAAACTTGTTTGCCACTTTCCTATGGAATAGAAAAGTGCAAATTTATTATAAATTACTATAAGCGCATATGTGTGTAGTATGCAGGTCGAACCAAGGGAGAAAATTTAATTTTTATAAATATATATTTTGTGGGTGAGTTAGACGAATTTGGAGGATTTTATTGCAAACAATAAAAATTGAATTTTGATTCAGAACAAATCTAATTGAACCGACGACCAAATCACAATTACCAATTAAAAACAAATTAAAACTACAATTGAATTTACTACAGATTCAAATCTAATCAGATCTATAATAAATTCAATGATTAACAAAGAAAAATAAAACAGAATACTGAAATAAAATTGCAGAACAGAAATAAACAAACAGGAAAGTTAAATTAGGATTACCGTTGAATCTAATCAGATGGTCAATCACCAATGAGAAAATAAATGCAATAACAAATTGTGCTCTACCAAATCTAATTGAATAGACGTCACAAATTTGCTATATACAAGAGGAGCATAGAAAAGAAAACTCTCAATTCAAGGATGAAGTTTACAATGAAAATACAAGGGTATTTATAGGATATATAGGCAACCTAAACCCTAATACAATCACAAATGAGCCTTAGTTAAATTTATTAAATTTGGGCCTTTCCTCTTTTCTTCTTGTTTCCTTGATAAATCTTCATTGATTTGTGATATGCATATGCTTTCTTCTGATTGTTCTCTTGTCCAAAAAGGAATTTGACGTGAGATCGTCTTCTGCTGGTCTTCATATGTATATATACAACATTTTGATCTTTATTTTCTATTTTTCTAGACTGCATGTGGCTTAGTCGGCATATCTGTAAAAGTGACAAAATAATACCCAACTAATATTTATATATATAAAAAGATAAGATATAAGAGCATTAAAAATCACATTTCTATGTTAATTAGTAACTTCCAGGGCACAGGTGAGATGCATGTTCTCGGAGATCTAGTATCGTGTGATGATACCTTTGGGAGGCATTGTACTATTGGTAGTCATTACATACAAGGCCTTAGAGAGGCAGGCTGGGTAGATACATAAACTTATTTCATACCGGGAGCTGATTTTGATATATATTGTGATAGAGTTGCACCTCGGTGCTACTTGTTACCAAATTACAGTCGGGGCGTAAACTCCGATCACGTAGGTCTACGTATGGCTACCGGTTGAGTTCATTCTCCACCATTTAATTTTGATCCCACCTCATCATAATACTCCGAGCATCCCATGGAATATGCTCCTGATGACTCTTTCAAAGCATATGATTTGTGCGGTACTTTGATCACACATCCTTTTTTTTTATCCACTTAATGAGCTTGTTGCTGGTTACCTGCCTCATGAGGTAATTTAGATAATTGTTGAATTAGTTGCTTGTATGTATTTAAGTAATATAAAGTGAGTGTAATGGTCTTGTATTACAGTATTTACACAAGTTAGACCAGCACAACGACATATAGCGCTATTCATCATATCGCACTACTACATTCGCAGACATTGGTTCAACAACAGCAGGCAGAGATGTAGCCATTACAGGGATAGATGTATATGATGCAGGGTCGGATGAAGGCTCAAATGAAGAGCTACAAGCTTGACTGAATGTGTTAGGATGCGGTGGAATTGGAGGTTCAGGAGGTGGAGATAGTGCAGGTGGTAGAGGCGCTGGCGACGACGACGATGATGAGGAGGCGGACGAGGTTGATGATATGGATGACGATGGCGAGGAGGACGACGATGACGATGAAGATAATGATGATGACAATGGAACTACTGCAAATTTATGATTACCATCTATTACGTACTTGATTTCATGATGTATATATGTATCGCTCATGTTGTACTATATTATATGTTTTTCAGTGGATTTCATGATGATGTCTGTATTATATGATGTTATGTGTTGTTGATCTTGTATGTTTCATGTTCTACTTTATATCCATAGTGCATTATTTACTCATTATGATGCTCGATATAACTAATTTTAGTTTATTCGTTAAAAAATACTAAAAAGAGGACGACCTGAATGTTTTAACTCATTATGAACCAAATTTTAATCATCTAACACAGAATTATGTTTAACTCAACAGAGGACGACCCGTACTGTTTAACTTCATAATTTAAAATATTCAATTTACTTAATTAGTTAGGTAGAGTTTCTACACAAACCAACCGCAATTTTTTTGAAAATTTAATTTACACATTCTCATAATGTACAAGACCAAATCACAGACTGCGACATTCATTTGAAAGTTCTATTCGAATAAGTCTAGAAGAATTTTGCTTGGATGGATTTCGATATTTTTTTGATTTTATATATTAATTTGAACTTTGTTTCGTAAAATTACGAACTACCACAACGCGACGAGCTCGTTATAATTAATTTTAGTTTATTCGTTAAAAATTAATAAAAAGAGGACGACTTGAATGTTTTAACTGGTTACGAATCAAATTTTAATTATCTAACATGGAATCTTGTTTATCTCAGTAGAGGATGACCCATATTGTTTAATTCCATAATGTAAAATATTCGATTTACTTAATTAATTAGGTGTGGTTACTACACGAACTAATCTCAATTTTTTTGAAAATTTAATCTACACATATCTCATAATGTACAGGACCAAATAATAGTCTATGACATTCATTTGAATGCTCTATTCGAATAATTCTTGAAGAATCTTGCTCGGATGGATTCCGACATTTTTTGATTTTATATCTTAATTTGAACTTTGTTTCGTAAAATTACGAACTACCACAATGCGACGAGCTCGATATAATTAATTTTAGTTTATTCATTAAAAATTAATAAAAAGAGGACGACCAGGATGTTTTAACTCATTATGAACCAAAATTTAATTATCTAACATGAAATCTTGTTTAACTCATCAGAGGACGGCCCATATTGTTCAACTCCATAGTTTAAAATATTCAATTTACTTAATTAATTAGGTGTGGTTACTACACGAAATAACCGCGATTTTTTTTTACACATACCTCATAATGTACAAGACCAATCACAGTCCGTGACATTCATTTGAAAGCTCTAAAATAAGTCTTGAGGAATCTTGCTTGGATGGGTTCCGACATTTTTTTGATTTTATATATTAATTTGAACTTCGTTTCATCAAATTACGAACTTCCACAACGCAGCGAGCCCAATATAGTTATTTTTAGTTTATTCGTTAAAAATTACTAAAATGAGGACGACATGAATGTTTTAACTCATTATGAACCAAATTTTAATTATCTAACGTGGAATCTTCTGTATTGTTTAACTCCATAATTTAAAATATTCGATTTACTTAATTAATTAGGTATGGTTACTACACAAACTAACTTTGATTTTTTTGAAAATTTAATTTACATGTATCTTGTAATGTACAAGACCAAATCACAGTCTGTGACATTCATTTGGAAGCTCTACTCGAATAAGCCTTGAAGAATCTTGCTTGGATGAATTTCGACATTTTTTTGATTTCACGTATTAATTTGAACTTCGTTTCGTAAAATTATGAACTACCATAATGCCAAGAGCGCAATATAATTAATTTTTGTTTATTCATTAAAAATTAATAAAAAGAGGACAACTAGAATGTTTTAACTCGTTATGAACCAAATTTTAATTATCCAACATGGAATCTTGTTTAACTCAGCAGAAGATGACCCATATTGTTTAACTCCATAATTTAAAATATTCAATCTACTTAATTAATTCGGTATTGTTACTACATTGATAGTTAAGCAACTACTACAAAAGAAATTAAAGAACTAACTACAATTGAGGAAACTTTGACATAAGAATCTGCTTTTTGAGTCCCAAACAATATTCCTTCTCATAGTAATCCATTACAGTCAGGTCTTTGGCCATTATTTCTTTCTCCTCTCTTTGTTGTTCCATAGCCTGTTGATGTTGCTTGACAATCAACTCATGCGTTTGAACTAGCAACTTCTGCTGCTCAAGATCAAAAAACCTGCTCATTACTTCTATTTTCTTATGAGCTTTCAAAGTCTATCTTGATGCCTATGATCGTGTATTTCAAGGACGGCTTGACTTTTACATCCATTACAACATTTACCTTTTTCTTCCTCTTTGTAGCTTTGACTCCCATTGGTCTATAATCTTCGTCTTTTCTTTGACTAAATTCATCAAGTAGGTTTTCTCCCTAAAATGGAGAATATCTTCCCGACGACTCTCCAGGACTAGACGAATAAGAGGATTTTGAAGCTTTGTTCTTTCCATTTGCAGATGTTTGAACATCACGTAGGCTCTTGACATTATCAGAGTTCCATTTTTGGTCGATTGGGAAGCAGCTCATAACAATTTGAGAACTGATAATAATGTGGTCTTTTCCCCATTTTCTCTAGCGAATAACTTCTTGAACTCCTTGTTTGCCATTTGTTTCCGCCAATAAAAAATGGAATAGATTCTTAAATAACAATTATTAAATCACTAACACACATATTATAGAAAACATACCAAATGATCTTCGCCTCCCATTCCACTAGGATTTGCTTTCTTTATTTTATAAACTTGTGATTCATTGACTATTTTTTTTTTCGAGTCGACCTTGAATCGCCGACAACCTTCGTGTGCCTTCCGGATGCTTATGGCCGAAGGCATTCTTTATTTTTCCCAGAACTTGTCGCCTGATTGGTCATTGCCTATAACCGAATCTTGTGAACAAGGCAGTATATGTTGCATAGGTCGTAGTCCTCTTCTCTTGTCTATGGAAGGAGTGATTATTTGCTCGGAGAAGTAGCTTGGTCATTCTGGGTGTTTTCTTCGAAAACATGGCTTCCTGACATCGTCAGATGTGAAAATTCTCAAAAGATGAAGACATTATTATATTGTTGTTGTTGTTCTGAGAGTAATAAATAAGAAGAAAGGGAAATTGTCTTATGATTTTGTATGTGTGGAAGTTGGTAATTTATGGTTGAAAGTACAGCCTTTATAGCTGAAATATTACCGTTTTATAGCCGTTGGAGGTAAACATGACCGTTTTTTGTCGTTGGAGGTGAAATATGGCCGTGTGAAGTTTGAATCGGTTCTCACGCTGATTAAATCAGCGCACACTATAGGGCGTTGATTAAATCAGCGACTAACGTGTGTGTGCTGATTTAATCAGCGTTTGAGACCAATTTAAAATCTTGAATTGATCCCTGAATTTTGCCTTGAATATTCAGGGCAAAATTCGCTGTTGGGAACGAATTGTTCCAACAATTCCGAATTCATGCAAGTAATTCAAAATCGTTGGATATGCTCTAAAAGGCAATATTAATAAAAAATAAGCTGTATCGTCGATATTTTAAAAAAATGCTATATAATGATTTTATCATACTTTTCATATAGCGTGTCTGCGTGGGTGTACACGTGAAAACCAAAATATGATCTTTCCTTCCGTACAGTGTCGATTTTCTGGATATGTCCCTGTCTATTGCCAATTACCAATGTGGTTTGTAAGAGCATCTCCAACGGTGAAGCAATTCACCTTCTGAATGATGAATTGGACCAGAAATCGCATCCAACAAATGTTCCAATACTGAATATTCAGCAAGATATTACGGGGCCAATTCAGAAGTCTGAATTGGTCCGCGAGCCTATTTTATCAGCTCGCAACAATTTCTCAGTGGAAAAAAAGGCGCGCGTCGATAAAATCGGCTCGTGATGCAATAAGAAAATTGAGAAATTGCTGTAGTTCTTGCGCGTCGATAAAATCGGCTCCTCACCGTTGGGGAATATTCATTTTCTTCCCCGTAATCTTACCTATCGTAATATTCCAACCTTGAATTCTGTTGGAGATGCTTTAAAGATGCCACATCGTATTATCATCGATGCCATCTGTGTGTCGAAGCTACTCCGGTACCACTCTCAATCAACGTCATCAGTTGTTGGTATTGCCAGACATATGCACATATGCACCTATCATTTGATATACTGGAACGGAGGCTTGTATCTCGTGTGGACTGAAAATAGCCAAAGCTACACGCACAGTAGTCTATTTTTTTGGCACAATATTTGCTAAAAAGACCCTTCAGACGCATAAAATTTATTGAGGAGCATTTGGGCAATTTTCCTGAATACCTTCAAATCGTCTGAAAATTAATTAACCCAAAATTCAATTTCCAGGACTAAAATATATTGAATTTCTTTTGGCCGGCTTATGAATCGGAGTGTGATGGATCTGTCAGGATCTCAAAATCTAGGAGCAATTAACGAAGAAGTTGAAGAAATGAAAGCTGAAAAGACGATCAAGTTAGAAACTGAAATTGCTGGAAATAAAAGGTCCGTGTTTCTTTTTATATTTTGAAGATAACAATCTGGGAAAAAAAAAAAAATATATCCTGAAATAAGACGTGCATAAGCAAAGCGGGAAACTGGTATTGTTGTTGTTGTTCTCGGCGTCATGATGGTCGTCGACATCATAGTCAACAATACCGAAGTATAAATTTTGGATGATAAAAAGGAAGTCTACAGTTACATCAAAATAAAATGCTGTTAGAAAATTAACATATTGTTGTTTTATACTGTCCAATGTCTTGTTTTTCAGTTGAAACGTTGTCTAGAGTGTTGTTAATGACGCACCAAAAATGGATAAGCACGTCCAAAAACAGAAATTCAGTACACCCCCACCGTTTTTCCCCCCCATTTTCTGCAGCCTTTTGTCGAATTTCAGCCTTAAACTTAGTTACACCCGGTCTACATAAATACGGTACATCCTTGCCGAATTTCAGCCTTGTCCCCCTTATCCAAATCCGGTGTGTCATTAACAATACTCTATCAAAAACATAAATATATATGTTATTTGTTTGACAAATGACTATTTTGTTTAGGAATTTTCCATTGCTGCCTGGCGATTCACAGCTGACCATCTTCTACAATGGATCTATTAATGTTTTTGATGCGGTTACACCTGAAAAGGTTATCATCATCATTATATGTGTGATATAATTGTCAAGGAAGTAATCTTTCTAGATATGTAATGAATAGGCAATAGTACAATATCAGTTTCAAACAGATCGGCATTAACCAATGTCTGTTATAAACAAGTTATGTAATTTTACTGATACTTTTCTTTCTGAAATTGGGTACTTAGATGACACATTGCATGTTCTTGGTAGTATACAACATACTAAATATCAATGTATGTTCGAATTGTGACATGTAAGTTTTGAATCCGTGACCTATCCCACCAAAGTCGAAATGCTTAACCATCGAGACATTAGTGCTGGTGCTGGTCCACTTTTCTTTGTTGTTGGGGGGTAATTGTATCCGTGATTTTGGCTCCACCCTGATCTCAACAGTTGCCTATTGGCTATTCATCAAAAACTAGAAAGATAATCCATCTTGGAAATTTTGAAGGATACTAAACAGTAAACTTGGGTCAAGCTAGAAATATTGAAATAGAAAAGGGTAAATCCAAATAATTATATTTCCAGTCATTTCCCTATGGAAAAGGTGTGATAGAAAAATGACGCGTGGTAAAAGATTAATGTCACCCCTGCGCTATAACTCTGGTTGCTTCAATTGTAAGCAAAAAAAAAAAAAAAAAAAAAAAAAAAAAAAAAACCACGTGGATTGATATCGATTCATGAATTTGGCTAATCTTCCCTTAATTCTTTTGTATAACTCTGGTTGCTTCAATTGTAAGTCCTCCTACATGTCCCTATGCCATATTCTCATGCATATTCACTGAGAATTATGATAGATGGACAAACTTGATACATCGGTACCAAATCATGGATTGTGCAAAAATTTCTTTTTCTCTTGCCGTATTTCATGTTTGATAGATTTTGAATATAACAACCAATTCTTCATCATTTTGGAGTTCAATATCATTGGGTCTTCGCTTACAAAAGAGCGTCGTTAACACTTGCTTCTTTACAGTATGGTTCTACGACCGAATACTGAACTCTTCATCCGTTTCCAGTGCTTTGACCGTTTTCATGGAGCGTCACATTTTTAGAGTACTTTGTTTTAAGTCATGTTTCCTTGATATATATAAAATCAGATGTTTCGAAAATTCTCTCCAGTGAAGTTCTCATCAGTCCACATGGAAGTCGATGCCCATAGATCTTTAAGTTTCATTCATCACCGAGAACTATGGTTTGTAAAGAGATTTTTTTTTTAGATGATAGTTTTCCTTTCCATAACTTAATACTTCGAGAAATTTCCCTTCATTTATACCATTGAGCCATCGACTTCCTCCTTTTTGCTCATGTAATTTCCAACCTCTTCAATTTCGTTGTTGTCTCCTAGTTAATCAATCTCTTTATATCTACAAGGTATTGCGCTTCCTTCTTTGTAATCGAGCTTGACACAACCTGGTTCCAACCATCGCTAACTTCTCCTACAATCGACGCCCTTCTCATTGATTTGCATGCATTGATTGAATTAAAAAGGAAGAGAATGAGTTTTGGCGGAGCTAGAAGTTTAGTTGCCGATAATTTCACATAATGTTAATTTTAAATCGATTTTAACGTTTTGGGTTGATTACATGAACCCTACGTCAATCAATATTGGTAGACGTAGGTAAAATGTCAAATGTTTTGAAGATTTTGTTGAGTTTTGTTGTTGTGTTATCTAAGAATATTCATTCCATCGAAATGTACTTTCAACGACTTTAAAATCTCCAACGTCTAGAAAAATACGCATCTCGAAGGAATGATCGATTGAGAATAAGTTCTTGTCTGCAGGCCATAGTTACCAATGTCACATAGCGCAAAAATGCGCAAAGTCTCCCGAGAGCCTTGGCGTGCAACGTGGTAAATGATGCATATCTTTTTAGTTTACAACGCATGTCCAGAGAGTATACATACATACATACAAGAGTGATATTTAATTTATGTTACTACAAGATTTCGATATCGAAACCAGAAGAATGTGAAGGGGTATCGCAGTGATTTTAATACCAAAGCAGGGGCCTGAAGAGAAGTCAACCGAAACCAAAAGCAAAAGGGACCCAGGAAGGCATATAACCGATACTAAAGTACAAAGATGAAGAAAGCAAGGATTAGACACATGTTATTGGTACGGAAACAGGGGCTTGCTATGCATATCGGCACCGACACAAGGAAGCAAACGGCTCGGTGCCGATTAGAAGTGAGCGTTTGGTTGGTTTGGTTTATCCGATGATGGAAATTGTCAAACCAAACTAAAATTGTTCAAAAGTAAAACCAAACCAAACCGACCAAATTAAGTTTGGTTGGTTCGGTTGGTTATCCGATTTAACCGAACTAAAAATAATTTAGACGTTATGTTTGTAATATTAATTATAATTTGATTTTTTTTTATAAATACATGATTAAAATATTATTGTTTATGATTTGTACGCTTTTCAAAAGTAATTTTGACACATACGTGATGACTAAAATTTACTTGGATGACTAAACTAACCTAATATATTTATTATAACATCGATAAATTTGAAAACATAATAAAAGTTCAGTTAATTTGGCTAAACCAATAATCAAACTAAATATTTTTATTGGCCGATTACATACTGATCTAATTTCAATAACCAAACCGATAAAAATAAATTGGTTTGCTTGGTTTATTTGGTTTAATAAAATGATGCTCACCCCTAATGCCGATACCAGGCAGATGGTAACCAAAACACAATGCCGATACCAACTTGTAATGTGTAGTTGAATTGGTGTCGGTATTGGGCAGTAAAGGCGAAGGCATGAAGTTTATACCAAGAATCAGTGTTACTCAGACAAATACAATGGAGAAAGTATAAAGGCAACACCAAGAAAATCAACCAATGGGATATCGAAGCTGGAGCCGAAACAGAACCAAAGCCAACTACACTAGAACCAAAATCCCTTAAAGCGGGCCGGTACCGAAGAGCAGCTACTAAAACCCCGAAGCGGGTCAATACCAGGGGCTGGAGACGAAAGCGGGCTTCCTACCAGACTGCTACCGAAGGGGGCCCAAATTGTCTTTAAAAAAGACCACAAAGGTCACGTTTTGGAGGACTTTTCCCATTTTCACAATCTTGTACTTATTTCTTAGAGGCAAAACCCAAAATTTGAAATCAGATTGGGGATTTCCACATCAATTGTAATACATTCATAATAAATGGAAAGGGGAAATCAAAATCATACTTACTTTTGATTGGATAATCATATTGTGTCCAAATTGATTTAACAGAGAGTTATCACTAACCTCATGCGTGAAGGATTTAAGTACAAATATATCGAAAGGGGAATCATTGAGTGAAATCAATGAGCTTTTCTTTATGATTTATATTTGTGTCTCAATCTTCTCATAATAAGCCTAACGTAGCACAACGATTCTTATGACCTATTGTAGCCTTATGGCACGATAACTAACACAACCAAGACCTTCTGGAGGTTGGATCGATGTGAAAGTATCATTTTGTCGTTAAGGGCTATAATATGTCATCAAGTATAACTGTTGTGATATATTAGCCTGTTACTTCTCTACACAATGTATATTATTCTGTCTTGAATCTAGGGTACACCTTCATAACAAGGCTCCTTACACCTTTCGTAAGCTTATAATGCCCTTATCCCAAGGTAACTGTTGATCCTTAAGTCTCGTAAGCGCGATACTCATCTTTTGAAGGAAGAGTAACTAATTTTCGAACTTAAGATCTTGATTTCTAGGAAACGGTAAATTAAGCCAAGCTTGGTGGAACTAAGTTATTCTTGGGTGTCCTCTAGATCGATCACCCTCTACATTTTTCCATTTAGGCTTTGTTAATTCCCAAATTGGGTGTTGGCGATTTTTACCGTTAACATTTTGGCGCTAGAAGGAGGTCCTAAACCTCCGTCCCTCTTATCTTTATTATGGATTAATTTTGTGAATTTGTTGCTTAATGGCAGGAAATGATGAAATCAAAAAGGTTAAGCACCATAAGCGAGGAAGTGGCTCTCGAGGCCGCTCTTGAAAAAGCATTACTTCATCGTTTAACTTAAACACCGCTGAAATAGGCGGAATCTCAAATCCTGCACAACCTCCAAACCCAAATGCTACAGACAAAAATGCCATCAAAATAAAAACTTTGGAGAAACAGTTCCTTGAAATGCAAAATCTCCTGCAAGCTGCTTAGACGCAAAGGTCTTCGATGAACACTAGACCAAGTCAAAGGGAAGAAGTCGAATCTCCAAGAAGAAACACACCCGTTCTATAATCGAAGGAAAAAGGAAAAGTCAATGCAACTTCCTCCAAGAAGAAAAGACCCAATCGTTCGAAAATAGACCGTTAGGCAAATCAACACAACAAAAGTAAGGAGCAATCTGGGAGCTCAGCTACCCAGGGGTACAGTCCTAAAAGATCAGACTATGAAAATACAGAGGCTTACCTCAAAGATATGACGAAGAAAGCTGTCAAAGATTTACTCGGAAGTAAAGAGGAAAAAACTTCGGATGAAAGGGCGGCCCCTTTCACCGATGAAATCACGAATACTGTAATACCATCACGCGTGAAGATCCCCACCATGAAGTATCTTGGAACTACTGACCCAAACGATCATTTCATGACTTTTGACAGCCAAATGGATCTTTACAATTCTTCGGGGGACGTTCGATGTCGATTATTCCCAGTGACACTTCAAGGAGTAGTCACTAAGTGGTATCGTCAGTATCGGGAAAATACCATTTATTCTTTGAAGCAACTATCTTACGAGTTCTCTGCACAGTTCTGCGTCTGCAAGGACCCAACTGTGGATTATACTGTCATCGCCAACATAAAACAAAGGCATGGAGAGTCTTTGGGCGATTATCTGAAAATGTTTAATGTTGATGCACGGAAGGCAAAAGACATAAACGACCGTGACAAGCTCATCGCCGTTCATTCGAGACTAATAGAGAACACTTCGTTCTGGAAAAAGCTTTATATTCACGGATGCAAGGATTTGCTGGATTTCCATTTTCAGACAGATAAATTCATCCGCATGGATGAATTATACTAAAAGAAGAAGTTTGGCCTCCGTGGGGAAGGAGGAAGCCCGACTTTAATCGAAGTTCGGATTTGATGGAAGTTAGAAGAAGTCAAAATGGGAAGATTCCAACACCAACTCTGTGGCCTTGAGTAAGTCTATCTCATTTATATACACTGTAGCAAAGAAGAGAGTCAACAACTTTTTAGTTTCTTTCAAAGCTAGAAACTGCTCAAAACCATACAATAGAGGAAAATACAGTGAGTATCATAAGACGAATGAGCTCAAGACCGATGAGTGCAAAGTGCTAGAGGACATAATTTAGAAGCTTATTTGAGGACACTTAAAGGAGTTCGTCGTGGACAAACAGCAGGCAACCCAACATACCGATAAACATCAAAAGATCTCGGCTAACACGGTTGAGTCCCCGTTGAAGAAAGTCAACTGAATCTGGGTCCTTTGATAAACCGAATAAATGTGATCCATGGAGGCCACCTCCTGCCGGGAAGAGTCAAGCTGCTCGGAACCGATATTTAAGAGAGGCTCGTGAGGGGATATTTTCTACTTAAGAAGAGTCGTTGCTGAAGAATGCCTGCTACAACATCAAAATGCACAACTTGGCGGTGTTGCCAAATGAGATGCAAAAGGGTGTCCATCATCCACACAATGACCCTTTCATGATAACATCGTAGATTGGGCTTTCAGTGGACTCTAAGATTCTTGTTGATACTGGGAGTGCGGTTAATGTGATCTTTAAGCGTGCTTTTGACCGAATGGGTCTTTCCAAATAGGGGATGGAGCCTAGTAATGAACCCATCTTCGGTTTCAACAACAAATGGTCCACTCCAGTTGGACAAATCAAGCTGCTCGTCCAAATTGGATTACCTCCTCTTTGCAGAACCTTCGAGACTCTTTGTCATCATTGACCAGTCTTCGTACTATATTTCTTTGTTCGCCGGGCTCTGGATGAAGTAGACGCCTTCGTCTCGTCAAAATATCTTATGATGAAGTTCTTGGCTAAGCAAGGATGGAGCACAATCAAGGGAGAACAATTCAGCTCCCGTGAATTGTACTTTGCCACCCTTGATCAATATAAAATCGAGTATCATACTTACTTCGATTCTTCTACAATTTTTCAGCCTTTGGATGATGGGTTTCTGCATCATCCATTCGAAGCTAAAATAAGAATAAAATAATCTATGTTATCAAAGCCCTCGCCTAGGCGCGCCTAGGCTCCAAAAAGCCCTATGCCCCAGCCTGGGGCTTTTTTACCTTTCAAGGCGCCTATGATGCATGAGGCGCCAAAAAAGCCCCAAAGGCGCCAATACGCTCGCCTTGTGAAGCGTCAAAAAACCACGCTTTTTACAACATTTGAGTAGAAATTGAAAATTTCAGCATTTGGCTCAATGGATCCCAAAAACCAACATGCTAAGAAAATTATGCTCGTTTGATGGTTGATTTAGAGCGTATTCTAAAAAAAAAAGGCTGCTTTTCTTTCGTCAACCAGTTGAAAAGAAAAACCATATTTTTTTTCGTTGAACTATCCAAAAGAAAAACTAGTTCATGAAAGGTTAAAACTCTATTTAAGACTTTATATAATGTTGTTTCTAATTTTTATATTTTAGGTATTTTATTGTTTGTAAACTCGAGTTGAATGACTTTGCACATTCTTAGTTTGATTTATGTTAATCGTATGGTGTTTGATTTCTTCAAATAATGCTTTTATATGCCATTTTTAAAATAAAAATTGTGTTTTATCGCATTTCTAAATGCAGTTTTTTAGCTGAAAACTAAAAAAAAGGCCATTCAAGGCACCCAAAAAAGACCTAGATGCAAAAATGCGTTAGGCGAGGACCTGGGGCTTTTTGGGCCTTTTTCGCCTTGACAACTCTGGAATTAATAAGACTAACAAGTGTATGAATGATAGATACACTTCTCTAGGAAGCAAAAGGAAGAGGACTGAAGTGATAAACTCAACCGAGGAGGAGGGGATCATAACAGAACTAGATTCTCGAGGAGATATAGAAATAATAAAATCCATAGAAGATTTGGAAGAAATAAGTATGGATTCAACCGACACAGCTAAGATCATCAAAATACAGAAAAGATTGGAAGAACCATTGAAAACGGATTTGATTCGGTTCCTGCAAAATAATAAGGATGTATTCGCCTGGTCCCATTCATATATGGTAGGGATCAACCCATCTGTTATAAGCCACACTCTGAACATCAATCCATCTATAGCTCCTATATGACAAAAAAAAATGCAATATAACAAGGACAAATCGGAAGCCTTGAAAGAAGTAGTAAATAAATTACTTACGAATGAATTCATTCAAGAGGTCTTTTATCTCAAATGGTTAACTAATCCAGTATTAGCAAAAAAGTCCAGTGAAAAGTGGAGGACCTGCGTCGATTAAACAGACCCGAATAAAGCATGTCCAAATGATTGTTATCCCCTTCCTCGAATAGATCAGTTAGTCGACGCAACTAGTGGACATAAGTTGCTATCCCTCATGAATGCTTACTTAGGATATAACCAAATCCATATGTTCAAGCCGGATGAAGAGCATACAAGCTTCATTACTGATTGGGCTACATATTGCTACAAGGTAATGTCCTTTGGATTGAAAAATGCAGGTGTTACATATCAACGACTGGTCAATAGAATGTTCCAAGATCAAATAGGGTATAATATGGAAGTATATGTGGATGACATGCTAGTAAAATCTAACATGGTAATGTTCCAAGACCACTCAGCTGTTATTATATTGTTTGAAATGCAAAAAAACAAACAAACAAAGAACAATAAAATAAAAAAAAAGCGCGCCATTTTGCGCTACATGCCATTTTCTTTGCCACTGTGCCATTTGGCGCACCTTTTCATATTCGTCGCGCCGCAAGCTAAAATGACACATACGCTGGTTACGCCGCGTTGCGCAATTCTTCTTGGCACGTGCCTAGGCGCGCCTTTCACAATTATGTTCTTAACAACCGTGCATCTCCAAAATTTGTTAATTTAGCTTAAGGTTTTGCATTTATATTTTTCTCTCTCTAGGGATACACATATAATGCTCAATCTTGTTCCAACGTTTTCAATGGATATAAGACTCTTCATGAACCTTTAGTCTAGAACTCTCTAGTTGGCCAACCATTAGTTGCGAGTCATTGAAAATTTGCAATGTCTGCACCTTTAGTTCCTTTACAGTCTTGTGTACCACCATCAATGTTTCATATTTGGCTTTATGACTTATAGCACATAATTCAAGTTTCAATGTATAGTACACCCTCTGGTCTTCTGGAGTTATCAAAACTACTCCCACACCAGATTCGTAATCATGGGATGCATCGTACACATGCAATTTGTTCGCGAATCACCTTCTTGAGATGATAAATAATTTCATGCCGAACTCATCCCAATATTCCACTTTAATAACAATTACAATGTCTCAAAGCGATACTAGCCGTCCTAAAAGGTTGACCGGTCAATACTTTTAATGGATGAGCTCAGTACTAAGGTCGCAATTTTTGTGGTGCCATTAGTGAGCAATTTGTTAGCTTCTCCAATTTAGGATAACACACTTCTGCATTTGTAAATCGTTTACCAGATGTTGGATCTTCATCTTCGCCTCATCAGTGCTGCACTCAATGCTTGGACGGTGCCGTGCGTTGTTGTCAAAAATCTTAAAATCCAACGATTTGAATCCCGTTTTAAATCAAATCTCTCTCTTTACAATTCGGTTTATATTCCGATTCAACCAAGCTTATACCACACTTTAAAAATATCATTCAATCTAAGTTAATATGTTCAGTGTACTTATTTGGGTCAACAATTTCAATTTTTAATCATTTAAAATTAAATTAAATTTGGAACATGAGAGATTGATGTTTTAGATTTAGATGTAGAAGCTTAAACATCAAAATTTATTTCAAAGTGTGCGCAAACTTTAAAATGCATGTTTTTTGAATCTACGATTTACGATTTAAATCCTGTTTCAATTAGTAGTTCGAATTTTACGATTTACGATTTGAATCTCATTTTGAAAACCTTGGTGCCGTGCACTTTACACATATTTTCCTTTCAATAGTTTAGATAATATCGGTGGTTTGCAAAGATGTTCCAACAATTGTTGGAAAGCAACTTTACATTCGTTTGTTTATTGGAACTTCCCCTTTTACTTGTGAAGGGAATCAAAGAATGATACACAGTTACCGATTGCTTTTGAGATGAATTTACTCAAAGTGGCAACCCTGCTATTCAAGTTTTGTATTTCTCTGCTTTACATTGGAGCTGCCTCATTTTACTATGGATTGACTTATATGTCTCTAGAGTTTACAACGAATCCTAATTGCTTTTCCGATGCTCCAAAAGAATTTTTGAGTATGTTTAACTTCATTCCGTACTTCAGAGGCACATTTAAATATTTTTGATAGATTCTCCACATGGCTCGTCAATCTCCTCGAGTTTGCTAGCATATCGTCCACGCCTCCATTGTTTGATAGATTTGTTCCAAGAACATCTTATTAGTTGTAGCATTAAATCTCATCAGTGTATTCCACTGCATTGTTAATAGCCACTTTCGAAAATGTATTTATTGGTCCATCCTCGTAATGCCATCAGCGCTAGGCTATTCTTTGGATTTCTCACTTCCGTGATGATAGCATTGAATATCTTCATACGACTATTTAATGATTTTGCTATTTTCTGCATCATATTAACCCCGTAGAGAACAATAAACCTTTGAAAAATGTAGTTACATAAATCCTGATGGACCTTTATTGGCTATAGTTACAGAAAGTCCAATACCTTAAAGATACCGTAGAGACAATTAACGTACATGTAGTTATTGAATATGATCTCAAGAAAATTGTAGTCTTTAATTCACGGATTAGGATAATTCAAACCCTCTAATCAACAAAATCAATAGAAAAATGCAAAAAATTAGACGAACGAGAAAGGAAAAGCAGCACATTTACACTTGTTTGGCTATGCATACAGCCACTTTGGAAATGTTTTATTTCTGTTTTATATAAGATTCTGGAAGTGATTATAACTATAATTTCAAAAGTCAGTAGAAAACTATATTGACAACATTTTGGCTTAGAAGTAAAATAACAACACGTCAAGATTCAATTTTGTTTTCCATGTAAACCCATATTTATATTGTAGTTGGCTCATTGGGTCTCAAGAGTTGTAGTTTTCTTTGTTAATTATAAGAAAACACCATAGATCAAGATCCAAGAGAGTATAATGAAGAATAAGTTAGATTCATGGATTGGTATCGCCCCATAAATTTTATTGTTCTTCCTCCGATCTTCAGTATAAGTTGGTTGCTTCAAGTATAAGTCTCTCTGTATGTTCTTAAGACATATTCTTCTGGATATGTACTGAAAACAATGATAAAAGGGAAATTTTGGTGAATCGGTAACCATCAATGCATGAATCCGTGCTGATCAATGGATTTAGCAAAATCTTATGTTTTCTTGCCATGTTTCATGCTCGATCGTTTTTGAGTTTAGAATCCAACCATTATCATTTTAAAATCCAGTATCGTTGAATGATCGTTTGTAAAAAGCTATGGATGATAATTTTGTGTTCACTGGATCATAATTTGTACATGTTCACTTTTAAAATGCACAAGTGCACGTGTACAAAAGCTGGCATTTTGGAAACTAGGTCAATTTTTTTTAATAAGTTTTCAACGCAATCTATTTTGCAATATTTTTTTTACCAACCCTATATCTAATTTTTTTTGTCATTGTTGAAAGCACCAAAGCTATTCCAGTCAGTTACAAATCAGAATTATTTATGAAACTCTCCTGATTTATATAAGCAACAATAAACCATTTATGTTACTTCTATAAAAGAAATTATCATGTTAATATGTTATAATGATTTGACTACTGATAAGTGCAAGATAATGTAATGCTTTGATTCTTATTGACTCAAGTTGAAAAACAGGCCCAAGCTATAATGTTGATTGCTGCTGCAACATCTGCAGCAAACAAGATATCAACGGGAGCAGGTCCCAACTCTATGGCTGCAACTGCATTGACCAGATCATTATCTCAGCATAGTTCTAGTGCGGTAGAAACTAATCCTAACGCTTCTCTTTGCAAACTCCAAGCTGGTGATTTTTTTTCTACTTATGTTTTTTGAGTCTTGTTCTGCATTTAAACATAGTGTTTCTAATTATTATTTTTATAGAGATTCCCATTGCGAGGAGACAATCACTTCAGCAGTTCTTGGAGAAGCGTCGCAACAGGTAAACCTATGAACTCTTAATGTCCTCTTGTTTGCTTGTTTCACATTGCTGTATGATTGAGAATATAGATTTGAAAAATCCTGCATTCGTGTTTTTAGTTTTTTTTTTTTTTTTTTTGTTTTTTTTTGTTTTTTTTGTTTTTTGTTTTTTTTGTCTTTCAAGCATTGTTTTCTAAACTAATAGTTTTTCCCCTTCCATTTCAAAACTAATATAAAAAATAGTTCACTTCTGGCCATGTTGGTTGGTGCCAAATCAGCAGTTTGTTGACATTGCAAATTATAATTTGAAATCCTGCCAAAATAAATTGCTGATGTAACATTGGCAATGTCAAAAGTGATATATTTCGTTAATTACTTTTGAATTTGGACCTACCTTGTTATAAGATTTGACGAGGGTTAAATTTAAAAAATCTCCTCAAGAGCCATATGTGTGCGCTCCATTGTTTGTTCGATGTCTACTGGTGCCCAAACAGTTATATAGTTGATTCTATGCTAGAATGATTTGGTATTCTGAAATAATTTAAGTTGGAAGTCTAAACATATCAAGTCACTTGTTTGGTTCCCAGTTCGTTTTTGTTTTCGAAACCATGGTTTGAGATTCCGTCCGGCATGCCGGAATTCCGCCCATTTCGGCCCGGTTCCGGCAGTGGCCGGGACGGAATTCGAAGAATATTCCGATTCCGGATGATAGCATCAAAATCTTGCGCCAAAAAAAAAAAAAAAAAAAAAAAAAAAAAGAAATCCCAATCGTTGAGCAAGATGAAATGAGTGTAGATAAAGAAGAGGCGGAGCATTTTGTTCCGAGATTTGATTTTATAGCCATCAATTTCGAAATTTGGGATTATGAAGCTAGGGCATGGACTTGCGTTTTCGAAGAAGCATACGAATTACGAACAGAATTAGAAAGCACCTGGCAAGATGGAAGAGGACTTGAAGTAGAAAGCACGTGACATGGACTTTATTTTTAGTATTAAGTTCTTATGTGGGCTGGGCTCCATTGAATTATAAACTTATGTAGAATTAATTGCAGAATGAACCACTTAAATTTATAAATTCCATAAAATAGTTGTATAGATGAACTTTGTATATTTTCATTCAAGCATGTATTTTGTCTGAAAGTATACGGCATTATTTATGGTAGTACTGAACATTTAGAAGGATATTTAACCTTTTTCAGTTTAAAAAGGAACCAGAATTATCAAACCGGAAATAAAGCGGAATTACCGAAATTAGCGGAATGGAACCGGAAATTTAAAACTAATCTGTGTCCGAAACGGAAACGGAAAACGAAATTTCGAACCTTGTTCGAAACATGCATTTCAATACCTTTTTTCTCGATAATTGTCTCACTCAACCAAGGAATGAAGCATTATCAGGGAAACTTTTATGTTAGTACATTTTGGAGTAATAATTATATTTAACAAAAAAAGGAAATCCATCGAAAAGTATTTGGAAAAGGCCATGAATGGTGTACATATTGGTTAAGGATTCAATGATTTTTAGAAGTATCAGCTGAAGGCTTTCTTTGAAAAGGCATTCTTCAGGTTCTAATCGATGTTGCTCTAATGCATGCACATATTAATTTTATCACAACACCGTTGGTTCCAAAAATTGGCCAAGTACACCGTAGAGATTGCAAAGAACCAATGATACAGAGAGCGGTAACTTATTAAGTTTGTATGACTATTTGGATCTCGGATCCGAAAATACCAAAACAGCAAAAGAAAAGGAAAAAAGAGAAGACAAGATTTTATAGTGGTTCGACTATACCTATGTCCATTTTATAATATTTTTTTATTCTCGTTCCACTAATTTTCATAGTGATTGCAGCTGGTCTACCTCAATTACTGAGAATTGAGTGAGAAATCTGTCACGGTCTCCTAATACTGAAATTACAGAGATTGCTAGTTTTCAGAGAAATGACAACTGGTCTAACTCAGAATTCATTTAATCCCTTTAATTATATTAAATTAATATATTTATTTAATTAGTCTTCATATAAATAAATGATATAAATTTTTTATATTCTATTTATATTAATTTCCTCTATATTAGTATCTAACATTTATGTCAATTCGAATTAGTTAAATTCAGAAATACGTTGACAAGTTCTGTTGTGCGTTTCCTTTGTGTAAACTCAGCCCTTGTAATATTCTAAATGATTTGAATATTAAACCTTGTATGGATCTTCTAAAGCACAGTAGTGAACGCACGTTCAATTACTTACAGATTATTTATGCTAAACCTTATTTCTAATCTTATTAAGCTACATCCTAAGTAATGATATTTTGTGCACTTTTGCTTTTCAACGTCACTATATCATCAGGATACCTAAAGTTTAGTCAGTGGTTATAAGCTCTAATGATATTTGTAGTTAATTGTATATTGTGACTTCCACCCTTTGTTCAATGACAATCTGATAAAGTTTACTGGTTAACTGCTTTGCTCTGATTGGAACTTCTATTGTCAAGTTGATTAATGACATAAAGAAGGTGAATCCTCTATTGAGTAGCATATCACTTCAAATAGTTCAACAAATACACAACTATAACCGTAAAATAAATGATATGTCATGTATTAACCATAATCAAAGTATAGTCTAGATGCTTAAAATTAACATACTCGAGTTTGAAGATTTTAGTACATTGTTACATGAGATTTTATATTTTGACTTAGTTGTATTTAACATATAAAAGATTCTTGTTGAGCTGTTATATACGATTGTTCAAACACAAATACCTAACCCTTTTGGTGTCTCAAATAGTCAGGAGTAATTCACCATTCATCGTATGGACATTCCGTGCATTGAAAGTCAAGTGGATGGTGTATACGGCTAATCTACCAATATAAGCGTAAAAATAAAATATTAAGCTAACAGAAGGTAAAGCAAAGAATATGTATGGTAGGATTGTTATACTAGTTTGGACTAACATCATACGTCCAGTCCTAGAGTCTATATTTTGGCTTTTTTGCTCACAAAACAACTTTGCTTCACCTGGAATAATGAGCTTATACAAATGCATTAGCTGTTGAATGGATTTTTTTCACTACCTTAATCCAAACAAATATTGGTAGTATATAATATTGTTGCGGCGAAATGGGTAGCACTTTGCGAAAGCTTCAAACCATTGGATCTTTGTCACCCGAATCACAAAGAGATAACTTGGATTGAAAACAAGATGGAATTGGAATTAAAACTCAATAACACAAGATATTCCACACGACACTCTCTTTATTGATTAACCAAAAATTGTGTTTACAATTAATGAAATAAAGCAAAAATAAACAAACCACAGATTGAATCAATAACCAAATTGAGAAAGTGAAAGAATATATAGATGACCAATATCGTTGGAGAAGAAGAATCATGAAGAACGACGGCCAACTCTAGAGATTATCTTAAGATTAAGATTCACTAATTCAGTGTATCAATTCGGTCACCCAATCACCCCTTGATCTAATTCTGAAAGTAGCTTATATAAGAGAGTATAAAACATAGGCAAATACCTAAATTGTCTCTCAGAAATATCACAAATCAAATCTGATATGACCCAATCTAAACAGAACTTTTTTGGTGCAAAATGATATGATGAGAAAATGATGTTGTAACAAAGTGATATGATGAGAATCTGTCAGTGATATGATGAGAATCT
This sequence comes from Allium sativum, assembly GCA_030737875.1. Classification (NCBI taxonomy): domain Eukaryota; kingdom Viridiplantae; phylum Streptophyta; class Magnoliopsida; order Asparagales; family Amaryllidaceae; genus Allium; species Allium sativum. Next base: position 927,808,554 of record CM060926.1, on the reverse strand, counting down.
GTCAGTGATAACAAAATGATATGATGAGAAAATGATGTTGTAAGATTCTCATACCACTACAGTTATTGGAATTAGAGGTGCAGAGTTGAAGTTTACATCTGGAAAGAACTTACTGCTGAAAGACGCGATGCATACTTTGAAGATGAGGGAAATATCACAAATCAAATCTGATATGACCCAATCAAATCTGTCAGTGATATCAAAGTGATATGATGAGAAAATGATGTTGTAAGATTCTCATACCACTACAGTTATTGGAATTTGAGGTGCAGAGTTGAAGTTTACATCTGGAAAGAACTTATTGCTGAAAGACGCGATGCATACTTTGAAGATGAGGGGAATTTTGGTCTTTGGTTTCTTGTTAAATAAAACTTGGTTTACTCAAACTACTGGATCTGCCTGTACATCATCACTAAAAATAGTGTTTTTGTTGGTAAATGATATGATGTAGCTTAAAGGTTTAAGTTAAATTTTGATATGAATAAAGTTAGTAGTTCTACATATATGTTATGTGATTTTAATATTTGTCATGCTAGATTTTGTAACAAGTGATTAATTCATAACATGAGTACCTTAGGTTTTATCTCTAAATATCCATAAGAAATCCAGAAAAATGTGAATTTTATAGCCAAACTAAAATTACTAAAATCCCATATAAATATGTATTTAGAGAGTTAGGACCTTTAGAGTTAATACATTCTGATATATGCCAATTTGATAGTACTTTGACTAGAGACGACAAATACTACTTTATTATTTTTATTGATGATTGCTCTAATCTCACTTATGTCCTATCTCGTGAAATATAAAAGTGATGCACTATACACGTTTAAAATATTTGTCATTGAAATTAAAAACCAATTTAATAAGAAAATTAAGGGATTTTCAGAGTGATAGAGGAATTGAGTATGAATCTAGCATTTTCATTGAATTTTATGAATTGCATAGTATAATTTATGAGAGAACTGGATCTTATTCACCTAAAATGAATAGTAAAGCTGAAAAAAAAAAAAGAATATAACATTTACCGAATTAGTTGTACCCGTTTTATTAAATTCGGATGTAGTATCGCATTGGTGGGGGAAATTTTGTTAATTGTTTTTTAATGTGTTAAATAGAATTTCTAGTTCTAAGAGCAAAGTTTCACCTTTTGAGTTTTTTCAAAGCCACAAATCTCACTTGTCTTATTTCAAAACTTGGAGTTTACCATATGTTCGTATTCCTGACCCTAAAAGAATTAAATTGGCAAATTGAGCATAAATTGTGTTATTCTGCTGGTTATTCCACGAACTTTAAAACATACAAGATTTTTTTTATTCGAATGCTCTGGCTTATTATTGAGTCAAATGGTGTTGATTTCTTTTAAAATAAATTTATTTTTGGACTATAGGAATAGTGGGGCACGTATACCACTCACATTCCAATAATCAGAAATAATGAACATGAAAAGGAAATTGAATATATACCCAGAAGAAATAAAAGAGCTAAGATAGCTAAAGATTTTGGCTAAAAATACCTATACCTAAGAAGAGGACCCTGCTAATCTCAAAGAATCTCCGTCTTTTTTATTCAAACTTATGACAAGAAGCTATAGATAACGAAACGAAATAAAAAATGATATATAGTTGATTTACCTCTAGATTGTAAAATGGTAGGTTATAAGTGGGTGCTTAAAAAAATTTGAACATGATGGTATAATTGATTAACATAAGGCCATCTTGTAGCTAAATGATTTAGACAAACAAAAATGTTGACTTTTTTGATACATTTTCACCTGTTACTTGAATTACATCCATTCGAGCTTTAATTTCTCTTGCTTCTTTTTATGATATGCTAATTCATCAAATGAATGCAATAACTTCTTTTTGAATGTTAAATTAGCAAAAGAGATTTATATGGACCAACCCGAACGCTTTGTTGCACGTGATCAAGAACATAAAGTCTGTAAATTAGATAAATCTCAATATGGTCTTAAACAGTCACCTATACATTGACATGAAAATTTTGATAATCTAGATATTTCAAATGGTTTAAAAGTGAATGAAAATGACAAATGCATTTATTATGAATTCAAAAATAAACATATGATGATTTGCTAATATTTGGATCAAATATTCATGTTGTGAATTTTGCTAAGTTTATATGCCAACTTTGATATGAAAGATCTTGGTGAAACGTGTGTAATTCTAGACATTAAGGTTATTAAGTCTAAAAATGAAATTTCTTATAACCAGTCTTATTATATTGAGAAAATGTTAAAGAAATATAACTACTTTTAATGTAAACCTGCTAATACACCATATGGTTCAAGTATAGTTATTTGAAAACCCTGATGAATGTGTAAAACGGTCTGAATATATGAGCATTATTGTCAGCTTTCGGTGTGTCACTGATTGTATTAGGCTCGACATAGCCTATGTTGTGTTATTACTGTGCTTGTTTACTAGCTGACCTCCCATAGAGCATTGACATGCTATTGAAAGGGTCATGAGATTTCTTAAAAAAACTATGAATCTTGGATTACACTATCAAAAGTTTCATGACGTACTTGAGGGATATAGCAAAGCAAATTGGAATACGTTATCGGACGATTTAAAAGCGACTAATGGATATATCTTTAGTATTGCAGGAGGAGCTATTTCTTGAAAATCCAAGTAATAAACTTTTTTGGCTCAATCCGCTATGGAGTTAGAAATGATAACACTAGCTATAGTTAGCGAAGCGGAAGGTTACTTAAGAAATTTGATAGTTGAGATCCCTTTATGAGAAAAACGATATCAGCGCTTTTGATGTTAGAACCGCCTTGTATGTTGTTAAGGTAGGAATGACGGTTTGAATAAATAGTCTCACATCACGGAATAAATTGAAGGAGTGTATAGTATATATATGAGTTGGTAGACACGTAACAATAATGATTCCTTTTGTTACAAATATGTGTATGCCAACTCATATGCGTGCGCTATGTTGAAAGGAAGGGGGGCTTTGTTCCGACCGCCGTTACATAACAGTGTTATCAGAGCCGAAGGTTACGGACTGGGTCATGCAGACAAGACATGAATCTCGAAAGATACTCGTAGGATACAGGTCAAGGGGAGACTGTTGGGATTGACTCGCTTGTTGTTAAGTTAGGAATGCCGGTTTGAATAAATAGTCCCACATTATAGAATAAATTGAAGGGGTAAAGTATGTATGTATGTATGTGTATATATATATATATATATATATATATATATATATATATATGAGTTGGTGGACATGTAACAATATAAATTTCTTTTGTTACAAGGATGTGTGTGCCAACTCATATGCGTGTGCCCTGTGCTGGAAAGAAGGGGGCTTTGTTCTGACCGTGGTTACATAACATTGATCCATTGCGATAATATCGTGGTTATTGCAAAAGTTGAGAACCGTTATTTCAATGGTACGAGAAGACAAATTCGACGTAAGCACGGTACTGTAAAAGCATATATGTTCAGGATCATGTTAGAGTGGATCATGTACGCACTGATAAGAATCTGACGGATCCTTCGATGAAGGAGACTATTGCCCTTAGAATGAGAAGTAACTCATAGTGGAGTCACCCGTAATGGTAACCCAACCTAACGACTGAAGATCCCAAAAACAAGTGATGAAGTGTTATTAAATGTACTTGCTAGTTTTCATTTGATAGAAGCATGTAGTCTTGAAGCGATAAGAGGACGCGTTTCAACTCTTAATAAAATTCATATTCTATGTGGAGTGGAGTACCTAGCTACGGAAGTACTCTTGGTAGATTCATATATATAAATGTAGAAATGTGGTCATTTCCTATGAAATTTTGAGCTGAATTCGTAAAACATTTATTAAACCGAGATGCATGATTTTAAAGTACGAGATATAAACTGCATCCTATAAAGATTGTGTGTGTTTTAATGCTAGAGATAAAAGTTCTAGACTACGAGTCACTCGTATAATCTGGATTTTACTCATTATGCAAAGGTTTAAAATCTAAACTTAGCTCTGTTTTTGTAACCATATGAATCAAAAATTGCTCGAGAAAATGTTTTTAAAAATTCAAGTGGAGCATTGTTGGATTTTTTTGAATTGTTAAAAATATAGAGAAGAGTATTATTATGTTACCCCTCTTATGAAAACTACCATATGATAGGGAATGTGAAAAAAATACTCATATTTATGAGTTTTTTAGCTCATATGGTGGGTACTTTGAACATCCAATATGACTTTTATGGTGAAGAGGGAGCTCATACATGACCACCACACTCGCACGTGCGCGCCAACTGACCGACTCAAGTCGACCTGGGTCAGGCTTGGCTAATGTGGTGTAGAGCTCTTTATTTTTAGCAGTGTACTTTAAAAAGGTTTTGATTCTGTGTTTTGAAATCTGATTTTATCTCAGGATCCAATCCCCCAATATTTTCTCAAATTTATTTCCATCTAACTGCTTTATTTTGACACAGAAACATATTATTGTGTAACTAATTTCTCTTCTTCTTTTCCACCTCTGCTTTCTTATGATCCGAGCAGTACAAACAGTTTTTTTGCGCTATTCGATCAACAGTTTTTGTGCAACAGATTGTTGATATTATAAGGTTGTTTTATTTTAGAGGCGACGCTGCAATTAGATTGCCTTGCACATTTTTGGCACAACGGCGAAATGTCTTAAAAAAGCGACGCAGTCCGCGACTCAGACACAAATACAGTTTCTGATTCAGATCGGGGTACAACAGTAGCAATGCATGTAATTTTTGGCACTACATTGCCTAATGCAGCTATCTTATACTAGCGTGAAATCATCAGTTCATGCCCTGCATGATTTGAATGGACTAAGCATAGTTGTTCCGCGCCATTTGACTTGACAAAGCATAACTGTTCAAATAGAAAGATACTCTGAAGTCTGAACAATAAAAATGCATTATAATGTGGTTAATAAATGATAATATGCAGGTGATACACCTATGTTGTAAATAACTGCAAGTCCAGGGGTCAAACTAGTATGTAAAATATGCATAAAAAGGAATATAGTCCACGAAATAAGATAGAGTTGAAAAATCAATCTGATTTATGGTGGCTATAGGTAAACGGGCTCCCAGTATGCATGTACACAATAGTCTTAGAAGGGAAATGTTGGGTTTGTAATTCTTGAGATCCCATTATGAATCTCCTAGCAGTTTGACCCTCGTTTATAAAATCTATTACATTTGGAAGTTTTACTAGATTATATAAAGTGTTAAAATGATTATCGAACATAACTCCCTATGCTATATGCCTTACTAGACTTAACCCATGTTTGAACTTATTAGACTTACCCCAACTATCAATACCATTACTTATCAAAATAAATCAGGGTTTTATGGGTAACTTAGTAAGATGAACAGGGGCTTAAGTCCGCTTGCTTGATTATCGTGAGGTGTAAAGACAAAATTCTAAGAATTTAGCATGCATGATATAATTTGCACATAATTTGTTGTCAGTATTAATTTTTTGTTCCATATTACCTACTTTAGTATGCAGGCTTGCTTAGCAATAATTTTGTTGGTAGCCTTCACCACCAATAGAGATGACACAAATTATTATATCAACATTTATTTCTTCAAGTTGATGCACTTGATTTGTTTAGTATTTTTGTGTGTCCTATGCGAAAGCTAATATACAAACATGAAAGTAGTTTATGTATACTACAGATGCTGCACATGATATGCATAGGTCGATTTATATTTTTTCGTTTAGGTTGGTGAGCAGAACTCCCTATGAGATGGTTAAAAAACTGGAAGAAGGCATGAAATTTGATGCAGATGTGAAACCGCAGATCGGCTAAAAACACGAACTCATTGAGCTCAGTTTCTAGAAGGAAGCCTAACATGATAGGAATTATGTTCATAATCAAGCATTTATTGCTTTCAGACAATTATTAGCTGTGTTTGCTTTGTGATGTACTACTATGCAAGTGTAAGTCCATATGACAACTACGTCTACCTATGTTGTACTAATTGTTGTATGTGTGTTCTTTGCTTGCTGTGAAATTTGATGCATTGGCTGGTTAAACTGAATTTATTTGATTCAAGGACTAGTTGCAGTCAGGCCTGTCACGAGTTTTGGTCCGAGCAACCCATCATTTTTTGTGTGTAAAAGTTTAGCCTTGTCTAATCCAAATCTTGGGCATCTGAACTTTTTTCGAACTCCATACGGTTTTATCGCTACTCGTTCTGATTTGGATCTGTTCGTTGCTTGAAAATAGATCTACCGATTAGCTTTTATTCACAAATTCAAAGTGTTTGTCTACAATAATTTCAAATCTTAGTATTGCTACAAGCTAGGATCTAACAAATAAAACTTTTTTTCAATTAATTCAAAACGCTCATCTGCAAATGCTATCCAAGTCTTAATATATCATATAAATTATTAATTAATAATATGAATAAATTTTAAACTAATGACATAATTTCAACGCAAGAAAATACCATAACAATTTAATTTTTTTACAAACCTTTATATATTGATATTTTAAAATCGTAGTATTATTTAAAAATAAGATCTAACAAATAAAGTTTTTGTAAATTCGCCAATACTATCAAATCTTAACATCGCTTTAAAATATTATATACCATATAAATTATCTAACTAATAATAGAAATAGGAATTCAAATATTTTAACATAAAAATATATATGTAAATCGTTTTATTTTAAATTTGTTAAACATGCAAGGTTTGTAAAAAACAATAACTCAAGCGTGTGCTGTAACCCTCGTAATAAAAATATATGAATGTGTGTATCATTTGATTACCATTTCTCTATATGTAGAATTTTTATCTGCTTCTGTTAAAAAGGTGAAGAAATAGACTCAGGCAAAGGGTTTGAAATATCCAAAAAATTCCAAGTTATGATTTTGCTAAATGAATGTAGCTTTTCGTATTTCAAGTTACCCGTATCAAACTCAATGTAACAGGCGAAGTTCAAGTTGTAACATATGAATCTGATTCACTTTTTATGCCTTGTATTTATGGTTTCTAGTTAGTATGTTGGAATCTAGGCAACCTTCTTTTTTGAGCTCCTGGGGCGATCCTCTAGCAGCAACAACAACAAACGACGAATAACTATTTTTTTTGCCCTCCATCTCGTTCTCGTAACTAACTATTCCAAACGAAGGATAACAAACGAAAGATTTGGTTTCGATAGAAAATGGAAGGGGTTGAAATTTTATTCGTGTCAAAACTATCCCAGCCAAGATCAAGTTTTGGCACATTGGTAGAGTCCAATCTATCCGAATTCAAAATTAAAAGTATTTTTAAAATGTAATTTTATAAAAACATACCATAGAATTCAAAGTGTTATATCGTCAAAACATTTATAAAATCGACCATGGCAACATTCTCTAAAATTGGTTTTATTAAACCTAGCATGCTTAAAGAAAAAAGAAGAAGGTTAGTGCTTGTTCATAAATAGAAATAAGATTACTCTGTTTCGTACTAATAAATAAGTACCCCATGATACTTATGCATCAAAACGAAACACAAAAAGTTTATCCATCTTACTAACTAAATTCGTTAAAAAATTATTAATTGTTTTTTTTTTTTTTTTTTGGTTATAAAACTATGTAGCGAAATATAAAACATTCTTCATTGAAAAAAATACTTTCAATGTTTGTATAAAGGTAACTTTAGTGTCAAAAGATAGGGGTGGGCGCGGTTCGGTATAAAGGTCCGCGGTTTAGTCCAATTCAATACGATTTGATCAACGGTTAAGTCGCAACCGAACCGTATCTTTGCGAGTCGGTTTGGTTTGGATATTTTTATTAGAGAGAGCATCCAAATCGGTTTTTTGCACCATTTTTGAGGTTCGGTTTGGGCGGTTTACGCCCTGCGGTTCGGTTAATGCCCACCCCTATCAAAAGATTTGGTAATATTATAAAAAAAATGAATTTTAAAAAAGAATCATTACTAATATTATTTTTCAGAAAAAAATATTTTTTTTTTCACTACACACGATAGCCTGGGCTGCACATGCAGCCAGGGTGCCCTGCACAGTGCAGCCCGCGTTGGGTGCCTGTGCAGCCCTTCCAGGTTGCCTGCCCAGCCCGGTTGGGATGTCAACGTAGTTTGGTCTTGGGCTGGCAGCACAGCTTGGTATTGGGCTGCCAGCACAACCCAGTTCTAGGCCGCATGCGCAACCTAGTGCTTGGCTGTCTGGCAGTGCTGCAGCTCCTTCCTCCTTTTCAGTAGTGTACTAAATTGCTGAAGAAATTTTAAATGTAAATGTTGGATTTTCAAATTTATGTGATTTTTCAAATTGAGTATATGCAAACTGGGACTTTAATTTTCGAATTTATGTGATTTTTCAAATTGAGTATGTGAAATTTTACGTAAAGAATATAGACAAATAAATAAAGCTACTACAAAATTTTTGAATGAAAATCTTTAATTTCCGAATTTATTTGATTTTTCAAAACTGGATTTCGAGTATTGGAATTGTATGTTTTTTTGACTGATTCTTGCTCACTTTTAACATGTTTTACTATGAGAATTTTGAAGCAAGAGTGCTTTGAATTTATTTTTAAAAAATAACCATATTATTATTGAAATTAATAAAAGTTTTAACTCATATTTGGATGAATCTTTTAAACAAGTTGTGAACAATTACGTATAAGCATTTCGTATAGAAATTATTGTATACATATATAATTGAAAATAAACGAGTTATGTTTTTCTAAAACTATTTGAAGTAAGTATTATGCGTACGAACTATTTTGAAATTAATTGTTTGAGAAATAGATATATTTTTTCTATTTAAATATTGTGTTGAAAACAAATTAAACATTTGAAAACAAGTCATGGACTTTGGAAGGTGTTGCAAAAAGCTTTTAGGATATTTTAAAAGCTTATATATTGTCACAGTATCTCCGTATGAAGCACCGAAATCAAGTTGTTTTTTCTATCCAACATAGATAGAGGAAATGAAAAAAGATTAACTTCGATTTCTATAGTTTTTCAGTTTCAAACACGGACCACTTAAGGAGAAATCTCTAACACAACTGTCAAAGCAAAATAGTAATAAGAAAATTTAGAATAGAAGCAAGATAATGCTTTAGGCAAAGTCAACACCATTTATTTTACTTAATGGAACAATACAACATAAATCTTAAAAGAAAATTGTTAACCGGCTTTTTGGTTCGGTTCCCAAAAGTACATAGGACATGCTCGACTCAATGCATCGCACGGAACTAAAGCCGAAAGGGACGCTTAGGAGCGAAGGAAACATGATGAAGAGGGATCGCGCCAACAGAGACCTCGCGACATCCCAAACACATTTTCGAACCAAGGCCTCGAATCCCTAAGACTCATAAGCCCGGATCTCGAGCCCCCCCAAACACCTATTCATGCAGCCTTCGCGCGCCTCATGAAGCGAACTTCATACCCCCGGGAGGTGCGAATTTCGCACCCCACAGGGGTGCGAAATTCGCACCCAGCAGGGTGTGAAATTCGCACCCAGCAGCGGTGCGAAATTCGGACCTTGAGGTGCGAATTTCAAACCCCAGTAGGTACGAATTTCACACCTCCGTGGGGCGCGAATTTCGCATCCACGAGGTGCGGAATTTTGCACCCCAGGCCCGAGTGCGAATTTCCAGCGTGCGCAGACTCCAGGTGCGAAATTCTGGCATGTGCAGGCTCCAGGTGCGAAATTCTGGGTGTGGTTCCCTATTTCTACCTACTCCCACCTACTCCTACCTAACCCCTTTCCTATAAATACCCCATGACTTCACACTTTAAAGGGGTTGGAATTTGTGAGCTCAAGACCTATAGAGAGCTATTTTAGTGGTATCTCCCTTTTGAGGAAGAAGAAAGGCAAAAGTGTCCTTATCTTAGTATATTAAATATATTATAATTATGACATCATATATGAGATTCATGACATCATATTTTAGAAATGACATCATGTAGCCTTAGAGATGACATCATATGGCTTTGAAATAAATGTAATGAGATGTCATGAGAGGGTCTCAACCTTGTAACTTTTTGTGATCAATAATATTCCAATAATGCTTCAAAGTGGACGTAGTCCCCTCACGAGGCCGAACCACTATAAATCTCTTGTGTTATTTACTGCTTTCCACTCTTGTCTATGCGACCAAATTAACTATTCCTAGTAATTGGAATCTTCGACCTCGTGAACATTTTTTGTCGTCAACATTTGGTGATTTCACTGAGAAGAACTCGGATTTTGCGCTTTTGTCGCACGTTGTCATCTCGACCCCCGACGAGTTTGAGGTTCCTTGCTAAGCCAGCCGTCGAGTCCGCTCACGATGGCATAGCGACCAAAGAACGCAATGGTCTGCTCTTCAGCCGTAGCCGAGGCCGGTATATCCCAACAACCTCAACCGGCGGACATCCCGACCACTAATGAAATCGTCCCTCCTATTGTGGACTTCGAAGCGCCCGCAACACAAGCTCAAATCCGCGCGTTTAATGAAAAATATGAGAATACAGCGGTCGAGCTTAATCAAGCATTAAGGAATAACATCGATCTTATGCGACAACTTCAAGAAAGTCAGCGCATCGTCGTTCGACTTCAATTAACTCGGAACAACGCTCGAACTCAACCAACTATCTCGGAAACTTCCCTTTCCGAGTCGAGGGGCCCGCATCAAAGGACGAGGTTTAGCCTCATCAACAACGTCGCCGCCCGCACCAATGCCCTCAACAACGGTAATGGCACTGGCTACGCCAACGACAATGGGAATAGCAACGGCGACCGAACTACAGTCACATATAGCGAGGGGGCACAGTACCGAGACCGCTCTTGCTTGATCATCAATGACGGACCAGGTCCTACAAACCAACCTCTTCCTCGACACAACCTGTCGGTCGCTAATAAGGATGATGGGCCCGCTATTCCAACGACCCGTGTTCCTCCAGAATAGGATCCGCATCACCCTGCTCCACCTCACCGTCCACACCAGGACCCAATCATAGATGTCGAGGACATGGAGGAGGACGATTCGGACGTCCATCAAAGAAGACGCCCTCGCAACAGAACTCCGAAACCTCGCCAAAACCCATGGGTCCCAACGGCGGATCTGTAACACCCCGAATTTTAGTTAATACTAAAATTCAATAATTATAGGATAAATAATTTCAGACGTGGGAATTAGGGGTAACAGGCTGCGTTATTGCGTTCGTCTCGGAAAAATACGTGAAATAGAGTCCGAGTTTTCGAAAATCGGAGTCCGTATGGCCCGGTTATGGCCCAGAGAAGTTTGCAGAAAAATTAGAGCTTAAAACAGAATTAGGAGTTTAAATTTAAATTTAAATTTAGAACCAGCGGGGCCAGGCGGGAGGATTCCCGCCTAAGCATGTCGACAGGGCTGTCGACAGGCCTGTCGACAGGGGTGTCGACATGCCTGTCGACTTGCCTGTCGACATGGTGTGTCGAGCCAGGGTGCTTGGGTGCACCAGATCTGGTTTTCTGGTTAGGGATGGGTCTGGTTCTAGAGGTTTCCTAAATCTAATGGACCTAAATTAATCTAGGGTTAATCCAAGGGCCTAAAACACTTTCTTAATCTATAAATACACCCTAAACCTACCTTAATCCTCACCAAAAATAGAAATAATGGCTCATGCCGCCAAATCAAATCCTAAAAAGGAGTCTCCATTAATCTAAGAAGGAAGTTTCAAGCTAATCCCTCTCATATCATTCTCTAATCATCTCCATCATCATAATTAGCAACTAATCTCTCTTCACAAGTTGGTTAATCTTGAGTTTGGTGAGTTTCTATCACTTTAACATCAATTGTTAAAGTAAGTAGATTGGGTGTAATGAGACTTATGGTCTTAAATGCGGATTAGTGAGTATGAATCATGTATAATGATATGTTACTCTATGTTGTTCTATGTTTATGCATATTTGATAAGTTGGTTTATGCATGCTTAATAAGTTGATTTATGCATGTTTAACAAGTTGATATATGCATGTTTAATAAGTGGATTTATGCATATTTAATAAGTGGAATTATGCATGTTAAGTATATGATTAAATGCAAGTTGAAAGTGATATGCAAGTTAAGTATATGATTAAATGCAAGTTGAAAGTGATATGCAAGTTAAGTGTATGTTTAAATGCAAGTTGAAAGTGATATGCAAGTTATGCATGCTTATGCAAGTGTATGGAAGCTTATGCAAGTCATGTATATGTTTAAATGCAAGATTTATGTGATATGCAAGTTATGCATGCTTATGCGAGTATATGAATACTTATGCAAGATAGGTATATGCTTAAATGACATGATATGCAAGTTATGCAAGTATGTGAATGCCTATGCAAGTATGTGAATGCTTATGCAAGTTATGTGTATGCTTAAATGCATGTTTAACATGTTATGCAAGATTGAGAATGCCTATATGCAAGTTTAACATGTTATGCAAGATATGTGTATGATAATATGCAAGCTCATATGCAACATGTTATGCAAATCATGTGTATGATAATATGCAAGTTTGGGTTGTATGTAGTTGGGTTAATATATGCTCATATATGCAAGTTGACATCCTCTTAACCCATGACAAAGTTGTATGCTAAACCCATGATATTTGTGATGATCTTCCCCTTATTATGTCATGTAACGAGAACGATTTACGTGGGGAACGATGGGGTTGGTAAATATGTTAATAAATGAATGTTTGGGTATGATTAAGCATGCCATAAAAATAAATTACCATAAGTGGGAATTTACCTATTGAGTTAGGTCTACCCCATGGGAATTTACCTATTGAGTTAGGTCTACCCATGTTATGGAAAACTTGATATTAATTAGGGATAATTAATATGGGGGTGATTAATTAGGTGTAATTAATCGACTAAGACACGAGGTTGGACTCATTTGTAGTGTAAAACTGCCCGGACCCGACCGGCTTAACCAGTTGCTACAAATGTCAGCCCAATGTGAGAGGTCTTAGCCATAAATTAAATACGTGATTAAGGTAAAGACACGAGGTTAGACTCTGTTATGACGTAAGACTGCCCGGGTTCTACCGGCTTAACCAGGCGGTCATAACAGCCAGTCTAATGTGGGAGGTCTTTACGGGAGATCACGGTCTTAATTAATTAAGAAACACTTAACCATAATAGCATGTAGTGGGACATGAGGGGTTAAGTGGGTGCCTTGGGTGGCATGAGGAAATTTGGTGGTTGCCTTGGGTGGCATGTGGAATCTAGTGGGTTGCCTTGGGTGGCAATAGAAAATACGATTAGAATACTTAACCAAGTAGAAACATGTAATTAAACATGATTAAAGGGTTAAGTGGGATACACTAGATATTTGACAAGCTTAAGTGGGTAGCTTGTGGGGGCCCATTTCAACCAATATCCCAAACGTATCTTTGTGGGCTCGACCCATGTCGAGTGACGGGACACGCATATTGGGCTTGATTATAAGAGGCCAAAACGGGTTAGCGGTGGCAACGCAAGTCCAACGGGTTTCATATGCGTGTGTGGGCCCGGGCTGGTAGATAAGCCGTTGTTGCATCGTGTAGATATAAAGCCGTGCACCGTTAGTATTGGGTAGCCACTTTAGGGGAGTGATACACCCCACTGTGGGACCAGCACGGGTATCTACGGTAGGGAGCCGATCGCTTGGGGAGTAGTGGGTACACCTAATGAAGATAGGGGCAGACGGCACCTATGTAGGGGTACAAGAAACTACTGGGTAAGTATTACCGGGTACACCTAGTGGAGATAGGGGCAGACGGCACCTATGTAGTGGGCTAGGGGTACATGAAACTACTGGGGAAATTTTCTAAGTCTTTGGAAGGGATCAACCTTTAAGTAGGAAGGACTGGTGTGGTGCAGTTAGTAATTATCCTTGGGTGGGTAGATGCGTCCTGACGGTTATCTTAGTTTATCCTAAGTCTACCAAGCTGCTTAGTGTAGCCATTCATCCCCAGATATTACCGTAGGTCAAGTTTATGTCTTCTCTGGTTACTTTAATGATTGTATTGTTAAAGTTATAGGACTCACTCAGACTTATGTCTGACCCCGTTGTTTTTATCTTTTTCCCAACCCTCAGGTCCTACGGTGGATCCTAGCGGTAGTAGAGCTTGATCAGATTTCTGTTTCCAGTCTTGAGGAGCTTGGGTTGATGTAAAGCTCCAGTTATCCTGTTATCTTTTCTTTTCTTATGGCTATTGTATGAGAGAGTGGGATTATGTACTTCTTTATTTTGACAGATATTGTACTTGACTTTTATCATGATTTTATGATGTAACCAGACATGTTTATTTCCGCTGTTATGAGATGATGTTTTCAATTTTAAATACTCTTTATATCTGTCTTGTTGTAATTTTTCTGTTCTATATTCACTAAAATACTCCACCGATGCTATGGCATTCTCTTTGTGAGTGACCCTAGCGGGCGTGGGGTGTTACACGTGGTATCAGAGCAAAGGTTACCGGAACAGATAAAATTTTTAGAAAACTATTTTTCTAAAACATTTTTGGAAAAGATATTTTCAAAAACATGTCTTTTAAGAGAAAAGTTTTTGAAAGAAAAGCATAATCCCCAATAGCCATATCCATATCCTTCGAATTCTCCGTTTTGAATCTTTCCTTTTTCGTTTCAGCATGGCCGAGAATCTTAATCTTCCAGAGGGTGTGACGGTACCAGTATGGTATAGGAGATTGATGGAGGCTAGGGCCACCACTGCGGGTCCAGCAAGTATTCCTCCACCAACCGTAGCACCCGATCTTCCTCCTCCCCCTCCTCCTCGCACGGATACTTTTGCTAAGACTTGCAAGGAATTTAAAGCTATGGGAGGGAAACCTTTTCAAGGATCTGAAACCTTTGTGGAGGCTAGAGATTGGCTTAAAGAGGTGGAAGAGTTGATAGATATCTTTGAGATGGAAGAAGGGAAGAAAGTCAAGTTGGCTGCTTGGTTAATGAAGGGAGAGGCCTCATTCTGGTGGGAGGTCACTAATGGAGAACGCCCCGTTGACTCTTGGGCGGATTTTAGGCAAAGATTTGTGGCAAAGTTTCTCTCAAGGGCGGAGGAAAACTTGTATATGGAAAGATTCTTGACTCTAAAGCAAGGAAATCTTTCGGTGAAGGAATATGTTAACAAGTTTAATCAATTGGCAAGGTTTGGCCTAGACATGGTGAATACACCGGAGAAGAAGGCTTTGAGGTTCGTGAAAGGCTTGAATGAGCCTATGCATGGGTTGGCTATGACTCACATCCCTATGGGGGCCACCTTTGAGAAGCTAGTTGATATGGCACTCATGTATGAGGAAGAGAAGGGTCCTAATGCTAGTAAGGCACCCGAGAAGAAGGGAGATCAAAAGAGACCTCAACAACAGCAAAGCAAAGGTGGGAAAGGCAACAGTGGCAAGGGCAAGAAGAAGAAGTGTTTCAATTGTGGGACACCTGGCCACCTAAGCAAGGATTGTCGCAAGAAGAAGAAGACCGGTTGCTTCCACTGTGGCGAAGCAGGGCACTTAGTGAAGGATTGCCCTAAGAAGGGGCAAAGGACGGGATCTACCTCAGGAGGACAGGTGCAAGCTCTTATGGCACCGAGTCAGGCTAGGGGGCAAGTACAGGCTCTCGCGGTTCCACTGATTCAGGAGAGAGGTAGAACTATTTCCGTTGAAAGTCTGGTTTTTCTATTTGACCATCCTGTCCGTACATTTTTTGATTCAGGCGCATCGCATTCGTTTATTTCATCATCATTAGTTGAGTTACTGCACCTAGACACCAGTCTGGTAGATGATCCCTTGGTTGTTTCAAACCCAATTGGGGGCTCCACTTATTTGTCCATGATATGTTTGGGTTTGAAGATTTCTATACTTAGCATTGAGTTTAGATGTGATGCTTTTGTATTGGGCTTCACGGGCTATGGGTTGATTTTGGGCATGGACTGGTTATCCAGTAATGGTGCCGTTCTTGATTGTGAAAGGAGAGTTGTTAGGCTGATGACCCGCTTGGGTAACACTCTCGAGATTTCTTGTAATCCCATGGACTCTGTTATGCTAAGTTATCTTGAATCGCTTGACGCTTCGGTCGAGAGTTTACAATCTATTAGAGTGGTCCGGGAATATCCGGATGTGTTTGAGGAGGTGAAGGGCTTACCTCCGAAGCGGGAGATTGACTTCCGAATATATTTGGTGGATAATGCTAAACCGGTATCTTTACCAGTGCGCCACATGGCTCCTCGTGAGAGGAGGGAACTCCATAAGCAAATAGGGGAGTTGCTTGAGAAGGGGTTCATAAGACGGAGCATATCGGAGTGGGGTGCTCCAGTAGTATTTGCTACGAAGGCGGATGGGTCCCTCAGACTTTGTGTAGACTATAGAGAACTCAACAAGCTCACAAAGAAGAATAGACACCCATTGCCGAGGATAGATGATCTTTTCGATCAGTTGGTTGGCGCTTCAGTATTTTCTCAGTTGGACTTGGCCACGGGGTTTCATCAGTTGAGGGTGGCTGAGGATAGCATAGACAAGACTGCCTTTAGGACTCCGGATGGTTTCTATGAGTGGCTGGTGATGCCATTTGGGTTGACGAACGCCCCTGCATACTTTGTTGATTTGATGAGTAGGGTGTTCAGGGAGTTCCTTAATAAATTCGTGGTGGTCTTTGTGGATGATATCTTAGTATTTTCTAAGAGTGAAGAAGAGCATGCCCTACATCTTGGGGAAGTGTTGAAGACTCTTCGAGCGCATAGCCTTAAGGCTAAATTCTCTAAATGTCACTTCTGGAGGAAGGAAGTACGATTCTTGGGGCACGTGGTCTCCAAGGAAGGGATAGCTGTGGATCCCGCGAAGGTAGTATCAATTCAGGATTGGAAGGTTCCGAAGAATGCTACCGAAGTAAGAAGTTTCTTGGGGTTGGCGGGTTATTATAGGAAGTTTATTAAAGACTTCGCGAAGATATCAGCCCCATTAACCCGCTTAACAAAGAAGAATCTTGTTTTCACGTGGGACGTAGATTGTGATGATGCGTTCCGACGGTTAAAGAGAGCTTTAACCACCGCTCCAGTTTTAGTGTTGCCAGATGGGAGCAAGCCATTTGTTGTCTATACCGATGCCTGTGGGACAGGACTTGGCGCAGTCTTAATGCAAGAGGGGAGGGTAATAGCCTATGGTGGAAGGCAGTTGAGGGCACATGAGAAAAATTACCCTACCCATGATCTAGAGCTGGCCGCTATTGTTTTTGCGCTTAAGATTTGGCGCCATTATCTTCTTGGTGAGAGATTCGAGTTGTTCACTGACCATAAATCTTTGAAGTACTTGTTCTCTCAGGAAGATCTAAACTTAAGACAGCAAAGGTGGATGGAGTTTTTAGCATCCTATGATTTCGAGATAGCGTATACCCCTGGCAAGGGTAACATGGTGGCGGACGCCTTGAGTAGGAAGAGGTTGTCCTTGAGTCCATTGTTCGTGGAACGACGAAACTTGGAGTTTATCTCGATGTTTGATTTCAGACCTTCCGTTGACTATGTACCTGGTTTGCTAGCTTCTTTGGAAGTTAGACCTACTCTTTTGGGGCGGATTGGGGAAGCCCAGAGGGACGACCCATAGTTGGTTGAGTTGATAGGGAAGCTCATAAGGGGGAAGTCGTCCAGCCATTTGAGTAGGTACACCCTGGACGATAGGGGGTGCTTGCGTAGAGACGGTAGACTTTGTGTACCGCAAGACAAAGGGTTGAGGAAGGCTATTCTTGATGATGCACACCGTTCTAGGATGACCATTCATCCCGGTGGGGATAAGATGTACCAAGACATGAAGAGGGTTTTCTTCTGGGCCGGTATGAAGAAAGACGTGTCCGAATATGTCGCTCGATGTTTGGTGTGCCAGCAAGTGAAGGCGGAGCAAAGGAAACCAGGTGGGTTGCTTCACCCATTGGAGGTTCCGAAATGGAAGTAGGATAGCGTCTCGATGGATTTTATTGACGGGTTACCCAAGTCGAGAAAGGGTAATACAGGAATTTGGGTGGTGGTAGATAGACTTACTAAGAGCGCCCATTTCATACCTGTGAAGAGCAAGAGGACCGCTCCATGGCTAGCTTCTGTATATCTTCGAGAGATAGTTCGATTGCATGGGGTACCCTCTAGCATAGTTAGTGATCGAGATCCTATCTTCACTAGTGAGTTCTGGAGAAGTTTGCAAGAAGCAGTGGGGACTCAATTGTGTCTGAGCACCGCATATCATCCTCAGACAGATGGCCAGACTGAGAGGGTGAATCGTGTTCTAGAAGACCTTTTGAGGCTTTGTATCTTAGATTTTGGAGGTACATGGGAAGAGCATCTTCCACTAGTGGAGTTCGCATATAATAACAGCTTTCAGTCCAGTATTGGTATGGCTCCTTTCGAAGCTCTCTATGGAAGGCCTTGTCGATCACCTACATGTTGGTGGGAGTCTACGGATAAGATCTTGCTTGGGCCTGATATGGTTAGGGAAACTTCAGAGAAGATTGACTTGATTCGAAGAAGGATGAAAGCAGCGCAGGATAGGCAAAAATCTTATGCGGACAAGAGAAGGACGGATCTTGAGTTTGAGGTTGGGGATAGGGTTTTTGTTAAGGTATCTCCGTTGAGAAATGTTGTTCGCTTCGGATCCGTTGGGAAGTTAGCACCAAGGTTTGTTGGGCCGTTTCCTATTAAGGAAAGGATTGGACGGATGGCATATAGAGTGGAGTTGCCTGACAGACTTAGTGGTGTCCATGATGTATTCCATGTGTCCCATTTGAGGAAGTGCTTACATGAGACCGCAGAGGTGGTAGAGCCGAGCTTGCTTAGAGATATGGAGGTAGAGCGTGATGCGACTATTCGACGAGCTCCTACTCGCATCCTTGGGTCAGAGACTAGGAAGTTGAGAAACAGAGAGGTTCAGCTAGTCAAAGTGCAATGGGGAGAAGATGAGAGCAACGCGACTTGGGAGACGGAAGCGAAGATGCGTTCATTGTACCCATTTCTTTTTGAGGGTATGTCCTTACTTTCTCCTTTATCGCTTGACTAGTACTTATCTTATCTTTGGTATGTCCTCTCGTTAGTACCGTTGACCTTTAGATAGGGTAAACCTATGGTTGAAACATGTGTTTGAGACATGTTATGGTTGATGGATGCAAGTGGATGCAAGTGTTTGCTAGTGGTTGCTCGTGGATGCATATACACACACTCTAGGCACTAGATCGGCTCAATCACTTCATATTGCATATTGCATAAAATTGTGTGTAGGATAATATATTTATGGATGTATAATGGTTGTGTTATCACATGGATGATGCATTTTGGTGAATGATTGTGCACTCATGTAGATATTGTATGTGTCGATAGGGTTCTCTCGCATACATAATGGATGCATGGCACTATCATGGTTTGCATATGTTCATACATTAGATAGGGAACATATACACACACTTTTTGCATATGCTCATACATCATTAGAAACTGTTTAAGGACAATGGATGCCTGTGGTTGATGATTTGAGTAGATGGTTGTTTGGATGGTAGGATATGCATTCTCCTTAGCCTAGAGATTTCGGGGACGAAATCCTTTAAGGAGGGGAGAATGTAACACCCCGAATTTTAGTTAATACTAAAATTCAATAATTATAGGATAAATAATTTCAGACGTGGGAATTAGGGGTAACGGGCTGCGTTATTGCGTTCGTCTCGGAAAAATACGTGAAATAGAGTCCGAGTTTTCGAAAATCGGAGTCCGTATGGCCCGGTTATGGCCCAGAGAAGTTTGCAGAAAAATTAGAGCTTAAAACAGAATTAGGAGTTTAAATTTAAATTTAGAACCAGCGGGGCCAGGCGGGAGGATTCCCGCCTAAGCATGTCGACAGGGCTGTCGACAGGCCTGTCGACAGGGGTGTCGACATGCCTGTCGACTTGCCTGTCGACATGGTGTGTCGAGCCAGGGTGCTTGGGTGCACCAGATCTGGTTTTCTGGTTAGGGCTGGGTCTGGTTCTAGAGGTTTCCTAAATCTAATGGACCTAAATTAATCTAGGGTTAATCCAAGGGCCTAAAACACTTTCTTAATCTATAAATACACCCTAAACCTACCTTAATCCTCACCAAAAATAGAAATAATGGCCTCATGCCGCCAAATCAAATCCTAAAAAGGAGTCTCCATTAATCTAAGAAGGAAGTTTCAAGCTAATCCCTCTCATATCATTCTCTAATCATCTCCATCATCATAATTAGCAACTAATCTCTCTTCACAAGTTGGTTAATCTTGAGTTTGGTGAGTTTCTATCACTTTAACATCAATTGTTAAAGTAAGTAGATTGGGTGTAATGAGACTTATGGTCTTAAATGCGGATTAGTGAGTATGAATCATGTATAATGATATGTTACTCTATGTTGTTCTATGTTTATGCATATTTGATAAGTTGGTTTATGCATGCTTAATAAGTTGATTTATGCATGTTTAACAAGTTGATATATGCATGTTTAATAAGTGGATTTATGCATATTTAATAAGTGGAATTATGCATGTTAAGTATATGATTAAATGCAAGTTGAAAGTGATATGCAAGTTAAGTATATGATTAAATGCAAGTTGAAAGTGATATGCAAGTTAAGTGTATGTTTAAATGCAAGTTGAAAGTGATATGCAAGTTATGCATGCTTATGCAAGTGTATGGAAGCTTATGCAAGTCATGTATATGTTTAAATGCAAGATTTATGTGATATGCAAGTTATGCATGCTTATGCGAGTATATGAATACTTATCCAAGATAGGTATATGCTTAAATGACATGATATGCAAGTTATGCAAGTATGTGAATGCCTATGCAAGTATGTGAATGCTTATGCAAGTTATGTGTATGCTTAAATGCATGTTTAACATGTTATGCAAGATTGAGAATGCCTATATGCAAGTTTAACATGTTATGCAAGATATGTGTATGATAATATGCAAGCTCATATGCAACATGTTATGCAAATCATGTGTATGATAATATGCAAGTTTGGGTTGTATGTAGTTGGGTTAATATATGCTCATATATGCAAGTTGACATCCTCTTAACCCATGACAAAGTTGTATGCTAAACCCATGATATTTGTGATGATCTTCCCCTTATTATGTCATGTAACGAGAACGATTTACGTGGGGAACGATGGGGTTGGTAAATATGTTAATAAATGAATGTTTGGGTATGATTAAGCATGCCATAAAAATAAATTACCATAAGTGGGAATTTACCTATTGAGTTAGGTCTACCCCATGGGAATTTACCTATTGAGTTAGGTCTACCCATGTTATGGAAAACTTGATATTAATTAGGGATAATTAATATGGGGGTGATTAATTAGGTGTAATTAATCGACTAAGACACGAGGTTGGACTCATTTGTAGTGTAAAACTGCCCGGACCCGACCGGCTTAACCAGTTGCTACAAATGTCAGCCCAATGTGAGAGGTCTTAGCCATAAATTAAATACGTGATTAAGGTAAAGACACGAGGTTAGACTCTGTTATGACGTAAGACTGCCCGGGTTCTACCGGCTTAACCAGGCGGTCATAACAGCCAGTCTAATGTGGGAGATCTTTACGGGAGATCACGGTCTTAATTAATTAAGAAACACTTAACCATAATAGCATGTAGTGGGACATGAGGGGTTAAGTGGGTGCCTTGGGTGGCATGAGGAAATTTGGTGGTTGCCTTGGGTGGCATGTGGAATCTAGTGGGTTGCCTTGGGTGGCAATAGAAAATACGATTAGAATACTTAACCAAGTAGAAACATGTAATTAAACATGATTAAAGGGTTAAGTGGGATACACTAGATATTTGACAAGCTTAAGTGGGTAGCTTGTGGGGGCCCATTTCAACCAATA
Source organism: Allium sativum (assembly GCA_030737875.1). NCBI lineage: Eukaryota > Viridiplantae > Streptophyta > Magnoliopsida > Asparagales > Amaryllidaceae > Allium > Allium sativum. The sequence goes on along the minus strand of CM060926.1, from coordinate 927,786,727 downwards.
TCCCAAACGTATCTTTGTGGGCTCGACCCATGTCGAGTGACGGGACACGCATATTGGGCTTGATTATAAGAGGCCAAAACGGGTTAGCGGTGGCAACGCAAGTCCAACGGGTTTCATATGCGTGTGTGGGTCCGGGCTGGTAGATAAGCCGTTGTTGCATCGTGTAGATATAAAGCCGTGCACCGTTAGTATTGGGTAGCCACTTTAGGGGAGTGATACACCCCACTGTGGGACCAGCACGGGTATCTACGGTAGGGAGCCGATCGCTTGGGGAGTAGTGGGTACACCTAATGAAGATAGGGGCAGACGGCACCTATGTAGGGGTACAAGAAACTACTGGGTAAGTATTACCGGGTACACCTAGTGGAGATAGGGGCAGACGGCACCTATGTAGTGGGCTAGGGGTACATGAAACTACTGGGGAAATTTTCTAAGTCTTTGGAAGGGATCAACCTTTAAGTAGGAAGGACTGGTGTGGTGCAGTTAGTAATTATCCTTGGGTGGGTAGATGCGTCCTGACGGTTATCTTAGTTTATCCTAAGTCTACCAAGCTGCTTAGTGTAGCCATTCATCCCCAGATATTACCGTAGGTCAAGTTTATGTCTTCTCTGGTTACTTTAATGATTGTATTGTTAAAGTTATAGGACTCACTCAGACTTATGTCTGACCCCGTTGTTTTTATCTTTTTCCCAACCCTCAGGTCCTACGGTGGATCCTAGCGGTAGTAGAGCTTGATCAGATTTCTGTTTCCAGTCTTGAGGAGCTTGGGTTGATGTAAAGCTCCAGTTATACTGTTATCTTTTCTTTTCTTATGGCTATTGTATGAGAGAGTGGGATTATGTACTTCTTTATTTTGACAGATATTGTACTTGATTTTTATCATGGTTTTATGATGTAACCAGACATGTTTATTTCCGCTGTTATGAGATGATGTTTTCAATTTTAAATACTCTTTATATCTGTCTTGTTGTAATTTTTCTGTTCTATATTCACTAAAATACTCCACCGATGCTATGGCATTCCCTTTGTGAGTGACCCTAGCGGGCGTGGGGTGTTACAGGATCCCCATCCAACTTACCTTCCCGACATGGTCCGATGAATTATGAGGGAAATGCAAGGAAATGTGCACGATTCATAGGAAGTGCACATTAGGCGTAACCCCTTCACTAGAAGGGTAAACGAAGCTGAATGGCCGCGACGCTTCAGCATGCCGCAGATGCCACTCTACGACGGTACCACCGATCCCTATGCCTTCATAAATCGATATGAATGGCAAATGGACTCGAACCGAGGCGACGATCAGGTCAAATGCAAGTGTTTCCCAGTTTTCTTATCAGGAACTGGTTTGTTACAGTTCTCTCACCTCCCACTTGATTCCATTAACAATTTCAGCCAGTTAGCGACACAGTTGGTCAAGCAATTCAAGATGCATATACCAACTCCAAAGAATGCCCTCACCCTTTCCAACTTATACCAAGGGCCCGCAGAGTCGCTCAAAAGTTACCTCTCCCGGTTCGGTGTCGCCCTCGCCAAGGTTGATGATCCAGATCCTCGCACCATACTCTTTCAATTAGCCAAAAGGTGTCCTTCCTACTTCCGAATTTGGGGTATGGATTGATCGGAAGCAGCCAAAAAGCCTCGACACTTTTTATGAGAAGACGGGACAGTACTTATGCCAAGAAGAGGTGAGACAGAATCGACTCACCGCAACTAGTCGCCCCAACGACTCTCAAGCAGGCATTGCAAATAACAACCTCAGAAGAAAACAAGTAGGAGAGCCCTTTGTTCAGAACAAGGGGGCAAATTCCAATAGGCAAAGACCGAACAATGGTAGGCAAGGTGTCTAGAAAAACGATCAGGCCCCGATCGAGCTAAGAAAGCCCGACCCTTACCGAGCCTTCGAGACATACACCTCGCTAAATGAGGATCTAGAAACAATTTACTTGGAGACATGCAACACTTTGCCATATAAGAAGCCACACACTAGGGAATCAACCGACCTTGAGAAAAATACTAGAAAGTACTGCCGATACCACGATGTATACGGCCACAATACCAATGAGTGTCGCCAGCTCAGGGACGCGATCGAAAAACTCATCCGTGAGAAGCGACTGAAGCAATATGTCCAAGAACCTTTTCCTCCCGAAGCAAATTTCAAAGCCTCAGGCAGCCGCCAAGGCAGCTCCAGGTCCATCTAACTCAAGGCGTGGGATCGTAATCAACACCACATGTAGCGGACCTCATCCCACACATGACAGCTTCCGAAAAATGGAGTATGTTAGTTCGATAAAGCATGCTACTTATGAAACTTGCTCCGCACCCAACGAATCCATCTCAGCCAAGCTCTAAAATACCATGTAGGATGACACCGTTTTCCGCAAAAGAGATTCTATTGGGGGTAGAAATCCCAACCACCGATCCACTAGTTATCACGGCTCAGATCGGTGCCGCCTCTGTCCGCAAGGTGTTAATCGATTCCGGAAGCTCAGTCAACATCATTTTCAAAGCTGCTTACGACTAGATGAGGTTAGAAACAAATGACTTAAAGCCATGCCACGCCACGATCCATGGCTTCAATGGGGCTTCTTGTTCCCCAGTGGGAGTGATCGATTTACCTGTTGTGCTAGGCGATGGGGATTAGAGCCGGGTCTGAATCCTCACTTTCATGGTTATAGACATTGATTCCCCCTACAACGCTTTCCTTGGACGCCCTTTTCTCATAGAGTTTCGAGTCTGCATGTTGCCATGGTCTCTCCTAATGAAATTTCTGATAGAAAATGGGACTGGAACAGTCAGAGGCGACCAAGTAAGCGCCAGAGAGTGTTATGCAATAGAATGGAAGAATGCGCCCAATAAGGACAAGGGAGAAGCAGTGCCCACGCCTTCTTGCGCCAAGACTATTTCGGCATAGCAATCAACGGCGTCTGGGCCTTGGCTCAGGCGCCACTACCATCTTTCCGAAGACCTCGACCCACGGAAGGACGAAGAGCCCGAGTACGAGAGAGCTACCCCAGTCGAATCTACAGTGGATATTCCCGTTAATCCCGATGATCCATCAAGGGTGCTGAAGATAGGATCGCAACTCCATCCCGCAATCAAAGAAGATCTCTTAGATTTCTTGAAGGCAAATTTGGATGTGTTCGCATGGACTCACTCCGATATGAGAGGCATCGACCCGACGATCGCATGCCATTGTCTAAGCATCGATTCCACGATGCCTCCGATTAAGCAAAAGCGCCACTTCTTGGGACCCGAAAGGTCCAAAGCACTTGAGGAAGAGGTAGACCGTCTACTCAACAACAACTTAATTCGCGAAGACGACTACCCCGAATGGGTCTCTAACCCGGTCCTAACCAAAACAGCCAACAGTAAATGGCGAACGTACGTCGACTTCTCTGATTTAAACAAGGAATGCCTAAAGGATAGATTCCCACTCCCAAAGATCGACAGACTTGTTGATTCAACCGCCGGATACCAATTACTGTCTTTTATGGACGCCTACTCAGGATACAATTAGATCCCAATGAACCTTCGCGACCAGGATCATACCTCCTTCATAACAGACCTCAGACTTTACTACTATCGCGTCATGCCCTTCGGCCTTAAGAATGTCAGCGCTACTTATCAGCGAATGGTTAATCGACTCTTTAAAAACCAAATCGGAAATTCCATGGAGGTGTACGTGGATGACATGTTGGTAGAATCTAAAGTATCAAGCGGTCACGTCCACGACCTCTTTGAAATGTTCGATATCCTCCGTCGGTACGACATGAAGCTCAACCCCTTGAAATAATCCTTTGGAGTCGCTTAAGGAAAATTCTTGGGTTTATCGTCAACTCCGAGGAATCGAAGCCAATTCAGAAAAAATCCAAGCTATTCGGGACATTCAAATCCCCAAGAACATCAAGGATGTCTAAAGTTTTAATGGAAAGGTTGCCTCTTTAAGTCGGTTCATATCTAAGGCCACCGACAAGTGCATTCCTTTCTTCGATTTACTTCGAAAAGGGAAACACAATTTCGAGTGGATCCCAGAATGCATTTATACATTCAAAGAATTTCTGGATCATTAGAGCGACCACCTATCCTATCTAAGCCCGTAGACCGTGAGGACTTATACATTTATTTGGCTGTTTCTACGCAGGCAATCAACTCAGAGTTAATCCGTCTCGAGGACCGCATCCAACGACCCGTCTACTACATAAGCAAACGATTGACAGGGGCAGAGAAGAATTACCCAAAGCTGGAAAAACCGGCATTTTGCTTGCTCATTTCCTCTTGGAAACTTCGACCATACTTCCAGTCTCATCCTATAAAGGTTTTAACCGATCAACCACTATGACCGATCCTGCAGCGACTTGAAGCGTCTGGACGACTATTGAAGTGGAGTATGGAGCTGAGCCAATTTGAGATAACGTTTATTCCCCGTTGAGACATCCTCGACCAAGCTCTCGCTGACTTCATAGTAGAGTTCACTACCCCCGAGGAGACTCCGGTAGAGAACACGTAAGCTCCTAGTATTCAATGGAATTGTTCGTGGATGGGTCCTCCAACAACAGATGCTTTGGGGCCGGAGTCGTGTTCATCACCCCCGAGGAATGCCTGATATGCTACGCGCTAAAGCTAAACTTCCCTGCTACCAACAACGACGCAGAATATGAGGCCTTGATTGCCGGACTTAGAATCGCGATCGAGCTCAAACTAAAGACAATCCAAATCTTCTCCGATTCACAACTCATCGTGCGTCAAGTACAAGGGGAATATCAAGCTAAGGGAGGACGACTCGCCCTGTACTTAACCACGGTTCAGGAATTACTCACTTACCTCGATAACTTCGTCATCATTCACATACCTCGAGAACAGAATGAAAAACCAGATTCGCAATCCAAACTAGCAAGCTTCGAGGATTCGCCCCCTTCGGGATTCGCCCCCTTCGAAGTGCTCAACTCCCCTAGTATCAAGCAAATTCAAATTGAGGCGGTTATGAGCACCCAAACCCGAATCTTGGATCACTACTACAAAAGTGGGCAAATTCGACACTAATTTTATGTGGTCTTATATTGAAAAAGCGTTGCAGTAGCCCCTTTTTTCAAATAGGCAAAACCAGAGACCCGTGGCATCTACGGCTGTTGCCTTAGCCCTCTAAGGCAATGCTTTTGCCAATCTTCTGCCACGAAAAGAAAGTGTTGCATTCTAGCCGTAATGCAACACTATTAGCATGTAATGCAACACTGTTCAGCGTTGCCTTAAGCATTAGTTAGGGCCTGGCTTCTAGTGGGGCCACGTCAGCTTTTCACATCAGCTGTCTACGTGTCACACGACATGTCATCTCTTCATGTCAGCTGCCCACGTGTCACATGCCACACCAGCTATCCACGTCAGCTGTGGGGTCCATGTGCGATGGGTAATTAATTATATTTAGTTTAATGCAACACCACTGCAATATGTAATGCAACACCACTGCAATATCAATAAAAGCTAACGCAACAGTAGAAGAAGGCAAATGCTCCACTAGAAGATAGCAAATACAATGCTTTAATTAAAATTTTTGCAATACAGGTTTTATACAAGAAACTCATCCAAAGCAATTGTTTTAATTATCCAAATATCAAAAATCAAAAATCAGCTACACCGTTTTCTTCATTGTATACAGTAAGCTCGAACTACTTCAAGCATAGGTGCACGACATAAGGGACATTATCCTCCATTCCTGGCCAATTCATTAGCGCATTTTGAACATGTACACATGTGTCCACATTTGCAAAATGTATTACTCATTTATATATATGAATCATATATATGCAGCAATCCGATTGCAATAGGAAATATATATGTATGTACCTATACAAGAGGGTGGCATCAAATATATATATATATATATATATATATATATATGTGTGTGTGTGTGTGTGTGTGTGTGTGTCACATCTGCAAAATGTATCCCTCTACCTTCCAGAATTAAATATGCACCTGAAATGATAATAAGTTATTTGATAAGTGGGGGCATCGAATGGCCATTGGCCTTCTTAACAAAATGTTATGAACTTATTTATTACAATTGACTTACTGACCATTGGCGATTGGTCACTCATGCCAGCCAAGCCCAACAAATAAGCAATTTCAGTATGCTTCGTCTGCTGAGCAAAAAGTTTTCAGTTCGCATATTACTGCCACGTACAGTGTGTCACTTCATATCCTTTCAAGCTTCAGAACCATCTTGTCATCTATGTCTTCAACTCCTAAACAAACCTCCATCGTCAAAAGTTTGGAAAAAAAATGGAGGACTCTTCACTATGCATCACTACCACTGTTCTTACAAGACATTGGAATTACGAAATTGTGCATCTCACGCTTAGGCATACTCTGGGGAATAATGAGTGGCCTATACGGGTTATACCTAATAACTCTTTTCTAATAACATGCCCATCTTACAGTAAGCGTGATCATGCGCTAATGTTGAAACTTTTTACAAAACGTGGAGGTGCTTTTTATGTGCAACAATGGTCTGGTGAAGAATTTGCGCCTGAACCAGCGTTCGAGGCAGAATCATGGGCTAGAGTTGTTGGCTTTCACGAGTTCCTGAAGAAAAATGTTCCTGCAATTAAAGAATTAATGACGCCAATGGGAAATGTGCGTGAAATTGATGACTGTCGTTGGTCTCGAATTGACCATAGATCATTATACCTGAAAATGGAATTTTATAAAGGCATTGGCTCGGAGAATATTTTTGCTGCTCGATTCGACAACAAGGTTTACCTCATTAGGGTTTAGCGCTGTACCCATGCTCATTCTGGGACAAGGCCTGAACTTCTGTTTGTGGGCAATAGGGAGGAACCGGTGGTACCATTTTTTTGTGATCATAGGTAAATTTTACTTCCATCCACGGTTTCTTTTAGTTAATCCACAATATGTTTGGCCAATCGAGGTAAATTTGCCAAAGAACATAATTACAAAGTGTTCATTCAACTATGCTTTATCCTTAACAGCCTTATAATGAGACACAACCACACATGCACACACTCACATACATACATACATACAAGGTTATAATAGCCTACATTATGAATTTACCCTTTAGTTTCTCAACAAAGTATATGTGGTCAGCATAGCATGCTCCTTATCATAGTCAGCCCAAAATATAATAGAAGTTTGACACAAAGTGTTCATTCAACTATGCTCTATCCTTAATAGCCTTATAATGAGACACAACCACACATGCACACACTCACATACATACAAGGTTATAATAGCCTACATTATGAATTTACCCATTAGTTTCTCAACAAAGTATATGGAGTCAGCATAGCATGCTCGCTCCTTATCATAGTCAGCCAAAAATATAATATAAGTTTGACATAAAGTGTTCATTCAACTATGCTCTATCCTTAACAACCTTATAATGAGACACAACCACACATGCACACACTCACATACATACAAGGTTGTAATAGCCTTATAATGAGACACAACCAGATGACCGACATTCAACTAGAAAATAGCTATACCAACATTAGCATAAAAGACACATTATCACAAGTGGATTATCTTATCTAGAAGTAATCATTTCTTCTTAAAACTATGATCATTTATATGAGGTGCTAATTGGAATATATCAATGATCATGTAATCCCCTTTCAGTCACTCTGACACAGACAATGACTCTGACATGGACACTGACTCTGACATGGACACTGACTCTGAAGAAGAAGATTAACATGCCTCTTCGTGGAAAACTATTTATGTATTATGTATGTATATATTCAGTTATGTTTAATGTATGACTGCTTTACGATACTTTATGCTACCTTTTGACGCTCGCTGGTGGAGTTTGTGAATGGTAGTGAATGCTGGTGATGACTGGTGATGTTTGTGAATGGCTTGAAAATTTGTATATGTTGGTGATGAATGCTGGTAATGATTGTTGGCTTGAAAGTTTGTGAATATTTGTGGAACTTAGTGAATGTTGTGATGAATGCTGTTGATGATTGTTGGCTTGAATGTTTTTGGAAATTTGTGATTGTTGGTGATGAATGTTGGCTTGAATGTTTGTGAATGGTTGTGAATGTTTGTGAATGCTGGTGATGATTGATAACCGCAAGAATTTTAATAATATCTTTGTTTGACTTTAGGTAGATTTAATTTTGGGTTTATCATTTATGTATGCTCGCTACCAACTGACTTACATTGAAAAGTAATTTGCAAACCCAAATATAACTATCCAAGTACATAATTACTTATGGATAGATTAAGGTGGACCGTCTATTGCTCCTAACCTGCATAATTACTTATGTTACATAATTACTTATGGATAGATTAAAGATGTTGGTACATAATTACTTATGGTACGTAATTACTTATGGATAAATTAAGGTACATAATTACTTGTGGATAGATTAAGGTGGAAGAACTCCCCCTAACCTGCATTTTCTTCCTTTCAATGGACCGTCTGTTGCTCCTTCAAATATAAGGTGGAAGAACCCCCCCTAATCAGTGCAGTAGCAATAACAAATGGACCGTCTGTCTCTTATATTTTTCGATGTTGCTCCTTCCTCCGATCTGTAATTCGTGAGTGTTAATCGACATGGCGATGTGAGAATGGAAGCTGACGTGAATTTAGGTTTACAATTTGGTCAATGGAAAAAAAGGGAAAGTTAGGAGAGAGAAGATGAACGATGAGATTATTTCTAGATGTTTTTCGTGAGGGGGAAATGTCGCGCCAAAATTTCAGCGGAAGAATGCAACGAGGTGGTTGTCCTTGATTTGATGATAGGGTAATGTTTAGATAGGAAACATGGATTGATTTTAACCGTTGGATTGAATATGCATCTACGGTTGTGGATTTATTTATGCTGGTAACGCGGATCACTGACCTAGATTGTATTTATGTTTAGCTACACTTTGATCTGGTGTTGCACGTCACAGCACAAGAATTCCAACCGCAATATTGCATTCACGTCTAACGCAACAACATATGAATACTGTTGCAGAAGATCAAAGAAAGCATAGCTTTCGCCACACTTTTCATGCAACGAACACAAAATAGTGTCGAATATGTCCACTTTTGTAGTATTGGATGACACCAATCAAGAATTACCTACAACACGGGACGCTTCCGAGAAGCTACAAGGAAAGACGAGCGCTCACCCGCCAATCAGCTCGCTATCTTCTTATGGATGGGATGCTCTACCAGAGAGGTTTCTCCATCCCATTGCTCAGATGTGTAGCCCATCATGACGCCATCAAAGTCTTAACCAATGTACATGAAGGGGAGTGCGGCGACCATACTAGAGGGCAAACCCTGGCCAGAAAAATACTTAGATATGGTTATTATTGGCCCACGCTCGATCAAGACTCCGCAGACTATGCTCGCAAGTGCGACGTGTGCCAGCGCTTCTCAAAGAACCCAAGAGCCCCGCCTACAGAGCTGACACAAATGATTAGAACATGGCCTTTCGCCACATGGGGAATCGACATCATTGGAACTCTTCCAATGGCCAGAGGCAGAGCACGATACGCCGTCGTCGCGGTTGATTATTTTACCAAATGGGCAGAGGCCGAAGCTCTCTTCACGATTACCACCAAGAAGATGATCAGCTTCATTGTACGCAACATCATTACTCGATATGGGGTCCCTCAAGCTATCATTTCTTATAACGACACTCAATTCGAGAGAGCCGAATTCAAAACCTTCTGCCAGCGGCACATCATAGAAAAGAGATTCTCGGCAGTGGGTCAATCCCAAGCCAATGGGCAGGTCGAGGTGGTCAACAAAGTTATTAAGTTCATCATCAAGAAGCGTCTGGAAAAGGCTGGGGGGATGTGGGCAGACAAACTTCCACTAGCCATATGGGCATACCGAACCACCCACAAGACAACAACCAGACATACTCCCTTCGCCCTCGTCTACGGGTCAGAAGCCATCATTCCCATTGAGCTCAAGCTTCCATCTCTTCAAGTCACCTATTTTGATCCAAAGACAAACCAAGATTTATTTTTAGGGTCACTTGACTTGCTGGAAGAAAAAAGGAGCGAAGCTGATCTCCGAGCCACTGCCCAGCGGCAACGAGTCGCCCGATACTTCAATTCCAGGGTCTGTCATAAGGACCTCAACATCGACGACCTCGTCTTAAAGCAGATCATTCCTCCACCAACAGGCTCGCCCCTCGTTGGGAAGGTCCGTACTCCATACTCCGGAAGCTCAGCAATGGATCTTTCAAACTCGCAACCGTGGACGAGGCTGAACTCCCAAGGGCATGGAACAGTGAACATCTCCGCCGCTACTTTATATAACTTAGTACACAGTTGTTTACGCTTTTCAACAATGTTTTTCTTTCTAGCAATTCAATGTATTGTAAAGGCTATTACTGCCAAAGTTATCAGTGGGAATAATGTTCAACCTCCCATCTCTCCCTGTTTGTGTTTACTCTGCGCATGACGCATTTGATTAATCCTGACAGCCGACTTCCACGTAACCAAACGATCGCCGTGTCGACCACCAAGCACGGGCACCGATACCGCCATCCAGGCCTCGAGCCAACATCGAGGCCAAACACCAATGGCTACGACCGGCTCCCCGGGCAAGGGAGCTGGCCACGCTACTCGAGTCGCCGGCCCGCGACGCGACCGCGTATAAACAACCACGAACTCGAACCTCGGCCCTATGCCGAGGTCGAGGATAAATCGTTCCACGCCCAAATCCTAAGTGACTTGGGGCCACCCAATAGCCAAGTAGGAGTGATGCAATCCCTCCCTCGGCTACGGGTGCCGGTCAAATCTTGGCACAACACCGAGACCGACCCTTAAATCGCTTCTTCCCCGAAGCTCTCAAGGCTAAGGGGTAGCCCGTGGCCACGATCGGACCCTACGGGCTGATGATCCGGGCTTCTCTTCTCAGGCGAATAAATGACGCCTACGGCACACCTTAACCCGATGAATGACGGGAGAACCACACACCAGGCAGACCGCAAAACACGACGCCCTACGCCTCCGTTACACTTGGGACTAACCCCAGGCAACCCAAAACAGCAGGCGCTCAGCCTGGCTTTGCAAACTACGGGTTTCCTGAGATAAGGGAAACTTAATAGAAGCCTGCGCTCAATCACATCCCTCTAGAATAATTGACCTAGAGCGCGGTACACAATTGCTTTTTTGTTAAGAGTGACGATAAGTATGCTTATGTAAGTACAAGAAGCTGGAAAACATGAGAAGAACATCCGAACACTTGACACAAATTGCGACCTTTACTAATTCATATTTCGTTTCTAAACACACATTGAAACAAACTACATGTCTAACATCTTCCTTTCTAATGACAGGGTGTACATGAAAACCACACCATGTCTTGAAAAACCAAAAGCGAGGGCCGTACTCGCGTAAACTATCGGCCTACACTACCAAAATGAACGATAACTTCTGCTCAAGTTACTAACACTAACCGTGTCTTTTCTTATTGTCCTTGTGTTTCTTCTTTGTAGATTCAGCACTTCACGGTTCATCCTTCGCACTGGGCTTCTTCTTACCAGACCCGCTCCTTCCATCTCGGCCCTTTCGAGAAGTGGTCGATTCATGATAAGCCAAGAGACGCTTCTCGTCTGCACCCTCACCGCTAGAGATCTCGATGATATCAACAAGGACGGTATGCGGTGTAGGAACGGGGGCACTTTCGACAACAAGGCCTACTACAGCGCCACTCTTCTCCGGTTTCTCCTTGCCTTCCCGCTTAGCCTTCTCCTTGGCCTCCCTAGCGGCCCGTCGCTCAGCAAGCTTCTGGGACTTATGCGATGCGACAACACCAGCCTTGGTTTCCTCAAGGGACTCGGTAGCCCTCTACTGGGCTTTCTCATCCTCCCTTTTCTTCCAAGACTCATCAACAACCCTCTTCTTCTCTGCCTCCTCATCGGTCCTCCTCCTCGCAATCGTCTCAACGGCTCTCGCCTCAACATCCTGCCAGGTCTTCATTAGGACCTCCTTCTTCCCAGCCTCATCATGCTTCTGCTTTTCCTCCACCTCTTCACGCTTATCCACCATCTTAGCTTGTTGAGCCTCCACCATGGTTGCCATCGAGGGCACATCGGCTTCCACCGGACCTCTGGTTCGAGAACTCTGCCCATCATCCACCTCTCTGTCCTCCATAAGCCTCTCAAACATGCTGGGAGTTAACCTTATATCCGAGTAGGTATCCAGCTGATCGTCGCCTTCTCTAAACTGCGCTACCGCAGGTCTTGGCCCAGATTCAGTTGTTTGTGGGACCACCGGGGCAGGGCCCGATGTCATGGTCAGTCGAGGAAGGGCCGTACATTGAAAACACACAACCTTTTAGTCCGCAAATTCGGTAATTACGTCATTCTTGGGGATGAATGGCAAAAGAAATTTACCTCCGGTCAGGTATGGCATAGAAATGACAAGATGGGTACTTGTGGTGATAGGTAAGGTGAATCCGGTCTCTCCTAGCCCCGCGTGCTTAGAGTCATACTCGGTCGAAACCCGAATTGAAGCTGCGGGATCGCTTACCCTAGCCGATTCAAGGGCCAGTGGCCGATAGGAGCTTCCCTCTACAAATGTCTCTGCTACCATAACACTCTCAGTCATGATAGACTTCCCCTTCTCAACAGTAAGCCTCTCCACCCTCTCTCTCCGCATCCTCGAGCAACAACCTCTTACCCTCCTTCAACTTCTCGCGCTCCTCGACAGTCAAGAGATCAATTACGAGTTGGCGTTCATCTAAAGTTCCCACATCCACTTGGCGCAGATAGGCTTCATACAGAACCAACCTCTCCCAAGTCCGAGCTAGTTCCCGGGGATAGTCGTCATCCCACGAGAGTCCATGAAATCTCAAAACCTTAACATACATGTTTCGGATATCTTCCTCCATAGACGATTATACCCAAAATTCTGTATCCTCCAGCTACTCTCTTAGTTGTTCCACCTCTCTCAAATGGGCCGCTCTCAATCCATCCATCATTCCCAACACATCCCGGTTACTGGCCTCCGCATCCTCCTTGGCCTTTTTCATTTCCTCAAGCTGCCTTTTCAAGATGTCATTCTCTGCTCGTAAAGAATTGTTGTCATTTTGGAGTTCAAAGACTCTTACTTTCTCCCTTTCCAACTCGATATATGTTTTATCCACCTCATCCTTGTCCCTCTTAAGGGCCGTGTTTTCGGTTGTCAAATCAACTACAGTTTCCGTGAAAGAAGAGCAGAAGTGATCAGTTTCTCGTTTGAGTTCCTCGTACGCTTTCTTCATCTCCGCTGCAATAACGGGGCCTACAAGTCATTATCTAAAGGCACATGAATGAGAAACGGCGCGCGCACAATACAAATAATAAACTCACCAATGTTAGTATTCAAATTGCCAACAATGACCCGTTCAGCCTCTATGGCCAAACCCTAGTTGATGAGCTCCAGGTTTTTCTTCCTGATTAGCTTCGAGAGTTAGCGAGAGTAACTAAGGAGTTGGTCGACCTGATGGTATTCTACCCTCACACGCATCCAAACATCCTGGACTCCCTGGCAGAGGATGGTTAGAGATCAGGAATGAAATTTATTTCGTCAAAATAATGGTGAGGAAAGTCTTGCTTCAGCATCTCTTTTCTCTCACCAATGGAAAGCTCTGGCCTCTCGGGCTCCGAAGGGTTTTGCCTCCCCACCACCGTTACACCCGCCAGTTTCGAATGGTGGGATGACGGCTCTCTACCCTTAGCAGGCGGAGTAGGAGCCAAGGGCGCTGTATGTGAAGGAGCTGCTAAGGACGGATGCCTAGAACCTCCTAAGTTAAGTCGAGAATCCCCCTCGGACACCCCAATCGGAGGGGGAGGAGGGGTCGGAGATCGTCGAGGTCGATCCCCATCTCGGTGTCCACTGCCGCGACCAAGCGGGGGTGGAGTATCATACAAGTTGGTCCCTCTTCTAAAGCCCTCAAAGAAAGAATTCGTAGGGCGTTGGCGGTCTCCATGTCCATAGCCTCGTCCTCCTCGCCCTCTAGCCATATCACATTTCAAAGGAATGAAACGAAGTCAGTCGAGTCACATGCCAAGTCAGATAAGCCACTATGTTATGCAGCGTTAATGAGTGTATGCCCTAAGTATTCTCTCAACAGACCATGGTGTGATCCGCTCGAAGGAGTTAACCCCTCTACAGCAATAGATAGTTCTTCCAGGCTAGTCGTAACTGGCCACGGAGTTACTTCTAAATCAAGTTGATTAAGGGCGTCAAACTGGCCCTCCATCTCGAGCGAGGCAGCGGTCTCGGTCGGAATCACCGGAGACTGGGGTGTCTCTAACGTTCCTCCCCTGCCTCTCCTGTCAGAAGAAGGACTAGAACACTTGACACACCCTCATCCTCGGTAGGGCTCTCCGTACCACGAGCCTCGTCTCTGCGTACATCTCCTTGAAATTTAACGACCTTTTTTGGCCTAGGCTCAGCAGACGGCAGCTTTCTTTTCAAACCAGAAGCCACAGAACTTTACACCACCACCTTGTTTGGTACACTACTAGCCACTACGGGCCTAATTATAGCCCGATCATCAGGAAGCAACCCCGCACGGTGAAGGCGCTCTTGGCTTGTCACAGTATCAGTTTTGCGAGACTCTTCGGGAATTGCCCGCAAGGCGTTAAGACGTTGCTTGTACTCTTCACTAGTGGGTGCCTTTGGATTCTTTGTCGCGATCAAAAAAGAATAATGAGATACGAGCTCCAAGAAATTTATAACAGGGAACGGAGTTCAAAAGTACTTACTCCCTTCAATCCACCTCCTTGCAAATCCAGGAGGGCAGCGCACAAAGAACCAGTCTTGTTTGAACACCGACGGCCTGGGCCACGTCCCAATGAAGAATTTGGTGGCGGCTGTTGCTTCCAGGAACCATTGGGGAGGCGATCTGCTAGACGTTCTCCTCAGACCAAAGAAATACCTAATGTCCTATCCGGTAGGCTCCAAGTGTAATGTTCTCGGTAAAGAACGTAAGTGCCTAAGAGCGATGAATAAGCATTTGGATGTTGTTTCGAAGGTGCAAGGCGGAAATAGTATAGCATGTCCCGAATGAAGTCATTGGCTCGGGGCACGCATCCCGCAAAGCAAGCTAGCCTGTTCCAGGCGGTCAAACCCTCAGGCGGTGCATGTGCCCTGCCACCCTCTCCTGGTGCATGGACATCGCCCTTCGGTATATTGAATCGCAGCGCCATTTTCTTAACTGTTGTAGCATCCATGCACGACGGTACCGAGTCCGTCGGATTTTCCAAGATAACGACATCGGGTAACATATCCGGGGCTACTAGACCCGCCGGTGCGTCTTCATTAATAATATCCACATTCTCAACCTCTTCATTTATGATCGGGGAATGTAGCCTCTCAATTTGTTCCCCGTGATCAGATACTTCGGGTGAACTAGCCGATTGAGGAGGAACTGATCCTTTGGTAGTCTCAAGCTCACTGCCACTCGAGCTACCGCTATTGGTAGAATCAGATGAATGTGATGACGACGGGGAAGCCTCGACTTCCAGGTTTTTTCCAGTCTTTGATCTTGTTTGAATGGCTAGCTATACTTTAACACACTAGTATTAGACATCGCATTGGAATAACCTGTACCCCTTATACTGGTTAAAGCTAATAGGTGTGTGCGGTGTCATGCAAAATTAAGATGTACATAGGAAATTAAAACAGTCTAACAATTCCTTCGCAATTCAGATATATGCCCAACCCTATGTGAAAAAATCCAAATTTCTATACACGCGACTATCATTGTACGCGTTGGCGCCAAGCCGCAAGTGTACAACTGATATAGGATCTAAAGGTGGGAAGTCGGAAGATCGAAGGCTTGTACGAGGGAAACAATACCCCGCCAAGGCGTGGCACAGGGCAGTTGGGCTAGCAGCAAACCCGAAAACCGTGATAGGCGAGAGAGGCTCCAGCCCACTTCAAGAATTCAAAATTTTCAAAACCGACCAGGCTTGAAGAATTGAACCCCTCAAGGTTCGAAATTTCGAACCTCGAGATTCGAAATTCCAAGCCTTAAAGGTTCGAAACCCTAACCCCTAGAGGTCTGTAAATTCAAACCGCTTAGGGTTCGAAACTTCGAACCCTTGAGGTTCGGAGTTTCGAGCCTTAGAGGTTCGAAAATCCGACCCCCCAGAGGTCTGGAAAGTCAAACCCCTCAAGGTTCGTAATTTTGAGCCTTAGAAGTGCGAAGATCCGACCCCTGGAGGTCTAGAAATCTGAACCCCTCAGGCTCAAAAATCCAAGCCCTGAGGGTTCGGGAACTCGAACCCATGGAGGTTCAAAATTTCGAACCTCCAAAGGGTCGATATTTCGAACCCCATGAGGGTTCGAACTTCCAACCCGGCTCGAAGCCTCTGCCTCTCTCCCTCGTGCCGAACTACTCCTCCAAGTCTCAGCCCTTCAACTTCCTTCCTCCTCGATTTTCGGGCCCAGCCATTACCTATGTCTGGTTCGAAATAATAGCGTTGTGTTCTGGAGTTTTTCCAACAATGGCGGCCAAGGAAGAAAGTAATTGAAGGAAGGAAATGAGGGGGAGGCTATTTATAATAAAAAGGAAAAGTCCCTTGGTATTCCAGAAGAGTTCGAGCTAGTGTGTTCGAAATTTTGAACCTGTGAGCTCGGAAACTTCGAACTTCGAGGTCTCAAAATTTCGAACGTCGAGGTCTTGATATTTCGAGCCTCATGGCTTCGAAATTTCGAACCTCCTGGGTTCGATATTTCGAACCTCCAGGTCACGAAATTTCTGAGCCGTGGTAGGTCGAAATTTCAAACTCTTATGGTTCGAAATATCGCACCCCACAAAGAAAAAAAAAGAGAACGAAAAAAACCGAACCCCCGGGTTCGAAACTTCATGCCACACGCTCATGTACACATATTCCATGCGCATACTGACCCCGCGGACATGCGGGGGCAACGCACTGCGAATACAGCAACGGGAGCACGACGCCACACCAGCAACGGCTCGCTCACAATCCTATAGCGAACGAGCCTGTCAATTAACATGTGTTTTCCTTTAACTTACAGGATAAACCAGCAACTTAATTACTTCTTCAACCAATCCAAAGCATATCCTGTCGAAACAAGACATACTTTAGGGGGAAAATGTTAACCGACTTTTTGGTCCAGTTCCCAAAAGTACACAGGACACGCTCGACTCAACGCATCGCGTGGAACTAAAGCCGAAAGGGACGCTTAGGAGCGAAGGAAACAGGATGAAGAGGGATCGCGCCAACAGAGACCTCAAGACACCCCAAACACATTTCCGAACCAAGGCCTTGAATCCCTAAGACTCATAAGCCCGGATCTCGAGCCCCCCAAACACCTATTCATATAGCCTTCGCGTGCCTCATGAAGTGAACTTCGTACCCCCGAGAAGTGCGAATTTCGCATCCCCCAAGGGTGCGAAATTCGTACCCAACAAGGTGCGAAATACGCACCCAGTAGGGTGCGAAATTCACACCCAGTAGGGGTGCAAAATTCGTACCCTGGGGTGCGAATTTCACACCCTAGGAGGTACGAATTTCAAACCTCCGTGGGGCGCGAATTTCACACCCACGAGGTGCGAATTTTCGCACCCTAGGCCCGGGTGCGAATTTCCAGCATGCGCAGGCTCCAGGTGCGAAATTCTGGCATGTGCAGGTTCCAGGTGCGAAATTCTGGATGTGGTCCCCTATTTCGACCTACTCCTACCTAACCCCTTTCCTATAAATACCCCATGACTTCACACTTGAAAGGGGATGTAATTTGTGAGCTCAAGACCTATAGAGAGCTACTTTAATGGCATCTCCCTTTCGAGGAAGAAGAAGGGCAAAAGTGTCCTTTTCTTAGTATATTAAATATATGATAATTATGACATCATATATGAGAATGATGACATCATGTCTTAGAAATGACATCATATAGCCTTAGAGATGACATCATATGGCTTTGAAATAAATGTAATGAGATGTCATGAGAGGGTCTCAACCTTGTAACTTTTTGTGATCAATAATATTCCAACAACGCTTTAAAGTGGACGTAGTCCCCTCACGAGGCCAAACCACTATAAATCTCTTGTGTTATTTGCTGATTTAATTATGTTGATGAATCCCTATAGGTTTCATAGTAGGCCCTTCGGTCAGAATGCTAGACCCTTATGCAGGGATTTGGATTCTTAAACTTCCCATGGGAAATTTCTTTGTAGGTCACATTCACATAAAGGCGGTTTCGGTTGTGTCGACGAGGGACCTATCCTATTTTTGAAAGAGGGTTAAAATTCTACCTAGTTTGGATTATCTTAAGGAACCATCGATGAGTACAAACTATGTGGTTTCAGATATTCCGTTCTCAAAGTTAGTATAATTAACCTATTCTAGAACTTAAGGTCTTTCGGATCTTCCAAAAGGTACTTTTATCGAACTATTGCCTTTCAGATACTTTCAGTGTTGAACCTACAGAATTATAAGATAATAATTAAAAAACTGCCACTTTATTACCTAATCTTGTGAATAAGACTCTTTATTTATAAGTTTCGGTTTTATAGAATTTTAACCAAACTAATTTTGAAATTAGGGTTTATAACTCAAACTTTTAGACACAAGAGCGTGAATGAGAAATCTGGTGCTGATTCTAGAACCCTAGGTCATATTTATAGGTACGGGTTGGACCTTCCTTCGCCGACTTCATTCTAGTTCACTTGCAGAGGTGACTTAGTGAAAGCAACTTCTTTCATCAGGCAACTATAACAAAACTGCCAGTGTAATGACCCGCAATGTCAGGGGTATTATAATTAATTTATTTAATTATATAAATAGTAATTTAGGGAATTAAATCGCCGTTAATTAAATTATAGTGAATATTTAATTAAATTAAATAATTAAATAATATATTTAATTCAGAAATAATCAAAAATATTGGAAATCACAATATTCTGTGAACTCGGTCATCCCTAAGATTTAATTCAGCTTGGTGTTGAATTATATTGACGAATATATTCAATCGACGTCAGTTTGAAAACGTAGAATTTTAATATAATTAAAATCAAGCTCGAAATGGTGCTGCAGTTCGTAATTGGCGATTCGAACTTCAACTGAATGTACAAGATTCGTTTTAAGCCGGATTTCTATGAAACAAGAAACGTGTGGAGCTGGTGGAGTATATCTTTCTAGTGGAAGAGAAAAACCTGGATTTCGTCGTGTAGATTTTTATTTACGTCCAAATCAAATTTCAGAAAAGTCGGTGTGAAATTCCTTTATAATTTATAAAGGAATTATTTATATTTTTAAAAGGAATTTCATTATAAATCGAATATCGATTTAATCCGGATTTAAATATCAAGCTGTAAATTCAGTTAGAAATATATTGGAGCTGTATGGTATTCCACTGTGAATATAGACGATAATATTTATTTTTAAGTATTAAATTCAATTATATTTAAATATATTTATATATTTAAATGGGCCATCCAGAGCTTTAAAAATAGCCACTTTTGCAAACGAAGTCGGAATTCGACGAAACTAATTTTGTTGGATCCGCAATGTCAAATAGGTGTTAGATTTCCAGTTTGGTGATTTTTAGAGTCACTGTGTGGCCGCACGGATTTTTAGAGTGAAAAACAGTCAGTATTTCGACGGTTAAAAACACGCTGTGTGGGCATACGGAGTCGGAATTCGACGAAACCAGTTTCGTTGGGACCGCAATGTCGAACTAAAGGTGTATGTCCAGTTTGGTGATTTTTGGATATCATATGTGGTCGCAGGGATTTTTAAGGACCAAGAATGAATATAAAATGATTAAAATAAAATATCCTAAAAATATCTAACTTAAATATCTAAATCTCATCCCTTATAAATACCCCCCTAACAATCCTTATAACCTAATTCCCTCATTAAGTCAACTGAATTCCGCTGACAATATTTACATCAATTCAAAAACCAATTCGCCCTCTTCTAAAATCAAATACAAATAATCAAGGAAAATCCTAAAAATCCTAAAGTATAATTGTATGGATTCCTCAAGCAAACAACTTCGATCTGATATGCCTCGTGCTGAGCTCGACGCAGTGGTTGACACGCTGGATTTAGACAGCGTTAGTTAGGGTTTGGGTCCATGGGATTTTGGGGCATCGATCCGAACTATTGATATTGGTTTGGGGTTTGTAGCGTGAAATCACACATGTAGTCGATATTTTTTTGGAGTTCGGCACACTGTGGAAGCATCGACGTACTGTTCATCGAGGGGAGAAACTGAAAACCGAGTTGTGGTTAAATGGTATGGAGAAGAAGCTCTCGAGTAGAGATGGAAGATGGTGGCATTCATTTGGGATTTCGTGAAGTGTTGGAGGGTGGGTGGTATAAAGGAGCTTGGAAGTGGCCATTTCTGTGTTGATCTGGAGCGAACCACGTTGGGGAAGGAGGATCAACGGGTATGGGTTTCTGAACGGTTTTATAAGCAGTGGGCTTTAGTGGGAATGGGCCGGTGAAGAGAAAATGGGGTGAGCCCATTATGTGTTAATTAGGGTTTAATTCAATTTTAAATTTTGTAATAACATGTAAAATCAATAAGTATCTCATACGTGATCGAAATTCAGCAAAACAAGATCCGACAGGATCATCTGGACGGTGGCTACCCAATGATACTGACTGGGAACGAATCTGAGCTCGTTACAATTTATAGTGAAATAAATTTTCTAATCTGAATCAAACAAACAGTTTAACGTTCTTTAACGATGAACTGCCAAAGTGAGTAAATCTCACCTACTCTGTACAGTTCTATTTTTATAACGTATTCTTAGAACTGTTAAAAATTGTCTGTTTGATTGTGTGTTGACTGTTTGATTGAACTGCTAGTCAGTTAGTAGAAATTATATATATATGTATATATATATAAACCGTTAAATATTTGTATGTTGATTCTGCTATCAGAATATTTCATATCGAACTGAAAGTGATGTTGATTTTACTGTGTAACATCTGTGGATGCAGGGAAACAGGTCGGAGGAATCCAACTGGATTCCTCAACATTTATTTTACTGTGATTTATATTTTTTGATATATAATGTGATATATAATCTGATGTTGATTATGTGTGTTGGACGATATTTATTGTTGTTATATGGGGTGTTAAATACCATAAGAAATACCAGAATGGGGAAAAGGGATTTTCAAAGTATACTTTGAAAATAATTTATTTATATAAAATCAGTGGATTTTATATTATAAAAGAAAAAGGATTTTGAATATAAAGAAATATATTTGTAAATCAAATATAAGGGAATTATATTTGTTAATCAAATATAAGGGATTTTATTTGTTAATCAAATATAAAGGAATTTACTTGTTAATCAAATATAGAAGGAGATATATTTGAAATGAAATATAAAGGAGATATATTTGAAATCAAATATAAAGGAATATATTTGAAATCAAATATAAATGGGAATATATTTGAAAGCAAATATAAAGAAGTACATTGGTAAAACGTAAATAAAGAGTTAAAAGAATTTATTTATTTAGGAAATAAATAAAAGTAAAAGGGTTTATTTATTTAGGGAATAAATAAAGATTAAAGGAAATATTTATTTGATAAATAAATAGGATTGAATTAAAGGAATATTTATTTAATAAATAAATAGAACTAAATCAAAAGAATATTTAGAAGATGAATAGAAATGGAAATCTGTTTTTAACAGATAAATAGAAAGGATTTACTTATAAATAACATTTTATAAATTAAATAAATATTTATCATTCGATAAATGAAATATATAAGTCTAAACTTATATAGAGAAGGGAGATTGGTTTTAACACCGATAGTTTAAATAGAATGGATACACAACACGTGTATAAGTGAAGTAACGTTATTAAAGAGAACATTCGTAAAGTGAAGAACCGTTACTAAAAGTGAATCTTTATAAATGAATAAAACGTTATCAAATAGGAGTTAATCGAATTACAGTAAATTGATTAGAGTTAGAATTAATCGATTTGAGTTAGAAATAATCGATTAAATAAATCGATTAGAGTTAGGTTGGCCAGTTAGAGTTAATCAATTAAGGTTGACCAGTTAGAGTCAAATCAATTAAGGTTGACCAGTTAGAATAAATCAATTAGAGTTAATCAGTGAGAGTTAACCAGTTAGAGTTAATCGAATTAGTTATTCGAATAGAGTTAAATAAATAAGAGTGATTCGAATTAGTTATTCGAATAGAGTTAGAGGAGTTATCGATTTGTTAAATCGAAAGGGAAGATTATCGAATATCGTTCATTCGAGAGGAGATTATCGAATATAGTTTATTCGACAGGATGGTTAAGTGAATATAGTAAAGGAGTTAATCGAATATAGTTTATTCGAATAGAGTTAGAGGAGTTATCGAATATTGTTTATTCGACAGGATGGTTAAGTGAATATAGTTTATTCGAATAAAGTAAAGGAGTTAATCGAATACAGTTTATTCGAATAGAGTTAGAGGAGTTATCGAATATAGTTTATTTGACGGATGGTTAAGTGAATATAGTTTATTCGAATATAGTAAAGGAGTTAATCGAATACAGTTTATTCGAATAAAGTTAGAGGAGTTATCGAATATAGTTTATTCGACAGGACGGTTAAGTGAATATAGTTAATATGTGTAATGGTTTGAGTTGGCATCGCAATGGTTTGATAAACATCTGCCTAAGTCCAATGTACGAGTTTTGGAAATGTTTTCCAAAGAAGAACCAGAAATGTTTTCTAAAGGAAATGGAAATGTTTTCCATTGTTAATAACGTATATTTTCTAAACTTAGAAAATAAGAAATATTGAATATGGGGAAACAGGAGATAAGTAAATAAATGAACTAAAGAGATTAATGCTAAATAATGTTTGTTCGATATAATTTCCATCTGGAAATAATATCATTGTTTGCACACTTGTTTTTCTTTGATAGTTAACTCACAGACTATCGAAGTTTTGACCATTTTAACATTGTTAATATGGAGAGACTGGTTGGATTATTATCCAAAGAACCACTCTGTATTGGCATAAGCGTCGCTAATCATATATGCCAAAGATAATTGAAGACGGAGTAAAATGCAAGGGCTATTGTATAAGTCTTGGATAACAGTGACTAAGATGGATATACTGAATAGTGCCTTCGGTTTGTCCAGTCCCAGGACAACTTGTATGGACGAAGGTCTGACAGAGTATATCTAATAAATCGCGTAAGTTGATCTGTTCAAACGTATTCACGTTTGGTAGTGGAGGAATTCGTTTCTCTTAGCTGTATACCCGTGTTATTTTTGGATAAGTCAATTTGTGATTTGGCGGGTATGACGATGTGACATTCTAAGTGAATGAGGATGACTTGTATGATTGAATGTCTGACAGAGTATTTCCAAAAAGGTCACGTACATCGATTTCTTCAACCGTACCAAGAGTGGAAGCGGAGAAGGAAACTTCTTTTAGCTGACACATAATGTAGGGTTGTGGACGTCAATTAGTGATTTTCGATAGATCTGACAATGTGGCATTCAAAGTGAATCTGATGTGATGATAACACGTAACTTCTAGCCTCATCATCCGGTAAATGACAGAAATCGGGCAGGCAGCATGGCTAAGTCTGTCGCACCGAAGTAGGGTGTATAATCATCTATCTAGAGAATATTCATTTGCTTCTTTAATCTATCAATGCTGTCTCATATATATATATATATACGGGAAACGGCTGCTGATCCCAACCGTTGGTGATATACATTCGATACACTCAAGCAAAATGAGTGGTCGGTCATGTATGGCCGAGTTACAAGATGTTCTTGTTGAACTCCAGTGTATCGTTCCTAGAGTACACTGATCGGAAGGTGGTTCCATATCTTGTCATAGTTGGAAACCCATTAACCAATACGTGCTTGCGATTTTGATTGTATACTATATATGTAGAACGTGAGATGAAAGCGTTTCTGCTTGATGATTATTATATTGTGGTTGATAGACATTATTATAATATCAAAAGGTTTTTGATATAAAGATATTTTGGATTCTCATAAGGGAAAAACCCGTTTCGTATTCACGGCGTGGTCTTATGAGATATCATATGCCTGTTCAACTGTTTTAAACTGTTTTACTCATACCAGTCCCATGACTGACCCGAAGTTTTCTTTGTTGTTTTCCCTAAACTCTTGGGTGCCTAAATTTGTACGGGCAGTCAAGTAGTCGGGATTTACAGATACTTGAAGAGCTGGAGCAGGAGGCTTCAAGATTATATAGCTATAGTTATTTCCGCTGTGTTGTTAGTGCTGTACTCTGATAAGTGCTATTGTATACATAACTGTTATATTTCAAAGTTATGTTATCTATTATATGTTATTCGTTCCGCTGTGAGGTTCGTGTTACTCTGATGTTGTGTTCTTCTTCTTCTTCTTCTTCTTCTATTCTAAGTTTCTATCTTATCTATTCTCACCCTCTAATTTCTTTCATTAATTACCGGGATTTTTCGATGTTTGGTTATCGACATCGAGCTTATGTCGATAACCAAAGTCGCTAAAAATCCGGGTCGTTATAGTTGGTATCAGAGCTTAAGTTAAGAATTACCTTGGCTCTGTGGCGTGACTCGGTAGAGATAGGGTTAGTAATACCCTAGATTGAGTTTGAGTGTATATATACGAGTGCGTATTTGTATTTGATATAAAATGGTTTTATATTGTGGAGATTCATTGGCTGAGTTGTTTATGAGTTCTGGTCGATCAGTTTGATCCACTGTATCGGTAGGAGTAAATAAACACTTGAATACGATGGACCGACACAGTATGGATATGTGATATATTATCATATGTAGGATGTGTTGGTAGTAATTATAATCAGATAAGATTATAAAATGTGAAATGGGTATATATAACCAATCAGAATTTATACAAGTAGATCAGAATTGAAATTTAAAATCCCAGAAATGGGAAAGGTGTTTGTAAATGAATCTGGATTTAATATATGTGAATTTTAAGATCCTGGGAGATTTTAAATTGTTTACAACATGGTAAAAGGATATTTGGAATTGATTTCAAAATGGAAATATTCAGAAATGGTTTTGAAAGTGCTATAGTATTGAACTCACATTGATCGCTGGGAAATAACTCTGATGATGGTGTACACATCATCAGTGTGATTTTCGAGTTATAAGTGATGGGTTACTACCAAGGTTTTGTTTTCAAATTGTTTGCGAAAACAAGGTGTTCATGAATTTAAAAATTTTGAATCGCTATTATGATTTCAAGTTGATTTGAAAAACCCAGGAATTTAAATTCTAGAATTTAAATGTAACTCGTGGAGTTAAGTAAAACTGAAATGGATTTGAAAATAATCTGGATTGGAATTGAGTTGAAGGGTTAAGAGTTAAAATCTGATATCTGAGTTTGAATGGAATTTGAATTGAATAAAACCAAGTGTTTGAGCTGAGGAGTTTGATTAAGATAACATGAGTATAGGTTGAATTGGTAACAGATACAAGTGATAGAGTTGATATACCTGACAAAAAGGTACAAGTTTATATTTGATATAAGCATGAGATTTATGAGCCGAATTGGCAAGTCGCTTGGCTGTTTGATTTTCTTTTGGGTTGGAGAAGGCCTAGAGAGGCGAGTTGTGGTTTTACCGATAGGGCTGTACAAAGGAGGTTATGGAGAAATTTTCCGAAAATTTAAAGTGTTAGAAATTTTTCAAGATTTTTGAAAATTTCAGTTAGTCGAAATGAATAAACATTTTAGTCGATATTAATTGGTTCTGTTGAAATCAGAAATAAGGAGTAAACAAATCTTAGGAATTCAAATAGACAGGGTCGTCCTCTAACTTAGCAATTTCGAGGACGAAATTATTTTAAGTGGGGAAGAATGTAATGACCCGCAATGTCAGGGGTATTATAATTAATTTATTTAATTATATAAATAGTGATTTAGGGAATTAAATCATCATTAATTAAATTATAGTGAATATTTAATTAAATTAAATAATTAAATAATATATTTAATTCAGAAATAATCAAAAATATTGGAAATCACAATATTCTGTGAACTGGGTCATCCCTAAGATTTAATTCAGCTTGGAGTTGAATTATATTGACGAATATATTCAATCGACGTCAGTTTGAAAACATAGAATTTTAATATAATTAAAATCGAGCTCGAAATGGCGCTGCAGTTCGTAATTGGCGATTCGAACTTCAACTGAATGTACAGGATTCGTTTTAAGTCGGATTTCTGTGAAACAAGAAACGTGTGGAGCTGGTGGAGTATATTTTCTAGTGGAAGAGAAAAATCTGGATTTCGTCGTGTAGATTTTGATTTACGTCCAAATCAAATTTCAGAAAAGTCGATGTGGAATTCCTTTATAATTTATAAAGGAATTATTTATATTTTTAAAAGGAATTTCATTATAAATCGAATATCGATTTAATCAGGATTTAAATATCAAGCTGTAAATTCAGTTAGAAATATATTGGAGCTGTATGGTATTCCACTGTGAATATAGACGATAATATTTATTTTTAAATATTAAATTCAATTATATTTAAATATATTTATATATTTAAATGGGCCATCTAGAGCTTTAAAAATAGCCACTTTTGCAAACGAAGTCGGAATTCAATGAAACTAATTTTGTTGGATCCGCAATGTCAAATAGGTGTTAGATTTCCAGTTTGGTAATTTTTAGAGTCACTGTGTGGTTGCACGGATTTTTAGAGTGAAAAACAGTCAGTATTTCGACGGTTAAAAATACGTTGTGTGAGCATACGGAGTCGGAATTTGACAAAACCAGTTTCGTTTGGACCGCAATGTCGAACTGAAGGTGTATGTCCAGTTTGGTGATTTTTGGATATCATATGTGGTCGTAGGGATTTTTAAGGACCAAGAACGAATATAAAACGATTAAAATAAAATATCCTAAAAATATCTAACTTAAATATCTAAATCTCATCCCTTATAAATACCCCCCTTAACAATCCTTATAACCTAATCCCCTCATTAAGTCAACTGAATTCCGCCGACAATATTTACATCAAGTCAAAAACCAATTCGCCCTCTTCTAAAATCAAATACAAATCAAGGAAAATCCTAAAAATCCTAAAGTATAAGTGTATGGATTCCTCAACCAAACAGCTTCGATCTGATATGCCTCATGCTGAGCTCGACGCAGTGGTTGACACGCTGGATTTAGACAGCGTTAGTTAGGGTTTAGGTCCATGGGATTTTGGGGCATCGATTCGAACTATTGATATTGGTTTGGGGTTTGTAGCGTGAAATCACACCTGTAGTCGATATTTTTTTGGAGTTCGGCACACTGTGGAAGCATCGACGTACTGTTCATCGAGGGGAGAAATTGAAAACCGAGTTGCGGTTAAATGGTATGGAGAAGAAGCTCTCGAGTAGAGATGGAAGATGGTGGCATTCATTTGGGATTTCGTGAAGTGTTGAAGGCTGCGGTGGTAATCGAAGGAACTTGGAAGTGGCCATTTCTGTGTTGATCTGGAGCGAACCACGTTGGGGAAGGAGGATCAACGGGTATGGGTTTCTGAACGGTTTTATAAGCAGTGGGCTTTAGTGGGAATGGGCCGGTGAAGAGAAAATGGGGTGAGCCCATTATGTGTTAATTAGGGTCTAATTCAATTTTAAATTTTGTAATAACTTGTAAAATCAATAAGTATCTCATACGTGATCGAAATTCAGCGAAACAAGATCTGACAGGATCATATGGACGGTGGCTACCCAATGGTACTGATCGGGAATGAATCTGAGCTCGTTACAATTTATAGTGAAATAAATTGTCCAATCTGAATCAAACAAACAGTTAATCATTCTTTAACGATGAACTGCCAAAGTGAGTAAAACTCACCAACTCTGTACAGTTCTATTTTTATAACGTATTCTTTGAACTGTTAAAAATTGTCTGTTTGATTGTGTGTTGACTGTTTGATTGAACTGCTAGTCAGTTAGTAGAAATTATATATATATATGTATATATATATAAACCGTTAAATATTTATATGTTGATTCTGCTATCAGAATATTTCATATCGAACTGAAAGTGATGTTGATTTTACTGTGTAACATCTGTGGATGCAGGGAAACAAGTCGGAGGAATCCAACTGGATTCCTCAACATTTATTTTACTGTGATTTATATATTGTGATATATAATGTGATATATAATCTGATGTTGATTATGTGTGTTGGACGATATTTATTGTTGTTATATGGGGTGTTAAATACCATAAGAAATACCAGAATGGGGAAAAGGGATTTCCAAAGTATACTTTGAAAATAATTTATGTAATGACCCGCATTTCCAACGGTATAATAATTGATTTATTTAATTATTTATATATTTGAATTAGGGGATTAAATGGTCGTTAATTTAATTATATGGAATAATTAATTTAATTAAATAATATATTTAATTCAGAAATAATCAAAAATATTGGGAATCGCAATATTTTGTGAACTGGGTCATCCCGAAGATTTAATTCAGTTTAGAATTTGAATTTGAATAACGAATATATTATTTGAACGACGGTTTGAACGTATAATTATATTAAAATTAAAATCTAGCTTGAAATAGCGCTGCAGTTTGCGATTTGGCTATTTGAACTTCAACTGAATGTACAAGATTCGCTTTAAGCCGGATTTCTGTGAAACAAGAAACGTGTGGAGCTGGTGGAGTATATCTTTCTAGTGGAAGAGAAAAATCGGGATTTCGTCGTGTAGATTTTGATTTACGTCCAAATCAAATTTCCGAAAAGTCGCTGTGGAATTCCTTTATAATTTATAAAGGAATTATTTATATTTTATAAAAGGAATTTCAATATAAATTGAATATCGATAAATCTGAAATCTGAAATATCAAGCTGTAAATTCTGATATGATATTCTAGAGCTGTACGATATCATATGTGAAGATACACGATAATATAAATTTATTTATATTTAATTTAATTATATTTAAATATATTTATATATTTAAATGTGTAACACCCCACCTCCGCCAGGGTGGCTCTTGCAAGCACTCTGACTTTGGAGGGGCGTTTGAATCAGGTAAACATGCATAATGATATATCAAGGCAGAACAAGAACATATGTATATATGTAGACAGAGTAAATAACATAGATAAAACAGCGGAAGATTTCAAACCATTTCAAAATAAGTCTGGTACAACATAATGTCAACTTTCCAAATACACAAGTCTAGATAAAAACAACATTACTGAAAAACTGAAATACATAAGAACTATCCCCAAAATAAGTGATAACCATAGCTAGCTTCATGTCAAGACCGTACATGAGCTAAAATCCCACAAGCAAGCGATCAGAAATCCAAGCTAAGCTCCAATATTCCCACCCTGAGAACCTGGGGGGGGGGGGGGAACGGAAGAAAAGAGGCGAAAGAAAAACAGGTCAGTCAAAAAGACTGAGTAAGCCCTACTACAATCAATGTAAACTGATAAAGTTAACTGGCATGATGAAAGCTGAGATGAACATATGGATAACTACATACTGGCATGATGATTAACTAACAAGGTAGATAAAGGTGTCATCGCATAATCAGGATTTAAGGTTTTTGCACCACAGGTGTACTAGCAAACTAACATGACTTGAATAAACAAGTATTGATCCCTTGGCCCAAGCTTTGGCCCAATAACATGAAGTGACCCTAATACGAGGTCCAATAACATGAAATCACCCTAATACGAGGTCCAACCAAACGGTCTAGTCGATCGGCTCCCCAAGCCTAACTCGTCACGTGTTGGTGTCAACACGGCCCAAACATAATTGTAGTCAGACTGTGCAGGGTCTCCGGTCGGGTGTATCAAGCCCTAGGGTGGCAACCCCTGGACACCATAAACATAAGTGCACAGTCTCGATCTACTAGTACCCGTGCATGCTTTCCCCGGCTTCGGACTATGTGCACGACCATGGTCCGCCCGAAACTACACCGGCGTACCACTCTGCCGTCGTTTTTGGTCACTTACCTCCAGTCCAGTAATCGTGCTCCCTCCCTAGCCTAGTCCCTAGGATCTTAATGATACAAACTTGGGATTACTGCTGGAGTGGACCCCCCATTGCTAGGATTTTCTAGTGGGTTAAGTACGGTTTAACCCTCTTGCTAATCATGGATTAACTTGGTTAAGTGTAACGATGAGTTCACGACTTAACCCTGATTAATCTACCAAGCCCGCATTGATTAAGTATTA
This sequence comes from Allium sativum, assembly GCA_030737875.1. Classification (NCBI taxonomy): domain Eukaryota; kingdom Viridiplantae; phylum Streptophyta; class Magnoliopsida; order Asparagales; family Amaryllidaceae; genus Allium; species Allium sativum. The sequence continues at coordinate 927,756,554 of CM060926.1, read as the reverse complement.
AGTGAACCATGACTCAAACCCTAATCATGAGGCATTAATTAATTAATGTGCCTTAACCTCTCACATTAGACTTCGTTGCGGTTACTAGTTAAGGCGGGCGGGTACGGGTAGCTTTACACCACAACTTGGTCTAACCTCGGGTTCAAGGTACAACATGACCAACTTCCCACATTGGGTCCTATTGTTTGTAGCAATTAGTTAAGCCGGTCGGTTCCGGGTAGGTTTACGCTACAAACTCAACCCAACCTCTTGTTGGTCACACTTATATTTTCTAAGTGTCATGTCCATCATGTTTCCAAAACATGTTACAAGTTTCAAGCATTTGGGTAGACCTAACTTAATAGGTAAATTCCGAAAGGGTAGACCTAACTTAATAGGTAAATTCCCAAGCTTATGTTTTTATGTCTTTTAAGTTTACCCAACCCCAAACGCAATCCCATCGCTTACATATCGCAATAGCGCATAAAGGATAGAAAGAGGGAACTTGGCATAATCATGACATAAAGGTGTTGAAGCCACAAGTTTAACATGGTGGCATATGAAATGTACATATGTTCATATACTTGCTTATTACATTTTAGACCTCAAAAGCATGCATAAAACCAAACTTAGCATATTGGTGATATATGGTGATAAATGACATGTAGAAATGGCTATAAGTTCGCATTTAGCCTCACATGCAAGTTATCATAAGAGATATGATAACCTACATGTTGCCAAAATGCAACCTTTAGCATAAAGCTTGAAGCTTTAGGCTCATAAACCCAAGATAAGCTTGCATAACATGAGTGAGATGATCAACCCAAACTTGCATACATAACATGGCAACTTGCATATCATAACATAGCAAACTTGCATACATAACATGATAGACTTGCATATTACATCATAGTAAACTTGCATAACATAACATGATAAACTTGCATATCCTATCATAGCAAACTTGCATAACATGATAAACTTGCATATCATATCATAATGATCAAACACAACTTGCATCATTCATTAGCTTTAGAGTTTAAATATGAAAGTAGAAAAGCGCTTACAATGCTTATGAAGACTCAAATGAGTATAAGCAAATATAAGATCGAGACAAAGCCCTTATGCAATCAAATAAACCCAAAATGCAAGCTCCAATCGAAAAACCCTTGAGCAAAAATGATCAAAACCCTTGCTTTATGATGCAAATATAGAAACTTGACTTGAATGCAAGCTAATGACACTCATACAAGCTTGAAAACACTTGTATGCATGGAAAATCTCATAGAAATTTATTTAGGAATTTTATGAAGAGAGTGGAGGCCATGAGAGGAATGATTTTGCCATAGTTTAGTTGTATGAATGAATAATGATGATTTAGGGTTAGGTTAGGGCCTTATTTATAGAGATTAGGACTAGCTTCAACCTTAGGATTAAACCTAGTTCCAATCTCAGCCCTCAAAACCGAATCTGGCCCCCAAACTCAACATAACCCCAAAATGGTGCACCAGGCAAAACTGCCCGGCTGAGCCAAGTCGACAGCCAAGTCGACAGGGCTGTCGACTTGGGTCAACCAAGTCGACTCCCAAGTCGACAAGGCTGTCGACTTGGGTGCTCTGGCGGGAATTTTCCCGCCTGGCCCAATCTTACCCTAATTTCCAAATTCAAACTTGAATTTGAAATCTGTTTTTACTTTGAAATTTTCTGAAAACTTCGTTGGGTCTTAATCGGGTCATACGGACTCCGATTTTCGAAAACTCGGACTCTATTTCGCGTATTTTTCCGAGACGAACGCAATGGCATAGCCCGTTTCCCTTGATTCCGATTTATAAATTAAATTATGCCTCGATTTACGTTATAACAGGTTATTGAAAATACGGGTTGTTACATTCTCCCCTCCTTAAAGGATTTCGTCCCCGAAATCTTCAAGTTAGGAAGAACGTATCCTACCATCCAACATCCATCTACTCAAAACATCATCCACGAGCAATCATTGTCCTTACAAGATTCTAAATGTTGTATGAACATATGCAAAGGTGTGTGTATATGTACTTATCTAATGCAAATATCATCAATGCAAATTATGTTAGTGAAATGAATCCATATGTATGCAATTCCTAACATAATATATAACATCTACATGTGTGCACATAACATACATCCATATGCAACATCCATGTGATAACACAAAAATTTTCATCCATGAATAAGCATAAACACTCATGCATATGCAATATGAGGAGTGTGTGAGCCGATCTAGTGCCTAACGTGTATAATGCATCCACGAGTAACCACTTGCAAACACTTGCAACCACTTGCAAACATCAAGCATAACATGTTTCAAACACATGTTTCATCCAAAGGGTTTCTACCTAAGGTTCTCATGACAAGATTAACACGATAAACTAGATAAACATGGATAGCAAAGAGAAAGGTATGCTAACAAAGAAAAGAGATTGAGAGTGTACCCTCAAAAAGGAATGGATAAAGCCCACGCATCTTCTCCTCGGTTTCCCAAGTTGCGTCTTCTTCGGCTTCACCCCATTGAACCTTCACCAACTTGACCTCCCGATTCCTTAGCTTCTTGGTCTCCGTCCCCAAGATACGAATCGGAGCTCTCCTCAAGGTAGCCTCTTTCTCCACTTCCACATCTTTCAGAACACTTGGCTCAACAACCTCTGCTGATTCATGTAAACACTTCCTGAGATGCGAGACATGAAAAACATCGTGTACTCCGGCAAGCTTCTCGGGCAACTCCACTCTATAAGCCATCTGCCCGATCCTCTCTATAATAGGGAACGGTCCAACAAACCTCGGTGCTAACTTCCCAACGGCTCCAAATCGGACCACATTCCGCAAAGGAGAAACCTTCACGAAAACCATATCCCTAACATCAAACTCCAAATCAGTTCTTCGCTTATCAGCATAGGATTTCTATCGGTCTTGGGCCGCTTTCATCCGTCTCCGTATCAACTCGACCTTCTCGGATGTATCTCTGATCATATCAGGCCCAAGTATAAGCTCATCTGTAGTCTCCCACCAACATGTAGGCGACTTGCACGACCTCCCATATAAAGCTTCAAATGGTGCCATCCCTATGCTTGCTTGATAACTGTTATTATATGCAAACTCAACAAGAGGAAGATGGTCTTCCCAAGTACCACCAAAATCCAGAATACAAAGTCTCAACAGATCCTCGAGTACCCTATTCACCCTTTCGGTTTGACCGTCTGTCTGTGGGTGATAAGCCGTACTTAGATTCAACCTCGTGCCCATAGCTTCTTGCAAGCTATTCCAGAATTGACTTGTAAAGATTGGGTCACGGTCACTGACTATACTAGAAGGGACTCCATGTAGTCTCACAATCTCACGAAGATATACAGACGCTAGCCAAGATGCGGTCCTCTTGGTCTTCACCGGAATGAAATGAGCACTCTTCGTAAGTCTATCCACAATAACCCAAATGCTCGTATTCCCTTTCCTTGGCCTTGGTAGCCCATCGATAAAGTCCATGGAAATACTCTCCCACTTCCATAGTGGAACGTCTAGAGGATGCAATAGCCCACCGGGCTTCTTCGACTCGGCCTTAACTTGCTGGCAAATGATACATCTAGAGACAAACTCTGCCACATCCTTCTTCATCCTAGGCCAAAAGAAAATGCGCTTCATATCTTTATACATCTTATCTCCGCCCGGATGTATAGTCAACTTAGAGCGATGCGCTTCCTCAAGAACTTTCCTTACTAAATCTTTTACCATTGGAACACATAACCTTCCGTCTCTCCTCAGCCAACCCTTGTCATCAATAGAATAGAATATCGAGCGAGATGACTAGACGCCTCTCCTCGAATCAGCTTATCCACAATCTCAACTATCTGAGGGTCTTCTCTCTGCGAAGCCCCAACTTGATCAAGAAGGGTAGGTCTGAGTTCCAGAGATGCTAAAGAACCGGTCATCGACTCAATCGCCAAAGAGAAATCAAAGGTTGCCACATACTCTAAATTCTTCATCTCAACGAATAGAGGACTCAGAGTCAACCTTTTTCTACTCAATGCATCTGCTACCACATTCCCCTTGCCAGGGGTATAAGCTATCTCAAAATCGTAGGACGCCAAGAATTCCACCCATCTTTGTTGCCTCAGATTCAGATCCTTCTGAGAAAAGAGATACTTCAATGACTTGTGATCGGTATAAAGCTCAAATCTTTCTCCCAGAAGATAATGGCGCCAAGCCTTGAGTGCATATACTATTGCTGCCAACTCTAAGTCATGAGTGGGATAATTCTTCTCATGCACTTTGAGTTGTCTACCGCCAAAGCATATCACTCTTCCTTATTGCATCAGAACAGCTCCTAATCCCGTGCCACATGCATCAGTGTATACTGTAAATAATTTCCCTCCATCGGGCAAAGCTAGAACATGTGCTGATGTGAGAGCACTCTTGAGCTTCTGAAAAGCAAGCTCACATTCTATGCTCCAAGCAAAAACTAAATTCTTCTTCGTCAATTTAGTGAGAGGAGCGGAAATCTTCGCGAAGTCCTTGATGAACTTCTGGTAAAAGCCTGCAAGACCTAGAAAACTTCTCACTTCGGTTGCATTCCTTGGAGTCTTCCAATCCTGAACTGCAACTACCTTAGCGGGATCCACCGCTAAGCCTTGCTTAGATACTATATGCCCAAGGAATCTAACTTCCCTTCTCCAAAAGTGACACTTGGAGAACTTGGCCTTCAACTGATGCGCTCTAAGCGTATCCATCACCTCCACGAGATGCCTTGCGTGCTCTTCCTCATCCTTAGAGAAGATCAGAATATCATCTACGAAGACCACGACAAACTTGTTCAAGAACTCCCTGAACACCCTACTCATCAAGTCCACGAAATATGCGGGTGCATTAGTCAAGCCGAACGGCATGACAAGCCATTCGAAAATCCATCTGGCGTTCTGAACGCAGTCTTGTCTATACTATCTTCAGCTACCCTGAGCTGATGGAATCCAGTAGCAAGATCAAGCTGAGAGAAAACAGAAGCACCGACAAGCTAGTCAAAGAGATCATCAATCCTCGGTAACGGGTGTTTGTTCTTCTTAGTCAGCTTATTCAACTCTCGATAGTCAACACAAAGTCGGAGAGAACCATCTGCCTTGGTAGCAAATACCACAGGCGCTCCCCATTCAGATATACTTCGTCTAATGAAGTTCTTCTCAAGCAACTCCTTTACTTGCTTACTTAGCTCCCGCCTTTCACGCGGAGCCATGTGCCGAACGGGCAAAGAAACCGGCTTTGCATTATCCACCAAATAAATGCGAAAATCAATCTCTCGCTTAGGGGGCAACCCCCTAACTTCATCGAAAACATCCGGATACTCTCGAACCACTCTCATAGACTGAAGAGTTTCCATTGACGAGTCGAGTGATTCCAGATAGCACAACATGACGGGACCTCTCGGATTACAAGAAATTTCTAGGGTGTTTCCGAGGCAAGTCACGAGCCTCACCACCCTATGCTCACAATCAAGGATGGCTCCATATCTAGACAACCAATCCATGCCCAATATCAATCCGTATCCCCTAAAACCAAGAACATAAGCACTACACAAGAACTCTACACTCAGTATAGAGATCCTCAAATCCCCACATATCATAGACAGATGGGCGGAACCCCCAATAGGATTTGAGACACAGACGGGATCATCCACCAAGCTAGTACTAAGGTGCAAACTATCAACAAGATCAGATGAGATAAAGCTATGCGATGCACCAGAATCAAACAAGGTACGGACTGGAAAATCAGAAATATATACAAGGCTCTCAACAGAAATACTACCTCGATCGGGAACTGGAGCGACATTGAGAGCATGAACTTGCCCTTCTGAAGGTCCAACACGCTGAGTCTGACCCTGGCCTTGCCCTTGCTTCCTCGGGCAATCCTCACTGAAATGTCCAGTCTCACCGCAGAAAAAGCATTCACCATTCTTCCTTTTCCTCTTCTTACAATCCTTAATAAGATGCCCAACTGAACCGCAATAATGGCACTTCCCCTTGTTGTTCTTGCCCTTGTTGTTGTTCCCCTTGTTGCCTTGACTCTTGTTCTTGTTCTGATTGCCTTGACTGCTCTGACCACTTGGATTACCCTGATTTCCTTTCCACTGGGAATCAGTTTTCTTGGCTTGAGTATCATTCATCTTGATCTCTTTCTTGACATCTCCCTGAAGTAACGCCATATCAACCAAGCTCTCAAACGTGGCCCCATGGGGAATATGTGACATAGCCAATCCCTGCAACGGCTCATTCAATCCTCTAGCAAAACGAAGAGCCTTCTTCTGAGGAGTACTCACCATATCCAAGCCAAAACGAGCTAACTGATTGAACTTGTTCACATATTCTTTGACAGACATATCTCCTTGTTTCAAAGTTATGAACCTCTCCATTTGCAGATTCTCCTCAGCAGAAGATAGAAACTTAAGCACGAACCTTGCCCTGAAATCAGCCCAAGTCTCAACAGGCCTAGTACCATTGGTGACTTCCCACCAATAAGCGGCTTCATCCTTCATAAGCCAAACTGCCAACAAGATCTTCCTCTGATCGTCTAACCCAAAGATAGCAAATAAATCCTCGGTCTCTTTCAACCAATTCCTGGCCTCTACAAAAGTCTCAGTGCCTTGAAAGTTATTGCCACCCATTGCTTTGAAATCTTTGCAAGCCTTTGCGAAGTCAGCTTGAGGATGCTGAGGGGGAGGAGGAAGAGGAACCTCAGCAACAGGAGGAGGAGGAACATTAACTACCGGAGGAGGAGGAGGAACATCTGCGGGGCCGGCTTCGGTCGCCCTAGCCTCCAAAAGTCTCCTATACCAAACATGTACGTGTACTCCCTCCGGAATAGCAAAGTTATCGGCCATACTGAAAACGAAGAAAAAGACAGATTCAGAATGGAGAAAAACGAAGGAATTTTGCTAATGGCTTTTTGGGGAATAGCCTTTAAAATAAACTAGACTTTTCTTTGGAAAATACTTTATACTTGGTTTTGAAAATAGTTTTCCAAAAGTTTTTCTAAAAACCTTTTTGTTCCTTCTCGTAAACCATATGCTCTGATACCAAATGTAACACCCCACCTCCGCCAGGGTGGCTCTTGCAAGCACTCTGACTTTGGAGGGGCGTTTGAATCAGGTAAACATGCATAATGATATATCAAGGCAGAACAAGAACATATGTATATATGTAGACAGAGTAAATAACATAGATAAAACAGCGGAAGATTTCAAACCATTTCAAAACAAGTCTGGTACAACATAATGTCAACTTTCCAAATACACAAGTCTAGATAAAAACAACATTACTGAAAAACTGAAATACATAAGAACTATCCCCAAAATAAGTGATAACCATAGCTAGCTTCATGTCAAGACCGTACATGAGCTAAAATCCCACAAGCAAGCGATCAGAAATCCAAGCTAAGCTCCAATATTCCCACCCTGAGAACCTGGGGGGGGGGGGGGGGGTGAACGGAAGAAAAGAGGCGAAAGATAAACAGGTCAGTCAAAAAGACTGAGTAAGCCCTACTACAATCAATGTAAACTAATAAAGTTAACTGGCATGATGAAAGCTGAGATGAACATATGGATAACTACATACTGGCATGATGATTAACTAACAAGGTAGATAAAGGTGTCATCGCATAATCAGGATTTAAGGTTTTTGCACCACAGGTGTACTAGCAAACTAACATGACTTGAATAAACAAGTATTGATCCCTTGGCCCAAGCTTTGGCCCAATAACATGAAGTGACCCTAATACGAGGTCCAATAACATGAAATGACCCTAATACGAGGTCCAACCAAACGGTCCAGTCGATCGGCTCCCCAAGCCTAACTCGTCACGTGTTGGTGTCAATACGGCCCAAACATAATTGTAGTCAGACTGTGCAGGGTCTCCCGTCGGGTGTATCAAGCCCTAGGGTGGCAACCTCTGGACACCATAAACATAAGTGCACAGTCTCGATCTACTGGTACCCGTGCATGCTTTCCCCGGCTTCGGACTATGTGCACGACCATGGTCCGCCCGGAACTACACCGGCGTACCACTCTGCCGTCGTTTTTGGTCACTTACCTCCAGTCCAGTAATCGTGCTCCCTCCCTAGCCTAGTCCCTAGGGTCTTAATGATACAAACTTGGGATTACTGCTGGAATGGACCCCCCATTGCTAGGATTTTCTAGTGGGTTAAGTACGGTTTAACCCTCTTGCTAATCATGGATTAACTTGGTTAAGTGTAATGATGAGTTCACGACTTAACCCTGATTAATCTACCAAGCCCGCATTGATTAAGTATTAAGTGGACCATGACTCAAACCCTAATCATGAGGCATTAATTAATTAATGTGCCTTAACCTCTCACATTAGACTTCGTTGCAGTTACTAGTTAAGCCGGGCGGGTCCGGGTAGCTTTACACCACAACTTGGTCTAACCTCGGGTTCAAGGTACAACATGACCAACTTCCCACATTGGGTCCTATTGTTTGTAGCAACTAGTTAAGCCGGTCGGTTCCGAGTAGGTTTACGCTACAAACTCAACCCAACCTCGAGTTGGTCACACTTATATTTTCTAAGTGTCATGTCCATCATGTTTCCAAAACATGTTACAAGTTTCAAGCATTTGGGTAGACCTAACTTAATAGGTAAATTCCCAAAGGGTAGACCTAACTTAATAGGTAAATTCCCAAGCTTATGTTTTTATGTCTTTTAAGTTTACCCAACCCCAAATGCAATCCCATCGCTTACATATCGCAATAGCGCATAAAGGATAGAAAGAGGGAACTTGGCATAATCATGACATAAAGGTGTTGAAGCCACAAGTTTAACATGGTGGCATATGAAATGTACATATGTTCATATACTTGCATATTACATTTTAGACCTCAAAAGCATGCATAAAACCAAACTTAGCATATTGGTGATATATGGTGATAAATGACATGTAGAAATGGCTATAAGTTCGCATTTAGCCTCACATGCAAGTTATCATAAGAGATATGATAACCTACATGTTGCCAAAATGCAACCTTTAGCATAAAGCTTGAAGCTTTAGGCTCATAAACCCAAGATAAGCTTGCATAACATGAGTGAGATGATCAACCCAAACTTGCATACATAACATGGCAACTTGCATATCATAACATAGCAAACTTGCATACATAACATGATAGACTTGCATATTACATCATAGTAAACTTGCATAACATAACATGATAAACTTGCATATCCTATCATAGCAAACTTGCATAACATGATAAACTTGCATATCATATCATAATGATCAAACACAACTTGCATCATTCATTAGCTTTAGAGTTTAAATATGAAAGTAGAAAAGGGCTTACAATGCTTATGAAGACTCAAATGAGTATAAGCAAATATAAGATCGAGACAAAGCCCTTATGCAATCAAATAAACCCAAAATGCAAGCTCCAATCGAAAAACCCTTGAGCAAAAATGATCAAAACCCTTGCTATATGATGCAAATATAGAAACTTGACTTGAATGCAAGCTAATGACACTCATACAAGCTTGAAAACACTTGTATGCATGGAAAATCTCATAGAAATTTATTTAGGAATTTTATGAAGAGAGTGGAGGCCATGAGAGGAATGATTTTGCCATAGTTTAGTTGTATGAATAAATAATGATGATTTAGGGTTAGGTTAGGGCCTTATTTATAGAGATTAGGACTAGTTTTAACCTTAGGATTAAACCCTAGTTCCAATCTCAGCCCTCAAAACCGAATCTGGCCCCCAAACTCAACACAACCCCAAAATGGTGCACCAGGCAAAACTGCCCGGCTGAGCCAAGTCGACAGGGCTGTCGACTTGGGTCAACCAAGTCGACTCCCAAGTCGACAGGGCTGTCGACTTGGGTGCTCTAGCGGGAATTTTCCCGCCTGGCCCAATCTTACCCTAATTTCCAAATTCAAACTTGAATTTAAAAACTATTTTTACTTTGAAATTTTCTGAAAACTTCGTTGGGCCTTAATCGGGTCATACGGACTCCGATTTTCGAAAACTCGGACTCTATTTCGCGTATTTTTCCGAGACGAACGCAATGGCATAGCCCGTTTCCGTTGATTCCGATTTATAAATTAAATTCTGCCTCGATTTACGTTATAACAGGTTATTGAAAATACGGGTTGTTACAAAATGGGTCATCCAGAGCTTTAAAAATAGCCACTTTTGCAAACGAAGTCGGAATTCGACGAAACCAATTTTGTTAGATCCGCAATGTCAAATAGTTGCTAGATGTTAGTTTCTGTGATTTTTAGGGTCACTGTGTGGTCGTACGGATTTTTAGAGTGAGAAATAGTCAGTATTTCGACAGTTAAAAATACGCTGTGTGGGCATACAAAATCGGAATTCGACGAAGTTTCGTTGGGTTCGTAATGTTGAACTCTAGCTACATGTCCAGTTTCGTGATTTTTGGGTATCATATGTGGTCACAGGAATTTTAGAGGACGGTTGCAGATAGCGTTTGATTAAAAACGAATATAATAATAAATATAAAAATATTTACATCCTCTATAAATACCCTCTCCAAGTATTCCTAAACCTAAACACTTCATTGCAGAAGTCAACAAAGCAAAAAAATGCGCCGCACCCTTTTCATTTTCTTGGGTAACCATATCGATCAATGAAAAATCAAATAGAAATCCAAGAAAAATCTATAAATTCCTGCATAAGTATATTAGTATTTATAGTGAGGAATCCTTCCATCTCGTATAGTTTTGATTGGGTTCGATTGTTTTCTGTTCGCACCTGTATAGCATGCGTGGGTTCTAGGGTTAGGAATCCTGGAAGATGGAGACATCGATGAGTGGTGCTAGTGTTAGATTTGGTTTTAGTGGGAGTTTTAGCAACTGGTTGCAAACTTTCATGGAGTTCGATCATCAAAGATGTCGCACCCGCCCGTGTATGCTGTGTTCATCGTCGAAGTCGGGTTTTGGGAAAGGACATCGAACTGGCTTTTGGGGTTATGATTCTGTCGAGCTCGAGTAGAGCGGAAGTTTGGTTTGTTCAGTTTTTGGTTCGGTGGAGGAATGACGGAGTTGTGGTGATGGAAAGTGGCTATGGAAAACGTGGAGGAGCAGGAGCCGTATTTTTCTGAGTGGAGGAGAAGGGAGGATCATACGGGTTGGTATTATATGGTAGTGGGCAGGTTAATTCAAGGGGCGAGGCCCATAAATTAAAGTCCAACGTTTTTATTTAATTTAAAGTAAGTTCAAACTTTAAAAATGTGTATCTTCCGCATACTGTATCAGAATTTCGAACGGTTGGATCCGTTAGGATCGTATGGACGGGAGCAACACCATGGAACTAACAGGGAGCGAATCCGAGCTCATTACAATTTATGGAGAAATAAATTGTCCGACTGAATCAAATAACGCAAAACGTTATTTAACGGCTAACGCGCAAATGTGAGTAAATCTCACTAACTCTGAACAGTTTATAATTTCATGTTGTATATTTAGAACTGTTAGAAATTGTCTGTTTGATTGTGTGTTGACTGTTTGATTGAACTGCTAGTTAGTTAGTAAAATATTACATATATATAAATATATATATATATAATATAAACAGTCATATAGTTATATATTGATTCTGTTTATCAGAATAATTAATATTGCACTGAAAGTGATGACAATCATGTTGTGTAACATCTGTGGATGCAGGGAAACAGGTTGGAGGAATCCGACTGAATTCCTCAACAGTTATTTTATTGTTTTTCATATATTTTGATATATGATGTGAATTATAACCTGTTGTTGATTATGTGTGTATGGACGATATTGGATATCGAAATTTGATATGTTAAATACCGTAACATACGGGATGTTGATAAGGGGATTTTCAAAGTGATATTGAAAACAGAATATTTATAAACTGGAATATTTATAAATAAGACATATTTATAAATTCGAATATTTATAAATAAGAAATATTTATAAATTGGAATATTTATAAATAGGAGATACATAGAAAAAGAAAATAATTTCAAAACATTTTCTTTTGAGTAGAAAGGCATGTGTGGCGGGTTTGGGGATTTTCCCGATGCTTCCGATACAAAGGAGGTTATGGCGAATTTTCCCGGAAATTTAAGGAGTTAGATATATAAAAGGAATACTTGTGAAAACCAAATATAAGGGAAATATTTGTGGAAACCAAATATAAAGGAAATACTTGTGAAAATAAATAAAGAGTTAAGAGGATATATTTATGTAGGAAATAAATAAAGTTATAAAGGAAATATTTATATGAAATAAATATAGGCAAATTGAAAAGGAAAAATTATTTTTAAAGTGAAGAACCGTTACCAAAAGTAAATCTTTAAAAATGAATAAACGTTGTTAAAAGGAACGTAATGAATAACCAGTCCAGTAGAGTTAACCAGTCCAGTAGAGTTAACCAGTCCAGTAGAGTTAACCAGTCCAGTAGAGTTAACCAGTTCAGTAGAGTTAACCAGTTCAGTAGAGTTAACCAGTTGGGTTAAGTAAGTCAAGTTAACTAGTTGGGTTAATTAAGTCAGTCAAGTAAATTAGTAAGAGTTAACCAGTAAGAGTTAATCAGTTAGAGTTAATCAGGTAGGTAAATCAGTTAGAGTAAATCGATTAGAGTTAAAATGAACTAGAGTTAATCAAATATAGTTATTAGAGACAGAGTTAGTCAAACATAGTATTCAGGGTAAGTTGTCATCTCGTACGACTGCTAGCGAAATTCGCAGGGCTACAGATAGCCTAAGGCGGTCGGATGTTTCCTGAAGGAATCAGTTATAACCATTTGTGATCGCTGCGATCTAGAGTCAAACAAATGGAGTTAAATCGAATATTGGTTATTCGATAGGAGTAATCAAGTTGAGTTAAATAAAATCAAGTTAGTCGAGCCTAGGTTAATCGAATCGAATTTATCAAACCAAGTAAGTCGGGTTAGTCGAGTCAAGTTAAGTTAGTCGAGTTAGTCGAGTTAAGTTCGTCTAGTTAAATTAATCGATGTTAGTTTCATCGAAAGGAGTTATCGATGTTAGTTTCATCAAAAGGAGTTATCGATGTTAGTTTCATCGAAATGAGTTATCGATGTTAGTTTGATCGAAGTGAGATTTATCGAATAAGTGTTATTCGAAAAGAGATTTATCGAATATAGTTTATTCGAAAGTGAGATTTTCAGATATGAGATATTTGAAAAGAAAGAGTTATCGAATATTAGTTATTCGAGGAGAGATTATCGAATATCGTTTATTCGAGAAGGAGTAATCAAATATAGTATATTCGAAAGGAAGGGGTTAATCGAATATAGGTTATTCGAAGAAGAGTTAATCAAATAGAGACTTCTCGAAGAGAGTAAATCGGCGAATTCGATCATATCGAATTCGGGAAAGTACTTATACTTTCCAGTGTTTAAATAGAGATTTATTTATTTATAAATAAATAAGTGTTACGTTAATTATTCACTAATAAGAATAGAAGTTAGAATTCAAGTTAGATAATTCGAAAGTAGGGATTATAATGTTATCGTTATAACCAATGTTCTAAATATAGAAGTGGATTAGTAAAATTGAATCCGAGAAAGGCGTAAAGAAGTTGTTAAAGATTAAAAGATAAGCTTTGACCATTTCGAAGTTATAACGTTGTTCAGTTAAGGTCTGAGAGGTAATTATACCCCAACTTGAGTGACTTCCTTCTTGACTAAGAAATGGTAAGGTTTGATCGTAAAGGAGTTTTGGAAATGTTTTCCAAACGAGAATCAGAAATGTTTTCTGATAAAAGAAAATAAGAATTTTGAATATAGGGAAATAGGAGATAAGTAAATAAATGAACTAAAGAGATTAATGTTAAATGATGTTCGTTCGATATAATTTCCATCTGGAAATAATATCGTTGTTTGCACACTTGTTTTTCTTTGATAGTTAACTCACAGACTATCGAAGTTTTGACAATTTTAACATTGTTAATATGGAGAGACCGGTTGGATTATTATCCAAAGAACCACTCTTTATTGGCATAAGCGTTGCGAATCATATATGCCAAAGTTAATTGAAGACGGAGTAAAATGCAAGTGCTGTTGTATAAGTCTTAGATAACAGTGACTAAGATGGATATACGGAATAGTGCCTTCGGTTTGTCCAGTCCCAGGACAACTTGTATGGGCGAAGGTCTGACAGAGTATATCCAATGGATCGCGTAAGTTGATCTGTTCAAACGTATTCACGTTTGGTGGCGGAGGAATTCGTTTCTCTAAGCTGTATACCCGTGTTATTTTTGGATAAATCAATTTGTGATTTTGCGGGTATGACGATGTGACATTTCTAAGTGAATGAAGATGGATGTCTGACAGAGTATTTCCAGACGATCACGTACATTGATTTCTCCAACCGTACCAAGAGTGAAGCGGAGAAGGAAACTTCTTTTAGCTAACACATAATGTATTGTTGAGGACGTCAATCGGGGATTGGATGGATTTGATGATGTGGCATTTAAAGTGAATCTGATGTGAAGATAAGCGTAGCTTCTAGCCTCACATCCAGTAAATGACAGAAATCGGGCAGGTAGCATGGCTATGTACGTCGCACCTGTTAGGGTGTATAATCACCTGATCTAGAGTTTTCATTTATTTCTAAAAATCTATTGTTGATGCTGTCCCATTCGGAAAACGGTTGCTGATCCCAACCGTTGGTGATATACATTCGATACACTCAAGCGAAATGGGTGGTCGGTCATGTGTGGCCGGGTTGTAAGATGTTCTTATTGAACCCAGTGTATTCCTCTCTAGAGGTACACGAGCAGAAGGTGGTTCCATACCTTGTCATAGTTGGAAATCCATTATCCAATACGTGCTTGCGATTTTGATTGTATACTATATATGTAGAACGTGAGATGAAAGCGTTTCTGCTAGATTGATATATATTTGTACTTAGGCATTATTATAATATCAGAATGATATTACTTGTCAAAGATGTTGGATTCTCATAAGGGAAAAACCCGTTCCGTATTCACGGCGTGGTCTTATGAGATATCATATATATGTTAAACTGTGTTAAACTATTTTACTCACACCAGTCCCATGACTGACCCGGAGTTTACTTTGTTGTTTTCCCTAAACTCTTGGGTGCCTAAATTTGTACGGGCAGTCAAGTAGTCGGGATTTATAGATATACTTGAAGAGCTGGAGCAGGAGGCTTCTGGATCATATAGCTATAGTTTATTTCCGCTTAATTGTAAGTGTTGTACTCTGATAAGTGCTATTGTATACATAACTGTTATATTTCAAAGTTATGTTACACATTATATGTTATTCGTTCCGCTGTGAGGTTCGTGTTACTCTGATGTTGTGTTCTTCTTCTTCTTCTTCTTCTTCTATTCTAAGTTTCTATCTTGTCTATCCTCACCCTCTAATTTCTTTCATTAATTACCAGGATTTTTCGATGTTTTGGTTATCGACATCGAGCTTATGTTGATAACCAAAGTCTCCAAAAATCCGGGTCGTTACAGTTGGTATCAGAGCTTAAGTTAAGAATTACTTGGCTCTGTGGCATGACTCGGTAGAGATAGGGTTAGTAATACCCTAGATTGAGTTTGAGTGTATATATACGAGTGCGTATTTGTATTTGATATAAAAATGGTTTTATATTGTGGGGATTCATTGGTTGAGTTGTTGATGAGTTCTGGTCGATCAGTTTGATCCACTGTATCGGTAGTAGTTTATAAACACTCGAATACGATGGGTCGACACGATAGGTTTTGAAAAGAGGGTAAATTAAAATAAGTTTACCCAAGGTATATCTTGATATAGAGAAGATATATTGAAAATATATATATTGGATATATGGTTGTTATTATAATCGAGTAAGATTATAATGTGAAATGGTTATATATAACCAATCAGAATTCATATAAGTGAAATACGCGAAATCAGATGAGTTAATCCAAATTAAAGTCAGAATTAATTGGAATTAAAATCCCAGAAATTGGATAAGTGTTTGTAAATGAATCTGGATTATGTATAAGGAAATTTTAAAATCCTGGGAGATTTTAAATTGTTTTACAAACCTTGAAAAGATATTTTGAACTGATTTCAAAATGGAAGTGTTAGAAATGGTTTTGAAAGTTGATATAGTATTGAACTCACTTCAGTCGCTGGGAAATAACTCTAATGATGCTGGCCCCATCATCAGTGTTCATTTTCGAGTTGTAAGTGACAGATTACTACCAAAGAGATTGTTTTTGAAATTGTTTAGAAAACCAAGTGGTTTGAAATCCAAAAAGGAATAATTGGTTTTTGAAAAGTAATGCTGTTTAAAATTCCCAGGTAAAGATTGTTTGAATAAAAACAAGTTAGATAATACTTGAGAAAGCAAGTTGAAATTGAAGTAAATCCAGTTAAGTGGAATTTGAATTGTAATAGAAAATATCAAGATAAAATTTGATTTATAAGATAGGGATTTGAAACGATATTTGGTTGGGGAGTTATGGATTTGGTATCGAGGATGGAACTCGAATTGGAAATGTTATTGTGGTTTGGATATAAGCAAATAATTGGTTGAGATGACATTGGTATACGTTGGGTTGATAACAGGTGAAATGGTATAATGGTAGGCCCAACAAAAAGGTACAAGTTTATAATTGATATGAGTTTGGAATTTATGAGCCGAATTGGCAAGCCGCTTGGCTATTTGATTTTCTTTTGGGTTGGAGATGGCCTAGAGAGGCGAGTTGTGGTTTTACCGATAGGGCTGTACAAAGGAGGTTATGGCGAAATTTTTCGAAAATTTAAAGTGTTAGAAAATTTTCAGAATTTTTGAAAATTTTAGTTAGTCGGAATGAATAAATATTTTAGTCGATATTAATTGGTTCAGTTGAAATTAGAAATAAGGGGTAAACAAATCTTAGGAATTTCAATAGATAGGGTCGTCCTCTACCTTAGCAATTTCGAGGACGAAATTATTTTAAGTGGGGAAGAATGTAATGACCCGCATTTCCAACGGTATAATAATTGATTTATTTAATTATTTATATATTTGAATAAGGGGATTAAATGGTCGTTAATTCAATTATATGGAATAATTAATTTAATTATATAATATATTTAATTCAGAAATAATCAAAAATATTGGGAATCGCAATATTTTGTGAACTGCGTCATCCCGAAGATTTAATTCAGTTTAGAATTTGAATTTAAATAACGAATATATTATTTGAATGACAGTTTGAACGTATAATTATATTAAAATTAAAATCGAGCTTGAAATGGCGCTGTAGTTCGCGATTTGGCGATTTGAACATCAACTGAATGTACAGGATTCGCTTTAAGCCGGATTTCTGTGAAACAAGAAACGTGTGGAGCTGGTGGATTATATCTTTCAAGTGGAAGAGAAAAATCGGGATTTCGTCGTGTAGATTTTGATTTACGTCCAAATCAAATTTCAGAAAAGTCGCTGTGGAATTCCTTTATAATTTATAAAGGAATTATTTATATTTTATAAAAGGAATTTCAATATAAATTGAATATCGATAAATCTGAAATCTGAAATATCAAGCTATAAATTCTGATATGATATTCTGGAGCTGTACGATATCATATGTGAAGATACACGATAATATAAATTTATTTATATTTAATTTAATTATATTTATATATTTAAATGGGTCATCCAGAGCTTTAAAAATAGCCACTTTTGCAAACGAAGTCAGAATTCAACGAAACCAATTTTGTTAGATCCGCAATGTCAAATAGTTGCTAGATGTTAGTTTCTGTGATTTTTAGAGTCACTGTGTGGTCGTACAGATTTTTAGAGTGAGAAATAGTCAGTATTTCGACAGTTAAAAATACGCTGTGTGGGCATACGAAGTCGGAATTCGACGAAACCAGTTTCGTTGGGTTCGTAATGTTGAAATCTAGCTACACGTCCAGTTTCGTGATTTTTGGGTATCGTATGTGGTCACAGGAATTTTAGAGGACGGTTGCAGATAGCGTTTGATTAAAAACGAATATAATAATAAATAAAAAAATATTTACATCCTCTATAAATACCCTCTCCAAGTATTCCTAAACCTAAACACTTCATTGCAGAAGTCAACAAAGCAAAAAAATGCACCGCACCCTTTTCATTTTCTCGGGTAACCATATCGATCAATGAAAAATCAAATAGAAATCCAAGAAAAATCTATAAATTCCTGCATAAGTATATTGGTATTTATAGTGAGGAATCCTTTCATCTCGTATAGTTTTGTTTGGGTTCGATTGTTTTCTGTTCGCACCTGTATAGCGTGCGTGGGTTCTAGGGTTAGGAATCTTGGAAGTTGGATACATCGATGAGTGGTGCTAGTGTTAGATTTGGTTTTAGTGGGAGTTTTAGCAACTGGTTGCAAACTTTCATCGAGTTAGATCATCAAAGATGTCGCACCCGCCCATGTATGCTGTGTTCATCGTCGAAGTCAGGTTTTGGTAAAGGACATCGAACTGGCTTTTGGGGTTATGATTCTGTCGAGCTCGAGTAGAGCGGAAGTTTGGTGTGTTCAGTTTTTGGTTCGGTGGAGGAATGACGGAGTTATGGTGATGGAAAGTGGCTATGGAAAACGTGGAAGGGCAGGAGCCGTATTTTTCTGAGTGGAGGAGAAGGGAGGATCATACGGGTTGGTATTATATGGTAGTGGGCCGGTTAATTCAAGGGGTGAGGCCCATTTAAATTAAAGTCCAACGTTTTTATTTAATTTAAAGTAAGTTCAAACTTTAAAAATGTATATCTTCCTCATACTGTATCAGAATTTCGAACGGTTGGATCCACTAGGATCGTATGGACGGGAGCAACACCATGGAACTGACTGGGAGAGAATCCGAGCTCGTTACAATTTATGGAGAAATAAATTTTCCGACTGAATCAAATAACGCAAACCGTTATTTAACGGCTAACGCGCAAATGTGAGTAATTCTCACTAACTCTGAACAGTTTATAATTTCATGTTGTATTTTTAGAACTGTTAGAAATTGTCTCTTTGATTATGTGTTGACTGTTTGATTGAACTGCTAGTCAGTTAATAAAATATTATATATATATATATAAATATATATATATATATATAATATATAAATAGTTATATAGTTATATATTGATTCTGTTTATCAGAATAATTCATATTGAACTGAAAGTGATGACAATCATGTTGTGTAACAACTGTGGATGCAAGGAAACTGGTTGGAGGAATCCGACTGGATTCCTCAACAGTTATTTTATTGTTTTTCATATATTTTGATATATGATGTGAATTATAACCTGTTGTTGATTATGTGTGTATGGACGATATTGGATATCGAAATTTGATATGTTAAATACCGTAACATACGGGATGTTGATAAGGGGATTTTCAAAGTGATATTGAAAACAGAATATTTATAAACTGGAATATTTATAAATAAGAGATATTTATAAATTCGAATATTTATAAATAAGAAATATTTATAAATTGGAATATTTATAAATAGGAGATACATAGAAAAAGGAAACAAGTTCAAAACATTTTCTTTTGAGTAGAAAGGCATGTGTGGCGGGTTTGGGGATTTTCCCGATGCTCCCGATACAAAGGAGGTTATGGCGAATTTTCCCGAAAATTTAAGGAGTTAGAATATATAAAAGGAATATTTGTGAAAACCAAATATAAGGGAAATATTTATGGAAACCAAATATAAAGGAAATACTTGTGAAAATAAATAAAGAGTTAAGAGGAAATATTTATGTGGGAAATAAATAAAGTTATAAAGGAAATATTTATATGAAATAAATATAGGCAAATTGAAAAGGAAAAATCATTTATAAAGTGAAGAACCGTTACCAAAAGTAAATCTTTAAAAATGAATAAACGTTGTTAAAAGGAACGTAATGAATAACCAGTCCAGTAAAGTTAACCAGTCCAGTAGAGTTAACCAGTCCAGTAGAGTTAACCAGTCCAGTAGAGTTAACCAATCCAGTAGAGTTAACCAGTTCAGTAGAGTTAACCAGTTGGGTTAAGTAAGTCGAGTTAACCAGTTGGGTTAAGTCAGTCAAGTAAATCAGTAAGAGTTAATCAGTTAGAGTTAACTAGTTAGAGTTAATCAGGTAGGTAAATCAGTTAGAGTAAATCGATTAGAGTTAAAATGAACTAGAGTTAATCAAATATAGTTATTTGAGACAGAGTTAGTCAAACATAGTATTCAGGGTAAGTTATCATCTCGTACGACTGCTAGCGAAATTCGCAGGGCTACAGATAGCCTAAGGCGGTCGGATGTTTCCTGAAGGAATCAGGTGTAACCATTTGTGATCGCTGCGATCTAGAGTCAAACGAATGGAGTTAAATAGAATATTAGTTATTCGATAGGAGTTAATCAAGTTGAGTTAAATAAAACCAAGTTAGTCGAGCCTAGGTTAATCGAATCGAATTGGTCGAACCAAGTAAGTCGGGTTAGTCGAGTCAAGTTAAGTTAGTCGAGTTAAGTTCGTCTAGTTAAATTAATCGATGTTAGTTTCATCGAAAGGAGTTATCGATGTTAGTTTCATCGAAAGGAGTTATCGATGTTAGTTTGATCGAAGTGAGATTTATCGAATAAGAGTTATTCGAAAAGAGATTTATTGAATATAGTTTATTCGAAAGTGAGATTTTCAGATATGAGATATTTGAAAAGAAAGAGTTATCGAATATTAGTTATTCGAGGAGAGATTATCGAATATCGTTTATTCGAGAAGGAGTAATCAAATATAGTATATTCGAAAGGAAGGGGTTAATCGAATATAGGTTATTCGAAGAAGAGTTAATCAAATAGAGACTTCTCGAAGAGAGTAAATCGGCGAATTCAATCAAATCGAATTCGGGAAAGTACTTATACTTTCCAGTGTTTAAATAGAGATTTATTTATTTATAAATAAATAAGTGTTACATTAATTATTCACTAATAAGAATAGAAGTTATAATTAAAGTTAGATAATTCAAAAGTAGGGATTATAACGTTATCGTTATAACCAATGTTCTAAATATAGAAGTGGATTACTAAAATTGAATCCGAGAAAGGCGTAAAGAAGTTGTTAAAGATTAAAAGATAAGCTTTGACCATTTCGAAGTTATAACGTTGTTCAGTTAAGGTCTGAGAGGTAATTACACCCCAACTTGAGTGACTTCCTTCTTGACTAAGAAATGGTAAGGTTTGATCGTAAAGGAGTTTTGGAAATGTTTTCCAAACGAGAATCAGAAATGTTTTCTGATAAAAGAAAATAATAAATTAGAATATAGGGAAACAAGAGATAAGTAAATAAACGAACTAAAGAGATTAATGTTAAATGATGTTCGTTCGATATAATTTCCATCTGGAAATAATATCGTTGTTCGCACACTTGTTTTTTTTTGATAGTTAACTCACAGACTATCGAAGTTTTGACCATTTTAACGTTGTTAATATGGAGAGACCGGTTGGATTATTATCCAAAGAACCACTCTGTATTGGCATAAGCATTACGAATCATATATGCCAAAGTTAATTGAAGACAGAGTAAAATGCAAGGGCTGTTGTATAAGTCTTAGATAACAGTGACTAAGATGGATATACGGAATAGTGCCTTCGGTTTGTCCAGTCCCAGGATAACTTGTATGGGCGAAGGTCTGACAGAGTATATCCAATGGATCGCGTAAGTTGATCTGTTCAAACGTATTCACGTTTGGTGGCGAAGGAATTCGTTTCTCTAAGCTGTATACCCGTGTTATTTTTGGATAAATCAATTTGTGATTTTGCGGGTATGACGATGTGACATTTCTAAGTGAATGAAGATGGATGTCTGCCAGAGTATTTCCAGACGATCACGTACATTGATTTCTCCAACCGTACCAAGAGTGGAAGCGGAGAAGGAAACTTCTTTTAGCTAACACATAATGTATTATTGAGGACGTCAATCAGTGATTGGATGGATTTGATGATGTGGCATTTAAAGTGAATCTGATGTGAAGATAAGCGTAGCTTCTAGCCTCACATCCGGTAAATGACAGAAATCGGGCAGGTAGCATGGCTATGTAGGTCGCACCTATTAGGGTGTATAATCACCTGGTCTAGAGTTTTCATTTATTTCTAAAAATCTATTGTTGATGCTGTCCCATTCGGAAAACGGTTGCTGATCCCAACCGTTGGTGATATACATTCGATATACTCAAGCGAAATGGGTGGTCGGTCATGTGTGGCCGGATTGC